>CM075061.1:107184966-107785510 GCA_037428765.1 Rubia yunnanensis | reverse complement strand
TAGTTTGCATGACTAGTAAGTAGTAGTAGTTAGTGTTTGTGTCTTTTTTTTGCGTGTTTGTTTTTTTCGGAGTAGGTATTCCTTCAGTTCTTGGTGTCAATCGAAAACACTTGCACTAGGATTCGAATTTTGTGCGGTTTGAAAAAAGAATAAGTGGAGAAGAGATGCTCAAAAAGTGAGATTTTGTTTGATATGTCATTACGACCACCCTATGAATTCTTGTTCATGGTTAAGAAAATATGATAGAGAGGTAGGAGTTGTTGGTTCCCATGACCAATGGGATCGATATTAGTATCCATACCGTGATTCTCCCAAGTCGAGGTTTAGTGGTAACCCGAATTCATAGTATGGATATGCCTCGTGAAACCAACACTTTAGGTTAGATAGTTAGCCTTCACAACCTATAGAGTGCCCCAAATTAAATCTCACTGATTGGTTCCCAAATACTATAATGGAAATTTATTGAAAGTTATAGCTAATGTGATCAAGAGTCATGAGTTACTCCAATCAAAAATGCTTAGCGACATTAGAGATTTGGAAAATCAACTCTCCCCAACTATTGAGAGAGTTGAAGGGAAAGTGACTTATTTGATGGAAAGGGTACGACAACTAGAAACCTATTATTCCGAAAATGAACCATATCTAGTTGAACTTGAACATTGGTGTATGAATCCAAAGGTGATGGGGAGTGGTTTATCTCTAAAAAGCGTTCTGAACGTTAATTTATAACCTATGAAAATGATGGTTCATTAGCGACCTTGCGGAGTGCGGATTAAATTTCAGCACTGTTGCCAGGGATGCTATTTTAAAATATTGATTGTTATCTTACATGACTAGTAAGTAGTAGTAGTTTGTGTGTGTGTCTTTTTTTGTGTGTTTTTTTTGGAGTAGGTATTTCTTTAGTTCTTGGTGTCAACCGAGAACACTTGCACTACGATTCCGAATTTTGTCTGGTTTGAATAAAAAATAATTGGAGAAAAGAGGCTCAACGAGTGAGATTTTGCTTGATGTGTCATTTTGACCATCCTATGGATTCTTGTCCATAGTTGAGCAAATATGAGAGAGAGGTAGGAGTTGTTGGTTCCCAAGACCGATGGGATCGATATTAATATCTATACCGTGATTGTCCCAATTCAGAGTTTATGGTAACCAAAATTCACGGTATGTATATGCATCGGGAAACCAACACTTTAGGTTAGATAGTTATCCTTCACAACGTATACAATGCCCCAAAAACATCCCTAGGTTTGGTTCCAAAAAATCCTAGTAAGGAAATTTTTATAAAGTTATAGCTAATTTGACCAAGAGTCATGAGTTACTCCAATCACAAATGCTTAGCAACATTAGAGATTTGGAAAATAAACTCTCCTCAACTGTTGAGAGAGTTGAAGGGAAAGTGCGTGATTTGATGGAAAGGGTGAGCCAATTAGAAACCCATTATCCCAAAAATGAACCATCCCTAGTTGAACATAAAATTTTGGTTGATGAATCCAAAGGGGGGTGTAGAGAGGTTTATCTTTGAGAATCATTCCGGGGGTTTAGTTATCTCCCGTGAAAAGGATGGTTCATTAGCGATCCCGCGGAGTGCGGATCAAATTTTGGCACCGTTGCCGGGGATGCTAGTTTAAAAATTCGATCGTTAGCTTGAATGACTAGTAAGTAGTAGTATTTATTGTTTGAGTCTTTTTTTGTGTGTATATGTTTTTTTTGGAGTAGTTATTGCTTTAGTTTTTGGTGTCAACCGAGAACAATTGCACTACAATTCCGAATTTTGTGTTGTTTGAAAAAACATAAGTGGAGAAGAGAGGCTCAACGAGTGAGATTTTTTTTGATATGTCATTTTGACACCCTATGGATTATTGTTCATGGTTGAGAAAATATGAGAGAGAGGTAGGAGTTGTTAGCTCCCAAGACCAACGGGATCGGTATTAGTATCCATACCGTAATTCTCCTAAGCTGGGATTTAGTGGTAACCCGAATTCATGGTATGGATAAGCATCGGGAAAACCAACACTTTAGGTTATATATTTAGCCTTCAAAACCCATACAATGACCCAAAACAAATCCCTAGGATTGGTTCCCAAAAATTCTAGTAAGGAAAGTTTTTGAAAGTTATAACTAATGTGACCAAGAGTCATGAGTTACTCCAATCACAAATGCTTAGCGACAACAGAGATTTGGAAAATTAACTCTCCTCAACTATTGAGAGAGTTGAAAGGAAAGTAAGTGATTTGACTGAAAGGGTGAGGCAACTAGAAACCCATTATTCCAAAAATGAACCATCCCTAGTTGAACTTGAAATTTTCGTAGATGAAGCCAAAGGGGATGGGGAGTGGTGTATCGTTGAGAACTGTTCCAGGGGTTAATTTATTACTCATTGAAAGGATGGTTCACCAGCGACCCCGAGGAGTGCGGATTAAATATTGGCACCGTAGCCGGGGATGCTAGTTTAAAATATTGGCATCGTAAGTAGTAATAATTAGTGTTTGTGACTTTTTTTGTGTGTTTTTTTTATTGGAGTAGGTATTGCTTATGTTCTTGGTGTCAACCGAGATCACTTGCACAATGATTCCAAATTTTGTGTGGATTGAAAACTAAATATGTGGATAAGAGAGATTCAATGAGATAGATTTTGATTAATATGTCATTGCGACCACCATATGGATTCTTGTTCATGGTTGAGCATATATGAGAGAGAGGTAGGAGTTATGCGTTACCAAGACTAATGGGATCGATATTAGTATCCATACCGTGATTGTCCCAAGTCAGAGTTTAGTGGTAACCCAAATTCATGGTATGGATATGCATCGGGAAATAAACACTTTAGGTTAGATAGTTAGCCTCCAGAACCTATACAATGCCCCAAAACAAATCCCTAGGAATGGTTCCGAAAAGTATAAGTAAGGAAATTTTTTGAAAGTTATAGCTAATGTAACCAAGAGTCATGTGTTACTCCAATCACAAATGCACAGCGATATTAGAGATTTGAGAAATCAACTCTCCTCAAGTGTTGAGAGAGTTGAAGGGAAAGTGAGTAACTTGATGGAAAGGGTGAACCAACTAGAAACACATTATTCCGAAAATGAACCATCCCTAGTTGAACTTGAAATTTTGGTAGATGAATCCAAAGAGGATGTGGAGTGGTTTATCTTTGAGAAGCGTTCCGGGGGTTAATTTATCTCCCGTGAAAAGAATGGTTCATTAGCGACCCCGCGGAGTGCAGATCAAATTTTGCCAACGTTGTCGGAGATGCTAGTTTAAAAATTAGATCACTAGCTTGAATGGCTAGTATGTAATAGTATTTGTGTTTGTGTCTTTTTTTGTGTGTGTATTTTTTCGGAGTAGGTATTGCTTAAGTTCTTGGTGTCAACCGAGAACACTTGCACAATGATTTTGAATTTTTTGTGGTTTGAAAAAACAATACGTGGAGAGGAGAGGCTGAACGAGAGAAATTTTAATTGATATGTCATTGCGACCACCCTATGGATTCTTGTTCATGGTTGGACAAATATGATAGAGAGAGGTTGGAGTTGTTGGTTCCCAAGACCGATGGGATTGATATTAGTATTCATACCGTGGTTGTCCCTAGTCGGAGTTTAGTGGTAACCCAAATTCATGGTATGGATATGCATTGGGAAACCAACACTTTAGGTTAGATAGTTAGCATTCACAACCCATTCAATGCCCAAAACAAATCCCTAGGATTGGTTCCGAAAAATCCTAGAAGGAAATATTTTGAAAATTATAGCTAATGTGACCAAGAGTCAGTAGTTCCTCCAATCACAAATGCTTAGCGACATTAGAGATTTGGAAAATCAAGTCACCTCAAGTGTTGAGAGAATTGAAGGGAAAGTGAGTGATTTGATTGAAAGGGTGAGCTAACCAGAAACACATTATTCCAAAAATTAACCATCCCTAGTTGAATTTGAAATTTTGGTAGGTGAATCCAAAGGGGATGTGGAGTGGTTTATTGTTTAGAAGTAATCCGGGGGTTTAATTATCTCCCATGAAAAGGATGGTTCATTAGCGACTCCGCGGAGAGCGAATCAAATTTTGGCAACGTTGCCGGGGATGCTAGTTTAAAAATTTGATCGTTAGCTTGCATGACTAGTAAGTAGTAGTAGTTATTGTTTGTGTCTTTTTTTTGTGTGTTTGTTTTTTGTTTGGAGTAGGTATTGCTTAAGTTCTCTGTGTCAACCGAGAACACTTGCACAATGATTCCAAATTTTTTGTGGTTTTAAAAACAAATACATGGAGAAGAGAGGCTTAACGAGAGATATTTTGATTGATGTTACATTACGACCACCCTATATATTATTGTTCATGGTTGAACAAATATGAGAGAGAGGTAGGAGTTGTTGGTTCCCAAGAGCAATGGGATTGATATTAGTATCCATGTCTTTATTGTCCCAAGTCGGAGCTTAGTGGTAACCCAAATTCATGGTATGGATATGAATCAGGAAACCAACACTTTAGGTTAGATATTTAGCCTTCACAACCTATACAATGCCCCAAAACAAATCCCTAGGATTGGTTCCAAAATATTTTTAAAGTTATAGCTAATGTGACCAAGAGTCATGAGTTACTCCAATCACAAAAGTTTAATGACATTAGAGATTTGGAAAATCAACTCTCCTCAAGTGTTGAGAGAGTTGAAGGGAAAGTGAATGATTTGGTTTAAAGTGTGAGCCAACTAGAAACACATTATTCCGAAAATGAACCATCCCTAGTTGAACTTGAAATTTTGGTAGATTAATCCCATGGGGATGGGGAGTGGTTTATCTTTGAGAAGCATTCCGAGGTTCAATTTATATCTCATGAAAATGATGAATCATTAGAGACCCCACGGAGTGCGAATAAAATTTGGGCACCGTTGCCGGGGATGCTTGTTTAAATATCAAACGTTACCTTGCATGACTAGTAAGTAATAGTTGTTAGTGTATGTATCTTTTTTTGTGTGTTTGTTTTTTTTCAGAGTGTTTATTTCATGAGTTCTTCGTGTCAACCGAGAACACTTACACTATAATTCCAAATTTTGTGTGGTTTGAAAAAGAAAATAAGTGGAGAAGAGAGGCTCAATGAGTGAGATTTTGTTTGATATGTCATTGCAACCACCCTATTGATTCTTGTTCATGGTTGAGCAAATATGAGAGAGAGGTAAGAGTCGTTGGTTCCCAAGACCAAGGGTATCGATATTAGTATCCATACCGTGATTCATGGTATGGATATGCATCGTGAATCCAACACTTTAGTTTAGATAGTTAGCCTTCACAACCTATACAATGACCCAAAAAGAATTCCCAAGATTAATTCCCAAATCCTAGTAAGGAAATATTTTGAATGTTATAGCTAACGTGACCAAGAGTCTTAAGTTATTCCAATCACAGTTGTTTAGTAACATTAGAGAATTGGGAAATCGACTCTCCTCAAGTGTTGAGAGAGTTGAAGGGAAATCGAGTGATTTGATGGAAATGGTGAGCCAACTAGAAACCCATTATTCCGAAAATGAACCATCCCAAGTTGAACTTGAAATTTTGGTAGATGAATCATGAGGGGATGGGGAGTGGTTTATCTTTGAGAAGCATTCCGGGGGTTAATTTATCTCCCATGAAGAGGATGGTCCATTAGCGACCCCACAGAGTGCGAATCAAATTTTGGCACCGTCGTCGGGGTTGCTAGATTAAAGATGTGATCGCTAGCTTGCGTGACTAGTAAATGGTAGTAGTTAGTGTTTGTGTCTTTTTTTGTGTTTATTTTTTTTTTGGCTTAGGTATTGCTTGAGTTGTTGGTGTCAACCAAGAACAATTGCACTATGATTCCAAATTTTGTGTGGTTTGAAATAAAAATAAGTGGAGAAGAGAGGCTCAACGAGTGAAATTTTGTTTGATATGTCATTGCAACCATCCTATGGATTCTTGTTCATGGTTGACAAAATATGAGAGAGAGGTAGAGTTGTTGATTCCCAAGACCAATGGGATCGACATTAGTATACATAGCGTGATTCTCCCAAGTCGGGGTTTAGTGGTAACCCAAACTCATGGTATGGATATTTGTCGGGAAACCAACACTTTAGGTTAGATAGTTAGCCTTCACAAACTATCCAATGCCCCAACAAAAATCCTTATGATCGGTTCCCAAATCCTATTATGGAAAGTTTTTGAAAGGTATAGCTAATGTGACCAAGAGTCATGAGTTACTCCAATCAAAAATGCTTAGCGACATTAGAGATTTGGGAAATCAACTCTCCTCAAGTGTTGGGAGAGTTGACGGGAAAGTGAGTGATTTGATGGAAAGGGTGAGACAACTTGAAACCCATTTTCCGTAAATGAACCATCCCTAGTTGAAATCGAAATTGGGGTAGATGATATCAAATGGGATGGGGAGTGGTTTATCTTTAAGATGCGTTAGCTTGCGGGACTAGTAAGTAGTAGTAGTTAGTGTTTGTGTCTTTTTTTGTGTGTTATTTTTTTTTGGAGTAGGTATTGCTTGAGTTCTTGGTGTTTACCGAGAAAACTTGCACTACGATTTCAATTTTGTGTGGTTTGAAAAAAAAAGTGAAGAAGAGAGGTTTAACGAGTGAGATTTTGTTCGATATGTCATTGCGACCACGCTATGGATTCTTATTCATGGTTGAGAAAATATGAGAGAGAGGTAGGAGTTTTTAGTTCCCAAGACCAATGGGATCTATATTAGTATCCATACCGTTATTCTCCCAAGTTGGGGTTTAGTGGTAACCCAAATTCATGGTATGGATATTCATCGGGAAACCAACACTTTAGGTTAGATAGTTAACCTTCACAACCTGTCCCATGCCCCAAAGCAAATCCCTATGATGGGTTCCCAAATCCTATTATGGAAATTTATTGAAAGTTATAGCTAATGTGACCAAGAGTCATGAGTTACTCCAATCACAAATGCTTAGCGACATTAGAGTTTTGGGAAATCAACTCTCCTCAAGTGTTGAGAGAGTTGAAGGGAAAGTAAGTGATTTGATGGAAAGGGCGAGCCAACTAGAATCCCACTATTCCGAAAATGAATCATCGCTAGTTGAACTTGAAATTTGGGTAGATGAATCCTAAGGGGATGGGGTGTGGTTTATCTTTGAGATGTTTTCCGGGGGTTAATTTGTCTCTCATGAAAAGGATGGTTCATTATTGACCCCACAGAGTGCGAATCAAATTTTGGCACCGTTGTCGGGGATGCTAGTTTAAAAATTCAATCGTTAGCTTGCATTTCTTATAAGTAGTAGTAGTTAGTGTTTGTGCCTTTTTTGTGTTTGTTTTTTTGGAGTAGGTATTGCTTGAGTTGTTGGTGTCAACCGAGAACAATTGCACTATGATTCCAAATTTTGCGTGGTTTGAAATAAAAATAAGTGGAGAAGAGAGGCTCAAAGTGTGAGATTTTGTTTGATATGTCATTGCAACCACCCTATGGATTCTTGTTCATGGTTGAGCAAATATGAGAGAGGGGTAGGAGTTGTTGGTTCCCAAGACCAATGGGATCGATATTAGTATCCATACCGTGATTCTCCCAAATTGGGGTTTAGTGGTAACCAAAATTCTTGGTATGGATATGCATCGTGAAACCAACACTTTAGTTTAGATAGTTAGCCTTCACAACCTATACAATGACCCATAACAAATTCCTAGGATTGGTTCCCAAATCCTAGTACGGAAATTTTTGGAATTTTATAGCTAATGTGACCAAAAGTCATGAGTTACTCCAAATACATATGCTTAGAAACATTAGAGATTTGGGAAATCAACTCTCCTTAAGTGTTGAGAGAGTTGAAGGGAAAGTGAGTGATTTGATGGAAGTGGTGAGCCAACTAGAAACCCTTTAATCCGAAAATGAACCATCCCTGGTTAAACTTAAAATTTTGGTAGAAGAATCCAAAGGGGATCGGGAGTGGTTTATCTTTGAGAAGCATTCCGGGGGTTAATTTATCTCCCTTGAAAAGGATGGTTCATTAGCAACTCCACAGAGTGCAATCAAATTCTGGCGCCATCGTCGGGTATACTAGTTTAAAGATTCGATCGTTAGCTTGCGTGACTAGTAAGTAGTAATAGTTAGTGTTTGTGTCTTTTTTTGTGTGTTAGTTTTTTTTTTGGAGTAGGTATTCCTTGGGTTCTTGGTGTTAACCAAGAAAACTTGCACTATGATTCCAAATTTTGTGTGGTTTGAAAAAAAATAAGTGAAGAAGATAGGTTCAACAAGTGAGATTTTGTTTGATATGTCATTGCGACCACCCTATGGATTCTTGTTCATGGTTGACCAATTATGAGAGAGAGGTAGGAGTTGTTGGTTCCCAAGACCAATGGGATCGATATTAGTATCCATACCTTGATTCTCCAAAGTCAGGATTTAGTGGTAACCCGAATTCATGGTATGGATATTCATCGGGAAACATCCACTTTAGGTTACATAGTTAGCCTGCATAACCTATCCAATGCCCCAAAATAAATTCTTATGATTGGTTCCCAAATATTATTATGGAATTATTTTTGAAATTTATAGCTAATGTGACCAAGAGTCTTGAGTTACTCCAATCACAAATGCTTAGCAACATTAGAGATTTGGGAAATCAACCCTCCTCAAGTGTTGAGAGAGTTGACGGGAAAGTGAGTGACTTGATGGAAAGGGTGAGCCAGCTAGAATCCAACTATTCCGAAAATGAACCATCCCTAGTTGAACTTGAAATTTGGGTAGATGAATCCAAAGGGAATGAGGAGTGGTTTATCTTTGAGATGCGTTCCGGGGGTTAATTTGTCTCTCTTGAAAAGGATGGTTCATTAGTGACCCCACATAGTGCGAATCAAATTTTGGCACCGTTGTTGGGGATGCTAGTTTCAGAATTCAATCGTTAGATTGCATCACTAGTAAGTAGTAGTAGTTAGTATTTGTGCCCTTTTTTTGATTTTTTTTTTGGAGTAGAAATTGCTTAAGTTGTTGGTGTCAACCGAGAACAATTGCACTATGATTCCAAATTTTGTGTGGTTTGAAATAAAAATAAGTGGAGAAGATAGGTTCAACAAGTGAGATTTTGTTTGATATGTAATTGCGACCACCCTATGGATTCTTGTTCATGGTTGAGCAAATACGAGAGAGAGGTAGATGTTTTTGGTTCCCAAGACTAATGGGATAGATATTCGTATCCATACATTGATTCTCCCAAGTTGGGATTTAGTGGTAACCCGAATTCATGGTATGGATATTCATTGGGAAACCAACACTTTAGGTTACACAGTTAGTCTTCACAACCTATCCAATGCCCTAAAACAAATTCCTATGATTGGTTCCCAAATCTTATTATGGAATTTTTTTGAAAGTTATAGCTAGTGTGACAAAGAGTCATGAGTTATTCCAATCACAAATGCTTAGCGACATTAGAGATTTAGGAAATCAATTATCCTCGAGTGTTGAGAGAGTTGAAGGGAAAGTGAGTGATTTGATGGAAAGAGTGAGCCAACTAGAATTCCCTATTCCGAAAATGAACCATTCCTAGTTGCACTTGAAATTTGGGTAGATGAAGCCAAATGGGATGGGGAGTGGTTTATCTTTGAGATGCGGTCCTGGGGTTAATTTATCTCTTGTGAAAAGGATGGTTCATTAGTGACCCCATGGAGTAAAAATCAAATTTTGGCACCATTGTCGGGGATGCTAGTTTAAAATTTTGATCGTTAGCTTGCGTGACTAGTAAGTAGTAGTAGTTAGTGTTTCTGCCTTTTTTTGAGTTTGTTTTTTTTTGGAGTAGGTATTGATTGAGTTGTTGGTGTCAACAGAGAACAATTGCACTATGATTCCAAATTTTGTGTGGTTTGAAATAAAAGTAAGTGGAGAAGAGGGGCCCAACGAGTGATATTTTTTTTGATATGTCATTGCAATCACCCTATTGGTTCTTGTTCATGGTTAAGCAAATATAAGAGAGATCCCAAGACCAATGGGATGGATATTAGTATCCATACCGTGATTCTCCCAAGTTGGGGTTTAGTGGTAACCAAAGTTCATGGTATGGATATGCATCGTGAAACCAACACTTTAGTTTAGATAGTTAGCCTTCACAACCTATACAATGACCCAAAACAAATTCCTAGGATTCGTTCCCAAATCCTAGTAAGGAACTTTTTTGAATGTTATAGCTAATTTGACCAAAAGTCATGAGTAACTCCAATCACAAATGCTTAGAAACATTAGAGATTTTGGAAATCTACTCTCCTCAATTGTTGAGAGAGTTGAAGGGAAAGTGAGTGAATTGATGGAAATGGTGAACCAACTAGAAACCCATTAATTCGAAAATGAACCATCCCTAGTTGAACTTGAAATTTTGGTACATGAATCCAAAGGGGTTGGGGAGTGGTTTATCTTTGAGAAGCAATCTAGGGGTTAATTTATCTCCCGTGAAAAGGATGGTTCATTAGCACAAAGTACGAATCAAATTCTCGCACCATCGTCGGGGATGCTAGTTTAAAGATTCGATCGTTAGCTTGCGTGACTAGTAAGTAGTAGTAGTTAATGTTTGTGCCATTTTTGTGTGTTAGTTTTTTTTGGACTAGGTATTCCTCGAGTTCTTGGTGTTAACCGAGAAAACTGGCACTATGATTCCAAATTTTGTGTGGTTTGAAAAAATAAATAAGTGAAGAAGATAGGTTCAACAAGTGAGATTCTGTTTGATATGTCATTGCGACCACCCTACGGATTCTGGTTCATGGTTGAGCAAATACGCGAGAGAAGTAGGAGTTGTTGGCTCCCAAGACCAACGGGATCGATATTAGTATCCATATCTTGATTCTCCCAAGTCGGGATTTAGTAGTAACCTGAATTCATGGTATGGATATTCATTGGGAAACCAACACTTTAGGTTACATAGTTAGCCTTCACAGCCTATCCAATGCCCCATAACAAATTCCTATGATTGGTTCCCAAATCTTATTATGGAATTGTTTTGAAAGTTATAGCTAATGTGACCAAGAGTTATGAGTTACTCCAATCACAAATGCTTAGCGACATTAGAGATTTGGGAAATCAACACTCCTCAAGTGTTGAGTGAGTTGAAGGGAAAGTGATTGATTTGATGGAAAGGGTGAGCCAACTAGAATCCCACTATTTTGAAAATGAACCATCCCTAGTTGAACTTGAAATTTGGGTAGATGAATCCAAAGGGGATGGGGAGTGGTTTATATTGTAGATGCATTCCGGGGGTTGATTTCTCTCTCGTGAAAAGGATGGATCATTAGTGACCCCACGGAGTGCGAATCAAATTTTGGCACCGTTGTCGGGGATGCTAGTTTAAAATTTTGATCGTTAGATTGTGTGACTAGTAAGCAGTAGTAGTTAGTGTTTGTGCCTTTTTTGTGTTTGTTTTTTTTTGGAGTAGGTATTGCTTGAGTTGTTGGTGTCAACCGAGAACAATTGCACTATGATTCCAAATTTTATGTGGTTTGAAATAAAAATAAGTGGTGAATAGAGGCTCAAGAGTGAGATTTTGTTTGATATGTCATTGCAACCACCCTATGGATTCTTAGTCATGGTTGAGAAAATATGAGAGAGAGGTAGGAGTCGTTGGTTCCCAAGACCAATGGGATCAATATTAGTATCCATACAGTGATTCTCCCAAGTCGGGGTTTAGTGGTAACCAAAATTCATAGTATGGATATGCATCGTGAAACCAACACTTTAGTTTACATAGTTAGCCTTCACAACCTATAAAATGACCCAAAACAAATTCCTATGATTGGTTCCCAAATCCTATTAAGGAATTTTTTTTGAATGTTATAGCTAATGTGACCAAGAGTCATGAGTTACTCTAATCACAGATTCTTAGAAACATTAGAGATTTGGGAAATCAATTCTCCTCAAGTGTTGAGAGAGTTGAAGGGAAAGTGAGTGATTTGATGGAAATTGTGAGACAACTAGAAACCTATTAATCCAAAAATGAACCATCCCTAGTTGAACTTGAAATTTAGGTAGATAAATCCAAAGGGGGTGGGGAGTGATTTATCTTTGAGAAGCATTCCGGGGGTTAATTTATCTCCCGTGAAAAGGATTTTTCATTAGCAACCCCACAAAGAGCGAATCAAGTTATGGCACCATTGTCAGGGATGCTAGTCTAAAGATTCGATCGTTAGCTTGCGTGACTAGTAAGTAGTAGTAGTTTATTTTGTGCCTTTTTTTGTGTGTTAGTTTTTTTGGACTAGGTATTCCTTGAGTTCTTGGTGTTAACCGAGAAAACTTGCACTATGATTCCAAATTTTTTGTGGTTTGAAAAAATAAATAAGTGAAGAAGATAGGTTCAACCAGTGAGATTTTGTTAGATATGTCATTGCGACCACCCTATGGATTCTTGTTCATAGTTGAGAAAATACGAGAGAGAGGTAGGAGTTGTTGGTTCCTAAGACCAATGGAACCGATATTAGTATCCATACCTTAATTCTTCCAAGTCGGGATTTAGTGGTAACCCAAATTCATGGTATGGATATTCATCGGGAAACCAACACTTTAGGTTACATAGTTAGCCTTCACAACCTATCCAATGCCCCAAAACAAATTTCTATGATTGGTTCCCAAATCTTATTATGGAATTCTTTTGAAAATTATAGCTGATGTGACCAAGAGTCATGAGTTACTCCAATCACAAATGCTTAGCGACTTTAGAGATTTGGGAAATCAACTCTTTTGAAGTGTTGAGAGAGTTGAAGGGAAAGTGAGTGATTTGATGGAAAGGGTGAGCCAACTAGAAACCTATTATTCCGAAAATGAACCATCCCTACTTGAACCTGAAATTTGGGTAGATGGATCCAAAGGGGATGGGGAGTGGTATATCTTTGAGATGCGTTCCAGGGGTTAATTTATTTCTCGTGAAAAGGGTGGTTTATTAGTGACCCCATGAAGTGCGAATCAAATTTTGGCACCGTTGTAGGGGATGCTAGTTTAAAAATACGATCGTTAGCTTGTGTTACTATTAAGTAGTAGTATTTAGTGTTTGTGACTTTTTTGTGTTTTTTGGAGTAGGTATTTCTTTAGTTGTTGGTTTCAACCAAGAACACTTGAACGATGATTCCAAATTTTGTGCTGTTTGACAAAAAAATAAGTGAAGAAGAGAGGCTCAACGAGTGAGATTTTGTTTGATATGTCATTGTGAGCACCCTATGGATTCTTGTTCATGGTTGAGCAAATATGAGAGAAGTAGGAGTTGTTGGTTTCCAAGACCAATGGTATCGAAATTAGTATCCATACTGTGATTCTCCCAAGTCGGGATTTACTGGTAACCCAAGTTCATTGTATGGATATGCATCGGGAAACCAACACTTTAGGTTAGATAGTTAGTCTTCACAACCTATACAATGCCCCAAAACAAATCCCTATGTTTGGTTCCCAAATCCTAGTAAGGAAATTTTTTGAAAGTTATAGTAAATGTGACAAAGATTAATGAGTTACTCCAATCACATATGCTTAGCGACATTATACATTTGGTAAATCAACCCTCCTCAAGTGTTGAGAGAGTTGAAAGGCAAGTTAGTAATTTGATGGAAAGGGTGAGCCAACTAAAAACCCATTATTCCGAAAATGAATCATCCCTAGTTGAACATGTAATTTTTGTAGATGAATCTAAACTAGTTGGGGAGTGGTTTATCTTTTTCTTTTTTTTTGGCTCCCCAAACCTCCAAATTGGGCTTAAATCCCATAGAGTTTATCAGACAGTTAGATACATGAGAGAATTGGACAAAAGTTGGACAAAAGTTGTCACAGTTACAGCAGCATAGGCATATGCCATATACAAAAGAAGCCTGTACAAAAAGAAAGTGGAGAGTGACTCTCCATTCGTGTGTTCAAATCCGGGAACAGGATGAGCTCTTCTGTTTGTGTAAGACTCCATAACCCCAAGTGTCGACTTACACTCCAGCCTAGCCTAGCCAAACATGTGTTATGCCCTGATTCTTCTCCAAGAGTGGAGATTATCCATCAAAAGCTTCTCTCTCAGTTGTGGAAAGTGTCTGAGATCAGTGAGATGCCGTGTTTCCCTCCTTTGTTGTCCATACTTTGCTAAAAAATCAGCAGGACCATTGATTTCTCTGTAGATGTGGAAAGCTCGGATGTTGTTCTGCCTCATCAGATCTGCCACTTGTCTGGCCAATTGAAGACAGTTCCACGGAGGCTCCAATTTGCCATTAATGATGTTCACTGCAGGTTGACTGTCCATCTCCAGTGAGACATTGTTAAAGCCGTGTTCCATTGCCAATTGGATACCCCGAAGGGCTGCTTGGGGAGTGGTTTATCTTTGAGAAGAGTTCTAGGGGATAATTTATCTCCCGTGAAAAGGATGGTTCATTAGCGACCGTGTAGAGTGCGGAACAAATTTTGGCACAGTTGCCGGGAATGCAAGTTTAAAAATTTGATCAGTAGCTTTCACGACTAAAAGTATTAGTAGTTAGTGTTTGTGTCTTATTTTCCGGAGTAGGTGGTGCCTGATTTCTTAGTGTCAATGGAGAACACTTGCAATATTATTCCTAATTTAATAGTTGTTTGGAAAATAAAATAAGTGTAGAAGAGAGTCTCAACGAGTGAGATTTTGTTTGGTATGTCATTGCGACCGCCATATTGATTCTTGTTCATGGTTGAGAAAATATGAAATAGAGGTAGGAGTTGGTTCCCATGACCAATGGGATCGATTTTAGTATCCATACCATAATTCACCCAAGTTGGGGTTTAGTGGTAACCCAAATTTATGGTATGGATATGGATCGGGAAACCAACACTTTAGGTTAGATAGTTAGCCTTCACAACCTATACAATGCCCCAAAACAAATCCCTAGGATTGGTAAAACAATCCTAGTAATGAAAATTTTTGAAATTTATAGCTAATGTGACCAAGAGTCATGAGTGATTCCAATCACTAATGCTTAGTGACATTAGAGATTTGGGAAATCAACTCTCCTCAAATGTTGAGAGAGTTGAAGGGAAAGTGAGTGATTTAATGCAAAGGGTGAGCCGCCTAGAAACCCATTATTCCTAAAAATGAACCGTCCCTAGTGAAGTTGAAATTTTTTTAGATGAATCCAAAAGGGATGGGGAGTGGTTTATCTTTGAGAAGCGTTCTGGGGGTTAATTTATCTCCCGTGAGCAGGATGGTACAGTAGCGACCCCGCAGAGTGCTGATCAAATTTTGTGTGTTTGTTTTTTTTTCGGACTACGTATTGCTTGAGTTCTTGGTGTTAACCGAGAACACTTGCACTATGATTCAATTTTTTTGTGGTTTGAAAAATAATTAAGTGGAGAAGTGAGGCTCAACGAGTGAGATATAATTTGATTTGTCATTGTGACTACCCTATGGATTCTTGTTCATGGTTGAGCTTATATGAGAGAGAGGTAGGACTTGTTGGTTCCCAAGACCAATGGGATCGATATTAGTATCCATACCGTGATTCTCCCAAGTCGGGGTTTAGTGTTAACCCGAATTCATTGTATGGATATGCATCGGGAAACCAACACTTTAGGTTAAATAGTTAGCCTTCACAACCTATACAATGCCCCGAAACAAATCTCTAGAACTGGTTCCAAAAAATCCTAGTAAGGAAATTTTTAGAAAAGTATTGCTAATGTGACCAAGAGTTGTGAGTTACTCCAATCACAAATGCTTAGCGACATTAAGGATTTGGGAAATCGACTCCCCTCAAGTAATGACAGAGTTGAAGGGAAAGTGACTGATTTTATGGAAAGGGTTAGCCAAATCGAAACCCATTATTCCAAAAATGAGTCATCCCTAGTTGAACTTGAAATATTGGTAGATGAATTCAAAGGAGATGGGGAGTGGTTTATCTTTGAGAAGCATTATAGGGGTTTAATTTATCACCCATGAAAAGGATGGTTCATTAGCGACCCCGCAGAGTGCGAATTAATTTTTGGCACCGTTGCCGGGAATGCTAGTGTTAAAATTCTATTGTTAGCTTGCATGACTAGTAACTCATAGTAGTTAGTGTATGTGTGTTTTTTTGTGTGTTTGTTTTTTTCGGAGTAGGTATTGCTTGACTTCTTGGTGTCAACCGAGAACACTTTCACTATGATTCCAATTTTTTTGAAAACAAAAGTGGAGAAGAGAACGAGTGAGATTTTGTTTGATATGTCATTACGACCACCCTATGGATTCTTGATCATGGTTGAGTAAATATGAAAGAGGGTAGAAGTTGTTCGTTTCCAAAACCAATGGGATCGATATTAGTATCCATACTGTGATTCTTCCAAGTTGGGACTTAGTGGTAACCCGAATTCATGGTATGGACTATCATCGGGAAACCAGTACTTTAGGTTAGATAGTTAGCCTTCAAAACTTATAGAATGCCCCAAAACAAATCCCTAGGATTGGTTCCCAAATCCTAGAATGGATTTTTTTTTGAAAGTTATAGCTAATGTGACAAAGAGCAATGAGTTACTCCAATCATGTATGCTTATTGACCCTATAGATTTGGGAAATCAACCCTCCTCAAGTGTTGAGAGAGTTGATGGGTAAGTAAGTTATTTGATGGAAAGGGTGAGCCAACTAAAAACTCATTATTCTGAAAATGAACCATCCCTAGTTGAACTTGTAATTTTGAGTTCTTGGTGGCAACCGAGAACACTTGCCCTATGATTTCAATTTTTTTGTGGTTTTAAAAATAAATAAGTGGAGAAGGGAGGCTCTACGAGTGAGATTTTGTTTTATATGTCATTGTGTCCACCCTATGGATTCTTGTTCATGGTTGAGAAAATACGAGAGAGAGAGAGGTAGGAGTTGTTGGTTCCCAAGACCAATGGGATCAATATTAGTATCCAATTCATGATTCTCCCAAGTTGGGGTTTAGTGGTAACCCGAATTCATGGTATGGATATGCATCGGGAAACCAACACGTAAGTTAGATAGTTAGCCTTCACAACCTATACAATGCCTCAAAACAAATCCTAGTAAGGAAATTTTTTGAAATTTAAAGCTAATGTGACCAAGAGTCATGAGTTACTCCAATCACAAATGCTTAGCGACATTAGAGATTTGAGAAATCAACTCTCCTCAAGTGTTTAGATTGTTGAAGGGCAACTGAGTAATTTGATGGAAAAGGTGAGCCAACTAAAAACCCATTATTCAAAAACTGAATCATCCCTAGAAGAACTTGAAATTTTGGTAGAAGAATCCAAAGGGGATGGGGAGTAATTTGTCTATGAGAAGCGTTCTATGGGTTAATCTATCTCCCGTGAAAAGGATGGTTCATTAGCGACCCCACGGAGTGCGAATCAAATTTTGTCACCGTTGTCGGGGATGCTAGTTTAAAATTTTTTATCGTTAGCTTGCATGACTAGTAACTAGTAGTAGTTAGTGTTTTTGTCTTTTTTTGTGTGTTTGTTTTTTTCGGAGTAGGTATTTCTTGAGTTCTTGGTGTCAACTGAGAAAAGGATGGTTCATTAGCGACCCCACGGAGTGCGAATCAAATTTTGGCACCGTTGTCGGGGATGCTAGTTTAAATTTTTTGATCGTTAGCTTGCATGACTAGTAACTAGTAGTAGTTAGTGTTTTTGTCTTTTTTTGTGTGTTTGTTTTTTTCGGAGTAGGTATTTCTTGAGTTCTTGGTGTCAACCGAGAACACTTGAACTATGATTCGAATTTTGTGTGGTTTGAAAAATAAATAAGTGAAGAAGAAAGTCTCGACGAGTGAGATTTTGTTTGATATATCATTGCGACCACCCTATGGATTCTTGTTCATGGTTGAGCAAATATGAGAGAGTGGTAGGAGTTGTTAGTTCCCAAGACCAATGGGGTCGATATTAGTATCCATACCGTGATTCTCCCATGTTGGGGTTTAGTGGCTACCCGTACTCATGGTATGGATATGCATTGGTAAACCAACACTTTAGGTTAGATAGTCTTCACAACCTATACAATGCCATAAATCAAATCCCCATAATTGGTTCCAAAATCCTAGTAAGGAAATGTTTTGAAAGTTATAGCTAATGTGACCAAGAGTCATGAGTTACTCCAATCACAAATGCTTAGCGACATTAGAGATTTGTGAAATCAACTCTCCTCAAGTGTTGAGAGAGTTGAAGGGCAAGTGAGTGATTTGATGGAAAGGGTGAGCCAACTAGAAACCCTTTATTCCGAAAATGAACCATCCCTAGTTGAACTTGAAATTTTTGTAGACGAATCCGAAGGCGATGGGCAGTGGTTTATCTTCAAGAAGCGTTCTTAGAGTTAATTTATCTCCCTTGGAGAGGATGGCGTATTAGCGACCGCGGAGTGCTGATCAAATTTTTGCACCGTTGCCGGGGATGCTAGTTTAAATATTCGATCGTTAGATTGCATGACTAGTAAGTATTAGTAGTTAGTGTTTTTTTATTTTTTTGTGTGTTTGTTTTTTTTTTTGGAGTAGGTATTTCTTGAGTTCTTGGTGTCAACCGAGAGCACTTTCACTATGATTCGAATTTTGTGTGATTTGAAAAATAAATAAGTGGATAAGAGAGGCTCAACGAGTGAGATTTTGTTTGATATGTCATTGCAAACACCTATTAGATTATTTTTCATGGTTTAGCAAATATGATAGGGGGGTAGGATTCGTTGGTTCCCAAGACCAATGGGATCGATATTAGTATCTACACTGTGATTCTCCCAAGTCGAGGTTTGGTGGTAACCCGAATTCATGGTATCGATATGCTTTGGGAATCCAACACTTTAGAAAGTATTAGATAGTTAGCCTTCACAATCTATATGATGCCCCAAAACAAATCCCTAGGATTTGTTCCCAAATCCTAGTAAGGAAATATTTTGAAAGTTATAGAAAATTTAACCAAGAGTCATGAGTTACTCCAATCACAAATACTTAGCGACATTAGAGATTTGGGAAATCAATTCTCGACAAGTGTTGAGAGAGTTGAAGGGAAAGTGAGTGATTTGATGGAAAGGGTGAGCCAACTAGAAACCCATTATTCCAAAAATGAATCATTCCTAGTTGAACTTGAAATTTTGGTAGATGAATCCAAAGGGGATGAGGAGTGGTTTGTTAAGAGTGAAGAAGTTGAGGAAGGGGTTACTATAATTAATTTACCATATTACCTATTTTTACCCCAACCTCCACTTATAGAACCAACTCCTATATTTTCGGAACCCATAGAGGAAACCATAGAGAAGCCCATTGAATATGCTAAGCTTCCAAGCCACTTATTTCCTCCAGGGTTGACTCCTACTCTTCTACATATTCCTATTGGAAAATTCTTACCCCTGGCTCTCCATATTTGGTTGCCTATGGTTATGGGGTACAAACCCACACAATATCGATAACATTAGGGTCATGCCGATGACCTTAAATATACGGAGTTTCCCTGGAGGCAACACGAGCTTTAAAAAAATAGTATAGTTAGTTTTAATTTGGAAAAAAATGATCACCTTTTTTTCTACCATTATTACCCCAAACCATTAGACACCACTACACTCCACCACCTAAACCACACCAAATACACAACCTAGGCCGCACACTAGTTGTTTCTTTGTATGGATGTTGATTGATACTTGTTTAGTGTGGATTCATAGTGGCTTGATTTGAATTTCATGTTGGGGTAGATTTGGAGATATTGAGGTGGGAACAATGCATTGGGAAGCTATGATTCCCTATCATTTTGTTTACTTCCCTTTCTTTTCATATCATTTTTCTTATTTGAGGAATATGTGTGTTGTAACTATGGGGGAGGAGAGATGCGTCATTGCATTGTGATGTAGATATTTATTATTTTTGGTGTGTTTTTCTATTTTTAGTTTTTATTTTGCAACACTGTTACACTTGGTGTGCATGTTTGTTTTGTAGGAAACATCTGATTTTTTGAGGAGGCGAGCAAACAGGGTGAGAAGGAGTCCAACTCATTGATCATGTAGATGTCATTATCATAGGAACCCTCCATTAGCACCAATTGTTTTTGTTCTAGCACCTATTTTTTCGTGAAAAAACCCGGTGCCTAAGTAACCGATGAAACGATTTCACCAGTTGGAACAAACCGGTGCTAAATCCCTACTTTTTGAACCGGTTTTTAAACTTGTGCTAGTATGTACCGCGATAGCACAGTTTTATTGTTAACACTAGATTTTAAATCGGTTCTAATTTTAGCACTAGTTTTTTCATTAGGAGTAGTTTTTCAACTTGTGCTAATTTTAGCACTGGTTTTATTGTAAGCACCGGTGTTTTATCTAGTGGTAAAATATTTACAACGACTAAAAAGAATCCCTTCCTCTGAAAGCGGCAACGCTGCCGCTTTCAGAGGAAGAGAAAAAGACTAAAAATTAACAATTTAGTAGGACATTAATTTAATAATAAAATTAACTTAACAAAATTGATAATATAGAAACAAAAAAAACTATGATCCAAAATTAATAATCTATGGGACTAAATATTGCGGCGGAGACCTTGGAGAGGAATCAAACTCACCACCACCAACACGACACCCTCACCCTTGCACAACAGTAAACCAACAGTCAGCGATTAAGACTCTACATACATGAGAAATCACAAAAAGACTCTACATACAAAATGACAAAAACAATTCATAATATTAACATGTTATCTTTAGTTTAGCCAGTGTCAATATCAACCACAGTTGACGTCACCATTTTAGAATTTGCAAGCTCGATCAGGAACTCACATTCTTCATTAGACTACACGCGTAAACAACAGAGAAGAAGCTCCAATTAGATGCAATTTGCAAGTAATGAAACTAAAAAACAGACACAGGTAAAATCCTAACTATCCATTTTCCCTCTTATTCCAGATAAAAAAGACATAATCACATAAGAGCACCACCAAAAGATAGCGCACCTAAGAAAGAGTTCACCACAACCGAAACTCCTGCCAATAACCAGAATACTAAGTCCACAATATATAAAATGCAACACTCACATTTGTTCTGCATTTGGCCCATACTTGGAAAACTGAACCATTATCTCCCTTCCATCAAAAAACTCTTCCTAAAGTTTCAAAATAATCCAAACAATCTAAGATGGATTTCTAGGAGGGTAAGTAAAGTACCATTATTGCTCATGCATCAAATTGTCAGAAAATTAAAGGACTGCCAGGAAGATTAAGTTTATCACCATTACATCTCATGGTTTTAACATTTTCCTCTACAACATACTATCCACTACAGAAAGTACCTCAAGTAAGGATGGGAATAAACTTAAAAGTATCAGAACCATATAAGCGTGATTCTACTATCATCAAGAATGACAAATACCTATTCTTTGCATAACTGCCAAACAAAACAGAAGCCAATTTGCAGTAACAATTTGAAACTATCTATATACTATTATTCATCAATAGTCACAAAGAAACAGTAGTAAAAATCAGAAGAGAACATATTTTATGGGGCCAAAAGAAGTCAAAATTAGTTAGCTTATTTTTACTACTACACTACTACAGAAAAGATGGTACAAGTCTATCACTACTATAGGAAAAAGTACCGTAGCAAAAATCAGTCAGCTTATAAATGCAAAGAGGTGAGAAGTAAACTCTCTCCAAATTCATGGGGAAAAGAAAGAAGCTCAAAACGGTTTCCAATAAACATCACTTCAACATAGTGATACATAATTTTATAAAATTATGATTAAGGGGCAAATTTGGAGCATCATTCAATACATCAGTTATATCCAAGACAAGAACCATATACATTATACAATTTAATCAAACTACAAATGAAGGTTAAAGTGCTAAACCTTCGGTACTGACTCTGTAATCAAGCTGGTTTCCAGTTCCCCGCCATAATGTTTTTGGTTCAACATCCCCACATTCATCTTCTTCTTCCCCTGTAATTCAAGCATTTTTTTCTCTATCAGACAAAATATCAAACATTTAGAGAACAAGCATAAGAAAACCCTAGCACTCCCATTTTAGGATTTTACAGTCGACAACTACGTAACACCACACAACCTTTACACAGGTAAATGAAAAATAGCCTAGCATCTCCAACACCCCAAAAATCACAAGAAAATGAGAAAAATTCTAAAAAGTATAAAACCCTAGGAAAATCACCCCCCAAACCTAGATTATACCCCTAAATCTTAAAGAGGGAATAAGAGAAACTAAATACATGCAATCAGAGAGCAAAAATGAGACAGGATCGAGGGAAAAATGCTGAGTTCTTACCATCTGAGGAGAAGCCCTATTTTACAGGAAGTCGGCACCACCGAATCTCCGTCGCTAGCAATCAGGCGATGACGTTCGTCTCAAACAGAGGGATAATAGTGATGACGAGGAGACCTGGGTATGAGCCCATAAAAATTTTCATTGGCTAAAATCAAAAAAAGTTTTTCCATTAATTAGTGAAAGTCAACTTAGTTATTAGTGTTTATATATTGAAAGTCAAGTAAGAGTTAACCGTCGATTAGTTAAAGTTAACTTTGTTATTTGTATTTGTATGTAGAAAGCCAAGTAGGGTTGACCGTGGATTAGTTAAAGCCAACTTTGCTATTAGTATTTTTATGTAGAAACCCAAGTTAGGGTTGACCGTGGATTAGTTCAAGTCAACTTAGTTATTAGTGTTTATATATTGAAAGTCAAGTAAAGTTTGACCATTTATTAGAGAAAGTCAACCTAGTTATTAGTGTTTATATATTGAAAGTCAAGTAAAGTTTGACCATTGATTAGACAAATTCAACCTAGTTATTAGTGTTTATATATTGAAATTCGAATAAAGTTTGACCATTGATTAGTTAAAGTCAGCTTAGTCACTAGTTAAAGGTAATAGTAAATAAAAAGAAATCGTGAGAGTCTACGGGAGTGGGAACATTATCCCACTCCCGTGATACAATGAAACCTACTAAACTACCCCTAATCTAGATGGTACAATCAGGTGGCTCAAAGAAAATACAACCGAAAAGGTCTGCGATGGTGGGGACCTTGTCCCACTCCGTAAATACAGGATACCTACGAAGCTACCCCTGGTCTAGATGTAACCAGGTGTCCCAAAAAGATGCTACCCCTTCGTGTTGATAGGGGTCTCTAGAAATCTTCCGTGAAACTACCGAGGGGCATGAGAACAAACTTAGTGGCTCCTCAGTCCATGCAATTTACATACAATCGATTGTGTGAAGCAGCTCTTCAGTCATGGTTTGTTCCCCACGGGTTTCTTCCAAGCCGAGAATGGTCTCGGCCTTCAAGTGAAGCAGTATGTCATCTTCTCCAAGAAGAGCTGGTACACCGTTTCTACCATGTACACCTCTAAGATGAAGATAAAGAGGTGTTATTGGCCTTCGATAATGATCTCTTGATGAGTGCCGAGGTTTTCTCGATGGGGTTGGGAGCAGTTTGACCGTAGTCTGTGTTGCTCCCTAGTGTTCCCCGCCGGTAAACCTCTTAATGATGAAGAGACCAGGCATGACTTCTACCGCGCACGCCCCGCGTAACGGTTTTGTAACCGTTCTTTCCATTTTAGGCAAATGGACAGCCTGATGCCATTTTGCACTTTTCAGTGCAGCACAGGAAAATAGCGCAAACTCGGGCATTGTGACCCTGGAAAATAGCGCAACCAAACAGTACATCTTCCATGAAACCGGACGTGTGAACCGGTTCTGGAACCATGGTTTGTTCCCCACGGGTGTGAGCCCAACTGTCGCTAAGGTGCGGCGAAGGCCTTCCAAACCGAGAGTAAACTCGGCCTCCTTGCCGAATGGCCATGCAAGTAGCAGTGGGAATCCTTGTGGATGAAGAGAGGATTTTTTTTTCTTCGTGCCCCTTCGAGGGCAAGGCCCCTTCGAGAGTATAACTCCTTCGAGTGCAGAGCCCCCTCGAGGGTATAACCCCGTCGAGGGCGGGGCCCCTTCGAGAGTATAACTCCTTCGAGTGTAGAGCCCCCTCGAGGGTAAGGGCAGAGCCCCTTCGATGATGTAACCCCTTCGAGGGCAGAGCCCCTTCGAGGGTTTCACCCCTACGAAGGCAAAGCCTCTTCGAGGGTATAACCCCTTTGAGGGCAGAGCCCTTTCGAGGGTATACCTCTTCGAGAGTGGAGCCCCTTCGAGGTCAAGGCCCCTTCGAGAGCAGAGCCCCTTCGAGGGCAGAGCCCCTTCGAGGGCTGGGCCCCTCTGAGGGAAGGGCCCCTTCGAGAGATTACCCCCTTCGAGGTCAGAGACCCTTCGAGGGATTAACCCCCTCAAGGGCAGAGGCTCTTCGAGGGTATAACCCCTTCTAGGGTAGAGCTCCTTCGAGGTTATAGCTCCTTCGAGCGCAGAGCCCCTTCAAGGGTATAACCCTTTCGAGGGCATAGCCCCTTCGAGGGTGTAATTCCTTCGAGGTCCGAACTCAAAATGTCCTTGAACCACTATACTCGCCAATCATCCATATGCCGAATGTCCCATTTGTACCCTAAAAAACATCTCCATCACTCGAATGCCCCCTCGAGTACACGAAATGCATCCAACACTCGAATGCCACCTCGAGCACTTGAGGACTTCCAGCACTCAAAAGATCCCTCGAGCATTTGAACACCTCCAGCACACGAGCACCTCCTGTACATGAACACCTCCATCACTCAAAATGCCCCTTGGAGTGTTCGCAGACCTCCAGCACACAAAAACCCCTCCCGAGCACTCGAACATGTCCAGCACACGAGCATCTCCATCTCGCGAATGTCCTCCACGAGTCAAATGCCTCTTCAGACCACCATACCCCTCGAATGCCTCCAGGACTCGAAAGCCTCCAGTACTTGGATGCCTCCTCGAGCACTCAAAGCCTCCATAACCCTCGAACCACCAAATTCCTCGAACCACCACCCGACCCTTCGGACCACCCTAGCCCTCGAACTGCCCCCCTTTTATTTCTTTCTTTTTTGGTACTTACCCCAGTCCTTCAAAATGATTGGATGGGATGGCGCCTTCATGCCTCTTCTGCAAAAATTTGAAGTAGTGTAGACCGGTTCTACCATATACACCTAAATCGGTTGTGGTGTTGTTGGCCTTCCAAAAACAATCTCCGGGCAAATAGGAGGTCCAAACCGTAAGGAATATTTACCGCCCTTTTACTTACCTACACAAAATATTTACCACCCGGATGGGCTTCCGAAGTCCGCCAATGAGATTACCTACAAAATAAAATTTTGAGAAATTTACCGACCAAGGTTGGCCGCAATGGTGCCATTTGTTAGAACAGCAACTCATGGGGAAATAGTCTGTTGAGGATGAGGTAGCAATGTTTTTGAATAAGCTTGAATGCCCTTGTTGAATCCGGTCAAAGACCTTTCTTGAGAACTTTGTTCCTTTCACTTCATATATAGTATACAGTAGTTGCCAAAGTAGAGGTCCCATCTTCCTTTTCAGCTGCGATCCTCGGACCTGTCTTCTGATCTATTTTTCAGAGGCTGCAATGGACTCTGTGGCTCTTGTCAAACCTATCTAGATTCGCACCCTATCCCATACAGTTTGGGCAAAATCACACTGGAAGAACAAGTGATCGTGCGTCTCTACGTCCGAACGACATAGGGAGCAGATATGATCCGTGTGTGCATCTTCACCTCCATGGAACCTGTCTTTGGTTTGAAGTCGACCAAGAGAAGCAAGCCAGGTAATGAACGAGAACCGGGGGGAATGGATCCACGCCAAAGGGAGTTGTAAAATCTGGCCCTTGGGAGGGTGGATATATCATATAGGTGAGGGTAGGTAGACCTATGTATGTGATCATGGGCCATCGCCATGAATTTGCCAGATCCTGCCCAAACTGCCAGCATGTCCTTGACTGAGTCGACTGAGCCACCGGATATGATGATCAGTTTGTCCCGGAGTTCACAGAGATTCGTGAAGTAGAGTGAGAATTTTTCTGAGATTCTGCTACATGGAGCCCTTGGATGTGCAAGCCAGATACTGCTGCTGGTCAGGAATTGTGAATGAACCCATCGGATCCAGAGCGAATCCTTCTTTAAGTGTATATCCCATAACTGCTGTGCGATGACGGCCATATTCTATATCTTGAAGTCCCGAATTCCCAGGCCCCCATTACTTTTTGGAGTACAAAGCCTCTTCCAGGATACCTTATTCTATTTCTTTTCTCCCCGCAGGAAATTTCACATTTTTCTAGTGATTCCATGACATTACCCTGTATGATGAAGTGCTGTATCCAAAAACCAATAATGCCCTGAACCACGGATTTGATGAGTTCCAGTTTTCCCGCATATGACAGCGTGTGCCCCTTGAATTTTGCAATTTCGTTGTCGGCGCTGTCGATGAGCTTATGAAATTGAGAGACCTTCAGTTTACTGGAGTCCAGCGGGATGCCCAAATATCTGATCGGGAAGGTAGCCCAAGGTATGCCTGTGAAGCTTAAGTCGTCTTTAATACCCACCCTGAAGAATTGCGACTTTGCGGTGTTGATGGCCAAGCAGGAAGTCTGTTCAAAATCATTGAGAACAGACATGAGGGTATGAACCGAGTCTCGATCCGCCTTCGAGAAAAGCATCAAATCATCCGCAAAAGCTAGATGAGTGATTTTCAGTTTTCGCATCTGGGGTGAAACGAGAACCGAGTGGATTCTGTCTTCCTTTTCAGCAGCCTGGAGAGGTATTCTATGTAAATGACAAAAAGTTAGGGTGAGAGCTGGTCGCCTTGATGAACACCCCTTTTGACTTTGAAGAAGTCACATAATTTTCCATTGATTGCAATGGAGAAAGTCGCAGTTGTTATGCATTCCATAATTCTGTCAACCAACCAGTGCGGGAAGCCCAGGCCGGTGAGTACCTCTTGTATGAAGTCCCAAGACACCGTGTCGAATGCTTTGCGAGGTCGACCATAATCATACAGCGGGGGGTGATCTTGAATTGCCGTATCCTCTTACCATCTCTTGGGCCAACATTACATTATCTGATAGCTTCCTAAATTTCACAAACGCAGCCTGGCAGGGATCAATAAGACCGGGGAGGAAAGGTTCGATTCTATTGGCGATGATTTTGGAGATGACTTTATAAATGATGTTGCAGCAGAAGATGGGTCTGAAGTCGCCCATCCTTAGATTATCTTCCTTCTTAGGTATGAGTGCAACGGCTGTATGGTTGAGTCTTTTCAGTAGATCTTCATTTTGGAAGAATTCCAAGATTGATTCTGTGACATCTTGACCCACGGTCTCCCAATTACTCTTGAAGAAAGCCACTGTGAAACATTGAGGCTCGGTGCTTTGTCATCAGACATGGAGAATAAGGCAAACTTTATTTTATATCTTTCTATATCTTGGCTCAATATTGCTCTCTCCATATCATTGAGTAAGGGACCTGAGCGGAGTGTATCTAGCTCTATAGAAGTTTGTGGAACATCTATACCGAACAATCCCCTGCAAAATTTAGCAAATAGTGTCCCCTTTCTTTCACTGGATGTGACTATCCTGTTTTCATCATCCAGGATTGCCGGAATCCCGCCCCCTTTCCTGTTGGCCACCAAATCGTGAAAAACTCTTGTTCCCTTATCCGCCATGGTGACAAAGTTAATTCTTCCCTTTTGGGAAAGGAACTTCGACTCCGCCGTGTAGAGGAGCAGTGCGTTTTGCTTTAAGACAGTCAGCTGATGTACCAGCACGGGTGATGCATTCGCCAATGTAAGATTCTTCAATGCTACCACATACTCCTTATATGCTCTTTTTGCCTTATCTGAAATGTGACTGAAATCCTTTTTCCCCAGTTCCTTCAGGGGCTTTTCATTCTCTGTAGCTTGCGACATAAAGCATATAGTTTGAATCCCTGTACCTCTGGTGACCAGTGATTATGTACCACCTGTTGGGACCTCGGATGTGCGTTCCAAATGTTTTGGAACCTAAAGGGTCTTTTTAGCTTGTCTATGTCGTGCGCCAATGATGTTACGAATGGTAGGTGGTCAGAGAGTGCCGACCCAGAAAGAAAGGTGGTGCGGCACGAGTCACCGTCCCATTTGTGGTTAAGCAGGACACGGTCCAGTTTGTACCTAATTGTGTAATCCGCATTGTGCCACATAAAGTGTTCGCCCAGTGCTGGAGCGTCTCTGAGACCACATGCGGTGCAAGATTCTTGAAATTCTCTCATTTGGTAGATCCCGAGGGATGTGTTTCCCATGTGATAATTGACGCTGAGGATGGAATTAAAGTCACCAAGTACCATCCATGGTGAGTCTAGGTTTGCGCCGTATCTCTTTAATTCTGCCCAAAGGGGCAATCTGTGTACTCTTCCTACACTATTCCCATATATGTAAGTGCATAAAAATTTCACGTTCAACGTCAAGCTGCGTACTTTAAGGTGAATCAGCTGAGCCATTCTACATGTTATCTCAACAATAAACTTTTTGAGATCCCAAACTAAGAGAATCCTAGAGTTGGGTGCCACATCAAAATTGTGGGTGTATCTCCATCCCTTGAGACTCTTCATGAAAATATTTAGCGTTCGTTCACTTGCCTTTGTTTCCAGAATACCCAGTAGACCAATATTGTTTTCAGAGATAATGTTCTTCACCCATCTCCTTTTTTTCGGGGCGCCAAGGCCCCTAATGTTGAGGCAGGCCGCATTCATTGGGAACCGAAGGTCCCTTTTGATCTCGGACTGCCACCTTTGCTACTATCAGTTGACGATGAGCTCCTCACTACTTCAGCCACTTTTTGATAAGTCTTCTTCAATGGATTGAGAAAAATGGAAGATGATCTGGTTCTAGAATTTCCTGTGGTCAGCTTTCTCCTACCTGTGATTTGAGATTTTGGCTTTGGAGGTCTCCCTGCTCTTGGGGGGTTGCTCTGTCTTGCCTCTGGATGCAGGAAGCTCTCCGGTATGATTCCTACACCTTGCATTGGTCGTATTACATCTCCATAAGCGGGCCACTGAACTCCTTATTGTTATGAGCCTAAGAATTTGGCTGTATAGTAGCATCTCCCTCTTTGTTCTGATCCATCTCCACTTCTTTCCCCGCCTCCTCATCTTTCTCCTTTTCTAAGTTAAGGTCTTGTCCTGTGCTGCTTGAAGCCATATTATCTATATTTTTACCCGTAGCTTTGTCTCCATGGGTATGCGAGGGCACCTCAGAAGGAATGTTGCTTTCTTCTTCCTCCACCTATGCTGAAAGAGTGCATTTGTCGCAGTCGGCACTTATTTTTCTCTTTGCCCTACGCTTCTGAATGGCTCTATCCCTGGCCTGGAAAAATTCATCACAAACCTCTAAAAGTTGGGTATTTTCTCTGCAGTTAGGGCACCACAGTTTGCAGTAGTCGTAAAGGATCTGTTGCAAATGGGTGGCTCCATCAGGCATGCAGAATGTGAGTGTTTCCTTGAGCTTTTTTAAGGTGTCGACGAGGATATTAATCCTGGCGTAGTATCCAATGAGGTCTCGTGTTGCGTTGTCCATGAGAATGGGATCTCCTAGTGTGGATGCTATCTTTTCCAGGGCCTTTTTGTGCCAGCAGGACTTGGGCAAGTGATTCATACGTATCCAAATCAGTTTTTTTGCCATGATTCGCATGTCAAACTTCCCAGACTCAGGCAGAGGGATGATAAATAGCTTTTTACCATGGAGGTAATGATCTGGACCCTGCAGCACCTTGTCTCTATCCTCAGCTGTCTTGAAATCGAATTTGAGATAGCCATTAGTCACTGTTTGCACCCAGTACTGGACACCCCATTTTGCCATGAGCAAGTTCCTTACTGCATGTGTACCGGGGAAAGACCCTGGGAATACGTCAAGAAAGCCATAGAACAGCCTAATTTTGTCCTTGATAATTTCATCCTCGGAGAGAACTAAATCCACATCCTGTGCTACAGAAATATCAACTTTGTCCATGGTGATTTCGGCATCGTTCCATGCCCTTTTCCTCTCAAGTAGCGGATCATACCATTCCCTCTGCTTGAAAGTCGTGATTGATTTTGTGGCCTGGCCCTGTGGAACAGCGGGTTCGGTGGAGGAGGCAGCTTTTGGATCCATATTTAACCGTGAAGTTAATAAGATACGATAAGAGAGGGTTAGGGAAGAAATCTGACTAACTTATCGGATGCAAAGAAGAAGACTAACGCATCTTTCCTCGCAAAACTCCACACAAAATAGATAATACACACAATTCTAATACCTATCCCAGCAACGGGGGATAAGTATTAGAGAAGCAAAATATTGGACACAATCCACACAATCTACACACGAGGATATAACTAGTACTCACACCGGAAGTATGAATCCACACTTAGAAAGTAAATCCACGCAGAGAACATAAGTATGCACAGAGTTGGTACAGAAATCGACAAAATCCACGCAGAATACAAATCCTCCCAGAGAATACAAGTACGCACAGAGTTTGAGCTTCACATAATATGATCAGGGAACAAAGTTCAAGAACAAAACGTTTCAGTAGAACCTGTATGTGGTTGAATTAAATTCCCACCGTTCAGAGTCAAACTCCCTACTGGTGGAGGCGAAGCCTTCAAACAATGTCGGCCATTCCGAATACCGTGAGTCCAAATCCACTGCTATCCAGATCGTTGTAGGTGTTTTAGAAGAACTGAATCGCCAACCAGCAACCGGGATTGTCAAGCATTTCGAAAACCCTCGTTCCACGGGCGGAAGCCATCAGAAATCCGCAACCCATAGATGATTATGGTCGGAATCCCATGGGGATTCTGGATAATCAGGTGCAGGCCGAAGATTAGCTAATTAATTGGATGAAATTACTCCTGATGTTCTTGGGAGAGAGCCGCACATTTTTTGCCCAAATCGCCAGAGAGAGTCACTAGTGTTTCTATATAGTGAGAGTCAAGTAAAGTTTAATCGTTATTTAGTTAAAGTCAACATAGTCACTAGTATTTATATATAGAAAGTTAAGTAAGGTTAGACCGTTGATTATTCAAAGTCAACATAGTTATTAGTGTTTATATATTGAAAGTCGAGTAAAGTTTGACCGTTGATTAGTTAAAGTCAGCTTAGTCACTAGTGTTTAAATATAGACAGTTAAGTACAATTCAACCATTAATTAGCTAGTGTTATCTTAGTTATTAGTGTTTAATTGAAAGTCAAGTAAAGTTCGACCGTTGAGTAGTCAAAGTCAACCTAATTATTAGTGTTCAAATATAGAAAGTAAAGTAAGGGTTGAACGTTTATTACTTAAAGTCAACTCAGTTATTAGTGTTTATATGTTAAAAGTCAAGTATAGTTTGACCGTTGATTAGTCAAAGTCAGCCTAGTTATTAGTGTTTATATATTGAAAGTCAAATAAGGATTAACCGTTCACAAGTTAAAGTTGTATTTATGTATACTAAATCAATTAAGGGTTGAACGTTAATTAGTTAATGTAAAAAAATTATTCTTATTTATATATATTAGGTCAGTAAAGGTTGATCGATGATTAATTTAACTTAACTTAGTTATTAGTTAAAGTTAACAAAAGAAGTGAACGATTTTGAAATTTTTTTAAAATTGGCTATTTCTTTGGTGGGAAAATTAAATTTTGAAAAATTTTAGCACTTGTTTTGAAAAACCGGTGCTATTTTTAAAATTGTTAGCACCGATTTTTAAAAACTGGTGCTATTGTTTTTCCAAACCAATGCTATTTTAAAATTTAGCTCCGGTTTTTTAAAAACCGGTGTTAAAATTAAAAAATGGTGTTAAATTAACATCGGTTTTAAAAATAGGTGTTAAAATTTTATAAAAAACCAGTGCTATTACATTTTTGGCAACGGTTTTGAAAATCGGTGCTAAAAACGGGTGCTAGAGGGTGGTCTCTGTGGTAGTTCGTACATGCTACAAATGGTGGACAATGAGGGGAACAAAAACCCAAATTCATGGGACATATAAACATGCACAACCCATGAAGCTCATACACCCTCCTACATCCAAATCACCATTTCTTCCCAGTGCTATGTTTGCAACACTATCTATTCTTGACACACAATCAGAGTGACACCCGATTGTAAGTCTTGCGTGGTTAACCTTTGAATCCTATCATCTCTGTGGACAACTTCGGACTTGCCACCAGCTACTCTTTGGTAGTTGGTAGTGAGGACAAGAGAAACATTATAGATTCTTATCTTTGTGAATCATTACCCGCCTCCAGCTCAAGGTCGTAAAATTGATCCACAAGAGGTTAACTAAAATTAACCAGAGGTCGAGACTTCTGGGATCAAATATAAAATATTTATATTCTGCTCCCAATCCTACTACTATGCTATCTAGAGGGTATATAGTGGCAAGCCTGGGCTTGTCCACAAGGATGCTAGGAGTCTAAAAGCTAACTATACACTGCCACGTCCAGATTGTCAATCTGTCCATGCGTTAAGAATAACTAATATTGCTAAACATTTTTTGGGGGGTTTTTAACAAACAACTACGAGCATGCAATATCACAAGAGAATTAAATATAAATACTAGCACTTGGGGAATATTTGTGTAACATGATCGGTGAAATGTTTCGATCCTCGATTCAATCACATTCAAAATGTATGAGCCTCTTCTAGTGCTTATGACACATGGTGTGGTTCATGGTCAACACTTCCCCATAGCTGTCACGTAGGGTGTGCTTGTAATCTTCCATTGGCACTGCCTCCATAATTAGGGGAGTCAAACAACGGCCCTGCCACTGTGCAGATCTATTTCTCCCCCGTACGATTACATCCTGGGCACTACCCATGAATGCTCTATTCTGAGGCGTATAAAGGCAGAGAAAGTTGTCACCTTATCAATGGCTCTAATGTTGCAATTATGCTAACCCTAGTTTTCTACCAAATGCTATCTCTACCCATAATCCTTTGGACTAACTCGCCAGCTAGACTAGTGTGATGTTATCATAATGGTAACTCGGAAAAGACCTACTTGCCCACACCCACATGGACCCGGCCCACTACCCATATCACATCTAGGTTTATCTTCCCTGGGGGGTATCAATAGATGCACCAACTTGAATGTAGACTATGGTGTGTGCCAATTTAAGTGTGAAATTCATGCAATTGATAAGAAGATGAAGAACAAGCCAATATAATATCATAAACACATAAAAATAGGTAGATCTAAGGAATATCCCAAAACATACACCAAATTGTAAATACAAATATAGTTCCCAAGTAATTTAACTACTCCCTAAGAATGAACCCAAGTATTTCATTGGATTCAATGCTCTTGGGTAGAATCAAGACGAAAAGAAATAAAAGTAGGGAAAAGGGTTATTCCCTCTCTCTCTCTAAAAATGCTCTTCAAGAGTAGAAATTTATATAAAATGTATCCCAACTTAAACCCTAGTAGACATAGGCTTATATTTATAGTAGTAGATAAATGAGCCTTGAAAAGGCCTAAAATAGGTTAAAAATCCCTAGCAGCCGCAAACGGTACGGGCGGCTTGTGTGGCGCAGTCGTGCCGGGCACTGCTAGCATGGGCCGTGTAGCCTGGCATGGAGAGGCTGGGTGCCTCCAGCACGGGCTGTGGTGATTGACACGAGCGTGCTAGACACCCTCAGCACGGATCGTGCCCGCTGACACAAACTGTTGGCTGGGGCTCGGTCCTTGACTTTTGATCATGTGAGACCGGGTCGTTTGGCATCAGCCATCGACAGGGAGTGGTTTCTCAACCAGTTGAATGTCATGGGCCGTGTGGAACTTTGTAGGTATCGGCTAGGAGTCTATGTTTGAGCAAAAAATAGACTAGGCCGTGTAGAACATCACACCTTATCGGTTGGTCTTTGCAACTTGAATTGAAACAGAACGGGTCATGGGAAAGGAAATGGCCAACATCCTTAGCCAATTTAGGAGTTTGGGTACCATAGGACGCGGAAAGGTCGATGGCTCATGCCAAAGGAGGTTGGCACGGGCCGTTCCAGGTGAGGGTCTGTGCCAAGGGCTACCGGCACTGGCTGTGCCACACTGGATGGCTCATGCCAAGGGTTGTTGGCATGGGTCATGCTACACTGGGAGCCTTGTGCTGGTGCCTTCTGGCACGGTCGTGTTGGCTGGTGCGGAATGTGATGGATAATGCAGCCTTCCTTTGTCTTTCAAATTTTGACTTTGACTCCATTCTTTTTCCGACTTATTTGCGTCTAATACCATACTTAAGCTTGTGGCCTTCTTGTCTACTATTACCCTTGTGGACGACCTTCTAATATCTACTACCACTCTTACGAGTGGCCTTCAACAAAATACCAAAACAATACTCACGAGCAACCTACTAGTAAGATCAAAGAGGAAGATCTAGGTGCCCGTGAATATAATGTATCCATTAGTTCCAATTAAGTCTACAAACTCGTGATTTAGATAAGAAAACCTACAATGGTCATATAAACCCTTTTTCATGTAAACCTAACTAAAATTAGCAATCAACCAAACAAAACATAATAACAAATGTGTAGAATACATCAGTTAATGCATGCATAATGGTGCAGATCACTTTCCCCACACTTAAACCTTTACTCGTCCTCTAGTAAACAAAAAACAAGCAAAGATTCAATAGGAATGTAGCATGCAAGTATAAGTTAACTAATGCATTTAACTTATTCGTAGATTTCCCTAGTTCCCCCAAAGAAGTAAGAATCTCACAACTATCACACTTCCCAAAGAGACCAAGTAATCTATACATCCCAATTGTATGAAGAAAAAGGTAAGAACAAATGAATAGTATCAAACTAGATTCCCCTCCAAATAGGCCACCAAAAACAATCCAAGAGATGTTGCTAAAGAAGACCACCAAGGATAATCCAAAAGATCCTCAACTTTGCTTCCAATTTTTTCTCTCATTTTTCCTAGGAGCGGTTTTGGATTTTAATCCTAGCTTTAACACACAAATGGTACTCATATATCACCTTTTTCCACACATGGCCTCTCATTTTTTCCTGGGTTTTGCAACCTTTCTGGCTCTTTCCCTTTGTTGCATAAGTCTCCCTTTTGGGTTTTCAACTTAGCTGGGTATATATTTTTTTAAATTGTTTTTCAATATTTTTGGTGTAGTAAAAAATGCCTCAAAGATTGGATCCATACTACATGAAGATAAGAAGAACAAAACTGACACCGCCAAAGCGTTCCCAAAAACATCCCCCAAATACAAAAGCAAAAAAACTAGAAATCCCTAAGTGCTCAACTATCCCCCCCCCAACACACACACACACACTTACACTTTCCATGAATTGTCCCCAATGCAATATGAAAAATGGAGATCATAAGTGGAGTTGGGAAAAATAGAGGCACTTACTCTTGTGGCCCCGAAGGGACTTCCCTCAATTGTCTTACCTCGTGTCCCCTCCTTATTTCTTCTTGCCTCATATCTTGCTTTTCAATAGACACTAGGTCTTGGAACCCATCAAGTTTTGAAATATGGAACCTCTTGATCAATTGCTCAATGGCCTCCTCTTGAACTTTGGACCTCTCATCTATGATAGCAAATTTGTCCTCCACCTTCTGCTCTATGGATTTAAATCTATCTCCCCACGAACTCATGGCATTTTCAATCGCACACATCCTACTCCCAAACTCATCCAACTGTAAACTCATTCCTCCGACGGCTTGGCCAATTTCTTACACCATTTGGGTAGAGAAAAAAAGTTTCTCCCCAAACGTGTAGAATTGGTCAAGAAACTCCATCGATAGGGCTCTTCAAGTGGGTGCTGCTCGAAGTGGAATCTCTTTATCCTTCTCTACCTCTATGCCCGGACTCAAGAGAGTGTTGTAGAAAACTCTCTCGAATTTTGGATCGGGGGCGATAAAAAGATCCTCCAAAATTGTATCTTGGTTGATAGCGGTGTGTTTGGGTTGTGGCAGAACCATTAAGTTGCACACCTAAGCACAGTCGTACAACCATATGAAACGATCCTCGGAAGTAGTGGGGGCAACCATTAACGCTCTCTCTAGCTTGTCCATCATGTTTCATATTCTCGAGTGTCCCAAATTTTCCACCGCAAATGGAGAAGGAACCAGATGTCCGAAATGTTAAGCCAAGAGTAAAGCCATGCCTCTCATTAATATCTTGACGCCTTTCTTCTTTCCCACAGCTAAGCACTCTTCCACAAAGACCTCCACCAATTTGGGGTAGAAAGTCCTCTCTGGTGTCATTTGCCAAAGAATTTGGACACCTTGTCTAGGGAATTGTGAGATTTCTCCATGGAAAAGTACTCTCATAGATAAAAGTCGTTGGATGTACAGCAAAGTTGGGTTAACTATTGGGTACTCTTTTGTAGATGATTTTTCTCCATGCCTAATAGAATCCTCCAAAAGCTGCTTGATGAGTAAGAAAGGCCTTGCCAGTGTGTCCTTGGAACCCTCTTCCTGTACTTACACCTAAACGCTTGAGCAATATTCCCATGTGACATGGTGTACTCCTTGTCGTCTAAGTGAAAGAGGATGATCCTCCTTCCATCGTTGTCTGTCGATAGCTCCAAGGTTGCCAAGATTTCCAAGGTCCATCTTATGTAAGTCTTTGAGTGCTTCTCTAGAAATCCTTCTAGGACTACCTGACCTAGCAAGTAGGTGACGGGCTCAAGTAGGCCTAGAGCTTCTAAAGTCTCCTTCCATACAAAAATTGTCTCCAATGTAGTCATCTTTGGGTCATTTGAGTACTTCTATCTCTGAGCTGCACTCCTGGAAATGGTGGTCAACCCCATGTATTCTTCCACCACAAGGCGGGGTTAGGAGGAAGGGAAGTCTTCGGCTCTTTTCTCCCAACTTTGGTTGCTTCTTCCTTTTCTCAACTCGTAAAGTTATCTCCTTGTTCTGCTAGCTTTTATTTCGAGTCATTCTATCACAACAAGAAGAAGGTGGTAATGGCAAGAATATACAAGGATGTGCATCAATTATCATTCAAGAAGAACACTCTTTCTAAATACCCACACTTTGCAAATCATGCAATTTCAGTACAAGGGCTATTCAATGAAGAACAAATCTCCCTAAATAACATACATGGTAGCTTATATCACCTCATCAAAAAGATGATTCAATCAAGAATTATTCCTCCCAAACATCCACAACATGGCAACTCATACCATCGCAGCCCAAAAATCATGTACTTCCTTCACACTTAATTCATCACAAACTCAAAAAATTCTCATCACAAACTCAAAAAATTCTCATCACAGCCCATTCATGCTAAAGAATGCAAGCAAACACAAGGTTCAAAGAGTTTCTTGGAATTTAAAGCTAAGATTTGTAGAACCACACAAAAAGAGAAACAATTGCTCTCCCTTGCGAGAAAGGCTTCAAAATTTTGAGTTTTCCCAAGGAGAAGTGAGAGTGAAGGCTTCAAAATTTTGAGTTTTCCCAAGGAGAAGTGAGAGTGAGTGTTATTGAAAAAGTTGAAAGAAGTTAAAGGAATCTTATAGATAAGAAGGATGTACTATTATTCTAATTTCAGCAAATCATGTTCATCCAAAATGGGTTAAGAGGGACTACATTGTTTTTTTTTATCCCTAACATATGATCTTATACCATTTATTGATCCCTAAGACCAATACCGCTACCTTTCAGTACCCAAAAATTCCAAATAATTTGTTTGGTCCCCAAACTAGATTCTGAGTGGTTTTCAGGCAGACTAAATTGTTTTTTGGTCCCTAACATATGATCTTATACCATTTTTTGGTCCTCAAAACCACCGGAAAACCACCTTGGGGTCCAAGAAAATCATTTTGAATTTGTTGGGTATTGAAAGGAAGCGGTATTGGTCTTAGGGTCCAAAAGATGGAATAAGATCATATGCTAGAGACCAAAAAAACACTTTATTCTTTAGGAGGGAGGTACAAAGTAGATAATGATGATTTGTGGAAAAATAGAAACTTTAGGGTACAACAATGTCACTCAACTAATTCTCAAGGGAGGTGGTAATGATTAACATTGTACTATTTACATCACCAATCCTAGGGAATAAAGGATTTGCTGAATTAATGGGCCAAAAGTACATGTTTTGGTTAAGAACTTGAATTTTTGAAAATCTGCACTTTTGCCCCATTTCCAGCCTGGCACGAGGCAATGGCACAAACGTGCCACAGGGAGCCTTATGGTGATCCGTTTTGGCAGGAGGCAAGCCTCGTGGTGATCCCTTCTAGCATGAGGAAAGCCTCGTGATGATGCCCTCTGTGCGAGTCTTTCTACAACACGGAAGTGCTACCTTGGTCTCTCCCCTTTTCTTTTGAAAAAATCTTTTTTCACCCACAAAGTCATATTTCCCAACAACACAAAACACAAGAATCAATCTTCCATTTAATGATCATCAAGATTTGACACCAAAATCATTTGTCAAAGATAGCGAACATATAAAATCTATCTACCTAAAAACATCAATTTAAAAGAAGAAAGAGCATCGTATTTTCATTTTCGTCCTCATGAAATTTTTTTTCATGCTTTTCAATTAAAAAGAACCTACATTTTGGTCTGCAGAGTCACCATCGGCAACTTCATCCACGATGACATCCTTGTGGAGATGTCTCCACAAGGTGCCATCCAGACCTTTGCACCCTTTGTTTGCCAAAGAAAATGTGTGTTTGTATCTGGTTAATGATGAACCCCCTGATTTTTCCTTGGGTTCTGGAGATAGTTGAGGTGGTTTTATGTTCTCTTCACTCTCTGATAACCGCTGCAAGTTAGTGAGCAGAGAAAAACATTTTGAAACAAACATATCATCACTAAAAGCTTGCGTTGCATAGAATTCATTATCCATATCATCATTATCAAAGAACTCATCTAGGCATCCTTTTTCATTCGTCATACAAGAATTGTAAAATTGAACATGTTCACAAACAAGGTTATGCCTTTGCTTATAAGAGAGGTGTTAGACGAATCATGCTTAGACTTGTAAATATCAAACCCCACCTTACCAATGTCATCCTCTAAGTGAACATTGATCTTTGTCCTTGATGTTTTTATAAATGGCCTCCCCAATAAAATTGGGGGTTCACTACCATCATGTGATACATCAAGGACATAGAAGTTTGTCAGAAATACTATGTTGCCCACTCTAACCAATATGCCCTTCACTAAACCTCGTGGGCTAGCTTGGGAGTGATCGGAAAGTTGAACAATCACCTAGTGTCCCTAAGTTCACCTATGTATATGCTTTCATAAAGACTATAACGGATCACATTAATTGATGTTCCTAAGTCAATCTAGTCATTTTTCACTAACTTACCACCTAAGGAAATTGGTATTGAAAATATCTCAGGGTCATTACATTTCTTATGCAAATTTTTATGATTTAGAGTGGTGACTCCCCCAATTTTCAGTTGTCCTACTTTCCTAATTGGTTTGTTCCTCTTTTTGGTGCATACATTTTTCAAAAATTTATCATAAGAGGGAACATGCTCAATCAACTCCAATATAGGAATGGTTACCTCAACCTTTTTGAAAATCATCCAAATGTTTGCATTATTTGTCGTCACCTTCGTCCTTCTCCTAAGTGCACTGTGAAAAGGCGGCGAAAGGTTCATTCTCGCCTCTGTTATTGGGAGCTCTTTGGATGGCTCCTTTTCAACAATAATCTCATGCTCTTCGAAGTTGATTTTGTCAGCCTCCACAATTAAATCATCCTCTTGCACAATGTTTTTCTTGGGCTCTTGCAACTCCTTCCCGCTCCTTAGCTTCAATGCACTCACATTCTTTGGGTTTACCTTAGGTTGGGAAGATAGCTTTCCAGATTCCCTAGCCTCAAGTCGGCTCACCGAGGTGGCATGTTTCACGACTTGGACTTTAAGATTCTTGATGCTTGACAATGCTCTAGGGCCAAACTCCTCGATCTCTCTCCTTGTTCCATCTGCAAACACATCATATTTCTTTGTCAATTGCCATATAACATCTAGGTTCTCCTCCCTATCTAACTTGTATAAGGCGACGTCTTTTTTGGAAAACCCTTCTCCCCTAGGATATTGTTTAGGTTGTGGACCTCGGTTGTACCCTTGACCTTGATTCTCCTTGTGCCAACAAAAGTTGGGGTGATCACGATACCTAGGGTTGATGGTATTTTCACAAGAATCTTTCCTCTGATTTCCTTGGTTCCCACAGAACCCTTGTTTTTGTTGTTATCCCCTTGCAAATTTCCTATTGCCAATGTTGAAATCCAGCTCATTCAACTCTTCCACATCTTCAACTACTTATCGGTGGGATGGTCTAAACTACATATTTCGCACACTTTAACTTGAATTCCCCCCTTCATGAATTCCTTCATCATAGAGGCAAGTGCTTGCACTTGCTCTTCCAATTTGGGAGATTGGTTTTGCTCATCCAATGCTTTCACTCTCGATCTTATGCCAAATTTCCTCGTTCCAGTTGCATTTCTTTGAACAAAGCCATTGCATCCCTCAGACTGTTGTTGGTGATGAACCATTGCAAGCTACGTTAACCGTTCTCATGTCATCATCACAGAGCCCTTCGAAGAAGTAATACACCAAGTCGCCATCCTTGAACGGGTGATATGGATAACTAGCCAACATCCCTTTGAATCTTTCCCAATACTCATATAGGGATTCATTTGCATTATGAGATATGTTAGATAGTTTTTCCTTCAACCCCGCAGATTTTGAAGCTGGAAATTACTTTTCAAGGAAATGCCACTCCATATCCATCCACGATGTAATGCACCCCGGTGGAAAATAATATAACCTATCATTTGCCAAATCACATAGTGAGAAGGGAAATGATCGTTGTAATCCCCTTCTGATACTCCGGGCAGCTCCATGTTGGTTCATACAAGATGGAACTCTGAGAGATGCTTGTTTGGATCCTCCCCGGCAATCCCATGGAAAGTTGGTAAGCATTGAATCATCCCACTCTTTAGCTTGCATGTGAAATTGGGTGGCAAAGGGGAAAAGTGATGCAAAGGGGTTGTTTCTCCAAATTTGAAGCCATAAACTCCCTCAAGGTCCGATTGTCCTCCTCTATAACTACTTACCATTTTTCTATATATTGAAAATGAGCTTTTACGTCCTAGTGTTGGGCTTTGTATTGCATATTTGGTTTGTGTGTGTGAAGAAATACTCCTAATCAAAACTCGTATGTGTATTTCCACTGCATACTCAACCATATCCCTCTAAAGGCTTGGTGTGCTTTGAGCAACCAAGTTGAGTGTGATGCACGTGGGAAATTAGGCAGTATTCGAGACACTCTAACATGACTAGGCCGCACGGTTAGCACCCTTAGTGGGTAGCCCATGACAGAGAGGGGTTGTTTCTCCAAATTCGGAGCCATAAACTCCCTCAAGGTCCAATTTTCCTCCTCCATGACTGCTTGCTCCAAACCTACTACTGGTTCTTGTGGACCCCTTGCTATAATCCTCCTTTTTCTTCTCCTCTGACTACATGTGCCTTTTGGTAGTTCTTGCAAAGTTCCTAAGTTTTTGGTACCGATATATGCCATAAACTAGAAACCAAAAAAAACAACGCAAAAACAACACTAGCAAATGGGTTAAAAGGAAATGGAATAACTATAAACATGGGTTCAAAAATAAAAACCAGCTAAAGCAACATAAACAAAACAAAAACAATACAACTACTCAACTAACTTTCATAGCAATTAAAATTTTAGACAGGCATCCCTGGCAGCGGCGCCAAAATTTACATGCCTCAACTTTGGGGTCGTAAAAATAATCCATAGGAGGTCAACTAAAATTAACTCGAGACAGAGGTTTTTGGGATCAAATGTAACATGTTTATATTCTGCTCCCATTCCTACTACTATGCTACCTAGAGGGTAGATAGTGGCAAGGCCGAGTTTGTCCACTACACAGTTACGCATGGGTTGTCAACCTGCCTTTGCAATAGGAATAAATAATATTGAAAAAACTGTTTGGGTAGGGGGGTTTAACTTACAACTACGAGCATGAAATATCATAAGAGAATAAACTATAAATACTATCAGTTGGGAACATTTGCGTAACATAATCGGTGAAATGTTTCAATCCTTGATTCAATCACATTCAAGATGCATAACCCTTTTCCAGTGCTTATGACACGTGGTGTGGTCGATGGTCAAAACTTTCCCATACCTATCACGTAGGGTGCATCAGTAATCTTCCATCTGCACCGCCTGTGTGATTAGGGGAGTGTAACAACGGCCCTGCCATCGTGTAGATCTATTTTTCCCCCGTACAATTACATTATAAGAACTACACCACCAATGCTCTATTCCTAGGCCTACAGAGGCAAAGTTATTGATGGATCTAGGGTTGCAATTATACTAACCCTATTTTACTACCAAATAACATCTCTACCTGTAACCCTTCAGACCAACTTGCCAGCTAGACTAGTGTGGTCTCTCATAACGGTAACTTAAAAAAGACCTAAATGTACACACCCACATGGACCTGGGCCCCACTACCCAGATCAAATCTAGGTTTCTTTTCCCCATGGGCCATCAATAGATGCACCAACATGAATGTAGACTACAGTGTGTGCCAATCTTAGTGTGACATCCATGCAATTGATAAGAATATAAAGAACAAACAACCATAATATCATAAACACATAGAAATAGGTGGATTCTAAATAATCTCCCAAAACATACACTGAATTATGAATACAAATATAGTCCCAAAGTAATTAAACTACTCCCTAAGCTATGAACCCAAGTATTTCATTCAATTAAATGACCTTTGGGAAAATCAAGAAGAAAATAAATAAAAGTAGAGAGGACGGTTATCCCCCCCCCCTCTCTAAGAATGCTCTCTAAGAGTAGAAAGTGATCTCAAATGTAGCCAAACTTATACGCTAGTAGACATAGGCCTACATTTATAGTAGTATGGAAATGGGCCTTGAAAAAGGCCCAAAATAGGCCAAAAAACCCTAGCAACCGGAAACGGGAGGAACCACTTTGTGTATCGCATTTATGCCAGGCATTGCTAACACAGGTCGTGCAGCCTGGCAAGGGTGTGCTGGGTGCCTCAGGCATGAACCGTGCTGGTTGGCACGGTCATGCTAGACACTCTTGGCACGGACTGTGCCGGCTGACACAAATTGTTGGTTGGGGCTCTGTCTTTGGCTTTTGATCATGCGCGCCCGTATCAATGGGCTATTGGCAGGGAGTGGTATCTTAACCAGTTGAATGGCAAGGGTCATATGTAACTGTGCAAGGTATTGGATGGGAGTTATTTTCTGAGCAAAACGATAGCGCGGGCCGTGTAAGATGCCACACCTTGTCGGCTGGTCTTTATATCTTGAGTAGAAATGACACGGGCCATTTTAAGGGAAACAACCTGCATCCATACTTAGATGATTTAGGATGTTGTGAAACACAGACCGTGCTGAGGCCGGTTTCTCGTGCCAAAGGAGATTGGCACGGGCTGTGGTGGGTGAGGGCCTCGTGCCACGGTTTTTGGCATGGGCCATGCTGCACTGGGTGCCTTGTGCTGGTGCCTTCTGGCACAGTCGTGTTGGGTGGCGCAGACCGTCTCGGCTAATGCAACTTTCCTTCATCTTGAGAATTTTGACTTTGACTCCACTCTTTTTTGGCTTCTTTTCTTCTACTACCACTCTTAAGCTGGTGGCCTTCTTATCTACTACCCCCCTTGCAAACGGCCTTCTAATATCTACTACCAATCTTGTGAGTGGCCTTCTACAAAATGCCAACAAAATACTCACGACCAATCTACTAGTAAGATCATAAAGGAAGATCTAGATTCCCATGAATATAATGTATCCATTAGTTCTAATTAAGTCTACAAAACTCAGGATTTAGACAAGAAACCCAACAATGGTCATATAAACCTTTTGTCATGTAACCCTAACTATAATTAGCAACAACAAAACAAAGCATAATAACAAATGTTCTGAATTCATTAGTTAACGCATGCATAATGGTGCAGATCAAGTGCACTGCAGGTTAATTTATCTCCCGTGAAAAGGATGGTTCACTAGTGACTCCGTAAAGTGTGGATCAATGCCACTAGTGTGGAGATGGCTTGGAATTCCCTTTATCTGTTACAACAGTGGTTCATCTCCCGTTCAAACCATCTCACCTCTCCATAATTAGGGATTCACCTCGATCTTTGGATACAGCTAACACCCATGTCATCTCACTCTCGGTTCTAATAAACCTTCGCTTAAAAGGACTTAAGTATTGCGTTGGTTGCAACCGTTAGATGTGTGATTAAGGATATTACAGCATCAGGCTCTCCACTATAGACACTAATCCTAGACCTAGAGAAAAAAAGGAACCAGTGTCTTTTGATGAATCTAGGGTCAACACGATAGTTGCTATAAACTATGAACACTAGTTATCAGGGTAAGCCAGGGTTTCCCCCGTTAAGAATTTCTATAAATTAACCATCGGTCCACTGCTCTTAACATGCAATTCCTCACACGACTAGCCAATTAGATTAAAGTCCAACTATTTTCCTCGGTACTCTAAAGGTATATTTAATTTCACATATCTCCCCGGTACTTTGACTACAATGACACTTCTAATCTAGCACTCCTGAATTAGCATTCAAACCTAGCAAGATATTATACAAAGAATGAATACATGTGTGTGTCATAAATCATATCATATCATAATACATATCATAATATAACACACAAATCATGCACAATATTCATAAACATAGAAAATTAGAGTAATCTATGAATCTCACAAATCATGTCAAATCATGTCGAATCATGAATACAAATACTACCCCAAGAAATAAAACTATTCTAGAATCCACTACAATCATAGGAATTAATGTCATTGATATAAAGAAATAAAAGAAGAGAGAAGAAAACCCTAGAGAGAGAATTCTAGCCGCTCTTCCTACCAAACTAAAATATATTCTAAGGATCTAATGCTTCTTAAACCCTAGGAAGACTAAAAGCTTCTTATATAGTAGGATACCTAGGCCTTAAAAGACCCAAAGTCAAAAACCCTAGGCAGCAACATTGATATAGGCTATGCCAGATTACACATCCCGGACAGCACGACTCGTGCAGTAGTGAATGGGATGTTGGTTGGAGCCCTCATTTCCTCCTTCTGAGTGGACGGGCCAAGAATAATTTCATGTCCCATTAGTTGAGCTGAAGCTACCTAGCTTCTGAGTTCGTGGAACATACCGAGTTGCACATCATGTTGGTCAAGCCTTCAATTCCTCGTTCTTCAAGCACAGGCCAAGAAGGTTTGCACTGCCAATCGTCTAGAAACCATATCCTCGGCACGACTGATGGCACGAGCTGTGTCAGATGACATGACCCGTGCTTGTTCTTAATTCTTCCAGACTTGGCTTTTTTCTTCGATTCATCTGTCTTCTACTAGGTTTTGACCGTGTCTTTCAATCTACCTATTTGCAATTTTCCTTCATTAATCCTACGCCAAAGTTCTTATGAGCAATTTACAAATAAGATTACAAAATAGAATCTTTCCCCTCCACCCACTCACTCACGCGGAATCTTTCCCCTCCAACCACTCACTCATGCGGAATCTTTCCCCTCCACCCACGCACTCACGCGGAATCTTTCCCCTCCATCCATTAAAACATCCAGGTGTCTCTTCCCAATGGGGTATCAATAAGTGCACCATACATGATCAAAACCCAAAGTGTGTGCTCATATGTGGTGTAGTGTTCATGAATTTGTCACATTCAAGAAAAATTACAATAATATCATAAAATATAGGTGGAATTTAGGGAATCTCATAAAGCATCAAAAGTCACACATTTTCCAAATATGTCCCAAGCTTAGCTAACTACTCTTAAAATTATAGATCCATGGAAAATATAGAATTAGATTCCATGGATCTAAGAAAATAAGAAGAAAAGAAAAAGATAAGAGAAAGAGAAAAAGAAGGAGAAGAAGAACTCTCCATTTCCTTCTCTCTAAACTAGAAAGAGAAACTAATCTACATTATGACTAGATCTATTCTACTTAGGGTTTAGTAGAATATTAAGTCTCTTATATATAGTAGTAGGAGATTAGGCCTAGAGATAGGCCCAAAATAGGCCAAACATAGCAAAACCCTAGTCACCCTTTCCCTCTAGTTGTTGAACCTTTCTCGAATAAACTGCTCAAATCCGTGAACCCTTTGGAGCTTTATTATAGTGCGATGGATAAATCTTGGAAAGATGAAGATTTTTATATATGGTATAGGGAAATCAGATGAAAATTGAGAGAGTTATGGCCAACCAAACCACCCAAAGCAAGTAAATGTGTATAGAAAACAATAAGTGATAAAAGATAAGAATAAAGCCAAGCTTACTTTCCCCAAAAAAGTTCCAAAAGCAATCAAAGAGCAACCCTCAAGTAAAAATAATCCACCAAGGAAATCTAAAAGCCGTCGACTTGTTTGCAACAAAGGGATAAATCTAGATTCTCGACCTAGTTGCAAACAAGGAGTCCAATGTATCGTCAACCTAGTTTCTTGTTTGTTTTTTTTCTTTTTTCTCTCAATTTCTCTCATTTTTCCTAAGTGCCCGTTTGGGTTTTCACCTAGCGGTATCCCACAAAACGTGCTCACCTCTCACCTTTTTACACTCAGCCTCTCAGTTTAGCCTAGACTTGTAAGTCTAGCTGTGCCAAGCCTCTTACTTTTACCTAGGCCTTTTGACCTATCCGGGCTTTTATCTAATGTTACCCAAGTCACCCTTTCAGGTTTTTGACTTGTCCAGGCTTTAAATTATTATTTTCATTTTTCAAAATTTTCAAAATGCTCTTGGAAGAGCTATTAGCTACATAAAAATAACTAAAAATCATAAGTGTCATCCCATCCCCTAGACTCCCCACACTAAATGCTTGCATTATCCTCAATGCATATACAAAATCAAAGAACACATGTCAAGGGAAAGAAATAGAAAAGCACTTATAATGAAAAGTAAAAAGTAAAAAACTACCCTTGATGGCACAATCATTGAATGTAAAGAACAACTAACATCACCCCGAATATACTACCCATAACCTATAAACATGAAAGATCAATACAACCACTATCATGCACCACAAATCGAATGAAGAATTGAATACCAGTGGATAGGTCTGGATGTGTGTGTCTCAAGGGAGGGTAGGTGGGTTTTGGGTGGTATTTGGTGGTGGTTGGGAGAAAATGGTGATTGGGTGGTGTAGGAAAGTATGTGAGCTTCATGGGTCGTGCACATCTACACGCCCCATGAACATGGGGTTTGGTTCTCCTTTTTGTCCACCATTTTGAGCGTCACAAACCATGTACGTCTACATGGTCCATGAGTTGGATTTGCCACTTGCTAACCTTCCTCCAAGAACCATATGCTTCATACAAAACAAGTATGCACACCAAGTGTAATTGTGTCCCAAAATAAAAAAAAGGAAAGCTAAAATTAGAAAAACACACCTAAAATAACAAACGAATCCAATTTTTTGCCTCCCGAGAAGCTCCATATATTTAAGGTCATCGGCACGACCCTAATGTTATCATATGGTGCAAGTTTGTACCCCATCACCTTAGACAACAAAAACTCAAGAGGTGGGGGTAAGAATCTTCAAAGAGAAAGATATAGTAGAGGTGGAGTCAACCTTAGAGGAAATAGGTGTTTTGCAAGCTTAGCATATTCAATTGGCTTCCCTATGGTTTCCTCTAAGGCTTCCGAAAATGTGGGAGTAGGTTCTATAAGTATAGGTAGGGGTGCAAATAAGTAATATGGAAAATTAAGTATAATCACCCCTTCCTTGACTTCTTCACTCTCAAAAAACCTTACCCCTACCAAAAGTTCACTTTCAACTAGGGATGGTTCATTTTCAGAATATTGGGTTTCAAGTTGGCTCACCCTATTAATCAGACTTTAACTTTCTCAATGCTTGAGAATAGTTGAGTTCCCAAATTGCTAATCTCACTAAGCACTTGTGATTGAAGTAAATCACTACTCTTGGTCACATTAGCTATAGCTTGCAAATTTACACACAATTCGATTTGGGAACCAATCCTAGGGATTGGTTTTAGGTCATTGGGTAAGTTAGTGAAGTCCAACTATCTAAAGCAAAGTGTTGGTTTCCCAATGCATCTCCATACCACGAATTCAAAGTAACACTAAACCTCAAATTTAGAGTGTTGTGGTATAGGTAACAATCTTGATCCCATCGGCCTTGGTAACCAACAACTCCTACCTCTCTCTCCATTTTGCTCATCCAAGAGCATGACTTCGTAGGGTGGTCGCAATGAAACATCCTACAAAATCTCACTCTTTGAGCCATTCTTCTCTCATAGTCACTCAACCTTGGGCAACACTGTATAGGATGATCACAATGATATACCCTACGAAATGCCCTTTGTTGAGTGCTTTCCCATATTTGTTTGTTTTTCTTTTCTATTAAGCATCAATAAAGAATGCAAACAAAACTCAGAAGCGTAGTGCAAGAATCCTCGGTTTGCACCAAGAACCCGAGCAATACCTAATCTAGAAAATAAAAACAAGAAAGAGATAAAAACAATGCTAACTAATCACTAACACGCTATGCTCAACTAATACTTGAACTAGAAAGCATCCACAGTAATGGTTCCAAAATTTGACCCACCTCGACCCGAGATCGTTAACACAATCGTAGCAACACAATTAATTAAACCGAGCTGAGGCACTAGTCCCATTGGATGGTCAAAGATAAGATTTATATTATTTACCCGTTCTCGCTGCTAATGCTACCAAAGGATAGTAAGCGGCAAGCCCTGGGTTTTTCCACAGAGATGCTAGGATTCAAGTAAAATTCAAAACATAGCCTCGTGCGGGTCATTCATCCACACGAATAAAAGGAATAGATACTAATTTAAACATACGAACTGGGGGAGTTTGTATTTTCAACTAACAACTACAAGTATGAAATAAACAAACAACTAAACTATTTATACTAGGCACTTGGGACTAATTTAGCAACATGGTAGTTCTAATTCTTCAATCCTTGATTCATTCACATATAGACATACAAAAGACCTATAGGTGTGTTCACAACACATGGTGTGGCCGATGGCATACACTTCCCTATCACAATCACGGTGGGTGTGCTCGCAACCCTCTATCGACATCGACATCGTAATTAGGGGAGTACAACAAGTTTTGACCGTTGTTGTGGTTCTATTTCTCCCCCGTGCTATTACATCTTGGGCTTCCACAATGGATGCACTAATTCCCAGTGGTCCTCTATACGCGAGGCCTTAGGTTCATAGGCATCTTATCTGTGATACTAGGGTTTCAACACAACACCTAGCTTGCTACTATCAACTTTCTCTACCTGTAACCTATTAGAAAAAATTTATGTAATTAGCTAAGACTAGTGTGATGGTATGCAGATTAGAGTTACCTCGAATCTCCCGTGCACACACTCATGCAAAACCGTTCTCCTCCACCCATTCATACATCAATGTTTCTATTACCAAGGGGGCATCAATAAGTTCCACATACATGAACATAGATCAAAGTGTGTGCTCATATGTGGTGTAGTATTCCTACATTTGTCACATTAAAAGACAATCACAATAACATCATAAACACAAAGATAAGGGGAATTTAAGAAATCTTCATAAAGCATCAAAAGCCACACATTTGCCAAATATGTCCCCAAGCTTAGCTAACTACTCTAAAAAGTATAGATCCATGGAAAATATGGAATTAGATGCCATGGATCTAAGAAAATAAGGAGAAAAGAAAAGGAGGAGAAAGAGAAGAAGAAGAAGAAGAAGAAGAAGAAGAAGAAGAAGAAGAAGAAAGGAGAAGAAAAACTCCCCTCTTCCTTCTCTGTAAACTAGAAAGGGAAATTAATCTACATTGTGGGTAGATCTATTCTATTTAGGGTTCAGTAGAATACTAAGGCTCCTATATATAGTATTAGGAGATTGGGACTAAAGATATGTCCAATATAGGCCAAACATAGAAAAACCCTAGTCAAACTTTTTCTCTAGCTTGTTGAATCTTTCTTGAATAAACTGTTCAAATATGTGAATCTTCTAGACCTAAATTATAGTGTGTTTGATAAACTCGGAAATACGAAGATTTTGATATATGGTAGAGGGAAATTGGATGTAAATTGAGAGAGTTATGGCTGAAATGGTCAGCCGCCGAGGTGTCTGGGACCAGCACGGATGTCATGGTCTGTGAACATTCAAGTATGGACCGCCAGATCTGGCGCGGCCTGTGAAAATTCATATATGTGGCATACCATGGTTCGTGAAGCTAGGCTCGTGCCACGGTCCGTGAAGGTTTTCACAGACCCCGAGCAGCACAATGGTTTCCACTCAGTAGTTTTAACAGCCCGGCCTCCTTTTCATGAACCCAAGTAGCATGGGTGTTTGCTCGGAACTCTCATCATGGTACGTAAAGTTTTTCACAAAGCGGATTCAATACTTAGCCAAATTACTCATTAATGCTTCACGGCCTGGCTTCATTGTCACAGAATGGTGTTGTGGTTTCGTATAGGGTAGACCATGGGCATCTTCACGAGCCACTGATGCTATTTATAGCATGGGCTATCATGGATCGGTGGTCCATCGTCGACTGAACTATGTTTGCTTGCCAAGGGTGTACCGTTAGTCCAAATTGGGAGCTCTAAGATCTAAATTCGTAGTACTCGAGAAGACAATTCCAATGGAACCAGCCCTGAAGACTAATTCTTCCTGGATCATTCTTGGACTAAGGTAACACTCCTCGGACCAAGATTCACCGTTTCCACCTTTTTTCCATCTTGAACTTTGAAGCCGCCTATCCTTGGATTCAATCTCCTTCTACCATGAATTTATGCTCGTGGCCTTCATCTACTACCATTCAATGCGAATAGCCTCCAAATCTTCTACTGTTAAAAGCAAATGGCCCTTGCAAGAATGTAATGTAACAAATAGCATTCACTGGCAACCTACTAGAGGTACTTATAATGAAGACCAAGGAACCCGTGAACACGATATGTCAATAATCACTAATTAAGTATACAAAACATGGGATTTAGGATAGAAAAACAAACATAGTTGTCTAAACCACTTGTTAAGTAAACCCAACTAATGTTTCCAAGCCACTAACTAAAAGTAACTAAAAACTATGCTAAATGCATTAGTTAAAACATGCGAAATGGTGCAGATCATTGTCATGTGTAACTATGCGGGGTATTGGATGGGAATCGCTTTCTGAGCAAAATGATATCACGGGCCGTGTAAGACGCCACACCTTATCGGCTGGTCTTTATATCTTGAGTTGAAAAGACACGGGCCACGGTCTGGGAACATACATATCTGTACCATGCCACGGTTCATGAAGCTGGGATCGTGCCACAGTCCATGAAGGTTTTCACAGACTGTGAGCAGCATAACGGTTTCCACTCAGTAGTTTTAACGGCCCGGCTTCCTTTTCATAAACCCCAAGAAGCATGGGTTTTTGCTCGAAACTCTCATCATGGTATGTAAAGTTTTTCACGGACCGGATTCAATACTTAGCCAAATTACTCAATATATTAAACCTCACCCTCGGGTGCTTTCACGGAAAAAAAAAAGAGAAGACAATTCCAATGGAACCAGCCTTGAAGACTAATTCTTCCTGGATCATTCTTGGACTAAGGTAACACTCCTCGGACCAAGATTCACCGTTTCCACCTTTTTTCCATCTTGAACTTTGAAGCCGCCTATCCTTGGATTCAATCTCCTTCTACCATGAATTTATGCTTGTGGCCTTCATCTAGTACCATTCAATGCAAATGGCCTTCAAATCTTCTACCGTTAAAAGCAAACGGCCTTTGCAAGAATGTAATGTAACAAATAGCATTCACGGGCAACCTACTAGAGGTACTTATAATGAAGACCAAGGAACCCGTGAACACGATATGTCAATAATCACTAATTAAGTATACAAAACATGGATTTAGAATAGAAAACCGAACATAGTTGTCTAAACCACTTGTCAAGTAAACTCAACTAATGTTGCCAAACTGCTAACTAAAAGTAACTAAAAACTATGCTAAATGCATTAGTTAAAGCATGCAAAATGGTGCAGATCAGAATCCCCACACTTAAACCTTTACTCATCTTCGAGAAAATAAAATCAAAGAAAAAATATTCAAGCGGAGTGAAGCATGCAAAAATAGCCAATGTATCCAACTTATTCCCAAGCTACCTTAGTTCCCCCAAGAAGATGAAAATCTCACAACTCTCACACTCCCCAAAGTACCTAAGTACACCAAACCACCCAAAGCAACTAAATGCATATGGAAAAAGAGAAGTCACAAAAGATAAGAATAAAGACAAGCTTACTTTCCCCAAAGTAGTCCCAAAAGCAATCAAAGAGCAATCCTTAAGAAAAAACAATCCACCAAGGAAATCCAAATCCATCGACTTGTTTGCAACATAGAGATAAATCTAGATTCTCGACCTAGTTGCAAATAGGAGTCCAATGTATCGTCAACCTTTTTTTCCTTTTTTCTTTTTTTCTATCAATTTCTATAATTTTTCCTAGGTGTCCTTTTGGATTTTAACCTAGCGGTATCCCACAAAACATGCTCACCTCTCACCTTTTTCCACACGGCCTCTCTTTGTTTTTTCCTAACTCGTAAGTCTAGCTGATCCAAACCTCTCAATTTTACCTAGGTCTTTTGACCTATCTGGAATTTTCCTAATATTACCCAAGTCACCCTTTTGGGTTTTCGACTTGTCCAGGTTTTAAAAAATCATTTTTCAAAATTTTTAAAATGCTCTTGGAAAAGCTATTAGCTATATAAAAACAACTAAAAATCATAAGTGTTATCCAATCCCCAAGACTCCCAACTATTAATCCTTTCATTATCCTCAATGTATATAAAAAATCAATGAACAGATGTCTAGGGAAAGAAATAGGAAAGCACTTATGATGAAAAATGAACACTAAAAACTACCCTTGATGGCACAATCATGGAATGTAAAGAACAAACTACCATCGCCGCAATATACTACCCAACACCTCTAAACAGGAAATATCAATCTAACCACTGTCATCATGCACCATATATAGAATGAAGAATTGAATACCAATAGAGAGTTACCTCTTAGGTCTCGATGTGTGTCTCAAGGGTTTTGAGGGTAGGTGGGTTTTGGAAGGTATTTGGTGGTGGTTAGGTGGTGGTAGGGAAGAAATGGTGATTGGGTAGTGTAAGAAAGTATATGAGCTTCATGGGTCGTGCACATCTACTCACCTCATGAACTTGGGGTTTGGTTCTCCTTCTTTTCCACCATTTTGAGCATCACAAACCATGTACGTCTACATGGTCTATGAGTTGGACTCCCCACTTGCTCACCTTCCTCTAAGAACCATATGCTTCCTACAAAAAACACATGCACACCAACTGTAATAGTGTCCCAAAAACAAAAAGGAAACTACAAATAGGCAAACACACCAAAAATAGCAAACTAATCTTATTTTTCAAAACTCGGGTTGCCTCCCAATAAGCTACATATATTTAATGTCATCAGAAACACCCTAATGTTATCCATATGGTGCGGGTTTATACCCCATCACCTTGGAAAACCAAAACTCAAGAGGTGGAATCAACCTTAGAGAGAATATGTGGTTTGGAAGCTTAGAATATTCATTTGGATCCCCTATAGTTTCCTCTAAGGCTTCCGAAAATGTGGGAGTAGGTTCTATAGTTAGAGGTAGGGGTGCAAATAAGTAATATGGAAAATTAAGTATAATCACCCATTTCTCGACTTCTTCACTCTCAACAAACTTTTCCCCATCCTCTTTAGATTCATCTATCAAAGGTTCACATTCAACTAGAGATGGTTCATTTTTGAAATGTTGGATTTCAAGTTGGCTCACCCTATTAATCAAGTTAAGCACTTGCCCTTCAACTTTCTCAATGCTTGAGAATAGTTGAGTTCCCAAATTGCTAATTTCACTAAGCACTTGTGATTGGATTAAGTAACTACTCTAGGTCACATTATCTATAGCTTGCAAAATTTACACATAATTCAATTTGGTATTAGAGCATTGGGTAAGTTGGTGAAGTCCAACTATCTTACCCAAAGTGTTGGTTTCCCGATGCATCTCCATACCATGAATTCAAGTTACCACTAAACCTCAAATTTACAGAGTCATGGTATGGGTAACAAACTTGATCCCATTGGCCTTGGAAACCAACAACTCTTATATCTCTCTCATTTTTACTCATCTAAGAGCATTACTCCGTAGGGTGGTTGCAATGACCTATCCTACAAAATATCACTCTTTGAGCCATTCTTCTCTCATAGTCACTCAACCTTGGGAAACACTTTATAGGATGATCACAATGACACACCTCGCAAAGTGCCCTCTGTTGTTTGTTTTCTGGCTTTTTTTGTTTTTTTTCTATTAAGCATCAAATAAGAACAAACACAAAACTCGGAATCGTAGTGCAAGAGTCCTTGGTTTTCACCAAGAACCCAATCAATACCTAATCCAGCAAACAAAAATAAGAAAAAGATTAAACAAATAATGCAAACTAATCACTAACACAATATGCTCAACTAATAATTGAACAAGAAATCATTCCTGGCAACTTAACCAAAATTTGACCCTCCTCGACCCAGGTTCGTTTACACAATCAAAGCAGTGAATCAATTAACCCGAGCTGAGGAACTAGTCTTGTGGGATGGTCAAACATTAGATTTATAGTCTGCACTCGTTCCCGCTACTAATGCTACCAAAGGATAGTAAGTGGCAAGCCCTGGGTTTGTCCATAGAGATGCTAGGGTTCAAGTAAAAGTCAAAATACAGCCTTGTACGGGTCATCAATTTGCAAGAGTGAAAGGGATAGCTACTAATTTAAACATGCAAACTAGAGGGGTTTGTATTTTCAACTAACAACTACAAGCATGAAATAAACAAACAACTAAACTATTTATACTAGGAACATGGGACTAATTTAGCAACATGATAGTTCTAATGCTTCAATCCTCGATTCATTGACATATATACATATAAAAGACCTATTAATGTGTTCACAACACGTAGTGTGGCTAACAGCATACACTTCCCCATCCATATCACTGTGCGTGAGCTCGTAACCCTCCATCGACACTGCTATCGTAATTAGGGGAGCACAACAAGGTCCGATTGTTGTTGTGGTTCTGTTTCTCTCCTATGCTATTACACCGAGCTTCCACTACGAACCACTAATTCCCAATGGTCCTCAATACGCGAGGCCTTAAGTTCATAAGCACTTTATCTGTGATAGTAGGGTTTCAACACAACATCTAGCTTGCTACTATCAACTATATCTACCTGTAACCTATTGGAAAAGGTTAAGTAATCAGCTAAGACTGGTGTGATGGTAAGTGGATTAGGGTTACCTTGAATCTCTCATGCACAAACTCATGCATAATCGTTTCCCTCCACCCATTCAAACATCCCGGTTTCTCTTCCCAATGGAGCATCAATAAGTGCATCAGACATGAACATAGCCCAAAGTGTTTCATATGTAGTGTTGTGTTCTTACATTTTTCACATGCAAGAAAAATCACAATAATATCATAAACAAAAAGATAGGTGGAATTTAAGGAATCTCATAAGGCATCAAAAGCTACACATGTGCCAAATGTGTCCCAAGCTTAGCTAACTACTCTAAAAAGTGTAGATCCATGGAAAATATGGAATTAGATGCCATTGATCTAATAAAATAAGAAAATAATAAAAAGATAAGAAAAAGAGAGGAAAAGGGAAGGAGAAGAAGAACTCTGCTCATCCTTCTCCCTAAACTAGAAAGAGAAACTAATCTACATTATAACTAGATCTATTCTACTTAGGGTTTAGTATAATACTAAGGCTCATATATACATTAGTAGGAAATTGGGCCTAAAGATAGGCTCAAAATAGGCCAAACATAGCAAAAACCTAGTCTCATTTCCCTCTAGCTGCTGAACATTTCTCGAATAAACTGCACAAATCTGTGAACCTTCTGGAGACAAATTATAGTGTGTTAGATAAAGCTCAGAAAGAAAAAGATTTTTGGTATATGGTAGAGGGAAATTGGATGAAAATTGAGAGATTTATGGCCAAAATAGTCAGCCTCTAAAGTGTCACAGACCGACATGGATGCCATGGTTTGTGAACATTCAAGCACGGATCGCCAGATCTGGTGCAGTCTGTGAACATTAATAGCTGCGGCATGCCATGGTCTGTGAAATTGGGCTCGTTCCACGATCCATGAAGGCTTTCACGGACCGTAAGTAGCACCACGGCCCACTCGATAGTTTTCACTTCCCGTCCTCCTTTTCATAGACCGCAAGCAGCGTAGGTGTTTGCTCAGAACTCTCATCACAGTCTATGAAGGTTTTCACAGACCGGCTTCCATACTTAGCCAGATTTCTCATCCATGCTTCATGGCCCAGCTTCATTTTCACGGACTGGCATTGTTGCTTTGTGTAAGGCCGATCGTGGGTATCTTCACGGGCTACTGATACTTCGTGTAGGCCAGGCTGTCACAGGCCGCTGGTTCTTCATCGGCTGAACTTCGTTTACTTTCCATGAGTGAACCATTAGTCCAGATTGAGACTTCTAGTATCTGACTTTGTAGAACTTGAGAATAAAAATCCAATGGAACCAACCTTGAAGGCTAATTCTTCCTGGATCATTCTCGGACTAAGGTAACACTTCTAGAACCACAATTCACCGTTTCCACCTTTTGTTGTCTTGAACTTCGAAGATGCCTATCCTTGGCTTTAATATCCTTCTACCACGAATTTATGCTCGTGGCCTTCATCTACTACTATTCAATGTAAATGACCTTCAAATCTTCTACCGTTAAAAGCTAACGGCATTCGCAAGAATGTAATGTAACAACTAGCATTCATGAGCAACCTACTAGAGGTACTTATAATGAAGACCAAGAAGGCTGTGAACACAATATGTCAAAAATCACTAATCAAGTATACAAAATGTGGGATTTACAATATAAAACCAAACATGGTTGTCTAAACCCCTTGTCATGTAAACTCAACTAATGTTGCCAAACCACAAACAAAAAGTAACTAAAAACTATGCTAAATGCATTGGTTAAAGCATGCAAAATGGTGCAGATCATAACCCACATACTTAAACCTTTACTCATCTTCGAGTAAATAAATCAAAGAAAAAGGTTCAAGCGGAGTGAAGCATGCAAAAATAGCCAATGCATCCAACTTATTCCTAAGCTACCCTAGTTCCCCCAAGAGGATGAAAATCTAACAACTCTCACACTCCCAAAGCTCCTAAGGACACTAAACCACCCAAAGCAAGTAAATGTGTATGGAAAACAATAAGTGACAAAAGATAAGAATACATCCAAGCTTACTTTCCCCACAGTAGTCCCAAAAGCAATCAAAAAGCATTCCTCAAGTAAAAACTATCCACCAAGGAAATCCAAAAGCCATCGACTTGTTTGCAACATAGGGATAAATCTATATTCTTGACCTAGTTGCAAACAAGGAGTCAAATGTATCGTCAACCTAGTTTCTTGTTTCTTTTTTCTTTTTTTCGCTTAATTTCTATCGTTTTTCCTAGGCACCCTTTTGGGTTTTCACCTAGCGGTATCCCACAAAACGTTCTCACCTGTCACCTTTTTTCCACACGGCCTCTCATTTTTACCTAGACTCGTAAGTCTATCCAGTCCAAACCTTTCAATTTTGCCTAGGCATTTCATACTATCCGAGCTTTTCTTAATGTTACCCAAGTCGCCCTTTTGAGTTTTCGACTTGTCCAGGTTTTTAAAAAAATCATTTTTCAAAAATTTCAAATTGCTCTTGAAGAGCTATTAGCTACATAAAAACAACTAAAAATCATAAGTGCTATCCAATCCCCTAGACTCCCCACACTTGATGCTTGCATTATCCTCTATGTATATACAAAATCAAAGAGCAGATGCCTAGGGAAAGAAATAGGAAAGCATTTATAATGAAAACTAAAAACTACCCTTGATGGCACAATCATGGAACTTAAAGAACAAACTATCATCATCCCAATATACTACCCATAACCTCTAAAAATGAAAGATAAATCTAACCACTATCATGCACCAGATATAGAATGAAGAATTGAATATCGGTGGACAGTTACCTCTTAGGTCTCAATGTGTGTCTCAAAGGTTTTGAGGGTAGGTGGGTTTTGGTTGGTATTTGGTGGTGGTTGGGTGGTGATAGGGAAGAAATGGTGATTGGGTAGTGTAGGAAAGTATCTGAACTTCATGGATCGTGCACGTCTACACGCCCCGTGAACTTGGAGTTTGGTTCTCCTTCTTTTCCACCATTTTGATCGTCACAAACCGTGTACATCTACATGGTCCATGAGTTGGACTCCCCGCTTGCTCACCTTCCTCCAAGTACCATATGTTTCCTAAAAACAATATGCACACCAAGTGTAATAGTGTCCCAAAAACAAAAAGAAAACTACGAATAGGAAAACACACCAAAAATATCAAACTAATCTAATTTTTCAAAACTTGGGTTGCCTCCTGAGAAGCTCCGTATATTTAATGTTGTTGGCACGAATCTAATGCTATCCATATGGTGCGGGTTTATACCCACATCACCTTGGAAAACCAAAGCTCAAGAGGTGGGGGTAAGAATCTTCCAAGAGGAAGATATAATAGAGGTGGAGTCAACCTTAGAGGGAATAGGTGGTTTGGAAGATTAACATATTCAATTGGCTTCCCTATGGTTTCCTCTAAGGCTTCAAAAAATGTGGGAGTAGGTTCGATAGGTGGAGGTAAGGGTGCAAATAAGTAATATGGAAAATTAAGTATAATCACTCATTCCTCAATTTCTTCACTCTCAACAAACCTTTCCCCATCCCCTTTGGATTCACCTACCAAAAGTTCACACTTAACTAATGATGGTTCATTTTCGGAATATTGGGTTTCAAGTTGGCTCACCCTATTAATAAAATTAAGCATTTGCCCTTTAACTTTCTAAATGCTTGAGAATAGTTTAGTTCCTAAATCCCTAATCTCGCTAAGCTCTTGTGATTGGAGTAAATCACTTCTCTTGATCACATTAGCTATAGCTTGAAAATTTTACACACAATTCAATTTGGGAACCAGTCCAGTGGATTTGTTTTAGGGCATTGGGTAAGTTGGTAAAGTCCAACTAACTAACCCAAAGAGTTGGTTTCCCAATGCATCTCCATACCACGAATTCGAGTTACTACTAAATCTCAAATTTAGAGAGTCGTGATTTGGGTAACAATCTTGATCCCATCGGCCTTGGGAACCAACAACTCCTACCTCTCTCTCATTTTAGCTCATCCAAGAGCAAGACTCCGTAGGGTGGTCACAACGACATATCCTACAAAATATCACTCTTTGAGCCATTCTTCTCCTATAGTCACTCAACCTTGGGAAACACTCTATAGGATGATCACAATGACACACCCTACAAAGTTCCCTGCATTGAGTACATTCCCACATTTTTTAGTTTTTCTATTCTATTAATCATCAACAAAGAAAATCACAAAACTCAGAATCGTAGTGCAAGATTCCTTAGTTTGCACCAAGAACTCAAGTAATACCTACTCCGGAAAACAAAAACAAGAAAAAGATAAAAACAATACTAGCTAATCACTAACAAGTTGTGCTCAACTAATACTTGAAATGGAAAGCATCCCCGACAACGGCTCTGAAATTTAACTCGCCTCGACCCGGGGTCGTCAGCACAATTGCGGCAGCGCAATGAATTAACCAGAGCCAAGGCACTAGTCTCGTGGGATGATTAAAGATAAGATTTATATTCTCCACCCGTTCTCGCTGCTAATGCTACCATAGGGTAGTAAGCAGTAGCCCTAGGTTTGTCCACATGGATGCTAGGGTTCAAGTAAAAGTCATGACACAGTCTCGTGTAGGTCGTCAATCCGCACGAGTGCAAGGAATAGCTACTAATGTAAACACTCAAACTGGGGGGAGAGTATTTTCAACTAATAACTACAAGCATGAAATAGACAAACAAGTTAACTATTTATACTAGGCACTGGGGACTAATTTAGCAACATGGTAGTTCTAATGCTTCAATCCTTAATTCATTCACATATAGATATACATAAGACCTATCAGTGTGTTCACAAAATGTGGAGTGGCCGATGGCATACACTTCCACATCCATATCACGGTGGGTGCACTCGCAACCCTCTATCGACATCGTCATCGTAATTAGGGGAGCACAACAAGGTCCGACCTTTGTTGTGGATCTATTTCTCCCACGTGTTATTACATCTTGGGCTTCCACAACAGATGCATTAAATCCCAAAGGTCGTTTATACGCAAGGCATTAGTTCATAGGCACCTTATCTGTGATACTAGGGTTTCAACACAACACCTAGCTTGCTACTATAATCTATCTATACTTGTAACCTATCGGAAAATGGTTAAGTAATCAGCTAAGACTGGTTAAATGGTATGCGGATTAGGGTTACCTCGAATCTCCCATGAACACACTCACGTAGAATTCACTACCACAGAGATCCCCCTCTAGCACCATTTTTTAGCACCGGTTTTAAAAATCGGTGCTAAAAATGTAATAGCACCAGTTTTTTAAAATTCTAACACCGGTTTTTAAAATCGGTGATAATTTAACACCAACTTTTAAATTTAACACCGATTTTTTTAAAAACGGTGCTAAATTTTACAATAGCACCAGTTTTGGAAAAAAATTAGCACAGGTTTAAAACCGGTGCTAAAAATTTGAAAATTGCTTTTTTTCGAAAAGAAATAGCCAAAAAATTTAAAATAGCACCGATTTTCGAAATATTAGCACCGGTTTTTAAAAATCGGTGCTAAATATTTGTAAAGTTCTATCTTCCCACCAAAAAATTCTAAATAGCACTGGTAAAAAATAGCACCATTTTTTAAAACCATTGCTAAAAATTAAAAAATAGCACCCATTTTTGAAAATGGTGCTAAAATTTTTCAAAATTCGTTTTCCCATCAAAGAAATAGCCAAACATTTTAAAGTAGCACTGGTTTTGGAAATATTAGCACCGATTTTAAAAACCATTCCTAAAAATTTAAAATTAACACCGGTTTTGGAAGAAAATAGCACCGATTTTAAAAATCGGTGCTAAAAAAATTTTTAATTCATTTTTTCCACCAATGAAATTGCTATAAAATTTTAAAATAGCACCGGTTTTTAAAAACCGGTGCTAAATATTTTAAAAATTCTATCTTCCCGCCTAAAAATTGCAAGACAAATATCAAAATATCATCATTTTTTTGGAAAAGAAATAGCACCGGTTTTAAAAGCCGGTGCTAAAAATTTTAAAAATTCATTTTTCCCGCCAAAATAATTGCCAGCAAATTTTTAATTTCAATCTTCCCGCAAAAAATTTCAAAATATTTGTCAAAATTGTTTAAAGCTCAATTTTCAGCCAAAGAATTCAAAACATTTACCAAAAATATTTTTAAAAATTCACCAAAAATTTCAAATAATCTTGCCAGAAATTTTATGGGCTGGGAACAGCTGCGCAGCCGCTCTAAGCTTTTCTTTTTAACTTTCAAAATCGTTCACTTCTTTTGTTGACTTTAACTAATAACTAAGTTAAGTTAAATTAATCAACGATCAACCTTTACTGACCTAATATATACAAATAAGAATAAAATTTATTTACATTAACTAATTAACGTTCAACCCTTAATTGATTTAGTATACATAAATACAACTTTAACTAGTTAACGGTTAATTCTTATTTGACTTTTAATATATAAAAACTAATAGGGGTGTTCATCGGTCCAAGACCGGACCGGACCGGAACCGGAATCACCAAAAATCTTGGACCGAAGACCGGACCGGTTAGTGGGTATTTTGGATTGGGACCGGACCGGAATAATTCCAGTCTTAGACCGGTCCGGACCGGTTGAACCAGATTTTAGTATTCTTTATTTTTTTTACTTTACATTTTGCTATAAAAAATGCCAAATCAATATTTTTCCCCTTTAAAACATAGTAAAATAGAAGTTATTAGAAAAATTCACCTCAAAATAATAAAAGAATACTAGTTATACTGAATAAATCTAAACTAGTATTTTAAACTAATTCATTATCATTTTAAATATATATATATATATATGTGTGTGTAAAATACCGGTCTGTCCGGTCCGGACCGAAAAAAATCCAATTTTGGACCGGAACTCGGAATCTAACAAAAACATGGACCGAGAACTGGACTGGAATTTCATCTATACAATTCTGGTTCTTACATTTCCGGTCCAGTCCGGTCCATTTTACCGGTCCGGACCGGATCATGCACACCCCTAAACACTAATAACTAGGCTGTCTTTGACTAATTAACGGTCAAACTGTACTTGACTTTCAATATATAAACACTAATAATAAAGTTGAATTCAACTAATTAACGGTCAAACTTTATTTGAATTATTATATAATAAATACTAATAAAAATGTTTGACTTTGTCTAATCAACAGTTCAACTTTACTTGAATTTCTATATGTAAACGCTAGTAACTAGGTTGACTTTAGCTAATCGGCGATAAACCCTTACTTAACTTTCAATGTATAAATACTAATAACAAAGTTGCTTTTAACTAATTAACGGTCAAACTTTATTTGAATTAGTATATAATAAATACTAATAAAAATATTTGACTTTGACTAATCAACGGTCAAACCTTACTTGACTTTCTATACATAAATACTAGTGACTATGTTGACTTTAACTAATCAAACAGTCAAACTTTACTTGACTCTCTCTATATAGAAACACTAGTGACTAAGCTGAGAGAGCTGAAACCAAGGGCGAAAAAGGTGTAACCTTCTCCCACGATCTATGGGAGCATTTTCGTTCGATCAATCGGTAAATCTAGGCCTGTAACCAGATTATCCAGATTCCCCATGGGATTCCGATCATAATCATCTCCAGGTTGGGTTTTTCCGATGTCTTCCACCGGCACTGCGAGGGTTTCTGAAAATGACAGTTCGGAAAGCTCGGACTCGTAGATTCAAAGCCAGCCAACAGGTTCTACTGAGTCACTTTGGTTTTGAATTTAGTTCCAAGTACATATCGTGTGAAACATTCGATTCCTGAAGCTTTAAATCTGTACTATCTGAGAGTCTCTGTGTCGCTTGCCCTATTTTGTGCTGTTTGACTTCGGTAAAGTTCTGATGCTCTTATTATTATCCGGTTTCATAGTGGTTTTGTACACTCTGTGCTATGCCTATTTGTGTCTCTATTTGCATATCTGTTTGAGTACTACTTGGATTGTGTACCATTTTCATCTGCACATATACTTATCCCCTGTTGTTGGGATAGGTATTAGGACTTTCGGTATTGTCTTTTCGGAGTAGATTATTGTGTCGGAGATAAGTTAGTCTCTCTAGTGCATCTGATACGTTAGTCAGATTGTTTACCTAACTCCCTCTTGTCTTCTCTTATTGTCACTGAGACCGGGAAAGTATGGACCAAATTCTTCCATCACCCCCTGCCACCAAATCTGTAAACCATCCGGGCTTGGCTGAATAGGCTGACACGACTTTTAAGTCCAGAGAATGGCATGATCCGCTATTAGAGAGAAAAGGGGCTTCGGACGATGCTGAAATCGCCTTAGCCAAAGTAGACATTACTGCAGACCAGGATGTGGATGTTGTCCTCTCAGAGGAAGAAGTTATCAAGGAGCAAGTCTGGGTGTTCTACGATTTTCTAGGCATCTTCCCAGGTTCCTTCCCAGGTACACATGCTGTCCAAAAATTGCTCATGGCAAAGTGGGGTGTCCAGTACTGGGTTCAGAGAATGACAAATGGGTATCTAAAATTCAAATTCAAAATAGCGGAGGACAGGGACAAAGTGCTACAGGTTCCGGATCATTTCCTCCACGGTAAAAAGTTATTGATTGTTCCTCTACCTGAGTCTGGGAAGTATGATATACGCATCATGGCCAAGAAACCGATCTGGATTCCCATGAACCACCTACCCAAGTCTTACTGGCACAAAAAAGCCCTCGAGAAGATAGCTTCCACTTTAGGAGATCCTATTCTCATGGACAATGGAACTCGAGACCTCGTGGGCTACTACGCCAGGGTTTTGGTCCTCATCGACACCTCTACAAAGCTCAAAGAAATAGTCAAATTCCGCATTCCTGATGGAGCTACCCACTCGCAACGGATACTTTACGACTGCTGCAAACCGTGGTGCCCTAACTGCGGAGAAAATACACATCTCTTTAAAGTTTGCGATGATTCTTTTGGACCAGGGACAGGGTTTTTTAGGAGCGCATGGCTCAAAGAAATCGACATGAAAACTTCGACAAAGGTGTTCAGCCCACACGGGTAAATGAAGAAAAAAACCCAAACGGGGTGCTCTCCCGTACCCATGGAGACAAAGTTTTGGGTTCAAAATCAGAAAATTCAGGATCGAGCACCACGAGTCAAGAACTTAACTCGGAAAAGGAGAAGTGTGACGACATAGAGGTGGTCATAGAGATGGTCCGGGACAGGGTAACAGGGGATCCTACACCACCGGGCTCTCAGGTCCAAACCAAGAGTATTTTCAGTGGTGATGTCAGCTCGGTTGGACCACCAGCTTTCGGTGATGTGGACAGACCAATGAATGGTGCAGGAAATATACTAGATAGTATGCTCCATCCGGAGGCGAGACAGAGCAATCCCCCTCGGGCAGGAAGACCTCCTGTGCCAAAAGGAAAAACCATGGTTGAGAAACAGTTGTTCAAGAGCAGCGGCAGAACCAGATCTTCTTCCATGCTGCTCAACCCATGGAAGAAGACTTACCAAAGAATGGCTGAAGCAGCAAAGAGCTCCTCTTTAACTGATAGCAGTAAAGGCGGTGGTCCGAGGCCTAAAGGAACCTTCGGTCCCCAATGAATACGGCCTGTCTCAATATACGGGGCCTTGGCACCCCAGAAAAAAGGAGATGGGCGAAGAACATCATCTCTGAAAACAATGTTGGTCTGTTAGGTATTCTGGAAACAAAGGCAAGTGATGAACACTGAACAACTTCATGAGGAGTCTCAAAGGATGGAGACACACCCACAATTTTGAATTGGCACCCAACTCCAGAATTCTTATTGCTTGGGACCCCAAAAAGTTTTTTGTTGAGATAACGGGCAAAATGGCGCAGCTGATCCACCTTAGAGTATGAAACCTATCATTGAATGTGCAATTTCTTTGCACTTAAATGTATGGAAACAGTGAGGGAAGATTACACAGACTGCCCCTTTGGGCAGAGTTGAAGCGATATGGTGCAAACCTTGACTCACCATGGATGGTTCTTGGCGATTTCAACTCCATCCTCAGTGTCAATAATCATATGGGTAGCACATCCCCCGGGGTATACCAAATGAGATAATTTCAAGAAGCTTGTACTGCCTGTGGTCTGAGAGACGCTCCAGCAATCGGGGATCACTTAACATGGCACAATGCGGATTTCAAAATTAGGCGCAAACTGGACGGCGTCCTCCTGATCACAAATGGGATGAAGACTCCTGCCGTACCACCTTTCTTCCTGGATCCGCCCTCTCGGATCACCTACCTTTTGTAATAGCTTTAGCGCAAGATATAGAGCAGCTAAACAGACCCTTCAGGTATCAAAATATGTGGAACGCGCATCCGAGGTGCAAACATGTAGTGCATGATCACTGGTCACCAGCGATACAAGGGGTCAAACAGTATGTTTTATGCCGCAAGCTACAAATATTGAAGAAACCCCTTAAGGATCTGGGGAAAATTGACTTCCACCACATTTCCAAAAAGGTAAAAAGAGAAGATATGGAGTACGCGAACGCTTTGAAAAGTTTAACATTAGAGAATGCATCACATGAACTGGTACACCAACTAACTGTTCTCAAGCAAACTGCTTTGCTCTTCTCCACGGCGGAGTCGAAATTCCTATCCCAAAAGGGAAGAATAAACTTTGTCACTTTGGCGGATAAGGGCACAAGTTTTTTCCACGGCTTGGTGGCCAACAGGAAAGGGGGCGGAGTCCCGGCAATCCTGGACACTGATGAAAGGATAGTCACATCCAGCGAGAAAAAAGGGGCATTACTTGCGGAGTTTTATAAGGGCTTATTCGGTATAGATGTTCCACGTACACCAATCGACCCAGATATAATCCGTTCAGGCCCCTTACTTACCGATATGGAGAGAGCAACACCAAGCCAAGATATCGAAAGACATGAAATAAAGTCTGCCCTCTTCTCCATGTCCGATGACAAAGCACCGGGCCCTGATGGCTTCACTGCGGCTTTTTTCAAGAGTCAATGGGAGATTGTGGGCTAGGATGTCATAGAATCGGTCTTGGAATTCTTCCGCACCGGTGAACTGCTAAAAAGGCTAAATCATACCGCTGTTGCACTTATACCCAAGAAAGAAGACAACCTAAGGGTGGCTGACTTTAGACCCATCTCCTACTGCAATATCATTTACAAGGTTATCTCCAAAGTCATCACCAACAGAATCGATCCTCTCCTCCCCGGCCTCATTGACCCCTGCCAAGCAGCGTTTGTAAAGGGACGGAAACTTTCTGATAATGTCATGATGGCCCAAGAGCTGGTGCGGGGCTACGGTCTCTCACGATCCTCTCCCCGATGTATGATTATGGTAGACCTTGCAAAGGCATTCGACACGGTTTCCTAGGATTTCATACAGGAGGTACTAAATGGCCTAGGCTTCCTGCAAGCATGGGTTGATAGAATTATGGAATGCGTAACAACATCGACTTTCTCCATTTCGATAAATGGCAAATTATGTGACTTCTTCAAAGCCAAAAAGGGACTTCGACAAGGTAACCCCCTATCTCCCCTACTATTTGTCATTTGTATGGAATACCTTTCCAGGCTACTGAAAAATAAGGCAGAAACCACTCCGTTCTCCTATCACCCAAGATGTGAACACCTAAAAATCACCCATCTGGCTTTCGCGGATGACTTGATGCTTTTTTCGAAGGCATACCAGAATTCTGTTCATACCATCATGTCTGTTCTAAATGATTTCCAACAGACCTCATGCCTAGCCATCAACGCCGCAAAGTCACAATTCTTCGGAGTGGGTATAAAGGTGGACTTAAGCTTCACAGGTATCCCGTGGGCTACTTTTCCAGTCAGGTACTTGGGCATCCCATTGGATTCCAGTAAATTGAAGGTCTCTCAGTTTTATACGCTTCTCGACAGCGTCGACAAGGAAATCACAAGATTCAAAGGTCATACATTATCTTATGCGGGGAAACTGGAACTCATAAAATCCGTGGTCCAGGGAATTGTTGGATTCTGGATACAACACTTCATCATCTAGGGTAATGTCATGGATTCACTAGAACAAAAATGCAAACATTTCCTGTGGGGAGACAAGAAACAGAAAAAGGTTTCCTGGAAAAGGCTTTGTACTCCGAGGAGTAATGGGGGTCTGGGAATTTGTGACTTCAAGATATAGAATATGGCCGTCCTTGCACAGCAGCTATGGGATATACACTCACAAAAGGAATCACTCTAGATGAAATGGGTCCATTCACAGTTCCTGAGCACGAGCAATATATGGAGTGTACACCCAAGGGATCCCTATGGCAGAATCTCGGAGAAGTTTTCACTCTACTTCACGAATCTGTGTGAACTCTGGGACAACCTAGTAATCATGTGTGGTGGCTCAAGTGAAACACTCATCGACTTGTTGGCGGTTTGGTCAGGATCTGGTAAATTCACGGTGATGGCTCATGATCATTTCCACAGGTTTACTTACCCTCACTTGTATGATATACCCACCCTCCCAAGGACAATATTCTTCAAATCAATTTGGCGTGGATCAATACCCCCCCGGTTCTCCTTCATTACATGGCTTGCCTCGCTTGGTCGTCTTCAAACCAAGGACAGGTACCACGGAGGAAATGACGAACCCACAGACCACATTTGCTGCCTATGTTGCTCTGATGTAGAGACACACGATCACTTGTTCTTCCAATGTGATTTCATCAAATCGGAATGGGATAGAGTGCGAAACTGGATTGGATTGAGACGAGCTACTACTTCCATTGCAGCCTCGGACAAATGGATCAGAAGACAGGTAAGAGGATCGAAATTAAAAAGAAAGATGGGTCCACTGGCGCTGACAACCACAGTGTACTACATATTTAGTGAAAGGAACAGAGTTCTCAAAAAAGGACTTCGCCCGGATTCGGCTAGGGCTTTCAAGCTTATCCAAAAGGACCACTACCGCATCCTCAACAGATTATTCTCGCACCAATTGCTATTCTAGACAGGGATCCTTCCCTAATAGTTGGCACAACATCTACATAGAGGGCATCGGAACCATACCCGGGAGGTAAACATTTCTTTGCAGGTAAGAACAGATGCAGACATCTACATGGCGGGGTCGAGGGTCATGCGTTTGGCCCCTGGACTGCCCGAAGATCATTTTTTAAAGGCCACAACACCATATTAAATATGGGTGTATATATGGTAGAACTAGCCTTTACAACTTCATTTGGAACGCCAGACCAGTCTCAAAAAAATTTTAAAAAAAAGTCGCTCAGGGGTGGGTGGTTCGAGGGTTAGGATGGTTCTAAGGGTAGGATGGTTTGAGGGTTGAAGGATGCTTCGAGGGTCGAAGGATACATTGAGGGTTCTGGGTTTGAGGATAGACGGACTGAGGTATTCGAGTGTTGAAGGCTTCCGAGTGCTGAACGCATTCGAGTGCTCGACGGGGACATTCGAGAGCTGGAAGTGTTTGAGTGCTCCAAGGGGGCATTCGAGTGTTGGAGTGTTCGTGTGCTGGGGCCATTCGAGGGGTGGTATGTTTACCCACGAGGGACAGTTCGAGGAATTCGCTTCATTTATCCTCGAGTTTGTCCTTGAGCACTGAAAGGGGCATTCGAGAGAAGTGGGAGTTCGAGTGATCGAAAGGGCATTCTAGTGCTGAAGGATAGTTCGAGGATAGATGGACAGGGGCATTCGAGAGCTGGAAGTGTTCGAGTGCTCGAGACTCCGGTGACTCAAACGACGCCGAACAGCTGGCAGTCTCAAGGGTTGAATGGTAGTTGGGGAGGGGTAGGTGGTTCGAGGTTTGAGGATTGGTCTGAGGGCTGAGGGATGGTTCGAGGGCTGAAAGATGGTTCGAGAGTCAAAGGGTGGTTGGAGAGGCAGGTGGTTCGAGGGCTGAGGGATTGGTTCGAGTACTGAGGGATGGTTCGAGGGCTGAAGGATGGTTTGAGAGTCAAAGGGTGGTTGGAGAGGCAGGTGGTTCAAGGGTTGACGGGTTGTTTGAGGGTTGAGGGATAGTCGACGGCTAAAAGATGGTTCGAGGGTTCAGGGATGGTTAGAGGAATGGCTAGAATGACTCTCGAACGGTATTTTGAGGGCCTCGAAGGTAGGTGGTCAGAATAGTGGTTCGAGGGGCATTCGAGTGTCCAAGGTATTCGAGTACTCGAGGGAGGCATTCGAGTGATGGAGGTGTTTGAGTGCTCGAGGAAGGCTTTCGAGTGCTGGAGGTGTTCGAGTGCTCGAGGAAGGCTTTTGAGTGCTGGAGGTGTTTGAGTGCTCGAGGAAGGCTTTCGAGTGCTGGAGGTGTTCGAGTGCTCCAGGGGGGCATTCGAGTGCTGGAGGTATCGAAGGGGCTATACCCTCTAAGGGGCTCTGCCCTCGAAGGGGTCATACCCTCGAAGGGGCTCTACCCTCGAAGGGGTCATACCCTCGAAGGGGCTCTGCCCTCAAAGGGGTATTACCCTCAAAGGGGTCATACCCTCGAAGGGGCTCTGCCTTCGAAGGGGCTCTGCACTCGAAGGGGTATTACCCTCAAAGGGGTCCGCAAAAAAATTGCAGCAGTTTTTCTCCATATGGCTGAAAGGATTTCCCATGGTAGTAGCATGGCCATGTAGGTTGGGTAGGGGGTAAATTACTTCTGCGTACGTAAATTAATTAACCCCTTGCTAGGTATCACTTGGAATTAATGGTTGCGCTATTTGCCTGCGCTGCACTGAAAAGTGTAAAATGGCATCAGGCTGTCCATTTGCATAAAATGGAAAGAACGGTTACAAAACCATTACGCGGGGCGTGTGCGGTAGAAGTCATGCCCGGTCTTAAGCCTAGGAGGTCTATCCACGGGGAACACTTGGGAGCACAATGGACTACGGTCAAACTGCCCCCAACCCCAAAGAGAAAGCATTGGCCCTCATCCAGAGACCATTATCGAAGGCCAATAACACCTCTTTATCTTCATCTTAGAGGTGTACATGGTAGAAGTGGTGTGAAAGCCCTTTTAGGAGGACATGTCATACTACTTCATTCATTGGAAGACCGAGACCACTCCCGGAGTTGAAGACACCCGTGGCGAGCAAACCACGGCGCAAGAGCCGGTTCACACCACAAGTAGCATGGATGTAACATGGAGCGAGGGAGCTAGTGAGTTTGTTCTCCTCCCCTCTGTTTTTCAGGGATGGCTTATACAGGCCCCGGTCACCACGACGGGTTGTCATATTTTTCCATAGATGGTTTCCACAGGCCCCGGTCATCACGACGGGACTAGCTTCTTTTGGTCACCTGGTTGTAACATTTAGATCAGGGGTAGTATTTTAGGTAACATGTATAAAGGGAGTGGGCTAATGTCCCCACTTCCGTACATTCCCACGACATTTTTTTGGGCCACAGGATTGTACCATCTAGATCAGGGGTAGTTTAGTAGGTTTCATTGTATCACGGGAGTGGGACAATGTTCCCACTCCCGTAGACTCTCACGGTTTCTTTTTATCTACCATTACCTTCGACTAGTGACTAAGTTGAATTTAACTAATCGACTGTCAAACTTTACTTGACTTTCAATATATAAACACTAATAACTAGGTTGACTTTGTCTAATCAACCATGAAGTCTTACTTGACTTTCAATATATAAACACTAACAACTATGTTGACTTTAACTAATTAACGGTCAAATTTTATTTGAATTAGTATATAATAAATACTAATAAAAATGTTTGACTTTGTCTAATCAACGATCAACCCATACTTGACATTCAATATATAAACACTAATAATTAAGTTTGCTTTTACTAATTATACTTTCTATACACAAACACTAATAACTAAGTTAATTTTAACGATTCAACGGTTCAAGCTTACTAGACTTTCGATACATAAACACTAATAACTAGGTTGACTTTCACTAATCCACGGTCAATCCTTACTTGACTTTCTATTTAATATTGATAACAAAGTTGATTTTAACTAAGCAATGGTCAACCATTACTTGACTTTCTATATACAAACATGACTTTAACTAATCAACAGCCAACCCTTACTTGACTTTCCGTATAACAACACTAATAACTAAGTTGACTTTAACTATTCAACGGTCAACCCTTACTTGACTTTCAATATATAAACACTAAAAACAAAGTTGACTCTAACTAATCAATGGTCAACCCTTACTTGATTTTCTATATACTAATATGACTTTAACTAATCAACAGTCAACCCTTACTTGACTTTCCGTATAACAACACTAATAACTATGTTAACTTTTACTAATCAACGGTCAACCCTTACTTGACTTTTATAAAGAAGCACTAATAATTAAGTTGACTTTAACTAATAAACGGTCAACCCCTACTTGACTTTCTATAAAGAAACACTAATAACTAGGTTGACTTTAGCTAAACAACTATCAACCCTTACCTGACTTTCTATGTATAAACACTAATAATTGATTGTTTACTTTAACTAATTAAGGGTAAAACCTTATTTTAACTTATGTATATATATATATATCAAATTTCCTAATTTTTTACTCATCTTTAAATTAATAGTTTTATTTTTAATGGATCATATTGAATTAACCTTTTATTAATTTTCTACCCCTCTAAAATTTTATTTCTTTTAAAATTAAAATTTTAAAATTTATTCCTTACAATCAATTTTACTTTATTTTTTAAAACATTTATATCTGTACATAATCAAGCTATCTCTACCTGATTAGTTTTTAATTAACTTTTTATATGTTTATTAGTGTACTCTGGCCCAAAAAACTGGTTTAATTAAAACAACCCTAACCTAACATATAAAATGAAAATTGATGAAAAAATTAGTCTCTTTTCATCTCTTCATTTGGCCCTTCGTCTTTAAGCTGCCATGGTAAAACCTTGGTTCATTGTCACTGTCTCATCTGCAATCCACCACCATCTGATCCTACTCTTCTTCCGTACAGCCGTTCTCTGCTATAGATCTGGCTGAGGTAGAAGTAAAGCAGGGCGACTCATTCGTCAATCCTTTTTGGCACATGACCCTTTCCTGTCATATCCGCTCTGGAGCTGCCCTTGTACGCTTAATATACTGCATTGGGGTGCACTTTTCATGCAATGAGGTAAACTTTTGACATCATTTTATTTCTGCACAATAAAAGTTTGACATCATTTAATAAAATTTTGGGGCGAAATGAGGGGTGGTGGTGGCAGGACGAGGCGGCGCTGGTAGAGGGACAAGGTCAAGGGGTGGTGGTAGGACGAGGTCAAACGGCGGTGGTTTCGTGACCAGATCTACCTGCTCGTCTAGCCAAATTGGTGAGGTGGCGAGGTCAGGCGGCGGTGGTGTTGAGCTTCAGCGAGGGTGGGTTAGGTAGGCTAGGGTTTTAGGGAGGCGATGACATGGTGATGTGGTGGCACATGGGCAATAGAGGTGGTGAGGCGGTGAGGCCAGGCAGAGGCAGTGGTGGGGCGAGGTGGATGTGGTGGCGGCACGAGGCGGCGGTAGTGGCAGACTCCAGTTTACTCACCCCCTAAAACAGGGCTTCATCCAAAATAGTAAGAACTCGTCAATAAGTCCTCAATGTTGCCTCATTCTTTACCTCTAATTCCCTTTATGGAGTTCATTTTGTTAATTGTTTGAGATTTTGGGGTAAAAGGTGCGAATGGGTGTGAATTTTCTAGGGTTTATAATCTTTTTTTTATTTTGCTTGTTTTATTTTGATTTCTGGGCTTGTGGAGATGTTAGAAGAAGAAATTTTCTTTGCTTTATCTACCCAAATTTATCCTTTTTATCCTGATAGTGCCGTGCTTATATATTTTTATCGCGAACTTTCATCATAAACTTAATTGTTGTTTGATCCCCCTTTGAAGTGAATGTGAATAAGTATGATCTTGTGTTTGTTAAGTATTGATACAATCATCAGTATTCTTGAGTTTGTTTTGCCTCTTTATGCTGATAAAGATAAATTTTTGGAGGGATATAACTTTGCTGATTCATAAATCTGACTTTCTTGTCTTGCCTACAGCATGGCCCGGATGAGTGTTTGTTCAACACTATAGAGTCATGCGCAATTGATGCCTGGCTTTATGTTGTGAGTACTTGTCTTCTTTGATGCACCTGAAGTCCTGAACTGAACATGCTTAGTTGAATAATTCATTTTCATGCCAAATTTGTATCAGTGTCTGTTTCAGCATTTCTTGTTTTCTTACTATAACTATCTCATTTGGGAGAAAACTGATTCCCAATTGTACCTTGAATCTTAATGCTGAGTTCAAAACTTCTTTTTCTTTATTTCTAGCCTTTTATATTCCATGGAAATGTTGTTGGCTGATGAAGTAAAGGATTTGTTTTTTCCTTCCAGCATACACACTTTCCATTTGTCTACTATGTGGAATATTTAATCTACGAGGGTAAGAGAACTGAGTGGGAAACATGCTTTGAGAAGTTGAGCTTGGACCCAAAGCCTATTAACAAGAGCTACAAAAAAATAGACGTGGAAAAGAGGTGATTTTCACCTACCTCTTTTGTTGTTTTCATTCTGGTTTCTAAATATGTCCTTGACATGTTTTCGTGCGGTAGTATAATCCAATTGCAAGACTTCAAACAAAAAAAGGTTCAAAGTTTTCTCTGCCATTTTTGAACCAGAAATGACATATAGAACTCCAGATGCTTAGTAACCATTTCTTGATACATAATTTTGGGGGCCACATTCAGGCATTCTTAGTTAATGTTATTTGTTTTGTGCATTTGAAATGAAATGAGTGCTAGTTATCGATTGACTTATAAGGTGTAAATTGTACAGATTGAATTGGTATATGCAGCACAAACAAAGAGCCTGCAGCCTCCTCACAAATACGTCCCATGGCTAACTGTGGATGGACAGCCACTTTACGATGTGGGTTTCTAGAATTTTATTATCTTCTAATCTATGATTCAATGAGTTCTGACACTATCCTGAGTATTCATTGGATACTAATGTGTGTTACTTGTTATAGATGAAAGGATGATGCTTCCCTCAGTTTCTACCGCCTTGGTAATATCACTTGGAATTGTTATATTTGAGGCAACGGCAATGTTCTTTGGATTGGGAGTTTTTCTTAGCATGATGGGTATATTGGGAGGTCGTCGCCGTACCTCTCAAAATTAATACTTGTAAACCCTTAATGCGTCCTATCCACAATAATGTAAATAGTGGCAAGATGGGGTCGTCCACAGGAAAAGGGATTTTTCTAAGTACTTAGACACCTATATGAGAAAATGTACTGAACACATACATACATAGATATATATGAAAGCATGTAAACAAAGGGGGGGGTTTGGTTGGATGGTTCCTAAATTAGAAAATTAAAATACAACAATTAGCAAATCAAGAGAATGATGCTAATCATGTAGACGCAAATAAAGATGTGATGAAAATACAATTACGAAGCCTTGGGCGCAATTGACTTTCACTTCCAAACCTTGTTTCCATCATTGAACATGTAACTAATTCACTACTTTCACTACTTGCTGTGAAGACTAAACTTCTATCCTTCTTAGATAGTAGTTTGCAAGAGTGAATTCGACATCTCTTGTCAAACCTCACCAATGACTCCCGTTGTCGAAACACGACTCAAGGTATCCCATTAATGGCATTTAGCACGAAGGATCAACAAACTCGGCAACACTTATAACCACTACACTGTGACTAAGCATTTAACCGACCTATGCATTTACACGGGATTGGTCAAGAGCGACCACTCATAGACCTCTCCCATTTGCTACAATTGATAAACATGGCAAAGAGTTCAACATTGCATATTTATCTAGCAATCATCAATTCATCAACATAATCAAAAGCTCTAAATCATACTTATATATCCCTAACAAGAACAGGGGGAAATTTAACCCAATTTCCCCAAACCCTAGCTAGCAATTAATACAAGCATTTCATATACTCAAGCTTTCAACCACTATGATGAAATCAACAAACACATTAAATTCCCACAAATGCATAATAGCAAGAGTAATAAACAAGCTACAAAGTGTTCTTAGGACATAGGTTTGGAAGCTTAGGTCAATTGCTCCCAAGAGATGAGATTAGCTAATAGAGTTCATGCTAATCTATCTAAAACAACAAATCAAAACACAAGATGAATCAAAGATGAAACAAATGAAAAAAAACAAGGGTTTAGAATAGTACAGCAGCCGCAGATTCAGAATGAATAACAGAGGAGGAGAAAATATAGTATTTATAGTGAGAAGAAATAAAGTTAGGATTCTGGTCAGTCGCCGTCGCGACTCGCGACCTGTTCGTCGCGACTCGCGATGGCTGTTGGTCGCGACTCGCGACGTGTCCGTCGCGACTCGCGACGATGACCAGAATTTTTGCATTAACTTTCTTCTTCTTCTTGTGGCATGTAGTCATCTCCATAGTCACTCCTCTCAACTTCTAAGTCTTCAACTGGTTCAAAAGGGATCTTCAATGGCCTCCGGTCTTCACGTCTTCGAAACAAGTCTTCAAAATCTTCGAGAGTGTAGTCTTCAATGGCCTCCGGTCTTCATTACTTTGTTCACACAAAAATCTACTTAAAAGAGGTAAAAGAGCGCAAAGTTGCTCTTACCCCTCCTAAGAGGATTTCATGGTAAAATACAATCTGTTGGTAATGAAAGAGCACAAAATGGATCCTAAATAGTACTAAAATAAGCATATAAAGTGGACGCATCATATATCAACGGTATGGTTTTCTTCTCCACTTTCGGACTTTAGTTGTAATTAGGACCTATACTAAAATGCATATTTTTTTCATAGGCTTCTCCGATGAGAGTTCCAGCTGGGCATTTTTGTGGCATCTCGTCTTCCCGCTCAAAGCCTTGTCCTTCGATGCATAGAACCCACGGTTCGCTAAGATCTGAAAATTCTGTATTCTTTTAGTCATTTTGTATGTAGAGTCTTTTTGTGATTTTCTCGTGTATGTAGAGTCTTAATCGTTGACTATTGGTTTGTTGTTGTGCCAGGGTGAGGGTGCCGTGCCGGTGGTGGTGAGATTGATTCCTCCCCAAGGTCTCCGCCGCAATGTTTAGTCCCATAGATTATTAATTTTGTATCATAATTTTTTTGGTTTTATTTCTATACTATCCATTTTGTGAAGTTATTTTTATTATTAAATTAATATCCTACTAAATTGTTATTTTTGGGTCTTTTTCCCTTCCTGCCGCTTTCAGAGGAAGGGGTTTTTTTTAGTCGTCGTAAATATTTTAGCACCGGTTAAAAAACCGGTGCTAATAAAAAAATGGTGCTATCGAAGATAATTTTAGCACCATTTGAATAACCGGTGCTATAATATTTACGACTAAAAAAATCCCTTCCTTTAAAAGCGGCAGCGTGGAAGGGATTTTTTTAGTCGTTGTAAATATTTTAGCACTGGTTAAAAAACCGGTGCTAACAAAATAAATGGTGCTACCGTTGCTAAAATTAGCACCGGTTGAAAAACCGGTGCTAACGAAAATATTTTAGCATCGGTTTAAAATTGGTGCTAACAAAAAAAATTGGTGCTATTGTGCCACATATTAGCACCGGTTTAAAAACCGGTGCTAACAAAAAAAACTGTTGCTAAAAGTAGGGATTTAGCACCAGTTTTCTTTCAATCGGTGAAACCGTTTCATCGGTTACTTAGGCACTAGTTTTTTTATGAAAAAACCAGTGCTAGAACCAAAAAAACCAGTGCTAAAGGGGGGTTCCTGTGATGGTGATCGTTCTCGTTCACCCATTCAAACATCCAGGTTTCTCTTACCAGAGGGGGCATCAATAAGTGAACCATACATGAACATAGCCCAAGGTGTGTGCTCATAAGTTGTGTAGTGTTCATACATTTGTCACATTCAAGAAAAATCACAATAATATCATAAACACAAAAATAGGTGGAATCTCATAAAGCATCAAAAACTACACATGTGTCAAATATGTCCCAAGCTTTAACTACTTTAAAAATTATAGATCCATGGAAAATATGTAATTAGATGCCACGGATCTAAGAAAATAAGAAGAAAATAAAAAGATAAGAGAAAGAGAAGAAGAAGGAAGGAGAAGAAGAAGAAGAACTCTCCTCTTCCTTCTCTCTAAACTAGAAAGAGAAACTAATCTACATTATGATTAGATCTATTCTACTTAGGGTTTAGTAGAATACTAAGGGTAATATATATATTAGTAGGATATTGGGCCTAAAGATAGGCCCAAAATAGGCCAAACATAGCAAAACCTAGTCATTCTTTCCCTCTAGCTGCTGAACCTTTCTCGAATAAACTTTTCAAATCTGTGAATCTTCTGGAGCCAAATTGTAGTGCGTTGGATTGAGCTCAGAAAGATGAAGATTATGATGTATGGTAGAGGGAAATTGGATGAAAATTGAGAGAATCTTGGCCAAAATGGTCAGCCGCCAAGGTGTCACGAACCGGCACGGATGCCACGGTCCGTGAACATTTAAGCACGGACCACCAGATCTAGCACGGTCTGTGAACATTCATAGCTGTGGCACGCCAAGGTCTGTGAAGTTGGGCTTGTGCCATGGTCCGTGAAGGTTTTCATGGACTGCGAGCAGCACCATGGTTTCCACTTAGTAGTTTTTACGACCCGACCTCCTTTTCACGGACTGCAAGCAGCATGGGTGTTTGCTCAAAACTCCCTTCACGGCACGTGAAGGTTTTCACGGACCGGCTTCGATACTTAGCCAAATTTCTCATCCATGCATAATGGCCCAGCTTTATTGTCACGGACCGGCACTGTTGCTTCATGTAGGGCAGACCGTGGGCATCTTCACAGGCCGTTGATGCTTCGTGTAGCGCATGCTATCACAGACCACTAATCCTTTATTGACTGAACTTTGTTTAGTTTCCATGAGTGAACCGTTAGTCCAAATTGGGAGTTCTAGTGATCGATTTTATAGTACTCGCGAATACAAATCCAATGGAACCAGCCTTAAAGACTAACTCTTCCTATATCATTCTCAGACTAAGGTATCGCTCCTCGGACCATGATTCACCATTTCCACCTTTTGCCGTCTTGAACTTCAAGGCAGCCTATCCTTGCCTTCAATCTCCTTCTACCATGAATTGATGCTTGTGGCCTTCATCTACTACCATTCAATTCAAATGGCCTTCAAATCTTCTACCATTAAAAGCAAACGGCCTTCGTAAGAATGTAATGTAACAAATAGCATTCACGGGCGACCTACAGGAGGTACTTATAATGATGACCAAGGAGCCCGTGAACACGATATGTCAATAATCAGTAATAATTAAGTATACAAAATGTGGGATTTAGAATAGAAAGAGAACATGGTTTTCTAAACTTCTTGTCATGTAAACTCAACTAATGTTGCCAAACTGCCAATCAAAAGTAACTAAAAACTATGCTAAATGCATTGGTTAAAGCATGCGAAATGGTGTAGATCAATTTTTCATCCATACCACACTTTCTCCAAACCCTAGCTACATCACACCATCTTTTCCATCCACACCTACAAGAATTCAAGAGCTTAATCAATTTGTTTTTCCCATATATGAACAAATGCCAATGATGGAGCATCTCCGGGTTCAAATTTTTTGAAGTAGTTTTCCATACATTCAATGTTAGTTTAGCAATTTATTACCATACCTTCTGCATGTTATTTTTCTCATAGATCAAAGCTTGTATATTTTCATAATGTATGATTATTGTGTTATATGTTATATAGTGTATATTGTTTTTGTTTCAACAAATGATGTCATGTTTGTGGGGAATGACAGAATGCTTAGATTGGGGCTGAATGTGTACAATAATTACTTATTCGTATGAACAAGATATGAATGTACGACGTAGGTATCAGCCTGTCGGCCTCCACGATGTAAATCCAAATTCAGACCGACGTCGCACATGTCAAATTGAATGTGCGACTTCGCACTTAGGTCAGTGATGTGCCCATTTTATACGATTATATTAGGACTTTTAGGATTCACTTTTGTATACTTTTGTGCTCTAAATGGGACATTTTTCCTTGAAGTTCTCTAAGGAGGATTAAAAGCGATTTTACGCTTTTATTACTTTTCTAGAGAATTTTGTGTGACAAGGTAATTTGTTTGAAGACTTTGAAGAATACCTTTGAAGATTTGAAGATTTGAAGACTTGTAATTGAGCTTTTGCAGATTTGAAGAATTGAAGAAGTGAAGAGAAGAGGAGGATATGAAATAAAAAGGAGAAAGAAGAAATGGTGCTGGACTTGGAGTCCATCGTGAGATCGTCGCGAGCACGTCGCGATTCGCGACGGACGAGGGGTCAGAAACCCTTCTTGTTTTTTGCACTATAAATACTTACCTTATACTCTCCTCTTAGCAACTTACGAATCCAGCCTCTTCTTCCTGCATTTTTCTGGGTTCAAACCCTAGTTTTTCTTTCTTTCTTTTCTTAGTTTTTGTAGGTTAATCATATATTTTAATTTTCTAGCTTAGTTTTATCTTGGGAGCAATGTATTGAAGCTTCCATTTCTATGTAGTAAGAACCATATATATATGTATATATATATATATATATTTGGTGCTTTTGCTATTGTGCGTTTATTGAGCTTTGAATTTGAATTGTTAATGGCATTGATGTTGTTGGAAGCTTGAGTATATGAATTTCTTTCATGATTACTTGTTAGGGTTGGGAGAAAGTAGCTAATTCTCCCCTCTTTTAATGTGGAATCCAAGAGCATGCGTTAGAGCTTCTTAATGATGTTGATGTGTTGATTATTGCTAGATGAATGTGATGATGTTGAATTATTTGTCATGTTTGTTTTAGGTAGCAAATGAGAGAAGTCAATGAATGTCGCTTGTTCTTGGCTAATCTTATGTAAATGCATGATTAGTGGAAGTAGTGAATAGATTTCGTCATTCGTTCTTGAAACCTTTGTTATTTAGCATTCATGTGTTCTTAATGCTATGTTTCACTTCATTTATGTCATGTGTTGTTTGAGAATAAGAAGTGTTTGTATGATTGAAGTGTTTGTATGATTGAAGTGTTAGGGTGTTAGGAAAGTGACGAATTTCGTTAGCTCATTTGCATGAAAATCTAGGAACATTAACTTAGAACTTCTTGTGCATAATGTGTTGTGATTTTTGCTAGATAAATATGTTAATGAGGATTGTTCTCATATTTATCCTATTGATGAATTGAAAGGTTGAACCTTGAATGTGGTTTGTTCTAGGTTTAGTCTAATGAATGCTATGTTTGGTTAAATGGTCATGTCTTTGGTAGAAGGCTTGTCGTTGTCAAATCTATGGTCTTTCATGTATAATGCCATTGCTAAAATACCCCTATGGTCATTGTTTGTCTAGGGTGATCATCAATGAGGTTTGCAAATGGTCGTTGTTTGTCTTTGCAAACTACTCTTAAGAAGGAATGAATGTTGATCTTCCATTGGCATTACCCATAGATAATAATTGTGATAGGATGAATGGATGGTTCAATGATCTACATTAGATTTGGAAGTGAATATCGATTGCATCCAAGGCTTTATCTTTTGTAATTTTAAAACCCTTTTTCTTAGTTTTGTTTGATGACTCAGCATTGTTGCTTGACTTTGCTAGTTGTCTTGTCTTTTAACTTTCATAACTTAGGACCACCAAACAACCAACCCGCCCCCCTTTTACTTGCTTTTATATGTGTATATATATCTACTCCTAGCCCAATAGCAACTTTTTGTGCTTAAACGCATGAGAAAATCCCCCTTCTTCGTGGACGACCCCGACTTGCCGCTATCTACTTAGTTGTAGATAGTAAGCATTCAAGGGCTTATAAATATTGACTTTGAGAGGTACGGCGACGACCTCCCAGTCGGCCTCAGCGATATCACTTACGGTAGTCTGCGACGTTACTTCTACACATATCCTTTGTTTTACAAGTTGACATTCGTGTCGTCTAAGTCTGACTATATTACGTGTATTTTAATATAGTGCCTACCCAATTCTAACTTAATTTTGTTCGTTGTGTATTCGGTGTAACAGGACAACAAGAGTTATGGATGGATGACTTGTCATTTCACTAGTCGCCTTAACGATGTTTATACCTTAACGTAGTCAGTTTGGATTTTCCATACATTTAATGTTTATGAGCAACCTTATGTATTATTATATATTGTAACACGTATTTGTAATCTTATAGCTAGGGTTTAGGGTGTCATTGTTAATTTTCCCATATATTTTTAATTACAGTAGATTGTTGTATGATGTTTAACCATTAATAGGGTACTCGAATACTAAATAACATGTAATGGATATCGACTAATACTATTTTTTTCATAAAATATTATATTATTTTATCGAAACGTCCTCTCCACAAATCACTCGCAATGTCGCACATAATGGTACACATTCGACGCAAATACGATTTCGTATATGGAACCAATGTGTAATTTTTTTTGCAACATCGCCGATGCAAAAACGATGTCGTAATGTTCGCCATTCCACATCAGCATGAACACGTCATCGTCCCTCCCTATCTACGATGTCGCAGTTATTTAGATCAACGCCAACTGCAACGACATCGCAGATATTCCTCTCTGATCTCGTGTCTTGTAGGTACGGCCAACGTTGATCATCTGACATCTCGACATCGATCTTAACGATGTCATAGATACCATATCTTGTCGTCGATCTGAATACTAAAACTGACGTCTCACATACAATTTGCCGACGTCGGTCCAAAACCGAGGTAAAAGGGTACCTTTCACCTCAGTTTTGAATCGAGGTATAAGATACATGTTTACTAAACCCACATTTACTTCGGTTTTTAGGGCCAAAAAATGAGGTAAAAAAGCCTGAAAAATCGAGGTAATGGGTGTTGTCTATGATAGTGAAGGCATGGATTACATGTACTGGCCCACTGGAATACGAGTCTTTTGGTAGTAGTTTGTATTATCGAACGGAGCTTTCTTGTGTACAATGGAGCTCCCGCTGGCCTGTAGCACTACACCTACGACGGGATTGGAAGGCAATGCTCCTCAGACGATACATACTAATGGATTATAGAGAAATTACGTAGTAGCGTGACTTCCCCGGATGAAATGAGGGTTAAAGTTAGCCTAAATTTTCTGTGCTCGTTATATATTTTTTAGGTGTGTTAGTCCTTTCGCAAATCCGACGAGATTTAGGTAAGTTCTTACTACTGATTGGAGAAATCCAACTACAACCTCCAAAAAAGTTCTCCAAAACAAGAGCTACGGAGTTGTTGTAAGCTAGTGGGGATGAACTAGGTCAACGATGAATAGTTATAGGGGCACGCAGTACCTGACTAAGTCAAAATAAAACAGACATGCGCCCGAAACTACCCCAACCACACTGCACCGAAAATTGGAGAAATCCAGCAACAGGCTCTCCAAAACAATAGAGCAGATGCAACCCGGTGAAGATAAAATTTGAAAGATCGAGTACCAAACGGCTGGTATGGTATGCATGTGGACTTCTATCAGGAAATTAGATTGAAAGGTTCATTAGTGGGTGGCTCACCCCACTAGGTGTTCAAGCATAAATTAGTTATAGATATTAAATAGAGGTTGTATGGATTTAACCTAACATAATATTGTAATAATTTTATATTAATGAGAAGAAGAACCCATTTTTTAAAAGGCTGTTTAACCGTCATTAATACCTCCATCATATATACTATTATCCGGGTCATCATTGAAGGTTGCTTGAATACATTCATCAATTCAAGTCCACAGTCTATTCAAGAGTTTATCCAATATCCAATAGTATTTGCGGTCAAGTTCCCCAAAGTCATAGTAGCTTTGCTTGACTTGTGTATATGTTTACGTGTGAATGCAAACGTAGTAGCTCTAACATGCATGTGATAGTGTAACTTTTCCAGTGTTGACTGAGTAGAGTCCATTTATTAACCAAATCAAGAATTCAAATCATGATGATGACCGCAACCCTTTTACTTTCATTCTTTTCCCCCTACTTTTCTTGTTCTATCCTTTTCAAGTGACGACGCCGTAGCATACTTTTATTCCCTTGTGTACATATACTTTGGTGATTAACACAACGCGGTTATCCAGTTGATTTGTATTATCATTAAGATATTTACTTGTTGAATTAAAACATAAACAAATGTCTTACCTACCTTTTCTAAATCATATATTTAACACATCCAGAAATTTGATATCTAGACTACGAACTCTAGCATAAATTATTTCATTCTCTTTGTCGCATTTGGAAAGGAAGTACTTCCACCGTTTCTCTAATACTGTCATTTTATTATTTAAATGAATTTATTTATGCAAGATAAAAAATATGTAAAGAAAATAGAATGAGTGAAAATATTAATAAGTAGATAGAGATAATTTTAAATTACAAAAATAAAGTGTGAGACTGTTAGAAGAATTGAAGGAACATATTTCATTAGTTCATAATTGAAGCAATAATCCAAGTTTGATTAATTCCTCACAAAGAAAAGACAACTTTGTCGTGGCTACAGCTGCATTGCTAGATTGGCAAGTACGTAATCAAGAAGAGCTCAAGCGGTAAAGATAACATAGTTGAAAGTTTTTCTCTGGTCAAATTTTTTGTTGTAGACTTTATTAATACAGTGGATTGTTTTATCATGCTCTATATTTTACTTGATTATATCCTAAATTTATACTATTTAGTATATAATATGTATTTAAATTTAATTTAATTAATTAAAATATGTTTAATTTAATATTAAATTAAATTCATTATTTACCACCACTGCTGCTACTGTGCACCTCCGCTGCTGCCGCCGCCGCCGCTGGTCTTCTCTTCTTCTCTGATATCCTCTGCTATCGTCGGCCTTTTTCTCTTCTTCTCTGATATCCTCCGCTACCGCTACCGCCAGCCCATTCTTCTTCTTCTCCAGCTCGTTCTATTCTTCTCCAGCCCGTTCTCTTCTTCTCCGGCCTTCTTCTCTTCTTCCCTTCTTCTCCCTGTTCTCCTCTTCTTCTCCGGTCTTCTTCTCTGGTCTTTTTCTCTTCTTCCCTTCTTCTCCTCGTTCTCCTCTTCTTCTCCGGCCCGTTCTCTTCTTCTCCGGCCTTCTTCTCTTCTTCCCTTCTTCTCCCTGTTCTCCTCTTCTTCTCCGGTCTTCTTCTCTGGTCTTTTTCTCTTCTTCCCTTCTTCTCCTCGTTCTCCTCTTCTTCTCCGGCACATTCTCCTTCTTCTCCGGCCCATTCTCTTCTTCTCCCAGTTCTCCTCTTCTTCTACGGCCCGTTCTTCTTCTTCTCCGGCCCGTTATCTTCTTCTCTGGTCTTCTCCTCTTCTTCTCCTCGTTCTCCTCTTCTTCTCCGACCCAGTCTTCTTCTTCTCCGACCCGTTCTCTTCATCTCTGGTCTTCTTCTCTTCTTCTCCCCGTTCTCCTCTTCTTCTCCGGCCCGGTCTCCTCTTCTTCTACGGCGAAGGTCTTCTTCCCTTCTTCGGCTCCGGCTCTTCTTCCCTTCCTCGGCCCCCGCTCTCTTCTCCTTCTCCGGCTCCGACTCTCCACTTCTTCTCTCGGCCTCATTCTCTTCTCCGGCTCTCCGATTCTTCTTCCGACGCGTTCTTCTTGGGAAGACCTGAACCAGGTCTCCTTGACTGGTTCTTCTTCCCAAGATCCGAACCGGGTGGTGGTGGTCCGACGCCGGCAGTGGTGGTGGTCCGGTGAAAACGTAACATCTGCTCCGGCGTCGGCGCAGTGGTGGTCCGGCGGGTGGCGGTCCCAAACCGGGTGGCAGTGGTTCGGCGCTGGCGGTGGTTGTGGTTTTTTAGGGAATATCAGTTTTTATTTTTTTTGTTTTGTTTATAATTTTTTTAAAATTTCATCTTAAAATATTAAAATTAGTATTATACATGTATATATGTATGAGTGCGTCTCTTGAAAGACGGTCTTTCCATAAGTCATGGAAAGACCAAGGTTTAAAGTGTAAATTAGAAGAAATTAAGATAAAATTTTCGGGTTGCATGAACCGGGTTATAAATTTCATAACTACTACATGTTGCATACTAAAATTTTAACGTTGCAACTAAGACCTTTTACCTTTTATTATTCGAATTAAACCCCGTCTTTTCATAAACCTATGGAAAGACCGTATTTCCCAAGACTTTGCCTATATGTATTAGGACGTAACTGGTATAATACATGATAGATATAGCGAAACCCTTAATATATGGTTAGTATATCAATGTAATTGGTACTTTTCTTACATTCTCTATACCAAGTTCTATCAGTAACACAGACAGACAGGAGTATGAACAATAAATATATACAAGAAGAAGAAGATAGATGTCTGGTTATTTTTGGGCAGTTGACTTAGTATACACACTCATAAATTTCTACGCGATGAAGCACACTAGAATACTAGTTAACGTTCGTACGTGCTTTAATTAGTTAATTTTTTTTACGAGTTCCACTCGAAAAGTACAATCAAATATGAAGGAGTTTGGTTTCATAATATACTACTCCCTCCCTTTGTCCTAATCATATTTGCACATTTTTTTATCAATTCTTTTTATATCATATTTAACTATCGATAATTTAATTATATATACTAATAATGTATTAAAATTTAATTTTTAAAAAATATATTATGCGGTTAATTTGATGATATCTCACGTGAAGATCTTAGAGTCTATATACTAATTGAAATTTATGGTCAAATGTAACTTTAGAAAGTTGATTAAAAAATATGCAGATATAATTGGGTCAGGGAGAATACTAGTATTTATATATAGAGCAAAGTGCATATATAACCCTACATAATTGACGAAAGTGCAGATATAACCCTGCGATAATTGAAAGTGCAAATATAACCCTAGATGTTTAGGTTATGTGCAAATATAACATTTTCTGGTAGTTAGAGGCCGGAATAAGATGAAAAGACAAATTTACCCCTCTATAAAAAAAATAAAACTGAAATTCCCGATGTTCTTCATCTCACTTCTATACAATTCTTCTTCACCAATTTTCTATACAATCCCCAATCCTCTTCACCAATTTCGATGGCTATGGCTCACCCGAAGGTGGGAATCTGAGCGGCGTGGCTGAGCAGGCTAGGTTTTAGGGGGACGATGGGTGGCGAGCGGAGATGATGGTGGTGGTACCTATCACCGAGGCCCTACTCCATCGGAATTCCTAAGCCTGCTTTCGAGACCTCCATCGAAGAGCTCGACCATCAATTACAGTCGTTTGTTGTCGAGAAATTGGTCTCAGCTCGGAGGTGGTGTAGTGGTGGAGGATGGCGATCATCAATTCCAGTCGTTTGTTGTTGAGAAATGGGTCTCAGCTCGGAGGTGGTGTAGTGGTGGAGAACGGCGAAGGAGGAGGGAAAGAGGGAGGTGGCGCCGAGAATCGGTGGTCTGGTGGTGGAGGGCGGCGGAGGTGGCAAGCGAAAGGAGGAGGGCGGCGGTGGAGTAATCGGTCTTCTGGGTTTCAATGGCCACCGAATCAATTGAAACTGTGCTTCTGACAACCTGGGACCAAAGGCGAAATTGGATGCCCAGGATAGCCATTCTTGAACTTATTGCTGACAGATTAGGGGTTCGTGGTAGTGCAGGTTTGTTCTTCATTTGGTGAGTTGTGGTGCACGTGTGTTCTTCATTTGGTGTTTCTTCAATTGCTGATACATTTGGTGAAAGACATACATTTCACAGTAGATTAACTAACTAGCAAATGATAAATCCGTGCCAGAGCTATGCGCCTCTGTTAAGGTTATACACGGCTATTTTTTCATTGACTCAATTTTGGTATGGCTTGGTCAATTTTAGTTTCTTTTGGATGAATGGGTTTTGCGTTCATAATGATTAGCAATGGCATAGTTGCAGATACCGTTGAAGTTAGGTTGGGGTTAAGCATCTATAGTGTTGGTAGTGTAGGAGCTTCGGCGGCGCTTGATGTAGGCTCGGTCCAATTCCAATTCATCTCTCCGATTCTGGGGATTATGGTGGTGCTGGAGGGGTGGACTGGTGGCCAGGAGGTGATTGACTAATGGCTGGCTGCGGGAGATGGCCGGAGGTGAACATGGCGGCGGATTGGAGGTGGCTGGAGGGTAGTTTATGAGGCATTTTTGTCTTTTTAAATTTTGTATTAGGTTAAAAGGGTATTTTGGTCATTTCCAGTCGGTCAATTGCCGGAAATGGCCAGTCAATGCCGGAATAGTGACTTTAGGGTTATATTTGCACATATGTATAATAGTTAAGGTTATATTTACAAAAAAAAAACAACTCAGGGTTATATTTGCACTTTCTCTAATATATAAGGTTATATTTGCATATTACCCTTATATATATTATATAACCTGGCAGCTGTAGCCCAGTAACAAGGGTTGAAATTTAAAAGTTTGATGATATATACTCCTAGGAGAACGACATATTAGGTAAATAGGTGATAATTATGGTCGCTAAGTAAAAGATGACTAAATGGTCCAGGGTTGGTGCAAGAAAAATGCTCATGGAAATTAATGGTTAATTTTTTGTGGGTTTGAATGGGGACTTGATCATTCACCCCAAGAAAGATGGGTTTAAAAGAGATTTCACTAAAGTCACAAGGAACACTGACACTTGTATATTTCACAAAGTTTCATATTCAACAATACTACTAAATATAATACTCTCTTCATCTGTATTTTGAAAGTTAAATTTTATAAACAGATCTAAATACAAATTAATATATACATAATAAAAATTAATAGAGATGTAATTCAATTAGAATTAGGATAAGAAAATAATACTCTTTCTGATTGGTTGTGTGTATATCATGTTCCATATTTGTTTAGGTCTTGTATACCCTTTCTACTCACTATATATATATATATATATATATATATATATATATATATACACACACACACTCACAGCCACAATGATCTGTGGGTTTTACATTCTATCATAGTATCAGTCAGGTCTATCTAAATATTATCTGGGTTTTCCCAAATATTTCCAAATTTCCTCCCTGCATTTTCAAATCTCAGGCCGCCGCCCACCCGCATCGTTTCCCGATCACCGCTAATGCTCCCAGATCTCCGATCATCACCGATCTGAAATTTGACGTCGTTGTCTCACCTCTGTTCCTTGTTCTTTTGTTGCTGTTCAAAGTCGTTGGCGACCTCTGTTCTTGGCGTCTGCTGCTCTCTTTCAAGGTTCTCTTCAGGTCTCCTCTTCTCCAGGCCTATAGTCGCCTTCTTCAGATTTTTCGGCAAGTTCCAGTTGTTATTTTCGGGGCATTTTTCTCCAGTTACCGGTATCCCAAGTTCAGACGATTGTGTCTCCCCGAACGGCGATCTTGTCGTTGTGTGCTTTCCAGCGATCTCTTCTTCAGATGACGACTGCGTGAGCCGCACGCACCATCAGCCACCCTGCGTGTGCATCTCCATGTCCAAGCCGCCCAGCGCATGTGCAACACGCGTCTCATCCTTAAGCAATTTCTCGCGTCCGGACAATTTCTCGCGGGTTGAAGCTATTTCTCGCAGGCTAAAGCCATTTCTTGCGAGCTGATCAATTTCTTGAGAGCTTTTCCATACCCTATCTGTGCCCAGTCAGCGTCGATTTATTTATTTTTTACAAAATACATATTCGTTTCTCTTGTATTATAGCTCTTTTTGATCAACCACAGTGTCAATGATGTTATGCTCTGGGTCATGTTGCTTCTTCTTGTTCTAAACTGCACGATGAATGATACTAGTTGCAGTGTCAGTGGTGTAAGAAATTTGGCCATGTTGCCTCTACTTGTTCTCATTTGGTCTCTTCAACCTCATCTACTGCTTCTTCACCATATGCTCCTCTGCACGTTCGCTGGATAGTTGATTCTGGCGCGACCAACCATATGACTTTTACTCATTCCGCTCTTGAGCGTGTGACTTCTTATTCTGGTAACACTCGTGTTATTATTGGTAATGGTTATGTTCTTAACATTGCCCATGTTGGTCATTCTCGAGTGTCTGATTCATTATCCTTGTCTCATGTTTTGGTGGTTCCGCAAATTACTAAAAATTTGCTGTCTATTAGCAAGTTGACTCAGGATATGAATGCTATTATTTGTTTTGATGACCCTTCTTTCACTATATCGAACAAATCTACTAGAGATGTTATTGGCAAAGGCCATCTTGATTGTGGCTTACATGTTTTGGATTATAGTAGTGCTGATTTATCTGTTTTTGTTGCATCTAGTGCTTCTAAAGCATCTTTTGAACTTTGGAATAGTAGACTAGGTCATGTGCCTCACACCATTATTTCGTCTTTGAGCAAGTCTAGATGTTTGTCAGTTACAATTTTGCTGCCTAAGCCTCATTTACGTCCAACTTGGGAGATGGTTAAAGGCAAGCGTCTTTCTTTTAGATAATTTAAAATGCGCACCACGCATACTTGATCTGGTTCATTGTGATGTTTAGAGACCCTCACCTGTTATCTCTCGAGCTGGCTACTCCTATCATGTCATTTTTGTTTATGAGTTTTCTCGGTTTACTTGGTTATATCCTCTACGATGGAAGTCTGATTTTTGTAGAGGCTTACTTGCAATTTGAAGCTTTTGTTGAAAACCAGTTTTCTACCACCATTAAAGTATTTCAGAGTGATGGTAGAACCTAGTTTGTGAATCATCGCATGTGAACTCATTTTGGGTCAAAGGGCATTCATCATCAGCTTTTATGTCCTTACACTCCAGAGCAAAATGGTCATGCAGAGAGAAAGCATCGTCATATTACAGAGACCGGTTTATCGATGTTCTTTCATTCTGGCCTTCATCACTCCTTTTGGTATAATGCTTTTTCAAAAACAGTCTACATCATCAATAGACTGCCTACTCAACTTTTATCTGGTTAGTCTCCACTCTCCACTCTCCACTCTCACGAAGAAGGAGTACATCACTCGCAATGCTCGTTTTGATGAGGTTTTTTTTGGCTACCCGTACTGGTTCTGTTACAGACCTTTCTTCACTTGATGTTTCTGCTTTCTTGGTGCTTTCGCCAGTTCCATCAGAGGTGTTTGAGCCATTTTCTTCAGCCATTTTACCTATTATTTTTGAAATTTGTGATTTTCATAATGTACCGGAAGCTTAAGGTTCTTCAAAAAATTGTGTTTGTTTGCCGCAGGGTGACCAGCAGCATGATCGCCAGCTGCACGCACCGCTACCACAGCCTCACGTGCAGCATCTGCTGATCCACGCCCTGGCCGCCCTGGTTGTGCGTTCCCGACACGCGCCACCACTTATGAATCAATTTGGTCCATCATCTACCTCTGTGACCTCAGCTTCACCAGTGCCGCCATCGCCATTAGCATCTCATTCTCAACCATTGTCACCCACCTCGGGTTCTATGCCCTCCTCGAGATCTGCACTATCTCCAGCTGCGGTCATTCTTCTCGTCATCCGATGGCTACTCAATTGCGCACTTGTTCTCTACGATACAAGGATTTTTCTGAATATGATATTCCTGGTTTACTGAATGCTTTATTTTCTAAGACTGAGCCTCAGAGTCATTGCTTGGCTGCCAAGGATCCCAAATAGGTTGCTGCTATGGACTTAAAGATGGATGCTTTGTGCACTCAACAGACATGGGAGTTGGTTCCTCGTCATTCCCTTGCAAACATTGTTGGTTCAAAATGGGTTTACCAATTGAAGTGTAAATCTGATGGCTCCCTTGACCGACACAAAGCGAGGTTAGTATAAACCAGTGGTGAAGGCCTCTTTTGTTCATACTATTTTATCCATTGTTGTTCATCGCAATTGGCCATTGCGATAGCTTGATGTGAAGAATGCTTTTTTAAATGGCATTCTGGAGTCTCCAGTTTACATGGAGCAGCCTGCTGGATGCAAAGACCCTATGCGTCATGATTATGTTTGTCATCTACACAAGGCCATTTATGGTTTGAAGCAAGCTCCACGCGCTTGGTTTCAGCGTTTCAGTTCCTCTTTTATTGGCCTGGGTTTTGTATGCAGTTCTTCAGATACCTCCTTATATGTTTTCTCACAGGGTGCCTCTTTACTCTATTTATTGGTTTATGTTGATGACATTATTCCTACTGGGAATGTTGGTCATCTTATTTGGAAATTTATTGATCGGGTTAATCAGGAGTTTAAGATTACCGATCTTGGCACTCTGCAGTATTTTTCAGGATTGGAGGTTGTTCGTACTTCTGAAGGCTTATGCCTTTGTTAAGACTGATATGCCAGGGACATTTTACTACGAGCTGGCATGCCAGACTCTGAGCCTGTTACTATTCCATTTGTATATTTTTTGCAACTATCTATCTCTTTTGGTAAACCGTTCAGAAACCCCACACTTTATTGTTCTTTGGTTAGTGCGCTACAGTATCTATCGATCACACGTCCCGATTTGTCCTATGTTGGTAATATGGCCAGTCAGTATATGCAGGCTTCTATTGATGACCATTAACAAGCAGTCACTCAAATTTTTGCACTATATTCATGGTACACTCCACTATGGTCTTCAGTTTCGCGCAAGCTCCTCTGCTTTTCCAGTTTTGGGTGAATCTGATGCTGATTGGGCTCGTTGTATAGAGACTCGTATGGTTATGTCATTTTCCTTGGTGGCAACTTGGTTTCCTGGAGTGCTAAGAAACAACCTACAATTTCTCATTCTAGTTCAGAATTAGAGTACCATGCTATGGAAAATACTACTACGGAGTTAGCTTGGTTGATGAATCTTCTTCGAGACTTACGCTTGACGTCGCGTGTCCCGTTCATCTTGTTGTGTGATAATAATAGTGCTCTCTTCCTGGCTTAGAATCATGTTTATCATAAGAGAGCTAAGCACATTGATATTGACTATCATTTTGTGCTTGAGATGGTGTCTTCTGGCAAGCTCAATGTTGCTCATGCTTCTATGGACTTGCAGCTTGCTGACATCTTTACGAAGGGTCTACCCCGTTCTCAGTTTAATTTTCTACGTTCCAAGATTTGCATTACGACCAGTCCTACACTTCGCTTGGGAGGGGGGTAATAGAGACGTAAATCAATTAGAATCAGGATAAGAAAGGATTACCCTTTCTGATTGGTTTTGTGTATATCACGTTCCACATTTGTTTAGGTCCTGTATACCCTTTTTACTCACTATATATATATATATCAATACACACAGCCACAATGATTTTTGGGTTTTACATTTTATCAAAAATATGATATGGGATCGTGCTAGATTCATCTTAATATCTATTTTCTAAATATCAATTTTATATGTGTAATTATTATATGTAACTAAAGATATTTACGGTCAAACATGCTCATTGAAGACCATGAAAAAATAATTGAGAAGTTTAAAGTGGGATAGGTGAAGTAGTATTGAGCTCAGAGACGAACAAATTAAATACCACAACACCCATGTGACGCGTAATTGACCTAGCTAGTTTAAAAGCATCGGAACCAAAGTTCACAGTGAATCTCAAATATAAATATTGAAAGATTTATAATATTTGATGTACCGCGTATTTGGATTTTGCTTTTGAGAATAACTTTTTATTACTAATCAAGTGTTACATCCATATATATTTAAGAGCATTAGCGGTGTCATGTTCTAATTTAAGTACCTCCCTTAGCACTTCGATAGAACAAAAGGATCAAAAAGTCGTCATGTGGAAACAGATGTCTTCCACTATTGAATCGATCTCCACTGAGGGTTTGGCCTCTTGATCGGCCAACACTATCACTAAATTTATGGCATCCATCCAAACTTGGATGTCACGTAATCCTTGATCAAGAACCACCAGGATCCCTTTGAGACATGCTATAGCTTCAGCCATGGGTGCTTTTGCTGCGGGAAAGTGCGCAGACTCCATTTTCCCTTACTCTTGAAGGCTATTAACTATTATCCTGGCTGCATATCCATGTAGTTTATTCTTCCAGAAAGCCCCATCAATTTTTAGAGTTGGTCAGACTTGGGGGGCATGAAAGCACATCCCCTGCCTCGGATTGACCTGTGTTACATTAAGTTGTACATCTTTCATATCCATGCTTTATTGTCTACTATTGTCCCCTTGTGCTGCATTGTATGCTAATTGCAACTAGATCCTTGGTTCCTTTTCTTGGCCCTGAAAAATTTTAAGATTCCATTGTAGCAAAATCTATCATAATATGTGTAGCGATAGCCTAAGAAGTTTCTCCGTGGGGGCTTTACTGAACCAATCCTATAACCAATCTGCAAAAGCGTCTGGCTGAACCTAGTAAAAATCAAAACCTAACACTGATGCCCTCTATATCCTCTTGGCCTTGATGCAGTTTAGTAACATGTGTTCCACATCCTCCAATTGATGTGTGTCACAGCATTGGCAAGTGCTCCGCAATTGTAGTTCTCTGCGTTGTAAATTTGTCTCTGTGGGAATCGCATTTCGGATTGCCCACCATATGAAAATCTTTCCTGGTGATTTTAATCTTCTATAAATTCTTCTATTGGGTTGTTGGTACTTCTGTTTTCATCAGCCTTTGGCTCCAATATCCCAATTTTACCATGTAAATTCCATCATTTGGGTGGGGCTATACTTTCTTATCCTGTGCGTCTCCTGTGGTCTGAAGATGGATCGATTGTATTCTTTGAACAATGTTTGGAGGAAAAATAGCCCTTATCAATGGAGTTCTCCACTGCTTTTGGGGATCTATTAGTTGTGCCACTGTCAAGTGTGTATGAGTCTGCACTGTGTTTTCCCTAATTCCTAATGCTTGCAGAGGATGATCTGGAATCTAGTTATTCGCAATGCCTATCTCTGTTCTAGCTCTAACTTCCCATCTGATGTGATTTTAAATTGAATCCGGTTTGCATAAAATCAAACACCAAGCCTAATGGTATGTTTGTTTAAATCTGTAGTCCATGGAGTCCACATTTTAGCAATATTTTTCCTTGAACACCTTGACAAATAACGTGTCTTTTCAGGAGAAAATAGTACATGCACGCTTAGCCAACAATGTTGTATTCATTTGCACTGCTGAGCGTAACCCCAGTCCACCCAATTTTGCTGGCTTGCACATTTATTTCAATGAGACCCAATGAATACCAGTGTTTTCATAATCCCTTTTCATATGAACCTGGTTGTGATTGCATCAATCGTCCGGAGTAGTGTTCTAGGAATTTTAAAAATTCTTAGCAGGTACAAAGAGATAGTCGTTAACACATGTTTGGCTAGTGTTATGCGACCAACTAGCGATAATGATCAATTCTTCTAGTCATCAAATTTGGCTATGATCTTCCTGAGTAAACTCATGTGCGTGTCACACTTGGACTGTAGTAAGTCCACGTCCATCCCAAGGTATTTACCTCCAATCTCTTCTCTGTGAATGTTTAGACAATATCTTATGTAACTTTGCATCTGCGGTGCTGTGTTTCGGCTGAACATGATGGACGAATTTTTTAAATTGATTCTCTGTCTCACATATCTGGAAAAATCATCTATATTTCGTGCCACATGTTGTACCGGCCCTGGAGTACATTCCATAAACAAAATACTGTCATCTGCATACATTAAGTGTTAGACTCTGGGAACTCTTCGACCTGAACTGTACCCTGTCTGAGGCATGTTGATTACAGTGTTCTGAATCATGCTAGATAAGTATTGCTAGCATAGGAAAAATAGATACGATGATAAGGGGCACCATTGCCTGAGCCCACGTATCGGATAAAAAGGTTTCTGACTACCAGTGATTGACTTTAATAATCATTGTCCCCAATCTAACACACATTTTAATGAGCTCCACCCAAACTTGTGGCATGTCGATGTGTCTTAATGCATCATACAAGAAAACCCCCGAAACCCTGTCGTATGCTTTACTCATGTCCAACTTTATAGCTGCGAACCCCTTCTTACCCTTATTCTTCCTTTTGAGGACATGTATCATTTCTTGCGCGAGCAGAACATTTTCCCCGATGTGTCTATTCTTCAGAAAATCAGATTGGTTCGTGTCCTCTATGTCACCTATCACTTTTTACAATATTCTTGTTAACAACTCCGCCACTGATTTGTATTCAACATTGCATAGTAAGATTGGCCGGTACTCTTCTAAATTTTGAGGATTCCTCTTCTTTGGTATCAAAATGATCTGTGTCTCATTCCACCCTGGTGGCATCCTTCTGTGTTGTAGAATATCTAAAATTTCTGACACCAGCGATCGCCTACATGCTGCCAATATATTTTATAGAATCTTGCTGGCATACCATCGAGTCTTGGCGCTTTTCATTGGTAAAATGGTAAAAAGAAAATGTGGTGGAACATCCGAGGGAGCCCCCATGAAAGTACACGTGACCCCACCAAATACAAAGAGTAATGCAAACACTTAGCTAGATGGTGCTAAGCCTAGGGGAATAAATGTAAGTACAGATACAAGTGTGAATCTAGACCTATACATAGCAACAAAAAATGTGTACTGGATCTTCATATGATCTCCTAATCGCAGCCGAGACTTGGGTCTCGGGTCTTGAAGGAAAGGTGATGAAGAAGCCGCCAGTGGTAGACATAAAGCGCAACAGAGTGTAGTGTACTCGGGTGTTGAATGGTTACCATGGTGTGCTGGTGGTGTTGAAGTTGAGTTAAGTCGGAACCGCCAATGGAGGAGCAGTATCTACCATATACACCCCTAAGATTAAGAAAGAGAGGTGTTATTGGCCTTCAAACGTTCTCGTGGTGTGAACCAAGGCTATTTTAGAGGGCAAGAGTATTCGTAGGCAGTGCCAATAACTCTTGTCGATCCCTAAAAAAAATAACCTCCGTAATGATGGAGAGAACGGACACAACTTATACGGCATGTGTCAAGCCTGGCGATTCTATAATCTCCCACTCCATTTTAAGAAAATTTACAACTATATGCTAATTTAACACAAAGTGTAGCGCGAGCATAGAGCGCGTGGTAACCATCAAATCCAAGTAACGACTAGCAGTGGGTTAATTAATTTTGCGTACACTAATTAATTAACCCACTACCCAACTCCTATGACCATGCAACCAAATGAAGAAAGGCTGCTCTCCCACCCTCATCGGCCGTGCACAAGTATTTCCAAGGGGAAATGTACAATCAAAGCATGGAAAAAACTCGTACGTCCACCAAATACAATTTCAGCCTGAATAGAAGGCTAATACAAAAAAATCCACCAAATAGGGCCAAAAAGGAGGAAATTTGGCCCAAAAGTAAGGGAAAAAACCCCTTTAATTCATGCGGCCCAGCAGCTCTTTTTCAGCCCATTCATTCACCAAATTTGCGGGTCAATTAGGGGCAAATTCGGGTCAAATCTGGGTCAAACGAGAAGGCCATGTAGGTTGAAAATAATTCTGATTTAAATAGGCCCAACACTCATTGAATTCAGCCCACCCGATTAGAGCCCACCTTATGATTTCTCGTGGGGCAAAACCGGGTCAGAATTGGAGCCCTCCCCTTATGATCCTGGTGCTTTCTATGATGTCATGCTAGACAGTGCCTGTTTAACCTTTTCTGATTGAAGGGTTGGATTAATGCCTGAATCTGTTCTTGCCTTTAACTTTTTCTCATTTATTTCCAAGACCTGCTGAACATACCTTTCATGCCCCCAACATCATGGGATAGTTGTCAGATGCTGTGTATAATCCCTTAAAATTTGATGCATCATATTTTGTATTTCAGCTTCATCCTGTATCCATCTATCTCCTGCGACCTTCAATTGTGAAGTGTGGTTTGATGATTGTCTCTTTGTAACCCAGCGATGAAATAAAGTCGTGTTATGGTCTCCAAATCGACCCCATGCCAATCGCGATCTCTGCTGCCAATATTCTGACTGTTGATATAGCAGCTCTTCCATCTATTACCTTAGCTTTGCTTCCTTTTTGACCACCTGACCATCAGTTATATCCCCTGATTGGGTTAATTTTTGAAGTCTATCAAGGTCCGTTGATTTATCTTTTATGATAGAATCCAGTTTTCCATATGTCTTATCACTCCAATTCTTCATATGCCTCGGTGTGATTTAATTCTTTTCTGTTACATCTGGCTGCTGGTCATGAGAAAGTCCTCCATTTCTTATATCTCCTTGCTACACCTTTTGCAAAATATCATCTTCTTGTCGCTTGTGCCTCCAGAAGGCTTGATACCTAAGTATATCTATGGTTGCAGCTTTGTGCCGCTGGTCTTAATTGGAGGAGGCACAACCTAGGATCTGACTGAATTCTAGAGATATTTTTTTTATCAAAGATGTATTATACTTGTCCTGCCAAGACTTATTCACGAAAGCTCTGTCAATTCTCTGCAAGACTAAATCTCTCCCAGTCCTGTGGTTCGACCATGTGAACCATAAACCTCTATTTCTCAGCTCCTGGAAATGGTTATCATCCAACAGTTTTACCAACCATTCAGAGCTTTCAGCATGTTGGAATGGTATACCCCCCCTAGTTTGTCTGTTGATCCTATTGTCTTATTCAAATCTCCTATCATTACAATGAGGTACTGGGCCGAAGGTAAAAGTTGATTAATACGATTCCAGATGGCCACCCTTTCCGTTGATCAATAGTTGCATTGGCCTCGACTAGGTTGTAGATGAGCAATAACCAGTCCCTTCCAAATTCCCGAATCCTGACCTCTTTCCTGATCCAGTATTTCCCCCTGTTCATTCTTGATTTACCTATCCCATCCATTCTCTAGCTCTTCGTGTATTACATTCTCAAGGCCTACGTCTATAGCATTTACTAGGAGCTCTCTATTTTCATCCACAACATTCACTACTGTTGGAGCAGATTGGGAAATTACCTTAGCCTCCCTGACGTATGCATGGCCATACTGCTTCTCCATTTCCTATTGCACCGCCTCAATTTGCTTGCTATTCTGCCATCCTCGATGTTCTGAATCTTATGGTTCTTCCTCGTCTATAGTACTGTGATTTTTGCATAATTAGTGACTGTTCCCACTGTTGTTGCATCCATCCTTCCCACTTCATATCTGAATCATCATAGGCTTCAACTTGTAGAACTCCATTTGGAAACTGTTGATCATACCTTTGCGCATTCTCTTCCTGTAGAGGCTTCCCATCTTCTAGTGGTAACTACTCTGGGATATGTATGTTTTCTGGAACCTGGCCCACTGCATTCAGCTCGATCACCACATCCTCGTCCACTTGTTGATTCCCTTTGATGGGCTGGGAATATATCATCACTCGTGACCACCGCACAATGAAAGCTATTAGGGATTGTTGCTTCATTAAGCTGTTGAAAAAAGTAAGCCTGCCATTCCATAAAGTCCACCTGAAAAGTCATGTACCTCTTATGAGGCATGTGCCTGATACACAATCGACCGGTTCGTGAGCCTGGGTTCTTCTCGTTCTAACCTACAATAACACTGTCCCTGAAGGGCTCCAGGGGTCAGCACTATGATGTCAAAGTTAGTCCGAGAGTCCAATATCATTAAGATATAATGAATGATAAGTAAGTGCGTACCTTATATTTATACTCTGTGTCCCAAATAATATTATCCTTAATTATTTCCCTTAATTACCCACGAATGTGGTAATTATGTGAGGGCATTAAATATTCACATAGCCGGGCTGCCACATCTTCGGCCCAGTGGCCTTCTTGGGCTTAACCTATATAGGTTCTCGACCTCAGAAGACTGGAATGGTACAAAGGTTCTTCAAGGTCTTAAATGTATGGGACATTTTGAGGACTCTGAAGACTCGAAATGAACCTTGCACTTTGTTTCTCTTGCCTTTGAGGGAGGGAACCTAGTTTTCTAATCAACTCTCACCGTTAAGATTTCAAAAGACGTGCACGTGCCGTACAATAGCGCGTGTCACTGCTCTCGGTGTTAGGATTCCAAAAGGTGTGCGTGTGTCATACAACTGCATGTGTCACTACTCCCCAAACAGCTTGTTATCAGAAGACAGAAAAAGCAATCGCGTCTTTCTATAGCCTTTTACATTTCCAAGGGAGTCATAATTATCCGCCGTTGTAGCCCTTGTTATTACCCCTTAACCGCTCTTCCTTCTTTCACTTTTCTCATTTGCAGGAACTTCTTACGAGTACTCTTTATCTACTTCTCTCTCGAGCGATCTAATTTTCATCGCCTTTCCCCGAAAAATAGTAAGTACCTTCGTCTCTCTTCTTATTCTAATCTTTTCATTTCCTCACCTTACAATCATGCCTTGTTCTGATGAGGGTTCCCCTCCGAGAGATTTCCCAATGAGATTAGGTTAGGAGGGGCGGGGATAAGTATGCCAGTAAAAGCTATTAGTGACTCTGAATGCACTCAGATCGAAGAATTGTAATATGATTCTGATGCTAGAGAAGGTATGTCTGACCACGTTACTAACAGTCATGGGAAAGAGAGGGTTTTCCCAATAACTGATATGCCTCCTCGAGAGCCTGTTGAGAACTGGCCACCAGGGATAGGCACGCCCTATAAAACGAGATCCCTTACCAGTGGAAAAATTGGCTTCTACCCTTCTCCAAATCCAGAGCTCGAATTGGAAGGGTGGTTAAATATATCTCTAGCCTGCAAGGAAGCGTCCCTCGAGGCCATAGAGGAGGAGGATAATGCGTCTCTTTTGAGGGATAGGACATCCCTCGAGAAGGAGGAATCCCCCCAAGAGCACCTTATTTTCTCTTGCTAAACCCTCTCAAAAGAAAGAAAAGGGTACTTCTCGAAGGATAAAGCTAAGGGACTCAGGGAAGGAGCCCCCGACCCTAGTAGTTGGGAAAGCTATATCAGCAATTTTGGACTCGATCCCTCTTGGCCAATGAATAGCCCCATATGAAAATTTTCAACCCTTTCGAGAGGAAGATACACCCCTCCCCTATAACCTCCCCGAGGGAAAATCAGCCATTTCCCTCAGACATTTTTGCTGCGGGCTCACCTTTACCTTTCCGCCCTCTTTTCCCCAAACTTCTTAAACAATTTCAGGTGAACCCTGCACAAGTTCATCCCAATGTCTTGGTAATCATCATGATGTTCTTAACACGATGTGATGAGTTTAGTATCAAGCCAAGGTATAAGCTGCTTCACTCACTGTACTTCGTGTCTTATAGTGGCCGTCCACCGATATAATTATCACTTTTACCAGCCGGGGGGCACATCATAAGGTTTTTAGTGTTCCTGGTAATTTGGGTAACTAGAGAAGCTGGAAGAAGGGGATCTCATTTGACAGCAAGAGGTATCGAGTTCCCCTGTGGAATTGGAATGTTCAAGTCGAGTCTCCCAAACCCGGGGAGTATATTTGTCCAGATGCCTTGGAAAGGGATAGGCAAAAGTTTTTGTCCATCTCCCTTGATTACAGTTGCTTCAACAATCCTAATTCCCGGATTGGTGGCTTTGCATTCCCTCTCGAAATCTACGAGGAGTATGTGTATAAAATACTCTAGAAGAATATTCAGAAGAGGAGAAGAGAACTTGAGGGCCCCAAAGAAGCCCCCCCTCGAGCCACCGATTAGTGATTTTAGGCACTCGGAAGCCTCCGGAGGTGCCTTAATAGAATTCTACTTCTCCTGTTTGTTGTATCGTTGAGTTAATTTTTATTGATGGTCTCTCTTTTTGTTTTTTCAGTGGGTCTCGCTAGCGGCTTAAGGAAACAGAAGCCCACGAAGCAAGGTCAAGGTCGAACTAAAGGGACTGTTACTCCCTCAAATCAGGCCTCCACTCCCTCGAATTAGGCCTCCCCTCTCACAGTAGGTGGTAAAAGGCCTCCTCCGACCATTGCTGATAGCCAACCTCCTCATACTAGGAATGTTCACCGAGAGACAATGGAAGATGGCAACAATGTTTGTAACATCTCTCCCCCACCATTAATAAAATCACGCGGCGGTGAGAAAACCCATCAACAGTCGGCACCCCCTTTGAGTGATGCGGCATCCATGTCCAGGATTGAGCATCATCCTCGAGGATGGCCTCTAAGCCTGAGGTTTTCATCTATTCCTATGAAAATTTTAATTTAGTGCCCTTTTTCCTAATATTGATCTAATCTAAACTATTTTTCTAGGTCTCCCAATTTTTCCATGAGGCCACTGAGAAGATGGAAGCTTTCACCTTTGCTTGTGCTTCTGGTCATGGCTCCTTCGAGGAAAATCTCAGCAAACAGGATGCTGAAATTTTGGAGTTGAAGAGAGCACTCGAGGAGAATAATAAGGTGCCGAGGAAAAACAAAAACAATTTCCTCGAGGAAAAACAAAAAATTATGGAAGAGGAGAGGAGGAGTGTTGATACCGAGAGGGGTCAATGGATGCTGGAGAAGGATACTCTTGAGAAAAGGGTTCAGACTGCTGAGGATCTGACCTCGCAGGTTCAACTGCTCGAGGTATTTAAACACAAAATTTTGAACAACTCTGAGCTGCTTCAACTGTTTGTAGATCTGTTGGGGGTGGCCAAACATCTCAGCTGTAGCGAATTAGCCAAGGAATTCCTGAAGCCTCAAGTGTCTGCCTCTCTGTCTGAAGATCTTGCTAAGCAGGTGGACGATCTAGTCAACCCAGAGCTCAAAGCCACTCTGGATGCAAAATGGGATGAAGCAAGAAAAAATGACTACCTTTGCTTTACCCTGATGGATTTCATTAAGTCAAAAGTGCAGCTCATCACTGCTGAGGGGATTTGAGTGATCCTCCTTCCAGAGGTCCCGTGCCTCTCCTGAGTAGAATTCAGCATCTGGCCGAGTGGAAGAAATGATTGCATCCATATCAAAAGAAGATGATTCTAGGGTTTGTCCTTGATTGTAACTTTGCTAATTAGGGCCCCCAATTGTAACTTTTTTTTCTTTTGAAACTTCAATATGAGAATATATCTTTTGCCATTTTTATGACTAATTAATTTTGCCTTTTTTCTCTTTTCGTAGTTTAATTCGTTGAAGAATGTGTTAGAAAGTGCTTGTGAGAAGCTTTTGAGTGCTAAAAAAGAGTTGAGTGAGACACACAAATAGCTATTAAAGGTCATGTGGGATCTATCTAATTGTAATCGAGAGAAGGAATCCTTGAAGGACAAGCTCCAGCAACTCAAAGCTGAGATGAAGTTGTGGTAGTCTAAAGACCATCCAACCTTTAAGGGGTTTGCTAGGTATTTCCTGAGCAAAGAATTTAATGGTACATATCCTTTAAAGGTGGTTGAAGGCCGTGATCCTGAAGATAGATGCTTCAAAGAGCTAATACATCAAATATATTTAAAGTTTTGTTCTCTGAAGTGATGCATTGCTACTGTGACTAGGCTTCCAGTAGTGGAAAGGGCGCCTAATTGGTTGCATGGGAGAAAATTGCAGGCTAGTGGCCCAAAGGGAGGTACTTGCCGAGCAACATATAGTAGCTCAGTGCAAAATAAATAGCCTTGAAGAAGAATTACTCGCTTAGAAGATAGCTAGCGAGGACCTCCATTCTCCAAGAGAACCTCATATATCCCGTCGAAAGAGCCCCCTGGTTGAAGATAGTTCTTTGGTAGAATCCTTCTTATCCAAGCATGCACGACTCACTGAGGATATCGAGGCCTGGAAAGTACATGCCAAAGAAGTGGAAGGGCATATCGCTAATTTTGAAGAAAAAATTGCTACACACGAAGTAAGCCTCCGTGCTCATATGCTTTCTCACGGCATTCCCTCCTCAGATTTAAACAGCATATGATCAGCTTCCAAACTTTCTACTCAAAGTTACTCGATACTAGATGGATTAAGTTAACATACATGAGAATGGAACTCCTCGATGGAAAAAAGACCTTTGACCTTATTCTTGATTGGTTGGTGGAGCTGGAGATAAAGGGATTCATCCCCTCGAGTTATCATTCTGCTCTTCGGTCACAGAGATCTGCCATTAAAGAAGTTGACAAACATCTTGCCCCCTCAAGCAAAGTTACCGAGAGATCGTCCACAAAATGCTGCAAGAGCGTTGGATCCTCCTCAAAGGGCCCATTCAAACCTTCCACGAAGAAGCGGTGTAAGATTGTTGCTCCCATTGATCCTTCCGAATATCCTGTGGAAGAACAAATGAAGGATATTCGGAGAGCCACTGGTATAAAACTTGAAGAGCTCGAAGAAATAGAAGCAAAGGTGAAGGGGCTAGGAACACCTATTTCCACCAAAGATTTGTTTCAGACAGGGTCTTCTCCAATTAGATGATTACATTTAGACGAATAAGTTCATGTACTTTTTAGTATCAAAATTGTACTCTTGATAATTGATGAAGTTTAAATAATAGCCTATTTTTACTCTCACTCCTAGAAAATGCAGATCGGGTTTCTCAAACCCTTGTTATTATTGTCAGTGAGGTTAAGATATTGTATTAGGATTCACGTTGCTCATGCTTATACTTCCTCAAATATTTTACCCCTCGAATATAAATGACATGCACAACTTCCTTAGACTATCATAGTATGAATATCTTCGGCAAGTAGGAATTAATAATTTCAGAGACACAAGCATTTTACCCAGGTTCGGTGTTTCCACCTACATCCTACCAATTTTGTCCACTAGTTCATCATTCCAAGATTCCAAAAGTAGCCCTCGAGTGCCGCTTAAAATCATACCACCCAAACCTTAGCCATATCTGGAAATATCATCTAGAGCATCGCTTAAGAGCTCGAACATCAACTAGTGTGCCGCTTTAGAGCAAACCACTCGAACATCATCTAGAGTACCGCTTTAGTGAAAACCACTCAAACATTATCTAGAGTGCCACTTAAGAGAAAACCACACGTACATAATCTAAAGTGCTGCTTTAGAGAAAACCACTCGAATATCATCTAGAGTGTCACTTAATAGCAAACCACACGTACATCATCTATAGTGCCGCTTAAGAGAAAACCACTCAAATATTATCTAGAGTGCCACTTAAGAGCAAACCACTCGTACATCCTCTAGAGTGCATCTGAAGAGCAAATCACTCTAACATCAGCCGTAGCTGGAAATACCATCTAGAGCGCTGCTTTAAAGCAACAAGCTCAAACATCAGCTAGAGTGCCGCTTATAAGAAACTCACTCATCATAGCTGGTGGTACTTTTTCAGGTTGGTGATGTTCCACCTCCTTGGCACTGGAACCCCATTCATCTCTTCGAGAACATATCTTCCTCTCGGGTGCGATTCGATCACCTTATAGGGTCCTTCCCAATTTGCAGCTAATTTCCCATCAGGTTCCTTTCTACTTTTCTTGTTTTCCTCATTACCAAGTCCCCAGATTAAACAACACTTTCTTTACCCTTCTGTCATGGTATCTTCTGACCCGTTCTTTGACTTTAGCCTCATGTAAAGAAGCCAACTCTCTCTTTTCCTATACCATATCCAAATCCAAACATTGATTATGTTGATTGCTTGTCTCATCTGCAGCAGCCATCAGCTTTGGGCTGGGAACACCTATTTCCGCAGGGATTACTGCCTCCGAGCCATAAATGGTTAAAAAAGGGTGATTCAAATTCTAAAATTTTCCATAATTCAGTCAAAGCTAAACATTCTAAGATATACATTACATCTATCAAAGATTCTCAAGTAAATTGGTTAACTGATAAAAAAGAAATAGGCCAAGAAACCGTGGACTTCTTCTCACACCTTCTTACTGGAGAAAATGAATACCCTTCTTGCATTAACACAGCTTGGTTAGTTGAAAATATCCCTCAAATGGTAACTAATGAAATGAATCATAATATAAAAAAAGTTACAACGGAAGAATTATTAGAGGTTCTAGCTTCAATGTACTGTGATTCAGATCCTGGTCCTGATGGTTTCTTAGGAAAATTCTTCAAAACTTGCTGGGAGATAATTAAAAATAATCTTTTATCAGTTGTGCATGATTTCATGGCTGGTAAATCCATTCCATAAGCAATCTCTTCAGCTTTCATAACTCTGATTCCTAAAAAAGAAGTCACATACTCTTTCAAAGACTACAGACAAATAAGTCTCTGTAATTTTGTGAATAAAATCTTTTCAAAGTTAATAAGTCTCTGATTAAGACCTATCACGCCTTCTCTTATTTCACCTGAACAATCTGCTTTTGTAGAAAGTAGAGAACTGGCAGATAATGTTTTGCTAATGCAGGAAATCACAAATTTTCTGAATTCAAAACATAGAGTTTTTACTGTCGTATTCAAATTGGATATGATGAAGGCCTTCGATAGGGTATCTTGGCCGTTTTAAAACTGTCTTCTTATGAAAATGGGGTTTCAAAAATCTTTGGTTAACCTAATACTGGGTAACATTAAAGCTGCACACTTTTCCATCCTAGTTAATGACATCTCAAATGGCTTCTTTAAACCCACAAGAGGTTTTAAACAAGGGGATTCTTTATCCCCCTATTTTTTTACCCTTTTGTCAGAAGTCTTTTCAAGAAATCTGAATTTTCTATTTCAATATGCAAATATTGATTTCTTCAAATTGCCTCTCTCCATGAAAACAGTAACTCATTTAGTCTTTGCAGATGATATTGTTGTTTTCATTAAGTACTCAGAGAATGGACTAAAAACTCTTCTTTTATTTCGTAAATCCTTTGAAATGGCTAATGGATAGAAGGTAAATTTTTGAGAAATAAAACTATTATCTCTCCAAATTTGTAACTCCTAGAGTCAAGAATGATATCTTATCTCAAACTGAGATGATAGAATGTTCTTTTCCTTTTAAATACTTGGGATGTCCAAATTATTTATGAAGAAACAAGAAAATATACTATCAAAACTTAGTAGATTAAGTTTTTTCTAAAATAATCAAATGGAAAAATAAATTTTTGAATCAAGCAGGAAGGTTGATATTGATTAAACATGTACTATCAACAATCCCTCTACATTTGTTAACACTACTCAAACCAATAAAGAGCATCCTAGACAAGATTCATATTATTTTGGCTAAGTTTTTCTAGAATATAATGGAAAATGACACAGGGAGAAAAAAGGTTTGGATATCTTATCCTAAATTATGCTACCCTATATCTGAAAATGGGCTAGGACTCAAAAATCTTCACACCATGGTTCAAAACTTCTCTTTAAAATTATGGTGGAAACTCCAACAAGGTAAATATTTATGGTCCCAAGTCATGTGGTCTATTCCATATCATCTAAAATCTTCAGAAAAGAATCATAGAAGTTTGGCTATGAAAAATTCCAAACTGCAAATAAGAAAAGGTGAAGTTTCATTTGGGATACTACTTGGCCAGATTATGGATCCTTGTCTCATTTATGGAATTCTAATCATCATGTACCTTTTCCAGATGCAACTATTAATGAGTTCATTGTAAATCAGTCTACTTTTTTGGAATATGTTAGCATTGGTTTACCATCTCAAGTCATAAAGATTCTGAAAAGAAATATTATTTCCTTTCCAGAGTAAAATGACATGCTAATTTGGACACTTTCTAAACATAGAATATTTTCTATTAAAAAAGCATATGAATTCATTAGGCCTAAAAGGGATATCATTCCTTCATTCAAGTTCTTATGGTTAAAATACTTGCCTAAGAAAATCAGTATCTTAAGTTGGAAACTTTTTAACAGACTTTTGGCCTTACCTGATGTGCTGGGAAGATTTTAATCTTCATCTTCCATCAAAATACTGCTTTTGTGAAAATGATTCTGAGGACATACATCATATTTTAACTAGATAGACAGTTCCAAGTGAGCCCTGCGCAATTCCATCTCAATGTCTTGGTAATCATTATGATGTTCTTGACTAGATGTCACGAGTTTAGTATCAAGCCCAGATGTAAGCTACTTCGCTCGCTATACTTCGTGTCCTGTATTGGGCAGTCTACCGATATGATTGTCACTTTTACCAGCTGAGAGGTGCATCGCAATGTTTTAACCATTCCTGCAATTCGGGTAACTGGAGAAGCTGAAAGAAAAGGGTTTTGTTTGATAGCAAGAGGTATCGAGTACCTTCGTGGAATTGGGGTGTGCAAGTCGAGTCTCCCAAACCTGGGGAATATATATGTCTGGATTTCCTCGAGAGGGATATGCAAAAACTACTATCTAGCTCCCTCGACTGTTGCCTCTTCAACAACCCCAATTCCTAAATTGGCAGCTTTACGTTCCCGCCCGCAATGTATGAGGAGTATGTGTATAAAATACTACGGAAGGATATCAGGAAGTGGAGAAGAGAACTTGAGGGCCCCAGAGAAGGCCCTCCCCTCGAGACCATTGTTAGTGATTTTGGCCATTTGGGAGCCTCCGAAGGTGCCTTAATAGAAATCTAGTTCTTATGTTTACTGTGTTGTGAAGTTTATTGTTGGTGACTGGCTCTTTTTTTCCAATGGGTCTCGCTGAGGGTTTAAAGAAGCAGAGGCCCACAAAGCAGGGTCGAACTAGGCCTCCACTCACTCGAGTCAGGCGTCTCCAATCTCAAACCAGGCCTCCCCTCTTGCAGTAGATAGCGAAAGGCCTACCTCGACCATTGGTAATAAGCAACCTTCTAACACCAGGAATGTTCGCCCAAATACAAGGAAAAATAGCGACAATATTGGTAGCACCTCACCAAGGCCCTTGATAGAAGCCCATGGCAGTGAGAATGCCCATCAACAAATTCCACCCCCTTCAAATGATGTGGTGCCCGTATCCAGGATTAACCATCACCTCTAGAAGATTGCCTCTAACCCTGAGGTTTTCCTCTATTTTTTTCTTTTTTTTAAAAACTAATTTTGCATTTTCCTCCCAGCATCTATCTAAGTTGAACTGTTTTGCTAGGTCTCACAATATTTCCACGAAACCACTAAGAGGATAGCGGCTTTCGCCTCCTGCTTGTTCCTCTAGCTTCGGTTCCCTCCGGGAGAAGCTCAACGAAAAGGATGCTAAGATTTTGGAGTTGAAGAAATCCCTCGAGGAACAACAACGTGCTCTCAAGGAGAAGGATAGGGTGCTTGAGGACAATTAAAGGATTATTAAAGGGGCGAGGCCAGGTGTTGAAGCCAAGAGGCATCAATGGACGCTTGAGAAGGATGCCCTTGAAAAGAGGGCTCTGGCTGCTGAGAATCCAGCCTAGCAGGTTCAACTGCTTGAAGCCTTCAAACACAAGCTCTTGAACAGCCCTGAGCTGCTTCAACTGTTTCTCGATCTTCTGGGGGTGGCCAAGCAGATCGGGTGTAGCAAATTAGCCAAAGATGTTTTGAAGCCACAAGCGTCCGACTCTCTATATGAAGATTAGGCTAAGCAGGTGGATGACCTAATCAACTCAGAGCTCGAAACCAATCTAGATACGAAATGGGATAAGGCCATCAAGATTGACGGCCTTCGTTTTTCCCTAATAGATTTCATTAAGTCCAATGGGTCGTTCTTTACTGCTGAGGAAATTCGAGCGATCCCCCTTCCAGAGGCTACAGACACCTCTCCTGAGCAGAATTCAGCCGCCGTCCAAGTGGAAGAAATGATTGCTTCCACCTCAAAGGAAGATGACTCTTGGTTTCGTCCCTAATTGTAACTTTTCCATTTAGGGCCTCCCAATTGTAACCCTTTTTTTAGTATCAATAAAAATATGTCTTTTGCCACCGACCTACTGATTTTGCCTTTGTTTTCTTTTTGTTGTATAATTTGTTGAAAAGGGTGTTAGAAGGCACTTGTGTGGAGCTCTCGAGTGCCAAAAAAGATTTGAATGAGACACAAAAACAGCTACTGAAGGTCTCCCGAGCTATATCGAAATGTAATCAATAGAAAGAGTCCTTGAAGGAGAAGCTCCACCAGCTTGAGGTCGAGATGAAGCTGTGGAAATCTAAAGACCATCCCTCTTTTAAGGGGTTAGTTAAGGATTTCCTGAGCAAAGAATTTAATGGTACCTGTTCCTTAGAAGTGGTCAAGAGTAGCCATTCCACAGATAAAGAACTAGAAGAGCTGATGCGTCACATCTATTTGAAGTTTGGTTCTCTGAAGTCCTGCATTGCCATTGCTACTAGGCTTCCAGTAGTGGAAAGGCGCCTAACTGGTTGCTTGGTAAAAAATCGCAGACTGGTAGCCCAGAGGGAGTTACTTGCCAAATGGAATTTGTTAGCCAAACGGAATTTGTTAGCCCAACGCAAAGTGCCTAGCCTTGAAGAGGACTTGCTCGCTTGGAAAGTAGCCAGCGAGGATCCCCATCCTTCAACCGAGCCTCATCCAGCCCCTCAAAGAAGCCCCTCGATTGAAGATAGCTCTTTGGTAGAATCTCTTTTGTCCAAGAACACACAACTTGTAGGGGAGATTGAGGCCTGGAAGGTATAGGCTAAAGAACTGGAGCAGCATATTGCTTATTGCAAAGAAAATATTGCTGCATATGAAGTAAGCCTCCGTTCCCACATGATTTCTCACAACATTCCTTCCTCATACATAATCAGCAATGATCCGCTTCCAAAGTTTCTACTCAAAGTTGCTCGGTACTGGATGGATAAAGTTAATGTTCATGAGAATGGAACTCCTCGGCAGAAAAAGGCTTTTAATCTTATTCTCGATTGGCTGGCAGAGCTGAAGATAAAATAATTCACTCCCTCGAGTTTTTGTTATGATCCTCAGTCAAAAAAGTCTGCCACGAAAGGAGCTGACAGGTATCTTGTCCCTTCGAGCAAATTTACCCAAGGATCTTCCTCAAAACGTTGCAAGAGCGTTGGGTCCTCCTCGAAAGGCCCATTTGAACCTTTCATGAAAAAGTGATGTAAGACCGTCGCTCCCCTTGATCCTTCTGAATATCCCGTAGAGGAAACAATGAAGAACATCTAAAGGGCAGTTGGTATAAATCTTGAAGAGATTGAAGAGATAGAGGCAAAAGTGAAGGGGCCAGGAAAACCTATCTCCACTGAAGATTTGTTCCAGGCAGGATTTCTTCCCACTAGATAGATACATTTAGATTAATAAGGTTATGTAGTTGTTAGTATCAATATTGTACTTCTAATAATTGATGAAGTTTAAATAAATAGGCTTTTTATCTAAATATCCTTTTTTCTGTCTCTAATATTTTACCCCTCAAATATGAGCGCCATGCAAAAATTCCTTAGGCAGAGCAAAGTAAGAACATGTTTGGTAAGTAGAAATTAAAAAATTCAGAGACACAAGCATTTTACCCAGGTTCGATGTTTCCACCTACATCCTGCCAATCTTGTTTACAAGTTCATCATTCCAAGATTACAAAAGTAGCCCTCAAGTGCCGCTTAAAAGCATACCACCTGAATATTAGCTAGAGTGCCGCTTTAGAGGAAACCACCCGTACATCAGCCTCGGCTGGAAATATCATCTAGAGCGCAGCTTTAAAGCAACTCGCTGTAACACCAACTAGAGTGCCACTTTAGAGCAAACCACTTGAACATCAGCTGTGGCTAGAAATGTCATCTACAACGCCGCTTTAAAGCAACCCGCTCGAACACCAACTAGAGTGCCGTTTTAGAGCAAACCACTCGAACATCAGCTATGACTGAAAATGTCGTCAAGAGCGCCACTTTAAAGCAACCCGCTCGATCACCAACTAGAGTGCCGCTTTAGAAAAAACCACTCGTACATTAGCCGTGGATGGAAATGTCACCTAGAGCGCCGCTTTAAAGCAACCCGCTCAAACACCAACTAGAGTACCGCTTTAGAGAAAACCACTTAAACATTAGTTGTGGCTGGAAATGTCATCTAGAGTGCTGCTTTAAAGCAAGCTTGAACATCATAGTTGGTGGTATTTCCTCAGGTTTGTAATGTTCCACTTCCTTGGCACTCGAACCACATTCATCTATTCGAGAACATAACTTCCTCCAATGTGCGATTCGATCACCTTATAAGGTCCTTCCATATTTGCAGCTAACTTCCCTTTAGGTTCCTTTATGCTTTTCTTATTTTTCCTCATTACCAAGTCCTTCGGATTAAACAACACCTTCTTTACCTTTCTTTCATAGTATCTTCTGACCCGTTCTTTGACTTTAGCCTCATGTAGAGAAGCTAACTCCCTATTTTCTTCCACCATGTCTAGATCCAAACATCGATTCTGCTGGTTGACTCTCTCGTCTGCAACAACCATCATCCTTGGGCTAGGAACACCTATTTTCACGGGGATTACTGCCTCCGAGCCATATACTAGAGTATAAGGAGTTTCCCCAGTAGTGGAAGACTTAGCTGTCCGATATGCCCACAACACATTGGGTAATTCCCATATCTAATTACCTTCCGCCCCCTCGAGGTGTGCTCGTATTCCATTTACTATCGTTCTTTTGGTCACTTCCACTTGTCCATTGGCTTGGGGGTGGTAAATTGATGTCACCTTTTGCTTAATTTGATATTCCTCTCATTACTTCTTGAAGGGATCCTGAGCAAACTGTGTTCTAAAATATGATATTCCTCTTATCACTTCTTGAAGGGATCCTCTCATCACTTTCTTAATCTAATGATCGTCCTTGGGATTCCAAAATGGCACACAATGTTCTAACAGCAAAATGAGATGACTTTTTTTCCTCTTATGTTCGTTGGGGGCTCTGCCTCTACTCATTTTGTGAAATAATCAATAGCCAGTATTAAGTATCTGAATTTTCTTGGCACTTCTAGAAAAGGGCCCATCAGATCGATCCTCCACTTGTCAGATGACCATAAACTATAGATGTTTCTCATCTCTTCCAATGGAACATGTGTTATAGGGGTATATCTTTAACATTGGTGGCAAGCCTGAATATATCAATTCGCATCCTCGAACATAGTCGGCCAGTAGAATCCCGCTCGATTAAGCCTCTTTGCCACGGACCTAGCTCCTTGGTGGCTGCCACATACCCCTTCGTGTACCTTTCTTAAGAGATAATCGGCCTCATGAGTGTTAACACATCGAAGCATTGGCTGCAAATGACCCCTTCTGTATAGTATTTCTTTCTGCAACACATACATTGGAGCTTTGAACCTTATCTTTCTGGCATTCACTTCATTTTCTGGCAGGACACCCTCTCGAAGATATGCCACGAACGGTGTCATCCAAGAGTCTTCCACTTCTACCGCCATAACCACAGGTTCTTCAAAACTTCGTTCGCTCAAAGTTTCCATGAGTAGTTGCTTCGGGGATTGGGTCCCCAAATCCGAAGAAACAAGCTTACTTAGAATTTCTGCTTTATGATTAATTTCCCTCGGAACCTACATCAAGGTATATGATTTGAAATTTTTTAACAGGTTCTTTACTACCTTAAGGTACCTCTGCAAATTAGGCTCTCTGGTCTCGTATTCTCCATTCACCTGCTGAGCCACAATTTGAGAGTCACTGAAATCCTCCAGTTCCTCCACCTGCAGCTCCCTTGCGAGGCGCAATCTAGTGATAAGTGCCTCATACTCAGCCTCATTATTAGTTGCTTTGAATGCAAAGTTCAATGCATAAGGGTAATCTCTGCCATTGAGGCTAGTTAACAGAACCCCAGCTCCACTTCCTCCTGAATGTGACGAACCATCCACATACAACTTCCATACCTTTCTTTGGTTTTCTTCCACCTCTTGAACAGGATCTAGACATACTTTGAGGGGCTTTGTAGTTTCCACTTTGAAGTCTGCCAGTGTTTGACCCTTAATCGCAACTCGAGGTTGATATTGGATATTATGCTCTACCAATTCCACCGCCCGCTTCATCATTCTTCTTGAAATTCTTGGTCTCAGCAGGATCTGTCGAATGGGCTGGTTCGTGAGCACCACTATTTTGTGTCCCTGGAAGTAGGGTCTCAATCTTCTGGCTGCATGTACGAGGGCTAGAATCAACCTATCGAGCACAATATACCTCATCTCCGGCCCTTGAAAAGCACGACTGACAAAGTAAATTGGATGTTGAACCTTTTTATTTTTCTTTTACCAGGGTCGTGCTGATTGCCAATGGCAACGCAGAAATATACAAGTATAGTGTTTCATCCTCGTCTGGTTTCATTAAGGTAGGCAATGCCCCCAAGTGTTCCTTTAACTGTTTGAATGCCTCGTCGTACTTTCCATTCCACTCAAACTTCTTTGCCCTTCGAAAAACATCGAAGAAGGGTAAATGCTTCTCCGCCCCCTTTGATAGAAACCTGCTCAATGCTGCTAGAGATCTTGTGGGCTTCTGTACATCATTTATTGATTGTAGGGTTTTCATCATCCTTAAAGCTTTGACCTTTTTCGGGTTTACATCAATCCCCCTGTCTGAGACCATGAATCCGAGAAACTTCCCCGCCCCATACCAATAACACACTTATATGGGTTCAACTTTAAATTAGCCCCTTGAAGCCTACTGAATGTTTCCTCCAGATCTCTTAAGAATTCTTCATAAATATTGCTTTTAACAACCATGTCATCCACATATATTTCCATATTCTTCCCTATCTGTCCCCTGAACAGTCTATCAACCAGCCTCTGATAAGTGGCCCTAGCTTTTTTTAACCCAAAGGGTATATTCTTATGGCAATACGTGCCTACATCGGTAATAAAGGATGTTTTTTCTTTGTTTTCCTCCGTCATGAGGATTTGGTGATACCCTTTACGCGCGTCGAAGAATGCCAAAATCTGATATCTGGTTTTGGCCTCCACTAGCTTATCGATTGGCGGCAAAGGGTAACTATCTTTGGAGCAGCATTTGTTTAAATCAGTAAAGTCGATACACATTCTCCATGCTCCATCATGCTTTGGAACCATGACTGGATTAGCAATCTGGTCGGGGTAGAACACCTCCTCGATGACATCTTCCCTCAACAACTTCTCCACCTCCTCTTTAATTGCTTCATTTTTTTAGGAGCAAACAACATTCTCTTCCGCTTCACTGGTTTAATCGAGGGGTCAATATTCAGCCTATGCAGTGCAAAACTCGAAGGTACTCCCATAAGGTCAGAGGTATCCCACGAGAACACGTCTCCATATTCTCCCAACAAGTCCCTCAGCCTTCCCTTAACTTCTTCTGGAATTAGCTTTCCAACAGCTACTGACCCTATATCCCGAACATGCATCTGTATTGTATCAGCTAATCCCACATCTGCGTGTACTGTCGCCACATCCCTTTGCTTTCTTGCTTCTCGTACCACCGTGAGGTTATATTTTTGGGCCACAGTTTGATATCCTCAAATGGATGCCACCCCCTTCTCAGTTGGGAACTTCATCATCAAGTGATAAGGTGACTAGACCACCCGAGCCTGGCACATCCATGACCTTCCTAAAATCACATTATAAGGGGAATGAGCATCCACCACAGGAAAATTACACCTGATGGTCACTCCTTTTCTTCTATCCACTACTCGAACAGGAAATGTTATCTCTCCTATGGGGAATATCGGGTTTCCCGTGAATTCGGATAAAGGGGAGGCGGAACTTTTCAAGTTTTTGTGCCCTATGTCTAACTGGTCAAAACACTCAATAAACATCACTTCTACCTTGCTTCTGTCATCAATGAGCACCCTTCTTATCAAGGACGTTCCAATAATGGCTAAAATTACCATAGGATCCGCATGAGGCATTTGGTTTGGTACAACATCCATTTTTGAGAAAATGACCATCTCGTTTGGTCGAAACCTTTTGTGACAGGGCTCTTCCGCAGGAACCCTTTGAGCCTCAACTCTTATGAAAGCGTTCGAATATCTCTCTCTCACTATGTCATTGATAACGTTAATTATCCTTTGCACGGGTGGGTTTTCTTCATTTTGGTTACCTTGATTTCTCCTCTGTTGCTCCTGGGTTCTATCATGCCTTCCTTCCTGTCCCCTGTCTCAAACCACCTGTTATCGAGGCCTTCTATCTTCTCTACCCCCATTGTTTTTATTGTTTCTTTTATAAGGCTGTCATTGGTTCATTCGGGGCCTTGAGGGGGTAGCCTGGTTCCTATGCCCTTGCCCTTGGAACTGTTCTTCCCACTCACACCTATTGATCTCTATCCTTAACTGCATGCAATTGTTTGTGTCATGGTCGTAATCCCTGTGATGATCACAGTACCGATTTTTTGCCCTGTGGGCTGCAACCAAGTTGGGAAAACTCTGCAAGGGTGGGGGTGCTCAAAACAACCCTATATGTATGCTTAAGATCTGTGCATGGGTTCTTCCCCCTAACGTTGGTGGCAATGGATTATACCTTTTGAATGGTGTTCTTATGGGTTTGACCGGCCTTTTTCCTTTATGCTCTACATTTCTTCCCACTTTCTCTGCAAGGCTATCTCATTTCCTTCTAGTTGCCTCCTCTACCCTCGAATACTACTATACTACCTCCTGAAGTTTTTGCAAAGTCTTGGGGGTATTAGTACTCAGTTTCTTGTAAAATTCTAAATCATGCATCCCCAGCAGGTACCCCTGGATTAACCTCATTCTCTATTGTTTCTATCACTCTCAAACTTTCGTCCACGTACCGATGATAGAAGGCTCCCGTGCTTTCCCCGTCCTTTTTCTTCGTCTGGTAGAGTTCCAAAAGAGTTTAGGTAAACTTCTTTTTCTTCTATGCGTACTATCTTAACAATGCTTCATTAAAATCATGATATGATCGAAGTGAGCCCCTTGGCAACTCACTGAACCACTCCCGTTCTTTTCCTCGTAGGTTGCATGTTAATTTCTCATCAAAATCCCTCGAATTCATCAAGCCTAGGAACGTCTGGATGAAATCTCAAGGGTCAGTTTCACCACTGTACGTGTGAAGTCCTTCTGGGGGCTTCACTTCTATTGGCCATCGAACCCCAGTGATCACCGAGCTGAAAGGAAATCCCGCAGTCTGGCCTAAGGGGCTGATCAACCTATCCAATTCCTTTGTTAATGATTCACTTGCATCTAAGGGGGGTTTCTGTTGCCCCCCCTGGCAGATTTAGCCCCCTGTTGTGACCGCCCAACTATGGCATGTAAGGAGGTTGGGTCACTCTGTATCCTGGGTTCATCCAATGTTGTCCGAGGTTCGGGTATGCTGGTCGTGGGGGTGGTTGGACAGAAGGATTGTAAATCCCCTGACTGATTCCTATACTCCCATATCATTGCATGCCAGAAGAGGCGATTATTTCATATGCTGCTCCTGGAACGGCCAGGTCGAGGGTAGGTACAGATGGGGCTAGCGGAGGTAACGAATATACCGGACCTTAGGAGTAACCAGGAATAGAAGGCAGAGGCCTAGCCTGTAGCGGTTCTCCACCATATGCCTGATAAGGGTAGGCTATTGGGGGTTGAGAGGCTCACCCCGTAGTTATTCCCAAAGGTGAGAGCGGTAATGCTCCCGACGTGACCCTATCCTCCCTTGGAGAAGGGGTGATTCGATAGCCAGCTGCAGCCAGGACCTGAGCTGTTCGTTCCACATCTTGGTTCGGGGTCTCCCTCCCCGCATTCTGATTTCCTTGTTCGTTTTGACCGTAGGCCTCCATATACGAGTCTCCCAAAACCACGGCAAACCTTCCATCCATCGGGTCGGCTACCCTTTCGAGCAGGGAATTGGTGTTTCCTTGTTCTTGCGCTCCCGTCATTTCCAGCGTCCTCGAGGGCCCCAACACATCATTTTGGATCGGCGCCAGGGGATTTATGCCGAACGCCACCGAGGTTTGCCCCCCATCGTGGCCCACGCCTATAATAGGCCATGCACGCAACTCCGTTCCCAACGTTTGAATATTAGCCATTTCGATGTCCTCGACAATGGCATCATCTTCTACTCTTGGATTCTCCGATGTTAACCTTGACAGAGATCCAACCCCCATACCTATTGACCTCAACCTTTCACTCCTTCGAACAACCGTGGACATAAACTCTCAAAACTCTCGATTCGGCTTAGTCGTCCCCACAGACAGCGCCACTTGATGCATCTCCGACAACTGACCGATTCGTGGGCTTGAGTTCTTCTTGAATGGACCTGTAATAAAACTGTCCATGGGGTTCCATGGGTTAGCACTCTGATGCTTAAGTATCGCTCTTAATTACCCACGAATGCGATAATTAAGTTAGAATACTAACTATTCCCCTAACTGGGCTGTCACATCTTTGACCCAATAACCTTTTTGAGCTTAACCTCTATCATAATGTTTCATTAGGATTAATTTCATCACACTTAAATGTAGTTCAATAAATTTTATATATATATATATATATATATATATATATATATATATATGTGTGTGTGTGTGTTTGTGTGTGTGTGCACGCGCGCACACACTACTTATAGCATCCTAGAATAAATATACCAAATATTTGTTGATATTTATTCCGGGAAGCCATAAGTAGTGTGCGCAGGAAGCAAGTAAAATAGAAGTCAGGGCAGACAGAACAATGTGAGGGGGAACAGATAATGAACGAGGGTTGCCAAGTTTGACCTATTATTGCTCGTGGTGGTGAATGGATACGTACGTCGACATTAACCTTTACATGTTGCTCGACCAATACCTCATAGTCAGCTCCTTGTTAATTAATTGTAGCTGATATCATCTGCAGTTTACAGATTTAGCGTGTGTGCGTGTCGGGACATTGATCATGTTTTCTTAATTAATTCACAATTTCTCATTATGAGCCCATACTCTTCAAATTCCTCCATATACGTCATGTGCAACTAGTAATTTAGATATGCTATCATTATCTTTTTGTTATTAAATTAAGGGCAAAATACTGATATAATTCTATATTTTAATGGTTTGTGCTAATATAATCCTATAAAGTTAGAAAGTGCTATTATAATCTTGTGTTTTACATCAGAAGTGCTGATATAACCTTTTGACACTATTCTGGCATTGGCTTTGTATTTTTCGATATTGACCAAATACAAAAGGACTAAAATACTCATTGTCTTAAAACTAAAAAATTAAAGATAAAAATACCTCTAAATTTCTTCTTTTTCTTCATCTTCAAAACCACTCTGCCCGTTCCACCACCACCGCTATCGAGTCTCCGCCGCTCCACCACCATCGCTGCCGAGTCTCCGCCGCTCCACCACCACCGTCACCGGATTTCCACCGCTCTACAACCACCTCCGCCGGATCGTCGTTGCTCCGCCGCCAGAGAAAAGAGAAACCATGCTCTTGGAGACGTTGAGTTCAGTGAGCATTGAGCAATGAGTAGTGCTTTGAAATGGCCAAGGTTGTCGCATAACCTTTCTAGCGAACCCATTTAGAGATTCAAATAAAGAACACAAATATCATCGACACACAGTCCACACAAACAATCTCAATAAAGCACATTCCTATCATCAAGAAAGAACAAAACCCAGTAATCCCTAACTGACAAAAGCTAAACATGAGTATGAAAGACCCCAACTTTCCCCCCCAAATCCAATTCACCCCAAGAACACCATCCCAATACAGCACTCAAAACCCCATTTTTTCACTGTCCAGTTGCCCAACATTTTAAGAATAGCTATAAACTAGAGTCATGTTAAAAATAGAAACAGAGAAAAGCTAAATACCAACACGACAACTAATTTGAACCTCTATAATTTAATTACCAGCACATCAAGAACAACAAAAAATCCCATCTTATCACTGCCAACCCAAAAACTGTCTCCTTCCGCACCACCGACGTTCTCAAGACCATGAACTCTGCCTACGCCGCGCTGGAGTCCGAGGAGGTTCGCACCACCAACGTTCTCAAGACCTTGAACTCCGCCTACACCGCACCAAAGTCCGAGGAGGTCGACGATGACGACGATGAGGCGGAGGTGGAGACTGTGATTTGCGGGCTTCGGTCAGAGCGGTGGTTCTTCGATCCCGGAGAAACGAGCTCCATTCTGGAGGAGGAAAAAACAAAGTCTCCATTCAAGGAAAGCGTGGCTATGGCAGTGGACTCGCGCTATTCCCAACGGCTTTGATTCCAACATCGAGAAGCACCTCCCCAACAGAGATCTGTACATTGGGTGCTTCTCCGAGCATGGTGAAAAAGAAAACCCTATCCCTCCCCCGCAACATCCATAGATAAAAGAGAAGAAGAAAATGGAATCGAGGAAGGAGAATAAAAAAGGAATTTTTTTGTAGTTAATAGAAAATAAGGGCATAATTGTTCTTTTACATTTTTTATTTTTATTTTTTTAAAACAGGACTATAATAGTCATTTCATGTATTTCCGGCCAAATTCAGGGCTCCAGGGTTATATTAGCACATTCTAGCAAAACACAGGGTTACAATAGCACTTTCTAACTTCAGGATCATATTAGCACAAAAGCTAAAAACATAGGGTTATATGATCACTTAACTCTTAAATTAAGTATAAAAGTGTAAAGGAATTTACCATGCATGGTAAATATTTTAATTAAAGTTACTCTTTTCATTGTTCTTTATGAGTGTAGAAGGCACACATCTTAAGAGGAGAGGAATTGGTTGAAAGAATATTGAGTCGAGTGTTAAAATGATTCTTACTTTATGTTGAAAGTGTCAATATAATTCTGCAAAATGAGAAAGTGTCAAAATAACCCTAATTTTATGACAAAATGTACGATTATAATATTTTGTCACTATTCCAACGTTGACTCATCAATTTGGGTGTTGAATGGATACAAAATATGAAAATACCATTACCACCATACGAGACACCGGAAAGAAACAAAGAAATGAAAGTAATATATATCATAGATGATAATGAGTTGAATTTTATTAAGAAAGTCTTCTCATAAGTGACCTTTTCATAGGTTTTGGTATAGTTAGAGAGCTAATTGCAATTGCAAAAATTAAGAAAGGGAAATTAAATGAGCACCGAGCCAAATAAAAGAAAACGGGTCGGATCACCCCATTTTCTCCCAAAGTCCTTCTTCTTCGTTCAAATTTATGATCACAAATCCTCTCATTCTTCACCTTCCTTGCGTTCTTCACATTTTTTCATTTTCTTCATCTTCATCTTCTTACACACCTCATTTTTTGGTGATATTTGTTCATCCTCCTCGCAATTCTCTTCGCCGGCTTGAAAATAAAATTTTCTTGCCGGAGGTCGTAATCGCTAGGGTCTCAAAGGTGCAAGTAGCCGGAAGTGATAAAAGCTACAATTTCAGAGGTGAAAAAGAGTCGCCCGAAGTGGTAACCGCTATGGTTTCTCTGCTAAAAGAATTGTCGGCCAGAGGTCGTGACCCTGGAGATTCAGAAACGTTATTTGAGTCACTTCATAGACAATACGTACTTGTTGACCACTTCATAGACAAATTCCATTGTTTAGCTACCGTTGATCTACTTATTTCTTCTTATTTTAAAATCTGATTGATTTCATGTTTAACATTGTTTTGAAAATAAACTTTGGTACAAAAACAACTCCAGTAAAAAACTAATTATTGGGTAGCATAAATAAGATACTACATAAGTTAGTTTACATATAAAATATCTTAAACAAAATCTTGAATTTATTGCATAATTAAATTCACAAAATATGATCAAATCATATCCTACATTAGAAACGGTATTACTTACCTTACAACTAGGCTTTTAGGCTTTCTAGAGCCTATATGTTGCAATCCTTTACAATAATTTTTCTGACATGAAATACATAACTACACATCGTACATTAGAAATGATACTTCTTAACTCGCATAACATATCTGCTGCAAATTTTTCGGTTTTAATCAATGGAGTTACTTCAGGTTTCTTCGCACCCTCTAGGGGTATAAAACAGGGAGATCCTCTTTCTCCTTTCCTTTACAATTTGCTCTCGGAAGCCTTTTCTAGAGGGTTAAAGAAACTTTTTAGCACAGGGTACCTTCAGAATTTCAGTCTACCTAAGAGTTGTGCTCCAGTTTCACATTTAATGTATGCTAATGACACGGCAGTATTTTTGAATACCAACCCTAGAAACATGAAGAGGTTCAAAAAGTTTCTTAAAGCATATGAACAAACCACATGCCAAAAGGTTAATTTCTCAAAATCAGAATTATTTGTATCTCATAGGACAAATTCTTCTACAGTTAACTCTGTAAAAAGGATCATGGGAATGGAAAAAGGAGTTTTCCCATTCAAATACCTGGGAGTGCCTATATTTTTTGGTAGAAATTTGCAGGTACACTACCAGCCATTATTGGAAAGAATGGATAAATCAACCCATAATTGGAAGAACAGATGGCTCTCCACCGCAGGTAAAATTGTTCTAATTAATCACTGGCTTCTCTCTATCCCAACTCATACCTTTTCAGTTTTGAGTCCACCAAAAATAGTTTTGAAAAAAATGGACAAAATGGCTTCTAGCATGTTCTGGGGATATTATGATAATGTTGAAAAAAAAATGGAGATCTTGGAAAAACATGAGTGTACCTGTAGAAGAAAATGGAATAGGTTTTAGAGATTTAAAAGCCATTGTAGATGCTTTTTCATGTAAACTGTGGTGGAAACTGCAACTCAATTCCACGCAATGAACCTCTCTATTATGGTCACTCCCGAAGTCTTACAAAGGATCTCATACATAGTCTAGAATCTGTAAAATTACTGAAAAAGAAAATAGCAACTCCAGAATAATACATGGTATCGGTGATTGCTCCTTCTGGAACGCTAATTGGATGGGCGAGGGAGCTTTGTATTATAAATGGCCCCAAGATAGAGATATCCCCTTTTGTGGATATCTCACTAAGGTCATTTATTAACAACAAAGCATCTATCCTCCCACAACTGGAGCCTTTTTTGGCGGCCAATTTGTACTCAATTTTGCAGGAGGCTAAAGTGGAATATACTCATGAAGATAGACTCATCTGGATGCCAGCCACAAATGGAATCTTCTCCATCAAATCAACATACAAAATTTTCAGACAGAGAAAGCTGAAGATCCTCCATTTTCAAAAGGTATGGTTACCTTTTATTCCTAAAAAGATGTCTGTGCTTTTATGGAGAGCTCTGAATGGTTTACTTCCTTTTGACAAAATTTTAAGAAAGATAGGGTTCCATTTAGCATCCAAATGTCCCCTGTGCCAGACTTACAGTGACTCTTTAGATCATTTTTTCAACTCTTGCCCCACATCCATTTCTGTCTGGAACTGTGTAAATGATTTTTTAAAGATTCAGCAAAAATCTTTCCCAAATTTGAAGAGCAGAGTTGAATTTTACCTTTCTTTTAATGCAGAATCTAAAATTCAGTCTAATATCACCATCGCTGCCCTTCTTGTAACAATCTGGACTCTTTGGATTAAAAGGAATAATATCCTGTTTGACAACGTCTCCTTCTCCAATGATGCTTGTATTTATGAAATAAAAGACATGATATATCAAATTTTCTCAGTGAATCATTTGATAGGTAACTTAGACAAGCATAAATATTGGACACAGGCTAACATTATTCCTCACATTACACAAAAGAAAAGGAAAACTTTTAATGTTGTGACATGGCAGAAACCCCTAACTGGATACAAGATTAATACAGATGCAACATGGATCAGGGGGGTTTTTCAGCTCTAGCAGTGATAGTTAGGAATTGTGAGGGGAAGGTGGTTAAAATGAGGGCAAAATCTTTTCACTCCCCATCACCATTACATGCAGAATTGATAGCTATCCAATGTGGATATAAACTATGTTCAGAGCTGGTTTTAAATAGATGTGAGGTTGAATCTGATTGTTTAATTGTAGTACAGGGTATTCAAAATCCAAACACCTCACCATGGAGGAATTATTCCATTTGTCAATCTCTAAATTTGAAACATCATATCCACCCAATCAGGCATACTCCTAGAGAGACTAATATTGCAGATGATTTCCTGGCAAAATTTGCTTTAGAAAATAACTTTGATGGTGATTTAGAACTGAATTTAGCACCTCCTTTTCTTAAGGGACTCCTTCATCTGGATAGATGTGGAATTCCTTGGATTCGAAATGAGTCTCAAGAGCATGTTGTATAAGATGTAATAATCAGTTACATGCTTTTATGGCTGGACTTATGAACTTCTTATTATAGGATAGATACTGCTGAAAATTTTCGTGTTCATTACAGGTTCTATTCTGCTACACAATTTTATCCTCGGCCGGTTATACATTCATGAATGAGCATCCATCAGATAAACATCCCCTCTTCAAATTGGTATGACGAACGACGACAATACATTTCAAGTGTGCAATTGAGCACTTGAGCCTGCAGTCATGGAGCCTTCGAGCCTAGAGTCATCAAGCCTTGGAGTCATCGAACCTTTGGAGCCTTGAGCCAAGGAACCATCGAGACATGGTGTCTAGGGGCACTCGAGCCCTCGAGACATGGAGCCCTCGTGCCCTGGAGCCCTCGAGACATGGAGCCCTTGAGACATGGAGCCCTCGAGACATGGAGCCCTCGAGACATGGAGTTCTCAAGCTTTGAAGTCCTCGAGCTTTGGAGTCATGTATGGAGACCTCGAAACGAGCCCTCGAGGCATGGACCTCTCGAGACATGGAGCCCTCGAGACATAGAGCCATCGCGAAATAGGAACTCTCGAACACATGGAGCCTAGGCGACCTCGACCACTTGATCCTACACTCAACCCCCCGATTGAGCTTTCGAACTTTCGAAGCTCTAAGCTTTCGAGCACTCAATCCGTGAAGACTCTACCCTTACAGACCTCGACCTAGCAAACAATTTTCTTTAACATTTCATCCACTAGTCCATGACTACCATTAGACCATTCTTTTGAAAGCAACGATGTTGTCTTACCGATGTAATATTCATAACATTATTGTACACCTTTTGGTGCTTCATAGGTTTGGGGAACCTAATAAATATTCCCCACCTTAGGGTGTTTAAAAAAAAATACTTCTTAACTCACCACAATAATTTTTTAGTCAAAATTATGCATTTGTTTCTTACAAATGCATTACTTTATGTCATTCGAATGGATAATAAAATTAGAAACCAATATTAATTGGTGAACATATAGAACTTTTAAACTTACAGATTGCATATATTAAATTAAATTATGTATTTAATCCACACTGCACACCATCCAAAACAAAGTTCAAAACATCTAACATCCTTCTTAAACCATTCAATCACAAGAATATATAAGTCAAGGAGTTTCAATTCTGCATTAGTAGGTCACAAAACCACCCGATCACAAAAACAAACATTTGAAAACATCCAAAGTTGTTCATTATCAACATCTTCATACAAACTTTAATCATGAAAAATATATACATCTTAATACTCCTAATTTCCAAGAGAAAATGAAGGCACAGAGGAACGAGTTCTCCAAAAACTAAGCAACCATCTTGTCAGCCAACTCCTTAATCATTGAATCCTTTATCACATTGAGAGTTGACATGGTAGCCTCAGAATCTTCGCTAGTAATTTGTTGCACAGTAGTACTTGTGCTAGTAAATTCCAAAATGACAACCTCAACAACTTAGTTGGTGGAAAACACGGACTAGAGGTCCATGCCACCTGGTTGACTAGGGTTTTGACCGGTGGGTTTGGGCTTTCTCTCTCTTTCCACTGTAAAAGATGGCCATTATCTTCTATATTAAAAGGGAAGTGGATCTAAATTTGAAAATTATCATCTCTTTTTTTTTTTTTTTTTTTTTTTTTTAATAAATCCACCTGTGATGGTGGGGGGTTTGGCAGACCCCTACCCGTTTATTAATTAAAATAAAATGGTACATAAAAGAGGGGGGCATAATAACCGTACCTCGATGATTCACTGTTGATCTTAATTCTAAACATAAATCCTGAATCTATCCTAAAGATCAACAGCCTCAATCAATTAGACAAAAGTGAATTACATTTAGGAGTAGCTATCTATCAAATGCAGGTTCTGAAATGGGGGAGTCCATCAGCATCCAACCTTACCTGTGCTGCTACAAAACTGGGCAATTCATTGGGACCATATAAATTGCTTACCTGTTCGCGGATGGCCATCTTTGCGAGCGTGTCGGCTGGGCCGTTTGTTTCTCTGAAGATGTGGCATATCGTGTAGTCCATACCTCGAAGCTCGGTCCATATCTCTCTGATTGTCCGCACCAGCATCCACGGTATCTTGTACTGCTGCTTGATCATGTGTATTAGCACTAGGGAATCCGTCTCAATTTTGATTTTGGTGATGCCTTTGTCGCGAGCGATCTGTAGTCCGAGTAGAAGAGCCGTAGTCTCAGCCTGCAAAACAGAATCTGCAAGAAACTTTGTGGAACTTGCTATAACTACTTTTCCCCTATGGTCTCTTATTATACAACCAGCCCCAGCCTTCCCCAGCTTAAAGGCACCATCAATGTTTAGTTTAAAATGTGCCGGTTGTGTCCATTTAAGAATTTTAATTTTCCTCCCTTTATCGGTTTTCTGACTTACTAGAATGGGTGTGGGAGCTAGAATCCATTTGAAGTCCATATTAAAAGCAAGTATGGTATCATTTAAGTGGATTACTATTTGCCTGAAGATCGTCATTATATTCGGTTTGGTATCTTCGAATATGTAGCTGCATCTCGCTCGCCATGGATACCAATGAACTACACTGGGTATGATACGGATTATCTTTGAGTAATATGCTTCTTTGGGTGAGAAGTTCCAGTAGAAATAAATTCTATCCCAAATTAATTGGAATTGGTGATTTGGGATGTTTAGCACCGTGTTGACTAACTCCCAGAGGTGATTGACCTTGGGGCAGGAGTTAAAGCAATGGTGAATTGTTTCCGAGTGGTTGATGCAAAAACAACATCTCGAAGGAAGGTGGAAATTAAGATCTTCTAGCACATCCGGGAAAGGCAGTAATCGGTTAAGGAGCTTCCAATTGAAAAGGCTGATCTTTTTTGGTAGTATGTTGGACCACAGGTGTGAGTATGATGGGATTTCCAGCTTCTTTTCCCTGACCAGCTCGTAAGCTGATCGAACAGTGAAAGCCCCTGACGTTGTGGGTTTCCATATGAGATTGTCCTCGTATTCCTTGAAAAGGGTGTAATCCATTTGTAATGCTTGGACAATGGAGCCTGGGATGAGATCTTTGAACTGGTTTAGAAAAGATGTTTTGTCACTTAGAAACTCTGCAACGGTTAATTCCTCGTATGGAAGGTGCGCGGGATTAGTAGAGTGATCTGCCAGAGGGCCTAGGGTCGTCCAATTGGAGTACCAGAAGGAGATGGATCCTGCGCCTAGAATTACCTTGGAGTTCTCAACTGCCAGGTCAGCTACCTCTATAATGCGCTTCCAGGTTTTGGATTTCTTTTGTGCGTCAGTCATGGACCACATTACCTTAGCCCATAGAGACTTCCTTGTTTGAAGCTTCCACCAGAGTTTAATCGAGAAAGCTTTAATTAGTGTGTTAAGGTTCTTAAAATTCAGGCCATTTTCAGAGGTAGGATAGCACAGTTTCTGGAAAGATTTCCAGATTCTCCGGCTTTCAGATCCTTCCGAATTTCTATTCCAGAAATATCGGGCGAACGCTCTTTGAATTTGGTTGATTATGTGGATTGTTGGCCTCAGAACTGTTATTAGATGAATTTGCATGGAGGATAAGACGTGTCTGATCAGTGTGGCTCTGCCAGCTGGTGAGATGAGTTTGTTTTGCCACTGGTTGATCTTATTGTGGACAGACAGGAGCATTCCTTGGAAATGGGAGTTTTTGTTTCGTCCTGTGAAGATAGGGCATCCAAGGTATTTGAACGGGAGCGCACCCTCCATCATTGACGTCTCCCTTTTAATCATTGTTAGGATTCTATTTGAGGAGTGTTTAGATGTATAAAATGTTGATTTTTTGTAGTTAACTTTTTGGCCCGACGCCATCTCGTATGATTTCAAAAAGATCATTAAGTTTTGGATCCCTTTTTTAGAGTACCTCAGGAAGATCGCCGTATCATCTGCGTAGGATAGATGAGAAGCATGGATCATTCCCCGTGGGAGTTTATAAGGCTGGATATCCCCGTATCTAGAGAGGAAGTTGAGATTGTGTGTAAATGCTTCGGCCATGAGTATGAACAGCATAGGAGATAGGGGATCTCCCTGCTTTAAACCCCTAGATGCAGGGAAGAAGCCGACTGGTTTGCCGTTGATCAGGACAGAGAAGTGTGCTGCTTTGATGTTCCGCATTATTAACCCGACAAGGGCTTCTGAGAAGCCCTGTTTGTGTAGCACATTTGTAAGAAATGACCACGAGACTCTGTCAAATGCTTTCATCATGTCTAATTTGATTATCATGTTGGGACTGTTTAATTTAGTGTGTAGATGATTTGTATACTCCTGCATTAAAAGAACATTGTCTGCGATTTCTCTTCCGGTAACAAAAGCAGATTGTTCTTGACTTATTATGGTGTCCAGAAAAGGTTTTAGTCTTGATGAGATCACTTTCGATAGGATCTTGTTTGTGAAGTTACTTAAGCTTATTGGCCTGTAATCTTTGAAAGATGTGCTCACATCTTTTTTGGGTATCAAAACGATCTGGGTGGCGGAAATGGTTCTAGGGATCTCAGAGCCTGCTAGGAAATCCTCCACTGCCTCTAACACATCTTGTTTGATGATCTCCCAGCAGCTATGGAAGAAATATCCAGAGAAACCGTCAGGTCCTGGAGCTGAGTGTCCGTTCATGGTAAAAACTATCTTGGTTAGTTCCTCTAAGCTAATATTCCGTGTAAGGCTAGCATTCATTTCCGGGGTGACAACTCTTGGGACATTGTCTAGTAGCCAGGCAGAGTTGGCTCCCAGAGGGTCTGTGTTTTCAGCTGTTAAGAGATTTGAGATAAAGCATACCGCCTCTTCCTCTATATCCTTCATATTCGTAAGCCAAGTGCCACTGGTGGATTTTATTTGGGAGATGGTTTGTCTTTTATGCTTAGAAATGATCGATCGATGGAAGAGTTTCGAGTTCGCATCTCCTTCCTTTAGCCACTTTAGCCGAGACTTTTGTTTGAGGAATGTTTCTTGATTTGTTAAAGCCAATTTGAGCTTCGCCTTTGCTAGATTTAGGGCTTGAATATTTTCCGTTGTTTCATGCTGTTGAAGATCTTTTTCCGCATTGTTCAAAAGGTCTTCACACATTTGGACCGTGTCGAAGACGTTCCCGAAAGTCTCTTTGTTCCATATTTTAAGTGAGTACTTAACCCGTTTAAGTTTACATGTAAGTCTTTGAAGCCCTCTGAGGTTAGTGTGGCTTGTCCAGGCGTCCTCCACCAATTTCATGAATGCTTTGTGATTGACCCAGCATTCTTGAAATTTGAATGGTTTTGGTGAGGATGGATGTAGCTTTTCGGAAACTGAGAGGATGAGCGGGGTGTGATCCGATCCGTCTCTCGCTAAGGTTTTAATACTTGAGCTGGGAAAGGCAGTCCACCATAAGTTGTTGGATATGCCTCGATCGAGACGTTTCCAAACCCTTCCTTTGGTTCGAATACCTGTCCAGGTGAATAGACTGCCGGAAGTGGGGATTTCACTAAATTCCTGATTAGTAAGGAATTTGTTGAAATTGTGGATACAATTTTGATTAGGAGTGGATTGGCCAAGATATTCCTCGGTTTTGGATATGACATTGAAGTCGCCTATGAGACATAAAGGTTCCCTTTTCCGTTTTGCTATTGATTGCCACAGTTTATTCCTTTCTTGGATCGAGTGCTTAGCGTAGATAAATCCTATCTGACAATCAGTAGGTATTGTGGAATTTTTAATCTTCACTAGAACCATCTGTTCCTCCACTTGAACTATGTCAAGAGTGATATCTTCGTCCCACATCAACCATATTTTATTAATTGGGTTGGCATAGGCTTGTTTGAAGCCTAGAGTGTTAGAGATATTGTTTATCTGGGCAGAATCCAGCATGGGTTCCATTAATGCGCAGACTTTGATTGAGTTTTTCCTTTTGATATGTCTTAAACGGATCTGAGTCGGTTTATTCCCGATTCCCCTAATGTTCCATGCGCATATACTGACACTAATCATGGATAAACCTTAGATAGAGACGATGAGGATCGGGTCAAAACCGTTTTAGGAGTTGAGGAGTAATCTTTCTTTGTATATTTCCTTTGAGTTTGTTTTGGTTCCGTTCGGTTACTATTCAGTATTTTGGTTAATCTTAAATGGTCTTTCTTTAGGATATCTTTTATTTCATTAAATTGAAGGGTATGTTGTTCCTTTAAGAGTTCTTTTTGCTGCATACTAGTTTCGGTGTTAATCCAATCTAAAAGGGGGGGAATTTTGGTTGAGGGTGAATGGGGAGAGAGGTGCGTATGGAAGACCTGATCAGATAATGGGGGAATCTCCACCGTGAGGTTATTTATAATTGCTGGAGTTATTAAATCGGCTTCCTTGGTTTTGGGTGATGCTTCGGGAAGTTGGGTATCGTTTGGTAGATTTCGGCCCAGTGATTTATTTACTGTTTCCACTTGTTGATTCTGATTCGGGAGGGGGGAGTTGAATTGGTTGCTATCATTTAATTTACTTTGGGCTGAGATAGTGTGAGCCCTCTTTTTTGTCCATTTATTACTGCTCATGCCCAGATTTTCAATCTTCTCTGACCCATTGTTAGAGCTAACCAAAGTTGCCGAATCCTTTCCAGATTTCACAAACGTCTTTTTCCCAGAAAGTAAAACATTAGAATCAGTTTGAAAATGCAGAGTCTTTTCCACAGATATAGAGTCTTTTCCATAGACAGAATCAGTATGAGAGTTATCAAGAGGGATGGGGGATACCTGGGATCCTCGTCCGAGGATCACTACTTCATTGCTTGTCTCCGAGTTTGAAGCTGCTGTCACGGTGTTAGGGGCACTGTCCGGAGACTCCTTCTGCTGTTGCGGTTTTGCTTTATAAACCATATGAGTCTTATTTCCGGCCGCCTCCAAAGTCATTGGGTCTTTACCATTACCTTTGAACCTTCCCTGTTCTCCTTTTAGCTTGAGTTCATTCCCTGCATTTAAATTTTTGCCCTGTGGCTTCCATGGAACAAATTTACTTGGGACATTTTCCATCCTGCAAACAGAGTCTGAGTGGCCTAATTTCAAACAGTTAGAGCAATAAAGGGGAACACCTTCATATTCCAAGTACTGCCAGAACCCCACATTCCTAAAACTGAGCCAAATCCTTTCCGGTCTAGGCTTTGTAACATCAATTTCTACGCAAATCCTAGCCACATGAGGTCTTGTCCGATTAATGGAAGCTCTATCTACCCTGATTGGGCTACCCACAAGGTTTCCGATCGACATAAGCACATTATACTCAAAGAACTGTTGTGGTAACCCAAACAGAGATATCCAAATTGGGACTATAGGAGAATCAGCATTGGGGTTAAAATTGGGCTCCCATTTTGTGATTCTAATCGAATAAGGTCCAAAATCCCAAACTTTATGTAGCCAGCATCTATAATAGTCATCAGGAATCGAGAAAGAGATTAGAACCTGTTTGTTATCGAGCAAAGAAATATGGTTTTCTCCCTTGAAGCCCGCCGTGAGGAAGTCCTTCCGGAGCTTCTCCAACTGTGGCCGGCTGCGAGAAAACTTCCCTATTAGCGTCCATCTGAGAGGGGCCTCGAGCTTGAGACATTCTTCATCTGAGAAATGGAGCCCCGGTTCGCCCAGATGGTCGGTTCTTGGCTTAGGGATGAACGGAGTACTTTGGATCTCAGCGTTCGAGTTGGGGAGGTTCAAAGCTTCTCGTAATTCCTGACGCACCGCTTGAGCATATGAGAACTGAGATGAAGGCGGAGGCTCCGCCATGGTGGCGGTGCCGCGATGTGAGGAAGACGAAGGCGCCGCAATGAGTGAAGAGAGTTCGCACCTCCACTATGTGTAAATCGCCCACAGTAAACCCCTCGAGCTTGAAAATTATCATCTCTCTCTCTTCATTCACATCTCAAAATCCATGGCATTCAAACTCATTAATGTTATGGGTTAGATTTTTGCAGCATAATTTATGACCTGTGAGCATTTGTAAGCATTTATAAATTCTTAGATTTGCGAGACTTCAAGATTTATATCTGTTTTATTTATTATAAGTATCATGCTTAAGAGCATCCAAAATAGTAGTGGACTTAATGAGCACCACATCATCGATTTTGATCAAAATTAGGTAAAAAACAACTACCAATAATCAAAAGATATTTGACAATCGTTTTTTTAGCAGCACATCACAATCTCCAATAAAAAAATAATTAACATTTTATTTTATATTTTAATAAAATACCAATATCATGTAAATTTAAAATTATCTTGTATTGACAGTATAAATATAAAAAAAACATGTTTATTATTTCATCCATAATAATATTGTATATAAAAGTTATATAATTTTAAATTATCAATATTAATCAATATCATAATATTTTCTGAAAAACTACATTTGATCCTTATTTCCAAACCGTTTGGAAATATATTCAACGATGTCAGGTTTAAGATGACGATGATGTCCCGATCCCGAATCTCCGAGCATTGATGGATTGAAGTTTAAAGTTCTTGAATTAACCCTTCTTTGACTTGCAGAGTTGGACTTGACTTGCATAGTTGGAATTTGATCTTCTACATTGCAGTATAATAAATTATGTGATATAAAATAATATTTAAAACATTAGTGAAAATGGAAAATATTCAAATTTTAAAAATAAATAATATCATTTATGAAAAAAATACACATAATCAATATTAAACTTTAATTATAGTCCAATCAAATAAAAATTCAGGGATTTTTACCTCAATTTTTCATCCAAAAAAACCTAGGTAAATATTAGCGGAATTAAAAACCTATTTTTTTTAACCTCAATTCAAAATCAAGGTAAACAATATTTTTAACCTCGGTTTTTTACAAAATAACCAAGGTAAAAAGTTGGTATCTAGCAAGAGGGATGCGAGTTTGCACCACATTTTCGACACATTTATAAATAATCTGAGCGATATGTTGCACCTAAAATTTCAGGAATAAAAAAAATTTACCGAAAGCAGATGCTTTCGATAGTTCACAACCTAACACTAGTTTTTCGGCAAAATTCCAGTCAGAACAATACAAAATTCCGGCAAGATTCCAGTCAGAACAGTACAAAATACTAGAACGATTTACAAACAACATAATAGAATTCATAGATATTACAAACAAACAAAATAAGAGATGAATTACAAATAGAGATTAGGATTATTTTACAAAAGGGCAGAGGCTCCATCGGCAGACAGAGGCGAGGCAGGGCAGGGCAGAGGTTCAACTGGAGGAGCTTGGTGGATCCCGGTGAATGCGGCTGAGCTTCGACAAGACCTCCGGCGAGACAGGGCAGAGACGATGCTGGCTGAGCAGCGGACACCCGGCAAGACAAGGCAGATGCGAAGCTGGAAGAGCACGGCGGATCCTGGTGGATCACGGTGGAGCCTCCCAGAGCACGGTGGGAGCATCGATCTTCACTCCTTCGTCCATCTTCATGCCTCCGTCCATCTTCACCGCTCCATTGATCTTCACGCCCCCATCGAGCATGGGGAGCCTCGCAGAGCATGGCGGGAGCAGGACCTCCATCAATTTTCACGCGGTTGCGTCAATCTTGGGAGTGGAGAATGGTGGTTGGTGGTGGCAGAATGGTGCGTTAGTGGTGGAGAATGATGTGTTCACCGGAGATTGGTGTGGGTGAACGTTGGTGGCAGAGATTGGTGTGGGTGAACGTTGGTGGCAGAGATTGGTGTTGGTGAACGTGGGGACGGAGATTGGTGTTGGTGAACGTGGGGACGGAGATTGGTGTTGGTGAACATGGAAAGAGGCGGAGATTGGGAGTTAGGTGGATGAGAATAGAGTAACCAGAAGGAGGCGATCGATTTTGAAGAGATGGAAAGAGATCTAAGGTTTGGTAATTTATATGGGTAGGGTTTAGGTATTATTGGGCTGAATTGGCCCATAACATTTTTATTTACTCCCTCCGTTTATTTATTAGTGACACACTTTCCTTTTTGGGTTGTTTCTTTTATATTGACACAGTTTTCATTTTTGGCAAGATACCTTCAATTTCATCCACTCATTCTATTTTTTACTTTCTATATTCAATTCCATCCACTCAATTCCTTTACCTAAATCCAAGCACCTAAGCCTATGGTGCCATTATTAGTGGAACGGAGGGAGTACTAAGTTTTCAGAAATTAAAATGTGCATTAACATTTTATTTTATACGTTTAAATTTTTGGAAAAGCATGTCAAAAATTAAATTGTGTTAAAAATTATTATAATTATATTTATATGAAATATTTAATTAGTATTTATATATGGAAAATCAAGTAAAAGTGGATCGTTCATTAGTTAAGGTCATGTATTTTCTTTTGTGTTTATATATGGAAAGTTAAGTAATTAAGGATTCATCAATGATTAGTTAAGTTATGATCATTTCATTTGTTAAAGGATTGACAGTTCATTAGTTAAAGTGAAACTAATTTAATAATGTTTTTTTTAACTAATGCTTATACAAAGAAAGTCAAGCAAGGTTGACTGTTGATAAGTTGAAGCCAAACATTTTATTTCATATTTAAAAGGTCAAGTAAATGTTGATCGTTTATTAGTTTAAATCAAACCTTTTATAAGTGTTTATATATAGAAAGTAAAGTAGGGGGTTGACCTTTGATTAGTTGAAGTCAAGCATTTTCATTGATGTTTACACAAAGTTGAAAAATTACACAATGGCCCAAAATTGTGTAACCCTACAATCAATTTTTCCAAAAAATATGATTTTTATTCTTCCATAAATATAGAAATATTAAATGCATGAATTTTTCTGTGAAATGTTGGAAAATGCTAGTACATGTTCTAGAGTAACTTAGAGTTGGTTACATAGAAGTAAGAAAGAGAAATCGGAAAAGTTTACACATATATTCTTGTGTATGTTTATTGATAAATACTATGTTATGGACTTGGAAAATACAATTAGGGTGCATAAGGTAGCATCACGTTTGAGCAGATTTCAATTTGGAGTTACGAGTAAAGTTTTTTTTTACTTTTTGCACTTAGGTCCCTCCAAGAAAGTATGAATTGTAGAATCACGAAATTGGCAACATCAAAATTTAATTCAATAATATACAGTTGCGATTTTGCAATTTGGGTATGTATGGGTGAACGAAAGGACCTCGAAAGTCAACATTGATTACTTTGATACAATCTTGAAAAATTACACTATGGCCCAAAATTGTGTTACCCTATAATCCATTGCTCCAAAATACATGATTTTTGTTACTCTTGCCTAAATATAAATATATGAAATATATTATTTTTTGATGAAATGTTGGAAAATTCTAGTACGTGTTCTAGAGTAACTTAGAGTTGGTTACACAAAAGTAAGAAAGGTAAATCGAAAAAGATTACAATTATATTAGTGTGCATGTTTATCGGTAAATACTATGTTATGGACTTGAAAAATACAACTTGGGTGTACAGGGTACCATTACGTTCGAGCGGATTTTATTTTGGAGTTACAAGTGAAGTTTTTACTTTTCGCACTTAGGTCCCTCCAAGAAAGTTGGAATTGTTGAATCACGAAATTGGCAACATCAAAATTCAATTCAATTACTACAATTGAGATTTTGTAATTTGGGAATGTATGAGTGAACGGAAGGGCCTCGAAATCAACATTGATTACTTCTACACAATCTTGAAAATTTAAAATATGGCCCAAAATTGTGTACTCTATAATCCATTGCTCCAAAATATATAATTTTTTGTTATGCTTACATAAATATAGAAATATTAAATACATGATTTTTTTTGTGAAATGTTGAAAAGAACTAGCACATGTTCTAGATAACTTAGAGTTTGTTATATAGAAATAAGAAATGGATTAGCCACGTGTCAAATGGAAAATACTAAAAGAGCAACTTTTAGCCTCGTCACATTTGACAAGTGTCACCCTTGGAATTAGCCCCGTGTCAAATAAATAAAACTTTATACACCACTTATTCATAATTATATAGAATAAGTAGCATATAAAATTTTATATACTACTTATTTTATATACAATTTATTTTATATAATTATGTATAAGTAGTAAATAAAATTTTATTTATTTATATTCGACTGCGATCATGCATTATTCGAACTCTACGTTTGAATCATCTCATTTGAAAATATAAACATAAAGTTAGAGTCAAATGCATAGATATAAAATCTTTTAAAATATAAAAGAAATGGAGTTGTATGAAAAATAATAGAATTATATTTTAGTTTTGTTAAAAAACAAATTACATTATTAATATATATATATATATATATATATATATATATAGATTCAATTATCTTAAATCGTGCATCGCATGGGTGTCATTTGTTATTCATATACTTATAATTAAGTACAATGTCTACGAGAGTGACGTGCGACGTCGGTCACAAAAACAACTGACGTAGGTAAGCTAGACATGCATGCGACGTCGGTCATTTGTGTCTGGGATAGGCACGTGTGACGTCGGTCACAACATTAGTAAGTCAGACATGCGTGCGGCATCGGTTTTGTGTGTCTAGGATAGGTACTTACGACCTCCGTAAAAACGTCGGTAAGACAGACATGCGTGCAACATCAGTCATTCGGGATAGGTACGTGCGACCTCGGTCGTAACGTCGGTAAGCTAGACATGCGTGCAACGTCGGTCATTCTTGCCTGGGATAGGTATGTGCGACTTCGGTTACAGCATCGGTAACCCAGACAGACATGCGACGTCGGTCATGTCATACGTTTTACCTCGATTTTCATAAAAACTGTACTTTTTACCTTGATTTTTTAACCAAGGTAAAAAAATTTTACTTCGAAAAAAACAACCGAGGTAAAAAGTCTTTTACCTTGGTTTTGTAGGTTAAGAAAAAAAAACTGAGGTAAAAGGGGTAAAGTGAAATGTGTGGTTTCTTGTAGTGTTCACAAATAAAGAGGTACCAATTCCTTAAGTAAAGGTCAACTCCTTATTAGGGAGTGGTTCTTAAAACTCTACAATAGTTCTCCTTAAATAATGAGTGATTATTATTAAGAAAAGTGGGGCTAATGAGTAACCATTGTGGATGCTCTAACTTGTTCTCGTTCTTCTTGCTATGATTTTCTGATGAATGATATTAATATGTACACCTATATTAATTATTTTTATAATTTAGTGCTAGGCCAAGGAATGAACTGAGGAGTACTACATTTCTATAACTATTGAGATGCAGGATGTTAACCATGAGGTCGTTGAAGACACATGTGCATGAGTTGGTAATAAGAGTAATCTTGTGTTGGGTTATTTTGCGGAAGATACTAGGGCCACTTTGCGAATGGGTCGGGTGATGTTTGGACTTGGTTGGGGTCGTAGATAATGCCTGAAGGTCATATATTTAGTTTGTAGCAACTAGGTGAGGAATTCCCCTAAAGTTATCTTGAGGTACTAGGTTTCTAAGTGGCATAGGATGGGTTTAGGATGGGTATTCACTGTGTAGGTCCCGATGATCCATTGTATTATTGGGTTTAATTTAATGTGTGTGTCCACGAGTTTTTTCACATTGATAGTGAGGGCTAAAGGTTGCAGCGAAAGGGCACCTCTAGCTATATGTGGAAGAGTTGAGTTGTTAAGGAGGGAGCATTACCGCATGGTGTGGCAGACTGAGGGAGTTCCTGATCCACTACTACAGACTAAGCCTAATGTAACACTTTCCTTGCAACACTTATTCAAAATGTTACAATAGCTTATAAAGTGTTGCTTAAATTTTCAAAAGTTTAAGTAATACTTTATAAGCTATTGTAACATTTTGAAGAAGTGTTGCAAGGAAAGTGTTAAGATAGCTCCAATTTGTAGTAGTGTTAGGAATTAACATCTCCTCATGGTGTGATATAGAAAATAGGTAGAATTATATGTCTTGCATGCGAATAGAAGTCTAGGATCAAATCTTGTAGTTAATCATGTGATGAAAATGCCCCCAAGGCCCATTTATCATTATCTTTATCTTCTAATCTTAGTTTATGCTTGCTATTAGTAGTTTAATCTTTTCAACCAAACTTCCTCCCAGGTTTTTCACTCTTAACACACTTTAGGGGTAATGCCTGTTTGTGAATTTTGCAAAGCTATCCCTTAAACCCCTAGGTCTTTGTGGATGACATCCTTACTTGACTCTATCTAATATTTAGTAGTTTAAAGTAATTATGAGAGCAACAAGTTAAATCTTATCTTTGGTCGTAAGAGCCAAAGTTTTGTAACGACGCTCGCATCCTCACCACTACACCAATTCAACTCCTTAATAAAGCCCATTCTCCAAGGCTCAGACATGTTTCATATCAACAATATTTTTTACTTTTTGGATCAAGAATATTGCACATACAATTAGTAACATATGCCTCCTAAAAAATACATCACCGTCAACCAATTTCTTAATTTCATCTAACAAGGTAACAGATGAAATGTCACCGTGATTATTAGCTTTCATCTGAGCCCTTCACTTCTCCCTTATGTCAACATTATTCGACTGATGATGGAGCAACTTGAGGTCATTGTTTTAAATGAATAAACCAGAGCGCTACAACCAAAGATAGAAGGATTTATAGTGTTTCCCCCTTACTCACGTTTAACTACTCAAACGTTGATAGCGATAAGATAGGGTGTCGACCATAGAGATCTAGGGGTTTAAAAGATAGGATCACAAAGTTCACACACGGGCGTGTCACCCTACATGTGTGTTGAGAGTAGAAAACATGAGGGTTTTTATTTTGAAAGAGTTAATCTACTAACTACGAGCATAAATTACAATAACGAGATAAATATATTGGCCTTGGGGATATTTTCATCACAAGATTAACTATAAAACTTGATCCTCGACTCCTATTAAATATAAGACATATTATTCTATTCAACACTGTATCACACAATGTAGAGACATTGATTTTTGGGAACTCCCCTGGTCTGTCACAACGCAGCTCTGACCCCTAGTCAAAAACTTACCCCCTCCGTGTATAGCCAAAAGTGCACTTTCACTACCACCTCTAGCCCTCAATAATGGGGATAATAAACCCATGAATGCATATAGTAAATTAAGCTGGGATTAGCATGGATCACCAGAACCTACACTGTGAATACCCATTCTAAGCCTTTCTTGTGATCTTTAGACATTAGAACCTCGTGATAACTCTAGGGGAATACCCCACCTAGTTACTACAAACTCATATATGACCTTCAGGCATTCTCCAATGACCCCAATCAAGTCAATAACATCACTTGATCCATTTGTTGAATGGCCTCGCTTATCGTCCGCAAAATAACAAACCATGATACTACCTCTAATCTAATCCACGGCACATGTGTCTTCAAGGACCTTATGGTTACATCCCTCAACCAAAATGACATAGAAACGTAATAATCCCCGGTTCATTCACGAGCCTATCACTAATTCATGCAAGGAATTAAACTAAGTGTACATCCTTATCCCATTCTTCACAAAATAATAGCAAGAAACATAAGAACAAATTAAGCATGATAATAATAGCATAAAAATAGACATGAATATAAGAGTTTCCAAATCAAGAGTTAACACATGCTTTTAAATGCTCTCAAGTCATAAATTAAACTAAAAGAATAAAATCCATAGAATTAATGTGAATCAGTGTTATGGATGAAGTGGTATGAGTGAAGAGAGAGATAAATATAGTTTTTTTACTATTTAGATCCGCCTTTCCCTTTAAAACTAATGGATAAAGACTACTTAATTTAGTGGGAAGATAGATAGAGCTAAAGACCCACTGGTTAGATACCTAGTGAATAGGACGCACACACTGTGCTAGTGATTTTGGGAACAGACCGTAAATAATTACACGACCCATTTTCTGGGCCTTGTTTCTGGATTCTGAGTGCACTGACCATTCAAATCTTCACGGACCATCTTCTAGGACGTCCTTCAAATATTTCATATCTGCCATGGATCGTTCATGTTTGCATGGTCCGTTCACTGGACCCTCATCTTTTTGGGTAGTTCATGTGGCACGTGTTCTGTAATATGGCAGGCTAATGCCCGATTAACACTCCTGATTAGACTTGAAGCTTTTGCTTCTTTTGTCTTCTTTCTTATTCCATTTCCTTCAATCTACTACTATTATGTTCAATGTCCTTCGTTCTTCTACCATTCTTACAATTGCTCTATTATCTGCTACCATTTTTGCGAATGGCCTTCTCCAACAAAGATATTCCATCTAAGCTAAAAAAAATACTTCTAGACCATCCATGGAGGAAAAATCCCATTAGGATAAAAATAATTTACAAAATAGAGAAGGTGACATAGAAAACCAAATAAGATCGTTTTAAATCTCTATCATGTCAAACACCTATAATCCTAATTATCCACCAACAAAATGCTAAATGCTCTAAGAAAACATGCATTACCCATCTGATCAAATCCCGCACACTTAAACCTTTACTCGTCCTTGAGTAAACAAGAACAAACAAAGATTTAAGGGTATAGATAAGCAAATGTTTCCAAAGAACACCCAAAACTTTATTCCTCTGACTACCCTAACCTAAAGCAGAAGAGTTAACAAGAACCCTTATATCCCAAACTCAGATGTCCTAAACTAACCAAACCATGACAATAATAAGAATGAGGTATGATATTACAAAGAAAAACAAGAAGACAGCTTACTCTAACCAGAATAACTATTAAAAGGCACAAACAAGAGCATCATATGAAATCTTCATTTTCCCCTCATTTTGCCTAGGAGGCCTCTCGGGTTTTCATCCTAGCCTTCTTTTCTATCAAGACTCACACCTCACCTTTTTTCAAACCTTTAAGGCCTCTAATTTCCTTTTGGGGTTTCAACCTATCCAGGCCCACCAATTTTGCCTAAATCGCCCTTTCAGGTTTTTGACTTAGCGGGTTCTTCTTGTCATTTTTTTCCAGTTTTTTCTATTTTTGAAAGGCATAAAATGCTCTAAAATGAGCTTTAATTTACATTAACGGAAATAAAACACACTATAAAACATCGTTAAATTCCTAAGTGTCCTAAATCCCCCCCACTTAAATAATGCATTGTTCCCAATGCATACAACTAAGTGGAATAAAAGTGGGGTAAGGAAAAATATACACTTACTCTTGGGACCGCAAGGGTCCTGCTCCTCTTCAATGGAATTCGTACCTCATCTCTTACTCCTATTGCCTCAATTGTTGTCTCTCTTAAGGATCAATGCCTTTGGAGCCTTGAAGATTGGATGATTGCATCATTTCCAATAATTGCTCCATTCTCTCCTCTTGGACATTAACCCGTTGGTCCACAATGTGGAACTCCTCATTGACCTCTTGCTCTAGAAAGATAGTTCTTTTCTCCCAAGTTCTCACCTTGCTACTAACCGCATCAAGTTTCTCACAATTTCCTCATAGTTGATAGCTCATCCCCTAAACTAATTGATTCATTCCTAGGATTTGTCGGCCAAATCCTAAGAGTTGTTGGCCAAAGAGTTTTAATTGCTCATAAAAGTTAAGGGATTGTGTCGGTTTCCGCTGAGTGGGGTATTCCTTTTGCCCTTCTCCTTCAGTTTGCTCTATCTCATCTTAAATTTTTGGAGTAGTCAATACGAATTGAAATCCCTTCTCGTATCTTGCACTGGGGGCAAGGAAAATTCTCTTCAATAGGGTGGGTGTGGTTGGTTATAACCGTTCGCTCCAGTTGTGGAAGCCCCGTGAATTTACAAACATGCACAACACCATATAGAAAATGGCCATCCGAAGTATTAGTGGTGAGCATATGAGGTTCCTCCAACTTGTCGATGGTGTATTACATTTTGGGTTTTTGGCTTAGGTCAAATAACCGAGGTAAAAAGTTCTTTTACCTCGGTTTTTTTTGAAGTAAATAATAGGTTTTTGGTACCGCAGTTCTACGAAAACTGGGGTAAATACTTTTGAAAATAAAATTAAAAAGTATTGCCGGTGTAGGTGTGGCATTGGCAATATGGGTACAACCTAGAAGTAATGGTCTATGATGAGAAAATCGACTTCACAGCAGAAGTCAATTTGGCCAAAATACTCTCGATGTTAGGGAGCTAGATCACATTTTTCAATATGCAAAGCCGTACATACCCATCAGCCAAACCCGTGCCTAAATCCATTCAAATAAATTAATTCATGCAATGTCGTAGGTTAGTCGGTGACATATCGGTAAACTCAAAACCATGCAGTGCAAATGAAGTGCAATGTTGTACTTCTCTATTATACTTAATAAATCAAAGATAGTTAACCAATACAACCAGAACTTGGAATGTACCGTCTTAAAGTCCCATTCCAAGTTCACTACAGCCAGTCTCAAATTTCATCAAGTTAAATCAGGAAAGATTAAAGCTAGGTACGTATATCCAAAACACATAATTTTATGTACCATACAATCTAGAAAACATCCCATCAAATTTAAAATTAAACAAAAGACAAAATCCCAATAAAATCCATACAAAAATTCTTCATCTTCTATGACAAACTAATATATTCCATGACAATCATTGGGGTGGTGACTCGGGTGGGATAACATTGTCTGCTAATGAGATGTCAAATGCATGTATTTTTTGAATCATTTAACATCTCTTTTGTTATCATTTTGATGTAAAATTTCTAGATTTAGGTAGGTTTACATCAAAAGGGGTTTAGATGACCATTTTTTATTTTCATATCTATATCCTTAATTTTGTAACCTATGTTTAGTCTAATGGATTTTTGGTCCTTACGAGCGTCTAGATCCTTTTTTGTAAGTTTAATTTGTAGATTGCTCATAAGCACATCGAATGGTTTGATGAAGGACATTCATAAGAATGGTAGAAGATCAAAGCCACAAGCTAGAATGTGGTGGAAAAAAGTCCAGAATTGAAGAGCGAAAGCCAGCCGACCGCCCGGGTGTAAAGATCGGGCAGCGCCTTCAATTGTCCGCCTACGCGGTGGAAATTGCTCCTTGGCACAAGTCGTCAGGCCAGGAACGTGCAGCCAGCACCTGAGCTCATGCATCCACGCGCTGGGCTTCGGTAGCCTAGAAAACACGCCTCCCGCGCGTCCATCCACGCGCTAGCATGCAAGGAAGGCAACCACAACGCAAGGCTTTAATTCGCTCTCACGCGCCATGAGCAACATCCCACGCAACTGATTGTTACCTCTCATGCTTGAGACCCCATGCCTCGCATCAGCCCGCATTTCACCCTCGGTCAGCGCCTATGCGCCCAGCGCACTTGACGCGTGGCCAATGCGCCAGTTGCATCTGTTTGAATTTTCTTAACCCATTTGGGCTATAAATAGCCCCCCTTTCTTCGCTATTTGAAAAGCTCGACTTGGGGCTCCAAAACCTTAGTTTTCACCCTTTTCATCTATTTTCATCTATTTTCTTCTTCTTTCTTTATAGATTTTTATTCTATGTTATAGGTTTTGATTATCTGGGTTAGTTTTGTACTTGGGAGCAATTGATTGAAGCTTCCACATTGATGTAGTAAGAACCTATATTTCATTCTTTCTTAAAGCTAGGTACATATATCCAAAACACATAATGCTATGTACCATACAATCCAGAAAAACATCCTATCAAATAAAAAATTAAACAAAAGACAGAATCCCTATAAAACCTAAACAAACATTCTTTATCTTCTAAGACAAACTAACATATTCCATGGCAATCAATGGGGTGGTGACTCTTGTGGGATAACATCGTCAGCTGACAAAGTACTTCCACCATCTTGAGAATTAGCCTCCGACTCTTGGGTGGAAGACTCGGTATCGTCGATGCTAAACCCTCTTTCATCCTCTGTGGTTTCCAGCCCATCCTTGTCATCCCCAGGTGCATTGATCGCACTGGAAATCATAGACTTCATCCCCTCCAATTCTTCCATAGCTTACTCATGTTATGTTTCGTGCACTGTACCAGAGCCTCAGTCTCGACCACGCCCTTTAGGAGGATGCTTCAGTCCCTTTGTTTAAGTCCCGTGGGATAAAAAAATAAGTTAAATAAAATTAAAATTTTAAAATTTCAAATTATAATAATTTGGAATAACCATAAAGCTTTTTTTGTATTCCTGCTCGCGAGGCAGGAATAATGGTGGGAGAAGCATCTATAGCCGTGGAAGCCAATAGAGTCGCCTTGGGCCTGGGTGTGGGAGGCACATTCATATCCCCCTTGGGGATGTTACAATCAATCCACAACCCTGCCTCCCAAACCTAATGCTTCTGCCCGAAGTAGTTTGCATCGTAGTACTTAGGTTGGATCTTTGCTTTCGATTTGATTGGAACCTTCTTCTTTTCTAGAATGGCAGTGATGAAGTTGTCATAAGGAAGTGTCCAACTCTTCGTGGTGAGGGCCACTTGGTGCATCTCTTGGATGGTGTACCTAGGGTCGAATACCTTCTTCTGCGTAAGGTGGTAGTACATGACGATCCCTTTGATTGTGCACTCCGTAGGATGTCTGGTCAGGATCAGTACTTGTACATTTATATTAAACATCATTCTCTTCTGAAGGTCGAGAACACCAAGCTTGATCTGCCTCTGTTGGATGAGCCATTTCCTCACATCAATTTTGAAGTACTTCTCTAACACTCGGTTGGGGTCAAGCACCCTGGATGGGTCATTTTTGTCGACGCGTAGAGGCCAATTGTCCCAAAAGTACATCCGTAGAGGCTCAACCTCCGGCCGATCCTCCCCACCAATTTTGCACCTAATCATCTGATTAATGAACTCTATCGTCATTTCCACATCTATCCCGTTCCTTCTTGTACTATAGATGGTCATCGATTCCCTAGTGAAATTGGCTTAGAACTCCTCGACTTCCGTATCATACATCAGTTTATCCAAGTATATCAAACTGTCTATTCTTGGAGGTTTGAAGGGTTCAAGGAAAACATCGAGGTGGAGTCGTTCCACATCCTCGAGCTTCATCACTCTGACCTGCTTTATCCTTTGGCCTCATATCCTTTCAAAATAATTCTTTGCCTCCTCGTTGATGAAGCCTATAATGTCCCATGTTGGTGATGGAGAGGTGGCCATCGTCTTTGCCTTCTTGGTGTGCGACGGGCTTGCTCTCGTGCTTTCTTCCCTTTTCCTCCTGGATGTCTGCTTCATTCGAGCCATCTGAGAAACAAGGGAATGTAGAACAATGAGTGCAAAGGTAAAGAATCTAATGAAGTCAATGTGTTTTGGTCGACTTTACATTCATATCACAGACACTTTGGCTAGACCGATGTGATCTATGTAAAATCAAATATACATGTGTTTTAATGCGCGATATAGCATGCCCAATAGACTAAGCTGAAATAGTGTGCGACTGGAACACCAATGGTCCTAAAACACCTATAATCTCAACTAACATCAACATCAAATAATAAACAGCTAACATGCCATGATTGTAAAACAAAGTAATGGGCAACGAAAGAAGTCTAACAAACCCGTAAAACCAACGTCAAATTCATCAGAAAATCCTTACCTTAGTTAGGGTTTCTCGCTCTTCCCCTTTAAAGAAATCTGCCGATGTACTACGTCCAAACCAGTTGAATAAGAGTTTTGGAACTATAGTGATATGAGACCACGGTTTTGCATTGAGATTTGAATGTTTTCTGACTTTTTTTTTCTTCAGGTGGGAGGTTTTAGTGTGACATCGACGGTTGAGACTGCGAAAGGGGTGGGTGGTTGGCTATTTATATACCTGCAGTGAAACGCTGCCATCTAATCATAGGTGTGATGTTGAAGGCAATGTCGCAAAGAAAGAAACATAAAAAATAGTGTGCGATGTTGTTGTTTTTGGACCAGAGGTAATCGAATCGACATGAGTTAAAGTCGCGAACCAAATTGACCAAACCGATAGGAGACCGACACATGCCCAACATCACTTTTAATAAACACTGGGTCGTATTAGAGCAGCAACCCAAACCAAAAATATCTTTGGGCCTAGTTAGTAGTAGACTGAAACCACAAATGACCGATGTCAGATCCATGTCTTAATCACTGAATAAACTGACAATACAATGACCTCACAAAAATTAATTGCAGGCCGATTAGCCAAAATTGTTTTAGGCCCAAACGATTCAATTAGAGAATTATTAATATGGGATTATTTTTTGGTACATTGTCATGACCACCATCTGGCCATGAACACGGCACCGGAACGGGCACAAATTATTCACGGAAAGTACATTAGGAAACTTTGGGGAAATTACACTATGGCCCAAACTTCCTTGCATATCATTACGCTTAGTAGACATGTACTTGAACATAACAACAATTTTTTTGTATGGAATTATGCGTACTGTCTTACAGAGACGCGAACCTGGGTAATTGTTTGGTTTTTTATAGTATCCATTACCCTTACGATAAGCGTTATGGGAATGATAATTTTTGCCACATAGAATCACATTAAATATCATATTCTTGGTTTTTTATGGAATAAAAAAGTAATAAAATTCCATCCATCAAATTTTAGAAATCGTTAGTACATGGTCTAGAGTAAATTTTAGATGATTACTTAAGAGTATACGAGGGTCACTCGTAAGAACTTGGGGAAGTCTATGTGAAATAAGACCAGTTTGTTTGTTACTCTCGGTTACTATAAGTTTGACTAGGGATGACAAATCTTCTTCTTGGGACAATCAGAATCGAGTTTGGGACAACCAATTATCATTTTACTTTTAGCACTTAGGTCCCTCCTAGAATGTAGGAGATGTCAAAATGCAAAATTGGAGATAACATTTTTAATTAAAATTTAGACGACCATATTGTTCCAATTTGGGCATAAACGGGTCGACGGAAGGGCCCACAATATTTAGTCGGATTATTTCAAACAATTTTTGAATAATAGACTTTGGTCATTATATGTGTTGTTGCACTCGTGTCGCATTTAACATAACATGTACCAAAGATTGAGTGATGTCGCTTGATCTTAAATTTCTAGCAGGAACCAAAATTTCTAGACAAAAATTTGAAATAAAATCCCCCCCAACCCTATTTCATGTCAATAACATTCAACAGTAACACCCATTTCCAGCTCAAACACAATTCCTATAAACCCACCCTATCCATTCACACCATTACAACAATGAAATGGCTCAATCAAATTGCTTCCATCTACCATCAACAATGAAATGGCTCAATCAGATAGGTCAAAAGGCCTAGGTAAAAATGAGAGGCTAGGTCCGACAAGGTTATCGAACCTAGGAAAAAAATGAGAGGTTGTGTAGGAAAAAGTGAGAATGTGAGCTCAACATGTGTGAAAGCTAGGATGAAAAGTGAAAGGGCTCATTGGAAAAATGAGAGAAATTGAGAGAAAATGGAAACTAAGTTGACAATTCTCTGGAATTATCCTTTGTTGTAGCTAAGTTGAGAATCTTGAGTTATTCTTAGTTACAACCAGGTCGAGGATCTTTTGGATTTCCAAGGGTGTTTTTTTGGCAATGACTCTTGGATGTGCATCACTAGGCATGCTTTAACCTATGCATTAGGCATAATAATTGGCTGGATTTACTTGTTAGATTGCTAGTATTAGTTAGGTTTACATGACAAAGGGTTTTGACGGCCATGTTTGGTTTTCTTGTCTAAATCCCACATTTTGTAGACTTAATTTATACTAATGGACACCTTGTATCTATGGCATCTTGATCTTTGTTTTTGATTATCATTAGTAAGTGGCTCGTGGGTACTTTTCATCAAATTTATATAGAAGGTCGTTCGCAAGGATGGTAGATGTTGAAGGCCATCCACTTTCGAATAGTAGTAGATGAAAGCCACAGACTCTATATCATGGTAGTAGAAGGGTTGAGCTAACGATAGGAGGACTTGAAGTTCAAAGCAGCCATGGAAGAAATGAAAGATTGTTATTCGAAGTTTACGTGAAGTTCAAGGAAAGATCCAAGAAGAATCAGCCCTTGGAGTTTGTTCCATTAGACTTTTCATCTTGAGCACTATGAAATTGACTTCAAGAACTGTCAAATTAGACCAATGGTTCATTCGTAGCGGAGCAAAGAAGTCAGCTGGACAAATCAGCAATGAGTGGTACATACCGCTCATGGGAAGCATGAGACCAAGTACACATGGCCCATGCCACACCATACGTCCCATGTCAGGGGCCTTTGGCATGAGCCGTGCCAAGCTCCACGAGCTGTGCCAAAACCTTGCATGGACTGTGCTAACATCTGCTGGCCGTGTTCTAAAGTTTCCTTTTCACTCCAAATTTGGCAAAGTATGGGCGCAAACCATTCCGTTTTACATGGTTCCTGCTGTTCCATGTCCAAAATGTCAAGTCAGCCCACAGGGTGTGAAGAATGAAGTGGCATGTGCCAAGAAATTGAGAAAAATGATGATTTGGTTGACGGCTCGCACCAACCGACACATGGTGCAGATCAGAAGTGAAAAAATGGAGCTCCAAACAATGGATCGCGCCAGATGATGTAGGCTGCGCTAGCACGACCATGCCAAAACTCGCGCCCCGTACTAGCATGATGCAAACAACCCGTGCTAGATGTGGCGCTTTGCATTAGCACGAGGCCAACGACCCATGCCAGATCTGATGGGATGCATCAGCACGAGGCCATGTGAGTGGCACATGCCGTGCCATCCGTGGCACCCCGTGTAAGGTTGCATGATCTGCTTCATTATGCGTGCATTAACAGTTGCATTTGGCAAATTTTTTAGCTAGTTTAATTTGGTGAATTTTGAGTATAGTTGAGTTTACATAACAAGGGGTTTAGATAACCATGTTTTGTTTTCTTGTCAAAACCCCACATTTTGTAAACTTAATTAGTACTAATGGACATCTTGTATCCACATGCTCCTTTATCTTCCTTGTGATCGTCTTTAGTAGGTCCCCCATGGTTAATTTTTGTTTACATTCTATGTGAAGGTCGTTCGTAAGGGCGGTAGAAGATATTGAATGCCGTTCACAAAGATAGTAGAAGAGACATAAGCCATTCATACTAGAATGGTAGTATATGAAGACCATAAGCATCGATGCGTGGTCGAAGGAGATTGAAGCCAAAGAAATGGTGAATCGTGGTCCGATGAGTTGTGCTTATGTCTAAAAATGATCAGAGAAGATTTATCCTTCAGGTCTAGTTCTATTGGATTCTTCTTCTTGAGCACTACAAAATTGACTACTAAAACTCTCAAATCAGACTAACGGCTCACCCATAGCGAAGGAAGCAAGTTCAGCCGGCCGAGGCACAAACTGGTTGGAATGGGCCATTCATGGTTGGCACCAACGGCCTGCGCCAAAGGAGTATCCCTGCGCCAAGAAGACCAGTACAAGGCTATGGATGGCCTGCACAAGATTCAAGGAGTACCACTATTCTTCCTACTTCACCTATGTTTTGACATGATTTTTTGTGCATTGGACACTTTGCATGGGCAAAGTGTGGGGAGGGAGTAGTGACCACTTAGGGAGTTTTCATTTTGGATTTTCTTGGTGCATTTCATGATTTGCTTTGGTAGTTTATCTTGTCAGTTTGTGATGCTGATTTTTGTTTGTTGAGGGATGATTTTTGGATGGACATTTGGTTGTATGACATGCTATGCTAGGGATTTCTAGTTTGCATGGGTCATGATGTTTTAGGAAATTGGTGGTGTATTTTTATGTGTGACTATCTTTTGTAGTGTGAAGCCCACTTTTAGGGCATTTTTGTGCTACATTAAAAAATTGGAAAACTTGAAAAAAATGAAAAAATTCAAAAACCTGGATAGGTCAAAAACCCAAAAGTGCAACTTGGGTAGCATGAGGAAAAGTCTGGATAGGTAGAGAGACCTAGGTAAAAATGAGAGGCTAGGCCCGGCTAGGCTTACGAGCCTAAGAAAAAATGAGAGGCCGTGTGGAAAAAGGTGAGAAGTGAGTACCCTTTGTGTGTTAAAGATTGGATGAAAACCTGAAAGGGCTCCTAGGCAAAATTAGAGAAATTGAGAGAAAATAAAAAACTAGGTTGAATGCATGCTTCCGCGGTGGATTTTTTTTAAGACTACTCTTTGATTGCTTTTGGATCATTTCGGGAGCAAGCTAGGTTGACACTTATCTTTTTGGCTTAACTTTTTCAACACTTTACTTTTTTAGTGGTTTGATTACTTATGTCTTTCGGGGAGTGTGACCGTTATGAGATTCTTACTTTCTTGGGGGAAACAAGGTAATCTTGGAATAAGTTGAATGCCTCGGTTAACATTTTTTTGCGCGCTACATTTTGCTTGATTTTTTTTGTCTTCTATTTACTTGAGGACGAGTAAAGGGTTATGTGTGGGGAGTCTGATATGCTTCATTTTGCGTGTGTTAACTGATTCATTTGACATACTTTTTAGTTGCTTTTGCTAGATGGATTGCTAGTATTAATTGAGTTTACGTAACAAGGGGTTTAGAAATCCATGTTTGGTTTTCTTGTCTAAATCTTGCATTTTGTAAACATAGTTGATACTAATGGACATCTCGTATTCACGGGCTCCGTAACTGCCTACCTTTGGCTTCAATATCCTTCTACCACACATTGATGATCGTGCCCTTCGTCTACTACCATTCTAGAGGTAAATGGCCTTTGTCTTTACTACCGTCTTTGCGGATGGCCTTCAATATCTTCTACCGCTCTTACGAACAGCCTTCACATGGTCCAATGAGTTGTGCCTCAATCCGAGAACGATCCAAATAGAATTATCCTTCTGGACTGGTTCTATTGGATTCATCTTCTTGAGTAATATAAACTCTCAAATTGGACTAACAGTTCTCCCGTAGAAAAAGAAACTAGTTCATTCGGCCGAAGCACCAACATGACATGCGAGTTGTGCATGGTTTAACACCAATGACCCACACTAGAGGAGATGCCCCACTCCAAGGAGACCGATGCAAGGTAGTGGCGCGACCCACGCAAGACACAATGGCCCATAGAACAAAGTCGAGAACCCCTCTACGTGGCCAAGTATGGGTGTGAGACATCCCATTTTAGATGTCCCGCACCGTTCCAAGTCCATTTTGTCAAGACCAGCCGACAGGGTATGTGAATCTAAATGGCGTGCACCAATTTTTTGAGCAAAAAACCCAGCCTAACCACGTATCGTGCCCACGGCCACATGCGTTGATCAGAAACTCAAGGTTCAGTACTCTGACGGCACCCCGCAAGAGACGATGCGGTCCGCGCCAGTGCCAGATGAGATCCGTGCCAAACCTCATGCCCCACGTCATGTTGACGATCCACGCCCTCGGTTATGAACAGGTTCCCTCTTCCCATGGAGAGGTGCAACCCGTGATAGGCCTTGCGCACCACGCTAAGTAGATTCCACGGGCTGCGTCATCCATGACACCCCACGCTGGGCGGTGGTTGAGCTAGGGTTTACCCTATTTTGGGCCTATTTTTATGCCCAATTTCCTACTACTATATATAGAACCTTAGTTTACCATGTTTTCATACTTTATCATAGCTTAGTTTCATCCTTAGAAGGGTAGAGGAGAATCTCTCCTTACGATACTTTATCTTTTCGTCTTTTCATTTGGCTGTGATCTTAAGATGTGGAATTCAAATCTATATTTGAATTTCATATCAAGGGAGTAGTTTCCAATGTTTGGGGATAAATTAATGTGACTTGGTTATTTCTTTATGATTTTTGTGATTATATAGTTCATCGTAATTTTGTGTTCATAATATTATTATGATTTGCTTTTGAGTTTGAATGCATATATAACACCACATATAAGCGCACCATTTGGGCTATATTCATGCTAGGTGCACATACCGATGCCACTCTGGGAAAGGAAACCTGGATATTTGTATGGGTAGAGGGAAATGAGTCCGCGTGAGTGTGTACACGGGAGATTCGAGGTCACCCTGATCCACTTACCATCGCACCAGTTGTCCGATGGGTTCCGGGTAGCAATAGATTAATTAGTAGCAAGCTAGGGTTACAAGAAACCCTAATGTCACAAATAAGGTGGCTACGATCTTTGGGCCTAATTGATAAGACCCAAGGGGAGTAGTTGCATTCATGGTGGAAGCCCGTGATGTAATTACACGGGGGAGAATCAGACCTACAACAAAGGCTGGATCTTGTTGCACTCCCTTAATTACGATTGCGGTGTCAATGGAGGGTTGCAAGAGCACCCGCCATGACAGAGACGAGGAAGTGTATGCCATCGGCCACACCACGTGTTATGGAAACACTATTAGGCTTGTTTAGATCTCTATGTGAAAGAAACGAGGATAGAAGCATTATATTTACCAAGTCGCTCAATGATTTCCCCAAGTGCTAGCTCTAATTTGTAGTTGTGTTATTTACTTTGCATGTTTTGTAGTTGTTAAATTGAAAATCCAAACTCCCCCTCCTTTTGCATGTTTTCTTTACTAGCTATTCCTTTCACTAGTACTGATTGATGACCCATACGAGGTTGTGTTTCTTGTTGATACATTAGACCTAGCATCTATGTGGACAAACCCAGGGCTTTCCACTAACTACCCCCTAGGTAGTATAGCAGTGAGATCGGGGTGCAAAATATAAATTTTATCTTTGACCACCATTCTAGGCTCAGGTTAATTAGCTATAATTAATGACCCCTGGGTCGAGGCAGGTCACGTGAGTACCTTTTTTGTGTTAAAGCTAGGATGAAAACCCAAAAGGGCTCCTAGGGAAAATGAGAGAAATTGAGAGAAAACAAAAAACTAGGTTGATGATGCATGCTTTGATGGTGGATTGTTTTTGAACACGACTCATCGATTGTTTTGGGATCATTTTGTGAAAAGTAAGCTAGCTTAACACTTATCTTTTTGGCTTACCTTTTCCACATTTTACTTTTGGGTGGTTAGATTGCTTATTTTTTTCGGGGTGTGTGAGAGTTATGATATTCTTACTCTTTTTGGGGAAATAGGGTAATCTAGGAATAAGTTGAATGTCTCGGTTAAGTTATGCCGGCACGCTACACTTAGCTTGATTATTTGTCTTGTTTTTCTTTACTCGAGGACGAGTAAATGGTTAAGTTGAAGGAGTCTAATCTGCTTCATTATGCATGCGTTGACCATTCCATTTCACATATTTTTTGGCTAGTTTTATTTGGTGGACTGCTAGTATTAGTTGAGTTTACGTGACAAGGGGTTTAGACATCCATGTTTAGTTTTCTTGTCTGAATCCTGCATTTTGTAGACGTATTTAGTATTAATCAACATCTTTTATTCACGGGTTCCTTGATCTTCCTTGTGATCGTCTTTACTAGGTCGGTTATGGTTACGTTTTGTTTACATTCTATGTGAAGGCTGTTCGTAAGAGCAGTAGAAGATATTGAAGTCCGCTCGTAAGGAAGATAGAAAAGACAAAGGTCATTCACACTAGAATGGTAGTAGATGAAGGCCACACACATCAATTCATGGTAGAAGGAGATTGAAGCCAAAGATAGGCAGCAATGGAGTTAAAAACGACCAATGAAGAAATTGTGAATTGTGATCCGATGAGTTGTGCTTAAGTCTGAGAATGATCCAAGAAGAATTAGCCTTCAAGGCTGGTTCCACTGGGTTTGTCTTCTTACGAACTACAAAATCAACTACTAAAACTCTCAAATCGGACTAATGGTTCACCCGTAGAGAAGGAAACAAATTCAGCTTGCCGAGGCACAAACTGGTCGGCATGGGCCGTTCATGGTTGGCACCAACGGCCAGCACCAAAGGAGCAGCCCCATACCAAGAAGGCCTGCACAAGGCTATAGCACAGCCTGTGCCAGACGCGAAGGGCTACAAGCACGAGGCTCAGTCCCACTCCACGCAGCTAAGTATGGGTACAAGATGTCCCATTTTTTACGTCTCGCACCATTCCAAGTCCAAAATACTAAGACCAGTTGTCGAGGTTTGGGAAATCACACAGCCCGCACCAAGTTTTGAGCGGAGCATACTTCTCGATCAAGGCTGGTGACACTGGCCATAGACACATATCAGAAGTATCAATTGCATCACTATGATGATACCCCGAGCTAGACAATATGACCCGGACTTGCGGAACGTCATGGCCTGCGCACGGCTCTGTGCCCTGTGTCGCTTGAAGAGGCATGTGCCCCGAGCCACTATAATGGCCGTCCAGCACCACTAGAATGGCCATCCAGTGCCACATGAAGAGGCACGACCCGTACCAGGCCTCGCGCCTCGCACTAAGGACACGCTAGGAACTGCACCATCCATGACGATCCACGTTGGGTGGCGACTCAACTAGTGTTTACCACAATTTGGTCTATTTTGGGCCTATTTTTAGGCCCAATCTCCTACTACTATAAATATAGCCTTAGTCCACTAGGGTATCACATCATATATTTAGTTTTCATTTTTGTAGTTAGGAGAGCAACTCTAGTGAGAGAAAAATTATACATTTCTTTTCTTTCTTTTGCTTTAATCCTGAGATGTGGAATTCAAATATTTATTTGAATTCCATATCTATGGAGTAGTTTCTATACCTTGGTGATAAATTGTAAGAGCATAGTTTGATCTATTTACTTTGTGAGATTCTTTAGATTCATCCTAATATTTGTGTTCATGATATTATTGTGATTGTTTTTGATTATTTGAATTGAATGAATAGTACACCACATATAAGCACACTTTAGGCTATATTCATGTATGGTGAAAATATTGATGCCCCATTGGGAAGAGAAACCTAGATGTTAGAATGGGTAAGGGAGAACACATCTGCGTGGGTGTGTGCACGAGGGAATCGAGCATACTCTGACTTATTTTCAGTTGAACCAGTCCTAGTTGACTTCGTAAAGTTGTCTGAGAGGTTCCGGGTAGAGATAGAAAATAGTAGCAAGCTAGGGTTGTAAGAGGCCTTAGATCATAGATAAGGTGCCAATGACTGTTTAGCCTAATTGATAGAACCATCGGGAAGTAGTGCATTCGTGGTGGAAGCCCGAGACATAATCACATGGGAGACAAATAGACCTACAACAACGGTTGGACCTTGTTATACTCCCCTAATTACGATGGCAGTGTCGATGGAGGGTTGCGAGTGCACCCGCCGTGACAGGGATGGGGAAGTGTATGCCATCGGCCACACCACGTGTTATGAACACTCTATTAGGTTTGCCTAAATTTTGGTGTGAGTGAATCGAGGATCGAAATATTAGATTAACCATGTTGCTCAATGACTCCCCAAGTGCTTAGTTTAATAGCTTACTTTCATTTTTTTACTTTAATGCTTAGTAACTGTTAGTTTGAAAAACCAAACCCCCCTTTCATGTTTGCTTTACTAGCTATTCCTTTCCCTCGTACGGATTGGCGACTCGTACGAAGTTGTGTTTTATTGATATTTAAACCTAGCATCTCTGTAGACAAACCCAGGGCTTACCGCTAACTACCCCACATGTAGCGTAGGAGTGAGAACAATGTGCAGAACTATAAATTTTGTATCTTTTGACCACCGTTGTGAAACCCCATCCTTAACGAATTCAGTACGTAGTTAATAATTGAGATTGAGACAAAACAATCTATTTTTATTTTTCTCTTTTCGAGAAATGTTTTTGTTAAAAAAAATGAAAAGAAAATAAAGACAAAAAAATAATTAAACAATAAGAAAATTTTAAAAATAGTGTAAATGGAGAATTTATTACACTATTTGTCTTTAGTACATTAGTCAATAACACATCTTCCAAAAACAGGTAACAAAATTTAAGGAATTAGAAATAAATAGATAATAAGTCAAAATAGAGAGAAAATGAGAAGTAAAATTCATGATAAGAATTGAACATTTAATCAAAAAAAAAAAAACTAAAGCTTTAATCAAATGGATATAGTTCAGATTAGTTATAGTATAAATGGCAATGTCTTGGGAAAGACCGTCTTTCCATAGGTTTATGGAAAGACAGAGTTTAATTAGAATAATAAAAGATAAAAGGTATTAGTTGCAATATTAAAAATTTATTATGCAACTTGTAGAAATATAAAGTATATAACCCGGTTCATGCATCCCAAAAATTTTATCTTCATTTATTTTAATTTATACTTTAAATATTGGTCTTTCCACATTTTATGGAAAAACCATTTTTTAAGAGACTGACTCATTATAAATTATATTGAAAGATCTATAATTAATATAAAGCATCGAAAAATATATAAAATCTCGTAGATTTTAATTATAAGTGAAGTCAATATATTGTTAGTTGCATACCTATTTATAATCTTGAAAATAATAATAATAGTAAAAAATAATTTTTTAAAAAATGGAACAAAAAGATAAATAAATGTATATATAAATACTCTTGTATTTAATAATAATAATAAAAATAATAATAATATAAAATAAATAAATTTCATACTTATCACAATAATATATAATAATAAATTTTCATATGTAATTTAATTACAAATAAGAATAAAATAAATAAATAATTTATTATTAAAAATCCATGAATCACTCTATATTCTTTATCAACATATTAATTTATGAACTATTTCATATTCATTAAATGTTATATGTGAGTATTTACGTTAATATTAAAATAAAATAATATATAAACATATATAGATGTCGAGCATTACAATAAAATGATATATGTATATAGAAATAAATATGTGTGTGTGTGGATGTCGAGCATTACAATACTAAACTCAAATACTAACAATTAAATTTAGTTAAAATAAATAACTTATTATTTCTAATATTGTTTTGATTTATGAGAATTGAATTGTATTTATTACTTATATATAATTAATTATAAATATTGAAAAATTTAAAGAAGAAAAACCAATAAATAATGAATTAAAAGGTATTAAAAAGGAGTTAGAAAAAAAAGAGAAAAGGAGGAAAAAGAAGACTTAAGAGAAGTAAAAGAAAAGAAATGAATAAAAACAAAACAAATGATATTGATGTGAATAAGGAGCAATGATTAGTACTGTGTCTGGAAAGGAAAACAATAAGGGGGCGTTTGGTTCAAACATGAGAAAGGGAAAGGAAGAAAAAAGAAAGGAATGATACTAGATTTCTCAAACTGTTTGGTTCAACAATGGAAATGGAATCAGATTCTCCTCCATTCCCTTAGTGCCAGTTTGGTTCAAGAAGAGGAACAAACTTCGATTTTAAAATTTTAAAATAACATATACAAGATAAGTAATTTCATATTAATCACACATGCTAATAATAATGTAAAAAATTCATAAGAACCGACAAAAAGATTCTAATTTTTAATACATAATTTTGTGAAATATAATATACCAATAAAAATTCAAATCATAAACATAAATCATTCAACATTGAGTACCATATAAGTCTAAATATCATCACACCCACCAGAAGTAGCACTGCCAAGTAGACCCTTCACATATTATTTTTTCAAATGAGTAGGACAGTTGAAAAAGATATTCAACTTATTTGGTTATGCAGTTAGAACGTTTGCTGCCTCCATCCCCTCACTTGGTGATAAGCGATCCAATTCAAGTAATTCACCAAAAAATTTACTACACTTATCAGTTGTTTCTTGCTCACGATTATCATCTCGAACCCAAACATTGGCCATTGTAGAAAGATGACTATTCATATCTTTCATAAAATGCTGCAGATTGCCAATTCTGAGCCACCAGAATTCTAGGTTACCTTCTCCGCCACTTTTGTACTTTTCCTTTTTTTTTTTCAGAATTCTTCTATTTTTTTACCTTCTTCAAGGGAGGAGCATACTCAAGAGTTTCAGCTTCACCATCATCATCACTTGAGCTAGTGTCAACTTGCACAATTCTCTCATTTTCCATGCTTCTCACAACATCTTCAAATCCCTCACCAGGTTTTCCAATTGCATAGTCCTTACCATAAATCTCCATCAAGGTATGCAAGTGAGGAAAATGCACTCCATATAAGTTTTTGCAAGAAGGATGACCCTTTAAAATGAAATTTTATCATATAAAAAATATAACGAAATAAGTTTAGTATATAAATGCATTGTATCAAATTAGTTTACCTTGAAATATTCATTGTACACAGATCTTTTCACGGATATCACATGCCTTTGATCATCCCATTTGAATCAGCTCATTCCTAACATTTGAAGTATGGCTCTAAATTTGCTAACAAGAGTTTTCAATCTAGAATCAATGTGGGGTGTAGCTTTCAAACCACATCCCGACATTGCCTTCCCAAACAATTCCTCCAAACGAATCATATAGCCATTTCTAAATCCATTCTCACATTTCAAATGTGGATCAGTGGATAACTCATGCAAAGCACCTACGAGGGCCTTATCTTCTTCACTAGTCCAATATCGTTTATTTTTACCCCTTCCACTAGTACCATCAGTTGACAAACTTTCATCCATCCTATTTTCACATAAATTTCAATCATCAATAGAGATAAACATATTTAAAAGAAGCTATACCCACACTGAAATCATTAACCAACAAAACATACTTTAAGAACGAAAAACTAAATTAATCAACTAAAATAAAAAATGATAACTGAAAGTTGAAAATAAATCTGCTACTTACTTAAAATTAAAATGTTCCTGGTCTTTATTCTAATTCATATAAAAAGAACAATATAAACTATGTCTCTATAACATGAATGAAAATAAGTCTCTTTGAATTCTTGCTCGACAGTGTTGAACATTGTTTACACCAATGAATTTCTATAATTAGTCCAAGGATCAGATGTATCAATAGACGTTATATAATCAACTTCATCGCCATCCCCATCGTCACCCCCATTGGAATCGGAATCCTCATCATCATATATGTCCTCAAAAATAGATCCGGGAGGCATATATTTCTTTCTCAGATTGTGTAATAAACAACATGCCATGAAAATACAGCCATGTGTTTGTAAACTAAACTAGGAAGGGCTTCTAAGCATTCCCCATCTCCCCTTGGTACCCCAAAACACCGTTCTATCACGTTTCTAGCCCTTGCATGTATTAAGTTGAAACACTCTTTGGCGCATTACAGTTGGCGAGGACCATTGTTCCACTCTCTAAGGAGATAAAGGTGTCCTCTAAATGGCGCAAGATATCCCTCTCCATTAGTATATCCAGCATCACACAGATAATGACAACCTTTATAAAAAAAATTGTTAGGCCATAGTTTTTAATATTTTAGTTTTTAAGTATTCATATTCTCATTTACCTATAGGAACCTTCCAACCACCGTGCCTAGAAATAGCATCCCGTAGTACTCTACCTTAATGTGCTGAACCCTCCCAACCAAGTAAAACGTAAATGAATTCCATCTCTAGTGAGCAAACTCCTAAAACATTCATTGTAATTGTACCCTTTCTTGTCTGATATTTGGATCAATCCTATGATGGTACAATTACATTAATCATTGTACCATCAAGTGCACCTAAAGAATCCTAGAAAATATACAACATTTTAGATGAATTAATATCATGATTCTTTAATGTTTTTTAAAGAAATGAGATAATTGTTTGTGTTACCGTAAAATACTTCTATCTGTTGTCATTGCAATCTTCAGTTATAGGAAAAGTCTTCTTATGTAACACAACGTGCAACTTCAAAATTGCCTTCAAGCACAAATTAAACTATCTACTAACCGCCTTAACACTCTTATAACAGACAAGTATTCTTTTGGTGGTGTGCTATTGTATACAAGAAAATTGCAACAATTTCTTATATAGTATCACTGAAGCCACCAATATCTCTAACCATCTCACAAAGCTTGTTAAAAGCACATCAATTCATACGAAGCTGACTCCTACACAAAACATCACTATCTCTCACTAATCTATTTAAATTGATCATTCTATTTATTCTTCTACTTCTCTTTTTTTCAGACAAGATTTTTGAAATATACAATATTTTACTGATCGAGTAAAATGGCAAGTATACCAGAATCACAACATTAATCATAAGTATTGTAAATTCAATGAACTCATATTCTCTTCTTCTTCTCAATGAAACACCACGACAAGCTATTTTGTGTATTATTAACCAAAATATTATTAGGCCATAAAAATATAGGAACTAATGCTGTGACAAATTAGGATTTCAAGCTCATTAAAAAAAATTGAAAATCAAAGGCAATGAAACTATCAAAGAAAGAACCAGTAAATTTTAAAAGGCTGTCAACTTGAGAATAAAGAGCAACACAATATGCATCCATATGGTGGAAGTTCAAACTCAAAATCATTAAAAACAGAAACACTTGAATTTTCATACCTATATAACTTTTTATGTTATTTGTTACCAGCATATTTCTTCAGCTTAATATTGTCTGAGTTATTTTTTCATCTACTACCACAATAAAACAACTCTCTATAGCAATACATGCATTTCAAGACCTTGTCTCTGCTTGCATTCCCTAAACCCAATCTTCTCTAGTTAATAAAAACTCCCTGCAGTATTCTGTCTTTGAGATTCATCTTTTTACTTTAAGAGAATACAATCAAAGTACAACTACTTTGAAACAATATATTTCCACTTTTGTACAAGAAACCAACTTATCGAATCTATGAAACATATGGCATTTATTCAAAAGGTATTATCAAAATTTCAAAAGAAATGGAATGAATAACGATTTGGAAGCAGAATTCTTCCTACGCTGTAGCTTCTGGAAAATGGATATCGATGATGTGCAGTTAATTTCAACTAAAGACTGAATCTAAAAGCTATCTCCCTATCTTTCTTTATTTTGATCAACACCTGCACTTAAAACTCTTGACAAAAAAGTCCATTCCAGATGAATTCTTTCCCCATTTTCCGACATGAATCAAACACAACATAGTGCATTCTAATTGAAACGATCAAGAACAAAAGCAAACAATAAACCAATAAATGTAACCAAATTCAACTCAAAAGCTTAATTCCATTCACAACCATTTCTTCCCCAAATATCATCCTAAAAGCCATCAACTGAAAGAGGCCTCCAATCTCCATTTACAACTACAAAGCCAATTTATGTAGTATTCACAGGTTGTTCCCCCTTCAATTTTACAAGAAACACTCTCTTCTCTCTCCTCCTCCACCCCCTCTGAAATCTGCTTTCTACTGTAGAGACCGGAAACGGTCACATCTCCGCCGTAAACGGCTCTCTCTCGCCTTGACAAGAGAGTTGCTCCGTTTATCAGACACCATGGCTGACAAAACAACAACCACAAATGCTAAATCTTTCATCGCAGCGCTCCAATCGAAAGCCCCGCCACTCCTTTCAGCCCTACCAAACAATCCAGAGATCACCCCAAAATCTGAAAACCTTGGAGAACCCGCTTGTTTATACTCTGACGATGATATATCCACACTCTCGGCTCACTATACGAATGCCCTCGTGGGTAAGTTCACCAAAGGGAGATTATCCATGGAGCAGCTGGAAGGGGCTTTCAAGACTGTGGGCTTCTTTGGGAAATACCAATTGGGGTCGCTCGACTACAAACATATTCTCATCCGCTTTGAACTCCTAAACGACTACCAACGCTGCTGGATCAAAGGTCTGTGGTGCTTCAACGGAGTTCACATGAAGATCCTCAAATGGTCGCCAGACTTCTCCACACAGAAGGAATCGCCGATCGTCCCAATCTGGTGCACATTCAGGGAAGTTCCCCTTTACTATTACAATACTTCATCTATAGAGGCTATTGGGAATAGTATTGGCAATTTTATAAAAAAAGATTTAGCAACTGAAATGCTAACTAGACCATCTGCAATCATGCTCTGTGTTGAGATAGACCTGCGAAAACCCCTAAATCAGTTCATAAGATTGGGTTCTGTCTCAAACAATAGGAAATGTAACATTGAATATGAGGACATACCCCTGTATTGTGAAAATTGTGCTAAGTTAGGACACTCACTGAATCAATGTAGAGGTCTAATCTAGACCAACACAGCTCCACAATGGCAACCCACAGGGAACAAGTTTGAGAAGATACCTAAAATTGTTAATGATCCACAACCTACTAACAACACCTATCTCAAAGACCAGCTACTTCATCAAAAAGCCACTACTAATCCTACACTGCAACCATCCTCCTACATACCCAAGCACCTGGAAACTAACCCTGCTAAGATTATTGCACTGCAAGAAGTCAGTCCTGTAAGTAACACAACATAGACACCTCATCCATCTCCAATCCTTGACCTCACAGACTCACCACAAGCTGATCCAAAATCACCTACTACAGAGTTGATTAATGCAACAGCACTACCAAGCCATAACAAAACTCACAAAGTCTATGCTCAGGATGATATACAGATAGGGTCCCAAAAAATTTTTACCCACAAATTCTCTCACACTAATCCTCCACTTTCTCAACATAGAAAGATGGCAAATAGATTTTCTGTTCTGCAGGACACAGGTGTATCCCCAGAAGCAGAAGAAGAATTGAACCATCCACTACACCAAACACTGCTAGGAGAAATGGAGGAAGAAGGACCTTTCCTGGATGACCCAACTACAATACCTGAGCTGGTTAATGTTCAATCTCAATCAACAGGTAACATAAACACTATAGGTAAGTCCAAGTCTAGGAAGAACACTTACCTGAATCAGCTAAATAAGATGATGTTAAGATCCAATACTAAAAGCCACAAATCAGGTGAACAATGACATGCACCACTTCCATTAATTTCCTGGTCTGGAACCTTAGGGGCTTAGAGACTTCAATGCTTAGATTAAAACACATCGTCAGGAAAAAAAATGAGTTGTTGTGTATAATAGAGCCAATGCATGATAACAATGAATGTCACTCCTACATGGAGAAACTCAGTTATTCACATTTCCTACCTCTTCAAAATGGGAAAATATGGCTGTTCTGGAATGGTACTCTAAATGTTGCTTTACTCTCCTAGCATGAGCAATTTTTACATGTTAAAATTACCCATGTTATAACAAAGATTGAAATGGATGCTGTTTTTGTCTATGGCCTTAGGAATAGGGAAGGCAGAAAGGTTCTATGGCATGAACTGAGTCACCTTCCAATTTCAGAAACTTATTTCATAGGCGATTTTAACACAATTTCTTCACTTACAGAATACAGGGGACCTTCCAACCCAAGTCTAGGTAGTATAAGAGATTTTAATAATTGGATAGCCACTAATGGAATTCAGGAAATCAATACTGTGGGAAATCTCTACACATGGATTGACTCTAGATTGAGAAAACCCACTTTCAAAAGACTATATAGAGGTCTTAGTACCATGCAATGGAATGCTAAATTCCCAGCATCTTCCATTCAAGTACTAAATAGACAATCCTCAGATCACTCCCCTCTTCTTCTACAAATCTCATCCACAGTCCCCTCTTAGCCAAAGCCCTTCAGATTTCTTAATACATGGTTTAACAGATCAGAATTTATAGAATTGGTTAGGAATAACTGGGCCATACCAATCTCTAACCAAGGAATGCTCAGACTTTATCTTAAACTAGTAAGACTAAAAAAGGTAATTAAGGTCTGGAATAAAGAGTCTTTTGGAAACATTGATTCCAATGTATTAATTGCTGAAGAAAATTTAAGATTCCAGGAGATAAATTATGACTCCATAGGCACATATGCAGAATTAATTAAACTGAATGAGAAAAAGGCCCTGCTAATTAGAGCTTTAAAAGAAAGAGAAAAATTTTGGAAGCAGAAATCAAGAACTAACTTGACCAAACTTGGAGATAATAACACAACATTTTTTCATAAATCAGTTCAGGAAAAGAACTGCAAGCTACACATCTCAAAAATAAAAAATAGACAAGGTCTCTGGTTAGAAACTCATACTGACATACAGGATGAGGCTGTGTCTTTTTACTCTGACCTGCTCTCTGAACCTAATCAGCCCAACACCACCACATATTATTCCCACTTTCTCAGCCAAATCCCAGCAATAATATCTCCCCAGGACAATCAGTCTTTGTCTAAACCGGTTTCAGAAGATGAATTAAAAAAAGTGGTAATGAGTCTAAATAGGAATAGTAGTCCAGGCCCTGATGGTTTTACCCCAAAATTTTATGCTAAATGCTGGGATATAATAAAAAAGGACCTAATAGATACAGTAAATGATTTCCTGCTAGGCTCAGAAATACCAAGAGGAATAAGCAGTACATGGATAGCCTTAATACCTAAAAAATAGACACCCTCCTCTTTTGATGATTACAGGCCTATTAGTCTATCAAATGTTGCAAATAAAATCTGTTCTAAGGTGCTAATGGAAAGAATGAAACCATACATGGACAACTTAATTTCCCCTAACCAGACATCTTTCATGAAAAATAGAGACATCTCTGATAATGTACTCTACCTCCAGGAAATGATTAAGTTCTTAGACAAGAAAAACAGGATACCAAACTGCATCTTAAAGTTAGACCTTAGAAAAGCTTTTGATAGAGTAAATTGGCAATTTCTGGAAAGGGTTCTTAGTAAATTTGGATTCACAGGGAGTTTTTTAAAAGCTGTAATGAACAACCTTTCTCAGGCTTATTTTTCTGTTCTTATAAATGGTAATCTAGTTGGATTTTTCAGAGCTACAAGGGGCATCAAACAAGGTGATCCTCTATCCCCTTTTATTTTCAACATTTTCTCTGAAGCTTTCTCCAGAAGCTTATCTTTTATTTTCATGAATAAAAAGATCAGTTACTATCAGCTCCCCACTGGCATCACACCTGCATCTCATCTGAGCTATGCTGAGGATACTATCATTTTCATGCAAGCATTAAAGTCTAATCTGATCTGAATAAAAGCCTTTTTAGGAACTTTTGAACTAACCTCTGGGCAAAAGATAAACTATGATAAATCTGATTTCTATGCTAGCAAAAGAGCAACAACTGTTAAGATAAATCAGATAAAATCAATTTTAGGAATGAAGAAAGGAGTCTTTCCATTTAAATACCTGGGATGTCCAATTTTCAAAGGTAGGACTTTAAATGTATATTTTGAACCTTTGTTGGAAGCTGTAGATATAAAGCTCCTGAACTGGAAAAAGAGGTGGTTAAGTTTGGGAGGCAAAATGGTGCTTATTGAATCTTGCCTATATTCCCTCTCACAGCATATTTGGTCAGTCCTAAAGCCCCCTAAACAGATAATAAAAGCACTGGAAAAGAGGATGACAAGGTTTTTCTGGGGGGAAACAGACGGAAAATTACACAAAGTGTGGAGGACATGGACTGATATGTGTAAACATAAATACCATAATGGTCTAGGATTTAGATCTGTAAGAGCTATAATTGACTCATGCTCAGCCAAACTGTGGTGGAAAAGCTAATTGGGTACAACCATGTGGTCAAAACTGCTATGGGCACTTCCACAGTCCCATACATGGAAAAGGATATGTAGTATTAACTCGTTTGCAGAATAAAACTCTCTCATTATACATGGTAAAGGATTGAGTAATTGCTGGAATGCAAACTGGTGCCCAAATGGTCCTCTCTCTAAATATGTTCCACTCTCAGCCCTATCACCCTTCTACTATCACACCATTGCTGACTTCATCAGAGAAAAAAACCAGATACTGCAGTATATCTCACCTTATCTGGAACATGATACTTTGACTTTCTTGCAGGATGCACATCCTCACACAGAAAGGGAAGATAGATTAATATGGAAACTAGAAGATACACGTATCTTCTCTTTCAAATCAGCATATAGAGGCCTTACTCAGCAATCAGGTAATTTTCCAGCCACTACATACATCTGGAACCCCAGACTACCAAAAAATATTTCCATTTTCACATGGAAGCTACTGAACACTCTCCTTCCTTTTGATGATGTCTTAGTCCAATGTGGTTTTAGCTTAGCCTCGAAATGTCCTGCATGCAATCATCCTGATTCAATTGAGCATTTTTTCACTTCATGCCATTTAGCTCAAGCAGTTTGGGAAAATACTTCTGACATTCTGGGGATACAAATGGATACATTAGACAGCTTAACCCTAAGGTTTTTTGCATATTGGAACAATACTGAACTCTCTAAGGTGCATAGAGATATCTGTAGAATGTTGCCATCTCTGATATGCTGGTCATTATGGAAAGCAAGAAATTCCCTCTTTTATGACAACAAAAAATTTTCGCAAGCACTAATTATTAAAGAAGTGAGGGATCTTATCTTTCTGTCATTCTCAGCTAAACTTGCTCACTCCAATGTGTATCTTACCAGAAGCTATCCTATTTTCTCCCTAATTCCGCCTATGAGACCACCACCTAAGCCTTCGATATCCATTATCTCTTAGAAAAAGCCACCACAAAACAGTATAACTGCAAATGTGGATGCATCATGGTCTCCCAACATGTCCACAATTGGCCTCATAGCTAGAGACTGGACTGGTAAGCCATGCCTAATACATTCTTTCACTACCATTGCTAGTACGCCTTTAGAGGCTAAAATGAAGGCCATCCAGGCAGCAGCTAGATGCTTCCCCAGTTTGGACCCCGGATGTTCTTATATAGTGGAATCAGATGCCATGAGTGCAGTGACCATGATAAACAATCCCAGATATGCTAAATGGTCTCTATATGTCTTAGCTTTCCAAACTCACTCTGAGCTTAACCAAGCTACTTTAAGACATGTATATAGGGAATGTAATGCAGTTGCTGATGCAATCTCAAAGCATAAACCGACCCACCCTTCACAACATAACATTAGCATCTCTAACATTCCATCTTTCATCAGAGGTCTTATCGAACTGGACAAAAATGATTTTCCTTACATCCGAACACAGAAGCATGCTGCTAAATAATAGATACTGCAGAGTTTTTCCTTTCATTTTGTGCAGGGACACACCATTGAGCATAGACTAGTTCTACCTCGAACCTGGAGCGTCGAACACTCGAACAGGGAGCCCTCGAGCCATAGCACCCTCGAGCAATCAAGCTTTGGTGGCTTCATGTATTGGAGCCCTCGAGCTATAGAGCACTCAAGAACTGGACACCTCGAAGGATATCAGTTTGAATCAAGGCATTGCACATAGACTATTTTCTTGCTTGAGCCTGGAGCATCGGGCACTCGAGCCTGGAGCATCGAGCACTCGAGACTGGAGCATCGAGCACTCGAGACTGGAGCATCGAGCACTCGAGACTGGGGCATCGAGCACTCGAGCGAAAGACCTTGACCTATAGAGTCCTCGACACCATGGAGCCCTCGAACTATGGAGCCCTCGAACACGAGCACATGAGCCCTCGATAACTAGGGCACTCGACAACTTGGACCCCTCGAGCACGGGATACCACGAACTTTCTAGCCCTCGAATACTCTAGCCCTTGAGCACTGGATACACACAAGGCCTCAAGCCCTAGTGCACCGGTGCCCTCGAGAACTGGTGTCGTCAAGCACTCGAGCAATTGAGCAATCGAGCCACTGCAATCATTGAGCTTGAAGGCCTCGAGATCCGGTTACCTCGAACACCCAGGCCTCGAGCACGCTAAGGCCCTCGACCCTAAGCGGCCTTCGAACCACCGAGGCATTTAGCCATCAAGCACTCAAACCATGGAGACTCGACCCCTTCAGACCTTGATCCAGCAAGTATTACTTCCTTTAGATTTCATCCACTAGTCCACTACTATTATTTTATTCTTTTAAAGGCAACGAGGTTGCCTTATCGATGTAATATCCCAAACATCATTGTACATTTTTTGGTTCTACATAGGTTTGGGGAACCTAATACATATCCCCCACCTTAGGGTGCATTTTAAAAAAAAACTACAAAGCCAATTCAAGAATGACAAGACAGATTCAAAGGACTAACATTTACTATAGCAACCTATCAAACACGGAACAAAACTTTCAAAATAAGCTCTCATTCTTTATTTCCAATGAATGAACACTGCAACTTCGGTCGATAGCAACAACCATCTTACATAAAATTCAGTAAAACTAACACCGTGGGAAAAGGGATGGCCAACATTAAGACACAACAATAATAACAACAGGAAGATCAACTAAAAGAGGCCAATTTACAGTATACATGACTTCTGTAAAGCTATCTCAAGAAGATAACAATCCTAATAAGGCATCTATGGGTGAGTGTTTGTTAGGTTTTGAATTCTAAACGAGTCAGATTGCTTACATGCAGTAACGAGCAATACAGATTATGTGGAAGCGATTTTAGAATTCAAAACCTAACTTACTATTACATTCAAAAATTTCAATCAAGCTTTCCCAGCGAGGAACACGTCGGCAACAATTTGGTGAGTGTTTTCATCGCCCTAACATGAATTATATTAAAAAATTATATATATATATATTATACCTGTTAAATTTAAATGTGTTAGTTAGAAATTTATACACATTATTTTAGGCCTGTTAAATTTAATTGTGTCAGTTTGGAATTTTATATGTATTATTTTATGCGTGTTGAATTTTAATGTGTTAGTTTAGAATTTTATATTTTATATAAAATGTTTAAAAATATTATTTTCTATTCATGGCTATTATTTTGGTTCAATCTTATTAAACACAGTGTGTACTTTATCTCACTATGTTTAATTATTGTGAAATTGAGTTAATTAACTGCTCTGATATTTTATGTGATGACCGACTTGTACTTTATCTTGTCATGTCAAACATAGATTATTTGCTACCCGATTGCTTGTCTATGCTTTTCGGAGTCCCTGATGCGATTGTAGTTCGGTCGAAGTCGGCGGGGAACGGTATAGATCGAACCGTCTGATTAGGCCGGCTACATGTAGAGTTTCTGATATGCTAGCATAACCATCTGGATCTGATACAAGCTCATAATTGAACATCTTTTTGGGCGTGGTTGTTGTGAATGAATTCCTAATTGACAGCCTTCGGGCACTACAGAAGAGGTTGTGCCTTGTTTGTTAGTAAGAGTTTCCATATTGACACATGAATGCAACTTGGCATTAACCCCATGCATCCTTTTACTATGTGCTAGGAGTTATGTGGCTATTTTGTTTTATGTGATCACTAAAACTCAACTTGGTAAATACTGGCGATGGAACCTTACTAAGCAAGGAGCTTACCCTAGTGTAATGAACCCCAACAGGTGTAGAGAAAAAAGAGTGAGAGCTCATGCATGAATCATTTACTTCATTTGGGATTGGATCATGGATAGACTTTTGAATCTATAGAAATTTTATTGTAAAAACATGTAAAACATTTATTATAAGACTTTCATTGTAATAGTAAGTTAGGTTTTGAATTCTAAAATCACTTTCGCAAAATCTGTATTGCTCGTTACTGCATGTAAGTAATCCGACTCGTTGGATTCTTGGTATCACGCTCAAGTCTGACCCGATACTTGCGTTGAGAAGGTAGGTCGTAGATCTAGGGTGTTACAACCGTCTCCCACCTGGGTTAATTAGCTACAATTAACGATCCCGAAGGAGGCATGTCACGGCGGCTACTAGGGTTTTGACCTATTTTGGGATTATTTTTAGGCTCAATCCCCTACTACTATGAATATAGCCTTATTCTTCTAGGGTTAGCAGCTTTGGATCATTTTTCTTAGTTCATTTTGTGGATTTGAAGAGTAGCTTAGAGGGAGAACCACTCTCTCTTCTCTCTAGGTTCTTTCTCTTTCCCCTTTTTATTTTAATTTTCCCAAAAATGTGGAATTCAATGAAATACTTGAATTCCATGTTTAGGGAGTATATTAGTAGATTGGGGTTATTTGTATTCATGATTTGAACTTGGCTTTTCGAGATTCAGATTTTCCTATCTTATTGTCTTGTGAATATTTATGCTTGACATTGTGGTTTCTAAGAATTTGTGATTTATGCTGTGTCATTATGATGATGCACTCAATCATGTAATGTAGTATAAAATCGTGCTAGGCTTCATTTCTATCTTAGGATTGTTAGAATTGTGGAGTAGGTAAAGAACCCTTGGGAGATGAGTGCATTCATTTCCTTTGAGAGCAAATCCTTATATGTGTTATACCATGATTCTAATTGGCTAGTTGCATGAGAAATCAAGATGTTGGGCAGTCGATTTGGAAAATCTCAATGGGGAGAATTCCTTGGCTTACCTCGATAAATTAGTGTGTTTGTTTGTAGTGACTAGAGTTTTGCCGACTCTAGAGTCATTACAAGGTGTCATTTCCTTTGCCTCTCAATAGGCCTAGGGATTGAGATCCATAGTGGAGTGTCCGAGATGTAATGCACTTCACTATATACCTAACAGTTGTGATATACGTAAGGCATTGCCCTTCTAGGTGGGCTTTGTATTCCTCTAAGCCTAGGCACGTTAGCATTGGGTTTGAAGTGATGAGGAATGGTTTACGGTGTCACTAGACTAGAGAACATTTCCTAATTATGGAGACGATAAAATATGGGCATTATGGTAAGTACCACATGTGACATACGGGGAGAAATACTTGGCTATCTCCACACTCTGTGACATAGGCATAAGATAGGTTTATATGTCTATATCTGAATGAACTTTGGCGTTGCCGCCAGGGATGCTAGTTTAAAAGTTTAATTGTCAGTTCGCATAATGCATTAGTTTAGTAGTTAGTATTGTTTTTCTTTTTGTTTTGATTGTTATTTTTGGCATGATGCATGAAAAGGAAGTTGAAAAAGAAGTTTGAGAAAATTCACTAGAAGAGATATTTCCCGATATTAAAGCCTTACATGCCCTATCCTTTTTTAGTGATCGATGTTATGATACTATTTTTGTTGAGCATGTTTCTTCTAATTTGAATGAGGATATTTTTCTACAAAATCTTATAACTAACATGCATCGGGATAAGGAATTAAAAACTCCTAAGTCCCTTTGGACCCCTAAACTCAACAAAAATATATCCACTCTTGAGAAAAATGGGTTTGTTTTGTTCATCGCTCCAAAGTTAATAGGTAAACCAAGAATGATGTGGAGATCCATCCATCGAGATGTGGTTACCGGTGGTGTCAAGGATGGTGATTTCGGTGACCCACCAATCCACTCTTATTAGTTTAAAAAAGGTCAAGGGGAAAATAAGTCGTGAGGGCAACAATAAAGAAACGGTGTTTTATTTCAAGTAGGAGTCTTTTTAATTTTTTTTAAAAATTTTGGGGATGTGTTCGATTTTTGGTGGTGTTTTAGGAAATTTTTGTCATCAATTTTGTTTAGAATAGTGCTACTTGTGGTTTTTAAGGTTTTTGGATGCAGGTGCGGAAAAGAAAATTTCAGAATGAAGGAAGGCCGAAAGCCTCATGTTGGGAAATAACATGTACTATACCACGAGATACGGGTCATGTTAATGCCATTAGCACGAGGCTGACAAGCCGAGAGAAGGGCCTCTTGCAAGGAATCAGCATAGACCGTGCCACAAGGTACTGACTGTGTTAATAGCCATCAGCACAAGGCTGACTCAGCTGACACGGGGGCACCGAGAAGTCACCACACATGAGCCGTGTCAACACCAGCATGAGGCTAGCACACGCATGACATGAGCTGATACGAGATGGCACGAGGCCACGTGTTGGCACGGATCGTGCCTAAGGATCCATGTTGCCTACCCTCCTGACCCAATTAAAGCTGAGCCTAATCCCCATTTAAACCCCTACCCTCGTTCATAAATTTGCACATCAGCACCATCTGCTCTCTTCCTCTCAAACTTCCCTATACTCTCCATCACACTCTTTTAGCCATAACTTTCCTAATTTTCATCCTATATACCCCACCTTATATCAAAATCTTCATCTCTACAAGCTCTATCCAACATACTAAAAATTAGCCTCAAAATCCACGTGTTTTCCATGATATTAGAAGAAAATTTGGCTAATTTTTTCTCCCAAAACTCAATTTCTAATTGGTTTCAGGCATTTGGTTTCTTTGATTCTACCTAAGAGGGGTACTGTAGATTCCTCGAGTAAGATTTCACCACACTCGCTGTTTGAGGAACTTTGGCCAAACTATATTCATTATTTGGAGGAGTTGGATTTGTGAATTTTCTGTGGATTTGTTGTTTGCATGCTTGAGGTTTTGGTTAAATAGAGTGGTTGATAGATTTGATTTGAGGGATATTGTTCTTTGTTGAGGGTGTTCGGAGAAAGTTGCTATATTTTATCTTTTGCTAGTTGCTATACTTTTGTGTGTACATCATGTCTCATAGATAGAGAGGAGAGCCTAGTGCACCTTATATGGGGTTGACCACCATCACAGAGAAGCATATGACTAGGTAGGGATAACTAGTGAATCGCCTTATTCTGGAGACAAAGTTTGTAGATGTAGAGACCCTCAAGGGTCTCAAACTGTACAAACCTATCAGGGTCTTACTAGGTAGGAATGGTATGAAGAAATTCACAACTGTGTTCGCTCCCATGTATACCAAATACACCCTAGAGTTTTTATCCGCTGCTGAGAAGGTGAAAAACAGACAGATGGGGCGTTATGTGAGATTCCACTTGGGAGATGAGTCTCGTACTCTGACTTATGCCCAGATGGGGGAGATATTCAAATGGAAGGAGTAGAGGAATGTGCAAGGGTACAATGAGCCAGATACTTTTGAGCTAGTTTTGTTCTCGGCTGCCATCACTTGACTATCAAGGGGGAAGGAAAGCAAAAACAATGACATAGTGCACCCAACACTGAGGTATGTAGCTAGGTTGTTGACTGTGATAGTGAGTTATTATAGGGTGGCCACCACTGCCACCGAGAAGAATTGTAGAAGGCTCTGGTCATTTTGCACATGAAGGGCTTGCCCCAATCTTTTGGATGATTTTATCTTTGGGTGTATTGATATCTCCTTGGCACCATCCCGTGCTGGGAAGATATCATTTGGGAGTATGATCCCACTTTTGTTCTAGCACTTCCAACTTTTGATGAGTGATGAGATGAGGGAAAACCCAAATTTTCCCTTTACACTCACTCTACCGGTCATGGAAGAGGTGAAGTTTAAAGTGAAATAGCATGGTAATGTCTACTGGCGTTACAAGGGAAAGAGGTTTATGAGGCTGCCCCAGCGTGCGAGAACCCATTTGAGCAAGTTATTCAAAGTGCAGGATATCATCATTGAGCTCAATGCAGACTCTGATGTAGTTTTGAGAGAGCATTACCTGGGAGATGATTACGAGGAGGATTATAGCTAGCAGGAGCAGTCTTCAGTACAACCTACATATAATTTTTCCATCCAGTAGCAGCCACCTCTACCTCAGGCTATGCCACCACCTTTGGAGAAGCTCTTAGTGCCACTATCACCTTTCCAACTGGTATTTTGAGGACCACCTCATTCTCAGGGGCTGATTAGAATTTATTAGGAGTCGTATCATTCTACATGGCATGGCGCTAGTAGTTCCCATAGGCATAGTATCTCCTCCCATAACCAGGATTTTACAGAGTCTAGCAGGCACAGCAGCCGTGGGTCCCCACTTAGCTTGAGCCCTGAGCCAGACAGACACAGTGTTTTGAGCGATTCTCAGCATGAGGCTCACTCGTGAGAGTATCTGCAGTACAACCCTTTCAAAAAGCAGAGGTCATCAGGCTTCAAATCTTCTTCTTGCTACCTTATATGGACTTATCCACAGTAGTATGAGCCCGATTGGGAACGTTCTTTGGAGGAATCCATTTTTGGAGTTAGGAAGGATATGTGCATGCTCAAGACACAACTAGACAACCATCATTGGGATACAGGCATAAGGTTTGACAGAGTTTGGTGGACAATTGCACTGTCTGACAAGGGGTGTGAGAGTACTTCATGAGGGTCTCAGGGAGATAAATGATAGGTTGATGAGTTCTTGCATTGGAGGTGGCTATCAAGTTCCGCAAGGGCATATGCAAAGAGCCAGGCGTCGCAGGAGGCATTGGTTTTTTCTATGATTTTAAGTTTTCCTTGACCTTAGTTACATGCATTGGGGACAATGTATGAACTAAGTGTCCGGGATGGGTGGTGGAACACCTATATAGTGGTATCTCCTTTACTAGTATTGTCCTCAACCTATGTTCTACTTGTTTGGGTGCTTTGATGACTATTCTTTCCATGTTTTTGTTTCTTTCCCTCATTAAACTTTTGGTTGTTTTATATGTGAGGGCACCTTTTTTTAGTTTGTTTTTGGGATGTTTCTGGGAAACATTTGGTGGTCTTTTGCTATTTTTTTGGGATGTTTTGGGGAAAACTAGGATGAACCCCAAAAGGGCTCTTAGGAAAAATGAGAGAAATTTAGAGAAAATGGAAACTAGGTTGACGATACATTAGCATCATCCTTGGTTGTAACTAAGTAGAGAATCTAGAGTCATTCTTAGTTACAACCAAGTTGATGACTCTTGGATTTCCTTGGTGGATTATTTTTGGCAACAAATCTTGGATTACTTTTTTGGGGAACTTTTTAGGAAAGTAAGCCAGCTTATCACTTATCTTCTTGCTTACATCTTTCTTCACTTTATTTGGGTGGTTAGATTACTTTAGTTTCTTCAGGGTGTGTGAGAGTTGTGAGATTCATGCTTCTTCGGGGGAATAGGGTAATCTAGGAATAAATCAAATGCATAGGCTAACTTATACCCGCATGCTACAATTTGCATGTGCTTTTTCTTGTTTTATTTACTCGAGGATGAGTAAAGGCTTAAGTATGTGTGTGTGGGGGGGTGATGTTCACCATTAGACATGTGCTAACCTATGCATTAGGCATAATAATTTCCTTTATTTACCTTTTGGATTGCTAGTATAAGCTAGGTTTGCACAACAAGAAAGTAAGCTAGCTTAACACTTATCTTTCTTGCTTACCTTTTTCTTCACTTTATTTTGGGTGGTTAGGTTACTTTAGGTTTTTCAGGAAGTGTGAGAGTTGTGAGATTCTTGCTTGTTTGGGGGGAAATAGGGTAATCCAGGAATAAGCCAAATGCAAAGGCTAACTTATACCCACATGCTACACTTCTCTTAGGTTTTTTCTTGTTTTTATTTACTCGAGGACGAGTGAAGGCTTAAGTGTGGGGGGTTGATGTGCTTCACTAGGCATGCATTACCTTATGCATTAGGCATTATAATTGGCTTAATTTACTTGTTTGATTTCTAGTATTAGTTATGTTTACACAAAAAAGGGTTTAGACGGACACATTTGGTTTTCTTGTCTAAATCTCACGTTTTGTAGACTTAGTTGATACTAATGGACACCTTGTATTCACGGGCCACCAGATCTTCCTTTTTGATCATCAGTAGTAGGTGGCTCGTGGGTACTTTTTATCACATTTGTATTGAAGGTCATTCGCAAAACCGGTTGAAGATGGTTAAGATCATTTGCATTAGAATGGTAGTAGATGAAGGCAACAGAATCTACATCATGGTAGTAGAAGGATTAAGCTAAAGATAGGTGGGCTTGAAGTTAAAGGATCCTAAGGAAGAAACAAAGGATTGTGGTCTGAGAGTTGTGTAAAGTTCTTGGAATGATCCAAGAAAAATCAGCCCTTGGAATTGGTTGCATTGGATTTTTCATCTCAAGCGCTATGAAATTGAATACAAGAACTCTCAAATTGGACCAACAATTCATCTGTAGTGGAGCAAAGAAGTCAGCTGGACAAACCAACAACAAGTGGCACAAATCGCTCATTAGAGGCACGAGACAAAGCACACACTAGCCACGCTATGCTATATAGCTCATTTCAAGGGCCATTGGCACGATTCGTGTCAAGCACCACGAGGTGTGCCAAAACCTAGCACGAGAAACATCGGCTGGTCATGTCCTAAAGTATGGGCTAAGTGTGGGATTGGACCATTCCGCTTCACTCCAAATTTGGGCTACGTATGGGCGAGACACAGGTGTTGTTTCACTCCAAATTTGGCTAAGTATGGCGCAAACCGTTCCGTTTCACACGGCCGTGCTATTCCAAGTCCAAAATGTCAGGACCATCCCACGGGAAGTGAAGAATGAAGCATTCCATGCTAAGAAACTGAGAAAAATAAGGATTTGATTGAAGGCCCACACCAAACAACACCAGTGTAGATCAGAAGTGCAAAAATGGATCTCCAGACAATGGACCGAGCAAGATAAAACAGACCACGCCATGACCGGCACCTTGCACCAGCACGAGGCAAACCTTCCAAGCCAGATTTATCACTCCACATTATCACGAGGCCACGGCAGTGCTAGATTTGACGTACCACACCAGCATGAGGCCACATCAACGACAAAGAGCAGGTCATCTATGGTGCCCCATAGCTAGGGTTTTGGACTATTACGAGCCTATTTTAAGGTCCAATCCCACACTACTATAAATATTGCCTTAGTCTACTAGGGTTAGGAGCTTTGGATCATTTTTCTTTGTTCATTTTGTGGATTTGAAGAGTAGCTTAGAGAGAGAGAAACACTCTCTCCTCTATAGGTTCTTTCTCTTTTCCCTTTTTATTTTTCTATTTCCCAAAAATGTGGAATTTAATGAAATAATTGAATTCCATGTTTAGGGAGTATATAAGTAGATTGGGGTTATTTATATTAATTATTTGAACTTGGCCTTTTGAGATTTACATTTTCCTATCTTATTGTCTTATGAATGTTTGTGCTTGAACTTGTGGTTTCGAAGAACTTTAGTTTATGATATGTCATTACGATAATGTACTCATTCATGTATGGTAGTATAAAATCATGCTAGGCTTCATTGCTATCTTAGGAGGGTTAGAATTGTGGAGTAGGTAAAGAACACCGTGGAGATGACTGTATTAATGTCCTTTGAGGGAAAATCCTTATATGTGCTATACTATGACTGTAATTGGCTAGTTGTGTAAGAAATCAACATGTTGGGAGGTCGATTTGGAAAATTCTGATTGGGAGAATTCCATGGCTTACCCTGATAGATTAGCATGTTTATTTGTACCGAATAGAGTTGTGTCGACTCTAGAGTCATCACAAGGTGTCTTCTTTTGCCTCTCTACAGGCCTAGGGATTGAGATCTATATCGGAGTGTCCGGGATGTAATGCACTTCACTACGTATCTAACAGTTGTGACCTATGCGAGGCATTGCCCTTCTAGGCAGGCTTTGTATTCCTCTAAGATGAGGCACGTTAGTGTTGGAAGTGAAGTGACATGGAATGGTGTGCGGCATCACTGGACTAGAACACATTCCCTAATTATGGAGAAGGTGAGATATGGGCATTGTTGTAAGTAACACGTGTGACAAACGTGGGGGAATAACTGGATATCTCCACACTGTGACATAGGCATAAGATAGGTTTATATGTCTATATGTGAATGAATCAAGGATAGAACCAATTATCAATCATGTTACGCAAATATCCCAAGTGCCTATTTATATAGTTTAATCTCGTTTTACCTTTCATGTTCGTAGATAATAATTTAACCCCCCTATTTTACTATATTAGCTATTCCTAGCACACAGATGGATTGAAAATCCATACGTGATTGTGTTTTAATTGACTATTAGAGCCTTGCATCTCTGTGGACAAACCCGGGCTTGCCACTAACTACCCCATAGGTAGCTTAGTAGTCAGTTGGGTGCAGAGCTAAAATTTTCATCTTTGACTTCCTTAGTCTTCGCTCGGGTTAATTAAGCTATAATTTAACAATTCCGAGTGGAGGCAGGTCACCATACAACATACAAATAAGTCGTCCAAGGTTGTAGTTGCTATCATGGAAGCCCGAGCTAGCTTCTCTATAGTATACTTCCTCCCTGAACGTCTGAAACTTGCCAATGCAAATCAACAAGGGATTGGATGACCCAATATTGAGCCAAGAGCCCTACCATGCCTCTCATTGAAATTTTCCACCTTTCTTCTCTCCCATTGCTATGTATTCTTGTACATAGGCTCCCACTAAGTTTGGCTAAAAGTTACCCTCAGGATTCATCGCCCAAAGGCAATGCACATTCGAACCCGGACACTACGTAAATTCACCATGGGAAAATACCCCTATAGATATCAAGCATTGAACATAATGTAGGGCCGGATGAACTATAGTGGTGATTTTGCACAAGTTCTTCCTGTCTGTGCTTGTCAAAAGCCTCCAAAAGTTGCTAAGCGAGAATGGTAAACCCTGTCGGTGCGTCCTCGGAACATCCCTTCCATATTTTCATCCAAAAGCTTGAGTTACCTCGCGATGTGTCATCATGTTTTCCTTATCGTCCAAGTGGAATTTGATAGCTCTATGTCTCTCAACATCTTTAACTTGCCAAAGAGTTGCTAAAAATTCCAAGGTCCACTAGATACAAGTCTTTGAGTGCTTCTCTAGAAAACCTTCTAGGCCTATCCAACCTAGCAAGTAGGTAACATGCTCGAGTAGGCCTAGAGCATCCTTGAACGTGAAACCCGTCTCCAAAATGTTCCTTTTTGGTCAATTCAAGTACCTCCACCTTCAGGCTGAAGTCCTAGAGATGGTAGTCAACCCCATGGATTCCTCCGTCACAAATATGTGGTTGCGAGGATGGGAAGTCACTAGCTCTTTGTTTCCAACTTAAGCCGGTTCTCTTTTTCTCACCCCATAAAGATGTCCCTTTTCCCGACACACACTTTTTTGAAGGCATCCTAACACAATAAAGGAGAAAGTGGTAATGCAATAATACATAAGGGCATGCCCACAATATCGTTCAAAAAGAACATTCTTCCTAAATAGCCTAGTAATTTCAAATCATGATATCCTCAACATAAAGGCTCTTTAATCAAGAACTATTCTCATCAAAGAACAAACTCATGGCAATTTATATCAACCAATCAACAAGATCATGCAATCAAGAATCATCCCTCCAAATCACCACAACACATGAAGATCATATCATCAAGGTACAATAACAAATAAATCCACCCACTCTTACTTCAACACAAGATAATTCACATAACCCAAACAACTTTTCAAGAACATGCTCACATTAAAGATTCATACTTCACAAAACATCACCACAATGCTAAACAAAGCAAGTAAGCATGAAGTTCAAAGGATTACCCAAAATTTGGAGCTTAAAGTTGATAGATCCACACATGAAGAAGCAAAAATGCTATTTTTTGAGAGAAAAGCTCCAATTTGTTTAGTTCAAAAAAAAGCGTGTGAGTGAGTGAGTGATTTTTTCTTGAATAGCTTGAATGTGTTAAATGACTGAACTAGGTGAAAGAATGTATAGAGAATCTAAATCTTCAGCAAAGGAGTAATAAGGAGGGGAGGTACAATTAAGATAAGGATGTAATTTTGAAATGGAAAATCTAGGGGACAATAATAAAAATCAATTTTAATAACAAGATATGTTTGAAGTACTGTTTACATAAAAAATCCTAAGGAATAATGGATTTCAAAATTCATGAGCCAAAAATGCATTTTTTTGCTTAAAATTCCAATTTTTAATATATTTGCATTTTTGGTACAATTTTACAACTCAAATGGGGTGCTGACATGGGTATCCTCGTGTTGAGAGCAGCAGCACTGACCCCCTCGTGCCAAGGGTGTCTAGCACGGATCGTATCTCGTGGAACGGGCCGTGCTGATTCCTAGCACAAGGCTCCTCATGCCGAGGTGCTATGACACAAGCCGAATCTCATAGAACGAGGCATGCTAATCCCTGGCTTGAGGTTACTAACATTCTAACCTCTTTTTCATTAGTTTCTCTCTCTTTTTCAAAAATCTTTGTCACCCAATAAGTTCTACTTCCAACCAAAAAAATCACGAGACTTGAACTCAAATTTACGAATCAACAAGAGTTTCATCTTAATGTGCTTCATTATGCATGCGTTAACCATTGCATTTGGCATAATAATTGGTTTGTTTTATATGCTGGATTGCTAGTATTAGTTGGTTTACGTGAAAAGTGGCTTAGACGGCCATGTTTGCTTTTCTTGTCTATATCTCACATTTTTAGACTTAATTGGTACTAATGGACACCTTGTATCCACGGGCACCTTGATCTTCCTTTGGGACCATCCTTATTAGATCGCTCGTGGGTACTTTTTGTTACATTCTATGTTGAAGGCTGTTCGAAAGAACGATAGAAGATATCCAAGGTTATTTACATTAGAATGGTAGTTGATGAAGTCCAAGGACATTAAATCATGGTAGTATATGGATGGAGCCAAAGATAGGCGGCATTGAAGTTCAAAGAGGCTAATGAAGAAATGAAGAATCGTGGTCCAAGAATTCCGCTGAATTCCGGGAACGATAAAAGAAGAATTATCCTTTTAGGTTGGTCCCACTGGATCTGACTTCTCGAGCACTATGAGATCGATTAAAAGAACTCTCAAATCAGACTAACAGTAAATCCGTAGTGGAGCAAAGAAGTTTAGCTCAGTGAAACGTCAACGGGTCAGTGATCGCTTATGGTTGGCACCAAACAAGGGACTAGAGGCTCGGGCCACAACATACTGCCCAATCCAATGGTCTCTCGCATAAGACTTGCAAAAATTCGGCATGGGCCATGCCAATGCCTAAAGAGTGCATGCTCAAGTTCCCATTTTCAATCCAAAAAGGCTAAGTATTGGCATAGACCGTCCCATTTTAAACGGCCCATACCGTTCCAAGTGAAAAATGTCAAGACTAGCCAGTGGGATGTGAAGAATTGATCGGCCTGCACCAAAAGACTGAGTAAAATAATGATTCTAATGACGTCCCATGTCGAATGACTCATACCACAGATTAGAAGTGAAAAAATGACTCTCCTGACAACGGGTCGCACCAGATGATTTGGCCCATGCTGAATTCGGTGACCCGCACCAGCGATGCAGCATGGCCTACGCCAGATTCTGCGCCCTGTGCCAGCAAAAAAAAACATCATGCCCCGGTACGAGCCACATTAGTGGTGTAGAATGCACCATCCACGATGGTCCATGCCTGTGGCGGCTGACTAGGTCCATGCCTGTGGTGGCTGACTAGGGTTTTAACCTATTTTGGGCCTATTTTTATGTCCACGTCCCCTACTACTATAAACAGAGCCTTAGTCTACTAGGGTTGGAGACTTTTGGATTCTTTGGATCATATTTTGTATTTTGGGGGAGAGCAACTTAGAGAGAGAAATACTCTCTTCTCTCCTGGTTCTTTCTCTTTTCTGGGGGAGAGCAACTTAGAGAGAGAAATACTCTCTTCTCTTTTGGTTCTTTCTCTCTTCTCTTTTTATTTTTCTTTAGCCCTATGATGTGGAATTCAACGAAATGCTTGAATTCCATTTCTAGGGAGTAATTTCTGTAGCTTGGGGATAATTGTATTCATGTGTTGAATAATGCTTTTGTGAAATTCTTAGTTCATCCTAATTTATGTGCTTGTGATATTATGATGGCTTCTTCTTGAATGTTATAATTGCATGAATGATACACTCCATTAGGACACACTCTAGTCTAGATTCATGTTGGTGCAAATATTGATACACCTGGGGGATGAGAAACTTGGATGTTATATGGGTAGCAGGGTCCAGGTCCATATGGGTGTGTGTACATAGGTCTTTTTCGAGTTTTACTATTATGATAACAAGATAGCAAAAAGTAGCAAGCTAGGTTTGTAGGAGGATTTGTGGTGTAGTGCCCGGGACGTAATCGTACGGGGGAGAAACAGACCTACAACAACATCGGACATTGTTGTTCTCCCATAATTACGAAGGTCGGGCCGATGGAAGATTTGCAAGAGAACCCTACGTTACTGGTATAAGGAACTCCTTCATCGACCACACCATGTGTTACGAGCACTAGATTAGGTTGTCGATGTCTTACATGTGAATGAATTCAAGGATCAAAATATTTAATCAACCACGTTACACAAATATTCCAAAAGTGTCTGGCTAATATAGTTTACTAGCTTTTTTTACTTTCATGTTCTCAGTTGTTAATTGAAAAAAAAACCACACCTCCCATTTTACAATACTATCTAATCCTAGCAACACAAACAGATTGACAACCCAAACGTGGTTGTGTTTAATTCACTATCTGGCCTTAGCATCTCTATGGACATGCCAAGGGTTTTCCACTATAGGCAGTTGGGAGGTCGTTGCTGTACCACTCAAAATTAAATTTATAAGCCGTAAATGCTTTACTATCTACAACTAATTAGATAGCGGCAAGTCGGGGTCGTCCACGAAGAAGAGGGATTTCCTTGAGCGTTTATACAAATAAGGTCGATATTAGGCTAGAAGTAGATATATATACATATATAAAAGCGAGTAAATGGAGGAGGGTGGTTGGTTGTTGTCCTAGGTTATGAAAGTTAAAAGACAAGATAACTAGCAAAGTCAAGTAACTTGCTAATCATAAAACAAACTAAGAAAAGGGGTTTTAAAACTACTAAAACAAATCCTTGGGGGCAATTGATATCTACTTCCAAACCTAATGTTGACCATAGAACCATTCACTCATTCTATCACTTTTGTTACCTATGGGGAATGCCAATGGAAGATCAACATTCATTCCTTCTTAATAGTAATTTGCAAAGACAAACAACGACCATTTGCAAACCTCGTTGACAATCACTCTAGGAAAACAACACCATAGAGGTATTTCATCAACAACATTGTACACGAAGGACCATCGATTTGATAACAACAAGCCTTCTACCAAAGACATAGCCATTTAACTAAACATGGCATTCATTAGGCTAAACCTAGAACAAACCACATTCAAGGTTCAACCTTTCATTGCATCTATAGGATAAATATGAGAACAATCCACATTAACATACTTATTTAGCAAGAATCGCAACACATTATGCACAAGAAGTTCTAAGTTCATGTTCTTAGATTTTCATGCAAAGGAGTTAAGGAATTCGTCACTCTCCTAACACCCTAACACTTTTATCATACAAACACTTCCTATTCTCAAACAACACATGGCATAAATGAATTTAAACATAGCATTAAGAACACATGAATGCTAAATAACAAAGGCTTTAAGAACGAGTGAAACAATCTATTCACTATTTCCACTACTTGTTGTGAAGATAAATCTTCCATCCTTCTTAGATAGTAGTTTGCAAGAGTGAATTCAACATCTCTTGTCAAACCTCACCAATGACTCCCTTAGCCGAAACAAGACTAAAAGTATCCCATTGGTGGCATTGAGCACGAAGAATCAACAAGCTTGACAACACTTATAAACACTACACCGTGTCTAAGCATTTAACCAATTCATGTATTTACACTAGATTAGTCAAGATCGGTCGACATTTATAGACCTATCTCATTTTCTACCTAAAACAAACATGATAACAAGTTCAATATCATCACATTCATCTAGCAATTATCAACACATTAACATCATTAAGAAGCTCTAACTCATGCTCTTCGATTCCACATTCAAAGAGGGGAGAATTAGCTACTTTCTCCCAATCCTAACAAATAATCATACAAGCAATTCATATACTCAAGCTTCCAACAATATCAATGCCATTAACAATTCACATTCAAAGCTCAATAAATACACAATAGCAAAATCACTAAATAGATAGATATGGTTCTTACTACATAGATATGGAAGCTTCAATCCATTGTTCCCAAGATAAAACTAAGCTAGATAATTAAAAGACATGATTAACCTACAAAAACTAAGAAAAAAAAGAAGAGAAAAACTAGGGTTTGAACCCAGAAAAATTGCATGAAGAAGAGGGTGTGAAGAGGAGAGGATAAGGTGAGTATTTATAGTACAAAAAAGAAAGAAACGTTTCTGGCCATACGTCCAACGCGAGTCGCGACAGAGCCTAGTTCTAGCATCTTGATTTCATTCTTCTTTTTGTTTCATGTATTCCTCTTCACTTCACTTTTCTTCAATTCTTCAAGTCTTCAAAAGCTCAAATACAAGTTTTCAAATCTTCAAAGGTATTCTTCAAAGTCTTCAAACAATTTTCCTTGTCACACAAAACCCTCTTGAAAAGTAATAAAAGTTTAAATGTTGTTTTTAACTCTCCTTAGAGAATTTCAAGGAAAATGCCACATTTAAAGCACAAAAGTGTACAAATATGAATCCTAAAAGTCCTAATATAACCATATAAAATGGGCACATCAAACCTCCCCGCACTTAAACCTTACTCACCCTTGAGTAAGAAAAGATTCAAGCACACAATGGAATTCATATATCCACATCCTAACTAATATTCCCCAATCAAAACCTCACAAAAACTCTCAATATCATAAATTCCAAAATCAAAGCTCAAATGAGAATTTTCCACACACACAACCCCAATTTCTAAATCTAACAAAACCTACCACTTATCAATTCACTACCCATAAAAATGTTTAAAGGTTCCGAGTGGATATTCCCAAAGTCCAATGACGCAAAATGAAGTTAAAACCATATAGGAGGTTAAACACATACTTCACCCAATGCCAATATATCAACCAAAATGAAGTATAAAAGAATCAATAATTTCATAACCATACTTCATTTTTCAACCCGCTAAGTTACCCAATCCCAAGAGGGCTCAAGATGTTGAGCTACCTGATCCATCCATGTGACCACTGCAACCTTATGACTCCAACGCCGACAAATAAGTGAAATCATAACATTTTCCTTTTTTCCTCTATTTCTCTCATTTTGCCTAGGAGCCCTTTCGGGTTTTCATCCTAGCCACACATCATGTTTCTTTGGCTCACATCTCACCTTTTTCCGCACATTTGGCCTCTCATTTTTGCCCAGGTCACCCTTTTGGGTTTTCGACCTATCCGGGCCCCCAATGTTTCCTAAGTTGCCCTCTCAAGTTTTCAACTTAGCGGATTTTCTTTTCTTTCTTTTTTTTTCATTTTCTATTTTTTTCCAAAATTTTCAATTTTTCCCTTTTCTCATGTTTTGCCAATCAAAAGTATCAAAAAGAATTCCAAATCAAGCTAGCATGCATGGAGGTCCTCTAACCCCTCCCCGCACTCAAACCATTACATTGAACATATAAGGTAAGAATAATAATACTCAAGGTAAGAGGTAGAGTGACACCCATTTCTCCGTATAGTCGTTGGTGATACGGCACAATCCCATGTATTTGTATATAATCGGTCCCAAAATTGGTTTCAGAGCCAGAAGGGAGCAAAAGTGTCGTAGAATAACTAAGCCCTCGAGCAAAACGTTGTCTCCTTAGCGCCGTTTGATCAAGACTAACACCATAGAGAACAACATCAAACTCACAAGTACATAAGGATTTGTAATACTAGGTTTAGCATCGAACGTTAATAACCATAGTATTCTCAAATAACAACCAATCCATCATGCAATCACCACTATAAGATTGTCCAATAAAAATATCCAACATATATCAACACTTATCCAAGCATCATTATAGAATATAGCAATTATAGTCACAATGATGACTCATGATATCTTTGGTCTAGGAGCTCAATTCTTTCACAAAGTTTCTGATTCTGTCGCGACTTGTGATGAGCACATCGCGACTTGCGATTGATGCATCGCGACTTGTGAAAAGATGATGCTGGGAGTTTATTTTACTCCTCTGTTCGTCGTGCCTCGCAACATACCCATTACGACTCACGATGACAGGGTATCCCATCACTTAGAAAGAAATTTTCTTTTCTTACCAACCTTCTAATATTTCTTCCCTTGCTCATTGATCTCATTCCTTCATCTCCTCCAATGCAATGCACTTCACTTTGCTACAAAATCACAGAAAAACACACCGTAAAAAGAAAAAGACAAAATAACAAAAACTAAACAACAACACCTAAAATAAAGGTCGAATTTATTTATGTCTTCGGCACGATAAAGCTCCGTATATTTAAGGTTGTCAGCATGACCCTAATGTTATCCATATAGTGAAGGCTTGAATCCCTTCACCAAGAGTATCCAAAAGTAGAGAGGTGGGGGTACAAAACTTTCAAGAGGAAAGTTTTGTTAAGGTGGAGATGGCTTAAAGCGAGTTGGGTGGTTAGGAGTTGGATGATGCTAATGAATGTAGCACAATCACCACTTCCTCCATTTTTTCATCCTCAACTACCACCTCCTCATCCCCTTCGAACTCAAGCTCATTTCCCATGATGACCTCACTCACCAAATCCTCGAGTTTAATTTGGGATGGTGTATTATCAAAATCACGAGCTTCCATTCTGGCGAACACTTCTAACATACTCCTCACATGCCCTTCAATAGCCTCAACACTAGAGGAGAGCCGAGAGTCTGGCTCCTTACTAGTAAAGTCGTTTGGGAGGTCATCTCCGTACCTCTTAAAGTTAATACTTTTAAGACCTAAATGCTTCCTATCTACACTTAAGTAGATAATGGCAAGTCGGGGTCGTCCACGAGAAAAGTGATCTTTTCAAGTGTTTTAAACATATACATGAGAAAACATACTAAGCATTTACACACATAGATACATATAAAAACATGTAAACAAGGGGAGGGGGGTTGGTTGGTTTGATCCTAAGTTATCAAATTAAAGTACAACAACTAGCAAAGCAAGAGAATGATGCTAATCATGCAATACAACTAAAGATACGATGAAAATAACAATTTACGGAACCTTGGGCGCAATTGACTTCCACTTTCAAACCTCTTATCCATCATTGAACATGCAACCTATTTACTATTTTCACTACTTGTTGTGAAGGCTAAACTTCTATCATTCTTAGATAGTAGTTTGCAAGAGTGAATTCGACATCTCTTGTCAAACCTCACCAATGACTCCCATAGTCGAAACACGACTCAAGGTATCCTATTGATGGCATTTAGCACGAAGAATCAACAAGCTCGGCAACACTTATAAACACTACACCGTGTCTAAGCATTTAACCTGATTTATGCATTTACACAAGATTAGTCAAGAACGATCAACATTCATAGAATTCTCTCATTCGCTACAAGCAACAAACATGACAAAGAGTTCAACATTATCATATTCACCTAGGAATTATCAATCCATCAATACAATCAAAAGCTCTAAATCATACTAATGGATTCCTATCAAGAAAAAGGGGGGAAATCAACCCATTTCCCCCAAACCCTAACAAGCAATTCATACAAGTATTTCATATACTCAAGCTTTCAATAACATTAATGATATCAACAAACACATTCAATGCTCCATAAATGCATAATAGTAAGAGTAATAAATAGGCTACAGATTGTTCTTAAGACATGGGATTGGAAGCCTTAGTCAATTACTCTCAAGAGATAGATTAGCTATAAGAGTTCATGGTAATCAATGCTAAACAACTAATCATAAAACAAGAGAATTCAAAGATGAAAATGGAAATAAAAAGGGTTTGGAACAGTACTGTAATCGCAGATGCAGAAGAATGAGAATGACAGGAAAGAGAGTGCTATTTATAGTACAAAGAAGATAAGATGAAATTCTGGCCACCCCGTTGGTCGCGACTCGCGACGGCTCATCGCGACTCGCGACTCGCGACGGCTCATCGCGACTCGCGACGGCTCATCGCGACTCGCGACGGCTCATCGCGACTCGCGACGGCTCATCGCGACTCGCGACGGCTCATCGCGACTCGCGACGGCTCATCGCGACTCGCGACGGCTCATCGCGACTCGCGACGGCAATTCCTCCGGTCTTCATGTGGTATATGATTGCGTTGTGTCTTTTTCTTCTTCTTGTGGTATATAATCATCTTCATAGAAATTCCTCTCAATTTTCAAGTCTTCAATGACTACAAAAATGGTCTTCAATGGCCTCCGGTCTTCATGTCTTCGAAGCAAGTCTTCGAAAGTGTGATCTTCAGTGGCCTCCGGTCTTCATTGCCTCCGTGTTCTTCCCTTGTCACACAAAATCCACTTAGAATAGGTAAAAGAGGGTAAAGTTGCTCTTACCCCTCCTAAGAGAATTTCAAGGTAAAACACAGGCTCTCGATAATAAAAGTGCACAAAAGTGACCCAAAATAGTACTAAATTTGCATATAAAATGGACACATCATGGTTCAAGTTTGCTATTGTATTCATGACTTCCTCACATGTCAAACTTGAACTTCCTTGTTGGACTTGGTTTTGGGGTGTAGTACAAGGTGGTGATGGCCAACTATTTTGCTCGTATTGTTGGTTTTCTGGCTCATTCTCAAACCACCAATCCAGATTACCACTTCATTCCGGATTGTAAGGATTGTGGTATGCATACCATTCTTGAGCTTCTTTCCCTTGAAAACCAACATCTCCTACCTCTTGGTAGCATTCTTCATAATACCCTTGGTTTTGGAAACCAAGGGTTCTTTCCCCCTCATAGTGCTCTTCCCACGACAAATAGCAAGACTCGGTAGGATGGTCGGAATGACATATCCTACAAAACCTTTCTTATTAAGCCTCTCCTCTCATCATGAGTTCCCTCAAGGTGAGATGCTCCATTATATATATATATATATATATATATATATATATTTTTTTTTTTAAATTTTCACAAGTCCGAAATCATATTGCAAGGATTCTCGACAAAAATTTACCATGAACTCAAGCAATACCTACTCCAAAAAAAAACAACCACCAAGGAGTGGAAAATAAAACAACTAGCTAATATGCAACAAAATATGCTCAAACACTTAAAAATAAACACCTCTTCCTCGGCAGCGGTGCCAAAATTTGGGAGGTCATCGCCGTACCTCTCAAAGTTAAATTTATAAGCCCTAAATGCTTACTATCTTCAACTAAGTAGATAGCGGCAAGTCGGGGTCATCCAAGAAGAAGAGGGATTTCCTTAAGCGTTTAAACATATAAGGTCGATATTAGGCTAGAAATAGATACATATACACCTATAAAAATGAGTAAATGGGGGAGGGGTTGGTTGGTTGTGGTCATAGGTTATGAAAGTTAAAAGACAAGATAACTAGCAAAGTCAAGTAACTATGATAATCATCAAACAAACTAAGAAAATGGATGTTAAAACTACTTAAACGAAGCCTTGGGGGAAATTGAAATCCACTTTCAAACCTAATGTAGATCATTGAACCATTCACTCATTTTATCACTTTTGTTACCTATAGGGAATGCCAATGGAAGATCAACATTCATTCCTACTTAATAGTAATTTTCAAAGACAAACAACGACCATTTGCAAACCTCGTTGACAATCACTCTAGGAAAACAACACCATAGAGGTATTTCATCGATGACATTATACACGAAGGACCATATATTTGATAACAACAAGCCTTCTACCAAAGACATAGCCATTTAACCAAACATAGCATTCATTAGGCTAAACCTAGAACAAACCACCTTCAAGGTTCAACCTTTCATTGTATCTATAGGATAAATATGAGAACAATCCACATTAACATACTTATCTAGCAAGAATCACAACACATTATGCACAAGAAGTTCTAAGTTCATGTTCTTAGATTTTCATGCAAAGGATTCGTGACTCTCCTAACACCCTAACACTTTTATCATACAAACACTTCCTATTATCAAACAAAAAATGGCATAATTGAAGTAAAACATGACACATGAATGCTAAATAACAAAGGCTTTAAGAATGAGTGAAACAATCTATTCACTACTTCCACTACTTGTTGTGAAGATAAATCTTCCATCCTTCTTAGATAGCAGTTTGCAAGAGTGAATTCGACATCTATTGTCAAACCTCACCAATGACTCCCTTAACCAAAACACGACTAAAAGTATCCCATTGATGGCATTGAGCACGGAGAATCAACAAGCTTGGTAACACTTATAAACACTACACCATGTCTAAGCATTTAACCAATTCATGCATTTACACAAGATTAGCCAAGAATGATCGACATTTATTGACCTCTCTGATTTGCTAGCTAAAAAAAACATGACAACGAATTCAACATCATCACATTAGTGTAGTTCTATATCCTAAGATTATTTGTGTATGATTTGTACATTCCATTCATTGTATGATTTATTCCATGTTATGCCTTATGATGCATCCATAATTCCATGTATAGTTTAAAATCGAGAAAGGATATTTAATGATAGCTTGGGAGTGTTTGAAAAATGACCTTGTTAGCTCAAAACACCAGGAGATGAGTGCTTTCATTTTGCCTTGAACAATGCCGACCCAAAAAACATTAACCCTAATTGGCTAGTTTTGTGAATGATTGCACGTTAGGAGCGGTGGACCGAGGGTTGCCATTTTAAATCTCCTAATGAGGGGAAACCCTTGGCTTACCCCGATAGATTAGCATTGTAGTTTGTAGTGACTAGGGTTATATCGACCCTAGAGTCATAAAAAGATGCCAATTCTTTTGCCTCTCTAGGCCTAGGGTTGGTGTCCATAGCAGAGTGCCCTGGACGTAGTGTCCTTACTTTCATATCTAATGGTTGCTACCTACGCAAGTCTTAGATCCTTTAAACGGGGGCGCGTTAGCATTGGGGTTGAGATGAGGGGGATGAATGTAGTATCAAAAGATCGAACTGCATCCCTAATTATGGAGGCGGTGATATGGTTTTTAAGGGAGCCAAATCGGCCATTTTCACACTATGTGACATAGTAATTAGAATAGGTTTATATGGTTATATGTGATAGAATCTACGATCAAAGTTATTAATCAATCATGTTATGCAAATATTCCCAACACTAGTTAATCATAGTTTAAATCTCTTTGCCCGCATGCTTAGTAGTTTGTTAAATACAACCCCTCTTCCAATTATCTGTTTAAAGCATTAGCTATTCCCAACACACAAAAGGGGTGACGTTTAATAGTTGGTTGTGTCACTAGCTACCTTATGGTAGTTAGAAGTGAGTACGCGAGCAACATTGCAAATTTCTGTCTTTGACACTTTGCACTCTGCTGGTTAATTCTCTCGCAAGGTAAACAACCCGCAGGGTATGGGTCACCCCCCGGCTGGCAACGAGTAATGCTAGGGTTTCAACTAGGGAGAGACTTTCCTTTTAGAGAGGAATGAATCAGTCAGACTCTGATTTCTTTTCACAATTCAAACAGTGTGGAAGGTCTCTAAATAACTTTTTTTTGAAAAAGAATTATATTACAATTTTTTTGATTAAATATGAGTATATTATAAATCAACCAAAAAGTATTTTGGGTCATAACTCTAAACCCTTTACAAGCCCAAATTAATCCTAGCTATTATAAACCCAATCAATTTGGCCCAATCAGTTCTCTCCTTCATCAAACATTATCGTAATTTTTTCCTTCAGTTTCTACCTCCAGCCTGTTTTTCTCCATTCAGTTTCCGTTTTGGTCTAAAAAAGTATTGTTTCAACCTTGAGTTCGACTTTCAGAAAGACTCTTCTATTTCTCTCCAACCATAGATTGTACAACCTAGCGCATATTTGAGCAATGTTCTCATCTTTCCTCTGCTTTGCTAACATGTATATAAGCTTTTTCATCTGCCTTAGGCTATTACATCTCACTCCTATTCTTGACAAAAACTCCCGTGTTTAAGGGCAGGTCACAAACAGGTGTTCAGCTATTTCCTGATCTTTCTAACAAAGACAACAATCAGGTTGTTTCCCAAGAATTCCAAAGCCTTGAAGCATTTCAACTGTGGAAATCTTCCTATTGAGTTACAACGAGACAAAAAACCAGTGTTTAGGATATACCTTTTTGTGCCATATAACTCCACTTTTTTCATTTGTACGGTGCCCTCCTTTCAGCCTGCTATAAACCTCTTTGATGATTAGCTTCCTAGTTTTATCTACATAGTGCTGCACCTCATTATACTCTATCTCCCAGCTTTAACAAGACCTTTCATGGCCAGGTGTGTGAAACTGCATTTCTTCATTCCTGAACACTCTTTCCTTTCAGATAATACGCTTGAATCCATCTTACCCACAAGATATCATTTTTCCTGCTCACATCCCAAAGATGCGTACAAAATGATGCTTGGTCCCTATCCCTCCTACCTTCTTTCCTCCACAAATGGAACTCCTAGTTTCCGCGTTGTATCCTATTTGATCTTCATCCCTTCCCCACAGGTAGCAGGTGAAAATTTTTAAAATCCTGCTATAAATGCTCTCTGGGAGCTTTATGATACTACTCCAATACCCAGAAATACCCGAGGAAAAAAATATTAATGAGTTGGAGTTTCCCTGCATGAGTCATATTCTTTGATCCCAAACTTGTGATTCATTTCCTGATCTTATCCACCAACTCTTCACAATCTTTTTTCTCCCATCTAACTGATGATAAGGGCAATTTGAAGTAATTCATTGGAAAGTCTCCCTTAGTTACATGTAGGATAGAGGCTATGATATCCTGCTCTATACCCTCCATTTTTGATAAATATATTTTCAATTTCCCTAAGTTGATTTCCAACCCATTTATATCCTTAAATTGCTTCAGTATGCTACTGAATCCTTCAATTTTATCCTGTTAGTTGTGCAAAAGAGCAAAAGGTCATCTACAAACAATAGAGCGTGTACTTCAATTTTCCCACATCTTTGATGGAAATCTAGTTTCTTCTCTTTGAATGCTCTGTTCAACATTTACGTCAAATAGTCCATGCAGAGCACAAATAATAAGGGGGACATCGGTTCCCCTTGCTTTACCCCTTTTTTTGCCTTGAAAGTGCCAGAGTAAGAACCAATTACTGAGAAACAAAGGCTAGAGCTTTTAGTACATCTCCTTATCCACCAGATCATCGATTCAGGCATTTTCAATTCCCTTGGCTAGCTCCAACTGATATTATCAAAGGCTTTACTAATGTCAAGCAGCAATACACAACTGTTTCTCATACTGTCACTTTTGTATCTATGTAGGAGTTCTTGAGCTAGTAACACATTGTGGGCTATATGCCAACCTCTAACAAAAGCTGACTGATTTTTAGTAATTAATGATGGTAGGTATTCAATGAGCCTCTCACTAATCACTTTAGTAATCATCTTATAGATAAGAGAACAACAAGCAATTGGGCAAAAATCAGAGGCTACCTGAGGCTGGTTTACCTTTAAGATTAAGGTTATCACTGCACTGCCAAAAATTTCAGGTAGTTCACTTCCTGCAAAGAACCCTTTCACAACTTTGGTTACATCATTTCCAATAAAGCTCCATGTGCATTTGAAAAACAAGCTTGAAAAATTATTTCTCCCTGGGATATTTGTTGAATGGATTCCTTTTAATGCTTTTTGTATTTCTTCCATAGTAACATATTTGATGAGAGAGACCTGCTACTGTACACTTAAATTTTCCCAAAAGTTTATATTTCCCTTTCCACTTTGTAAGTTATGCTATTTTTCCCAAATTGGCTTGCAAAGTGGTTTATCAGGTGCTTCTCAATCTCCTTTTCATAATTCACCCATCTATCATCAACTCTCAGTGTCACCAAATGATTTTTGTATTGCCTTGCTCTTAAAGCTGCATAGAACTAGCTAGTTGGTTATTCTCAATCTTTTAGCAATTCAATTTTGGCTCTCTGCTGTAAGAATTTGTACTCCGCATATTTTAATCTTTCCATATCCTTTCTGGCTTGCTGTTCCAACTCCTGAGCTGTAACAGATAATGGATTTTTATCAAGACTAACCTGTGCTTCTTCCCATCTTTTCCTACTAAGCTCTACCCTTTCTCCTATCATGCCAAATTCTCTCATGTTCAGCTTTGTAAGAGGCTTCTCTAGTGCTTTTTGAATAACAACAATATCCTATAATCCCCTGACCTCCCTGCTTTTCCATACTTGCTTCACTATTTCTTCAAAATTGGGAGACAGTGTGCAGTGATTAAAAAATTTAAACGGTTTCATCTTCCTTTTGTTCCTGCTATCAAACTTGATCAGTGAAGGTAGGTGATCTGAAGTAGGCTCATTTATGATTTCATAATAGACTTCACTCCTTATCTGTATCCAGGTTATCAGGGCCTTGTCAAATTTGCTCCAAATTATATCATTTCCAATTCTCCTGTTACTCCATGTAAATTGTGCTCCCACTGCCTTCATTTCTGCTAATTCAAGCTGCTTTGTCACCTCTTGAAATTCCTCAGTTTCTTTTTCATCAACTGCCACTCCTCCTAGTCTGTCTTCTATGTTTAATGAATAATTGAAATCTCCCATGATTAGCCATGTCTGATTCCTTAGACCCATTCCTTTCAAAAAATCCCACAGTTCCAGTCTTTTCTGCTGAGAGTTTGAGCCATATATTATAGTAATGCAACATGTCTCTAGAAAGCTCTTAATAATACACTCTACATTGATCAACTGTTCCCCTCTATCCAGAATTTCAATTTCAAATAACTCTTCCTTCCAGGCCAACCATATTATTCCTCCAGCTATTAAGTCTCTATTTGTCTCCAGTTTCCAATTCAGCCCTATGCTCCTCCATATCTCTCCTTCCTTTTCTTTTTTTGATTTTAGTTTCAAGCAAGCCAACCAAACCAACTATGTTCAGTATACAGAACTTCCTAACAAGTAGGTGCTTGCCTTTTTTATTCATACCTCTTATGTTCCATGACAACCAATTATATGCCATCAAGGGGATCCCCTTTTAACATGTAATTGTCTGATAGTACAGCTTCCTGCTCCCCTTCTACAACTCCATCCTGCTCAGAATTAGCCTTGTTTTTCAATTTCCCTGCCGGTTCAATTTTCTCCACAGTTTGTTCACAATTTCTCCTCAAGACAATAGTTCCTTTCTGCTCCTTGCCAATTGGGACATAGATATTCTTTACAACAGGTAGAATATTATCCTCTTTTCCATCCTTCCTCCTGTACTCAGTATCAATATGACCAAGTAGACTACATTCCTTACATCTTAGTGTTCTCCATTCAAATGTTAGTCTCTGTTGCACAATAACCTTTTTTTCATTCAAGAACATCACCTTATCAGGGACTCTCCTATTTTCATTTCTACTTTAATCCTAGCATAAAAGAGCCTTTCTTTTTCCTTAGTGGCTTTATCAAGGCAGATAGGTTTACCTAGAGGACTGGCAATCTTATATATGATTTTAGGATGGCAGTACATCAATGGTAATGCAGGAAGTTGAATCCACACAGGTACAATATCAAAGTAATTGAAATCTATATTTAGAGACCAAGCTTTGATTATACCGGTTTTCCATCAAAAAATAAATTCCCCTGTTCTAATACTTCGTCTCTACAAGTTTTACTGGTAAACTGAATCACAAAAATCCCTTTCTTAATCATCCTTACCTTTTTATGTTGCTTTCCCCAGATTCGGGTGAAGAACCCTTCCATTACTCTGTATGGTGGATTACTGCTAAACACTTTGCACATCACTGCTTCTTCCCATTGCCTTAAACTCTCTTCAACTTTCTCTATTGTGATTTTGCCCATCACCATCCCCTCCACATTGATATGCTCGTAGTATTTCACTTGATCTTCTCCATTTAGAAATAGTGAACTCCATGTTTTCTCCTCCCCTTTCCCCATTCTTTTGCCCCAGGATAGCCTTTTACCTTCAATTTTAGGGTTAGAGGTTTCCCCTTTTCAACTTTTGTCTTCGCTGGAGTAGAAAGCCCAAAAATTCCACATCTTCCCTCGCCTTTTGTGTTAACCCCTGTAGCTTCACCGCCGATTTAGGCAAATTAGGTTGCAGAACCCCTTTTAAACCCTCGCCCAATTTGCTCTACCCATCCAACTCTATACTCTTCTTGATTTCTTCCAACCGCAGCTTAGTTAGTGTTTTATTCGCTATTTTCTTGCCTCCTGATCTACCCATGGTTGCCTAGATTCACTTGATCAAGGAATCCAGAAATCTAGGAAGATACACATATTGGAAGGTGTTTTCACTCACAGTCAGAGTATTATTACACACTTGTTTCCTTAAAGTGACCTACTATAGCAATTATTTCCTTTTAACATAAATATTATATTTTTTGGAAAAATATTATGTTTATAATTTAGGGTTTTTTTCCCATTTACACAATGTATCTTTTATTTGATATGCCTCGTATTTTCACAATTTATAATACGATTTCAACCATGCTTTAATTAAAATGTACAATAATTAAATTAAAAATTATAATATTTAATTAAAAAATTACAGTATTTGTTTTATAAGATTAGAAAAGACCATCGTTCATATGATTTATTCTAAATTAGAAAATTGTTTTATTCATTTGTCTTACCTCAATGTGCACACTTTTATTTTATGATAAGAATTTTAATATTAATATTAATTTCCATATATTCATTTATTCTCTCCATTTTTGAGTCTATTTGCACCACAACCATTATCACGTTGTTAAATAAATATGTTTGACTGTAAATATATTTTCCTACCTTTAATAACGGTAAACAAAAAGTTGATATTTAGAAACTACTTGTTATGACGAATTAAACAAAATCATATACGATAATATTGTTTTTCATTTTTTTAAAAGTTTAAACCATCCGTAGATGGGGGAAATTAATTGGCTCCCCTAACCCTAGAAATGGCTAAATCGCCTGAGAGTACATACATGAGTACAGAGGAGTCATCCTTATGATGATCCGAGGGCTATGAGAAGCTCATGAAGCAAAAGAATTGCTATGAAATGTCTACATTAGCCTAAAATGAAAATAATGTTGAGAGAGTAGCTTTCTATATATCATTCCATTGTTTTCAATGAACCGGTCGGCAAATCGAGAAATCGAAACCCCAGTATGTCCGTGGAAAACAAGGAAAAAGAAATATAGGAAGAAGATTAGAGTCGGCCTAAAGTTTCTCTGTGGGTGAGGAGGGAAGGAGCTCGAGCAAATGGCCGTTGCATATTCCTTGTTTGTCCAGGACCAGTTAATCATCCCAGGCACTAGCAAACCTGGAAGAAGAGAAAAAGCAGAGTAGATTCCATTCCAAGAAAAGAAAGCAATATCAAGGACCTACTCGTATAGAGGGCAAACCAATTTTGTCTAGCGATATGAGTCCTCTGAGCACAGGAGGAGCTAATTGAATGTCTAAAATACCTTGTAAATCATTCTCTAGTGAGTATTTGGCCAAAAAATCTGCAACATTATTTGCCTCTCTGTGAATATGTGTAATTGGGAATTTCGTATGCAAAAGATTAAGTGAACTACAAACAGAAAAGTTTATCCAAGGTGCAGTCATGGGGTTATGAATTCCTCTGATAGCAATTAAGCAATCTGATTCCAAAGAACAGTATGCTATTTCTAGTTCTGCACATAATTCATATCCAAACTGAATAGCTATTAATTCGGCGTGTAGTGGTGAGGGGGATTGGAAAATTTTTGTTCTCATTGTAATCACATTCCCTATAGAATTCCTTACTACTACAGCTGCAGAGGAGAATCCAAACATTTTCCATGAGGCATCTGTATTGATCTTATATCCCAAGAAAGGTTTCTTCCATGTTACAGCAGTTAAAGGTTTCCTTTTCTTGGAATAAATGTGTGGGATAATGTTAGACTCAATCCAATACATATGCTTTTCTATCTTGCCAAAAAGGTGATGAACTGTAAATATATCACGAATGATACATTTAAACTCATGTAAACAGGCTACAGTGGAGAAAGGTTCATTATCATAAATGATTTTGTTCCTCTTTATCCATAGGATCCAGATTGTAACCAGAAGTGAAGCAGTGATAATCTGAGAGTGGATCTTATTTTAAGCATTAAAGGATAAGAAATATTCAACTCTATGCTCCAACTTATGGAAATTAGGTTGCTGAAGATGGATCATATCTCCAACTGCCTCCCAAACAGCAATAGAGGATGGGCAAGAGTTGAAATAATGGTCTAGATTATCATTATGGTTCATGCACATAGGACACCTCGATGTTAATAGAAAGCCTAACCTAACTAAAATGTTATCACAAGGCAGAATGCCATTCATTGCACGCCACAAGATGACTGACATTTTCTTAGGTATGAAACTGCTCCATACCTTGGAAAGGTGTCTGATTTTAACTTTTCTTCTCCTAAAAGTGTGGTATGCGGACCTAATTGTGAACGTACCATTGGTGTTTGGTGTCCAGATCAGCCTATCCTCGTGTTGATACTCCAGTTTTGCTACCTGCAAAATGGTAAGTATATTGGTAGCCAGGTATGGCTCCAGCTGTGGTAGGAGGTTAGCTTTATTTTGTATGAAGTACCTAAGGGTAATATCCTCAAATGGGACATTATGCCCATCAGGCCATTCATAAAAAAAGGCTCCTTCACCCGTCCAATTTTAATTCCAGAAGGAGCATTCTCCCTGTCCATATATCACTTTAGTGTGTCTATTTGCCATGGCAGTGATATTACAAATTCTTTTCCAAGTGTGAGATTTTTTATAAGACTGTGGTAGTGACCATAGCAAAGAGGTCCACTGATTTTTATTAGCCTGTAATTTCCACCACAGTTTGCATGAGAATGCATCAACTATTGCTCCTATATCTCTTAATCCTATGCCATTTTCATCTAGTGGTAGACTTAGGTTCTTCCAAGATTTCCATTTTTTCCTGTCAGCATTATCTACTTTCCCCCAGAAAAAAGTGGAAGCAATTTTTTCAATTTTCCTTAAACCTATCTTGGGAGGGCTCAGTACAGAAAATATATGAGTAGGAATAGAAATTAGGCAATGGTTGATAAGAACTAACTTACCTGCACTAGTCAGCCACTTATTCTTCCAGTTGTTAATTGTCTTCTCCAACCTTTCAAGCAAAGGCTTGTAATAAACCTGCAGATTATGTCCATAGAATACAGGGACACCCAAATACTTGAAGGGAAAAGAGCCTTGTTTCATTCCCAGTAATCTCTTGATAGAGAGAATAGAATCGGGAGGGGTTCTGTGTGAAACATAGAATTCTGACTTCCCAAAATTAACTTTTTGTCCAGAAGTCAGTTCATAGGCTATTAAAAATTGTCTAAATCTCTTCAAGGTTTTAGGCCTAGCATTAAGAAAAATAGCTGTGTCATCAGCATACATTAGGTGAGAAACAGTTAAACATGACTGAGGTAAACTGAACTGATTGAGAAAACCAGAATTAATCAATTTTTTTAAAGCTCTTGAGAAAGCCTCGGAAATCAGATTATAAAGAAAATGGGATAGGGGGTCTCCTGTTTTAAGCCTCTAGAAGATTTAAAGAAACCTGCTGTAACTCCATTAATTAAAATAGAGAAATGAGCAGAGGCTATGTTACTCAATATTAATTTAACCAAATTCCCATGGAAACCAAATTGGAGAAGTATAGAGTTAAGAAAAGACCATGAAACTCTATCAAAAGCCTTCTGCATGTCTAGTTTCACAATAATAGTATGAGCCTTTGATTTTCTGTTTAAAAGTCTGGCCATTTCCTGCATTTGTAGCACATTATCAGTAATATTTCTACCATTGATAAAAGCACTTTGTTCAGGAGAGATTAATGAGTGCATTAAAGGTTTGATCCTTTCCATCATCATTTTGGAGAACACTTTATTAATAAAGTTAGATAGACTAATTGGTCTAAAATCAGAAAAAGAGGTTGGGATGGCTTTTTTGGGAATCAGAGCTAACCAGGTACTAGATATGGCTTTTGGGATTTTCCTGTAAGCAAGAAATAATTTGCAACATCTAGCAAATCAATTTTGATTGTTTCCCAGAAGGTTGTAAACAAACAACCTGAGAAACCATCAGGGCCAGGGGCTCCACTTTTGTTTAAATAAAAAACAGCATGTCTAAGTTCCTGCATAGTAAACTGTTGGAGGAGAAGTTGGTTTTGTTCTTCAGAAATTACCTTTGGTATTTCCTTTAAAAAATAGTTAAAGTAAGATCCTAATTTTGGGGGCGATTCCTCATTTAGTAGGTCTTTATAAAACCTGATGCCTTCCTCTTTAATCAGACTGGGATCAGAGATCCAGATACCTGCACCATTCTTAATTTTGCTAATTCGAGACCTAACTCTGTTTTCCTTAATGGCATGATGAAAGTAACTAGAATTAGCATCTCCAAATTTTAGCCAATTTAATCTAGCCTTTTGTTTTAAGAAGATGATTTTCTCTTTTTGGACTCTAAGCAGAAAGGCTTTGGATTTGTTCAATTCATCTAAGTCCTGTCTGTTTTGTGATTGTTGGAATGTTATTTCCAAGTCACTAACTCTCTCCTCAGCTTGAATGAGGTTCAGGTTAACATTCCCAAAGCTGGTCCTGTTCCAATCTTTAATTTCAGTTTTGAGCCTTTTAAGCTTATGAACAAAGCCAGGCATTCCTTTTAAAGGTGAGATTAAGTTCCAATTCTTGATCACTAATTCCTGGAATTCTTGTCAGTTAGACCACATATCCTGATATCTAAATGGTCTAGGAATCATTTCAGAGGAAGATTGAATAGATAAAAGTAAAGGAGCGTGATCCGATGTAATCCTATTTAAAACTTGTATAGAGCTATTAGGGTATAAGTCCATCCAGTCAAGATTACTTAATCCCCTATCTAGTTTTTGAAACATGAGATCTTTACATCTGTCCTTGACACGATTATTACTCCAAGTAAAAGAATTCCCAACAGTTGTAATTTCATGCAAGTCAGAGTTATTGATGAATTCATTGAATTGTCTCATGCTTTTATTAGGAGTTGTTTTCCTTCCTTTATATTCATTAACTGAAGCCACTGTGTTAAAATCACCTATATATATAGAAGGTTCAGTTGGTGGATTTGATAAGTCATTCCAGAGAGTTTCCCTCAAGTTTCTATGTACACTAGCATAGATAAAGAAGCAATTCCAACTAACTAAGGTATCTACTTCTGAGATTCTAGCATGAAGATATTGATCCGATTCATTAATACAGGTTAATTGAAAAGAATTATTCCAGAGGATCCATATTTTAGAAGTTTGAGCTGTAAGAGCATGAGTGAAACCTAGGGCATGCATCAGAGTGTTAATTTGTTGGTTATCATGCCAGGGTTCAATCAGACAGAGTATATCTATCTTATGGTTCATCTTTAGAGTTTTTAGTCTATCCATGGATGATCCATAACCTCTAACATTCCACACTAATAAATTTCCTATGATTGTGTATCTAATCATTTAAAATCTATAGGAATGGCTTTGTGTGAAGATCTTAGTTTTCTAGATTTGATAGTAGAGGCTTTACTGAGCTTATCAATAGTAGCCTCTCCTTTATCACTACTGACAGTAGATATTTCCAGATTTGGGGAACCTACCTTAGAGTGTACCTTAGTTTGTTCCTTCTTTGTGTGTTGATCTGCTCTACTTGGAATATCAATCTGTGTATCATTCTTTGCTTGATCCTTATCATTAGTTACTAACAATTTTGTTGCTGATGTGGGGATTTGCCGCAGTCGATCATCTTGTTTCTTACCTGGAGTTTGTTGCTCCTTTGTTGTGTTTGCAGGTGAACCTGTTGTTACTGGTGGGACTACTTGCTCATGGGATTCCAGAGACTCATGGAAGATCTCCACCACATCTTCTTCCCGTTCTTCCTCAGTGAATACATCTAAGGCATGAAAAGCATTAGAAATTGAGACAGTATGTGCTCATTCTGAGTCTTCCACTAGGGGTTTTCCTGACTGGTTACTCTTCTTTCTCCAAAAGGTAGTTGTAATAGGTTTTGAAATGTCGTCCAGAGAGTAGAAACTAGGTCTTTTCTTATGAGTATTGGTGAATAAATTGAAACTAGTATCCTGGTGTTGGACTGATTGATTATTTTGTTTTTGGAATTCAGCTTCTTTTTGAGAAACAGTTAGAGCAGAAGAATCTGCTTCATTATCCTTAGCTATAACTTTAGGCTGTAATTGTTTCCTGGATTCTAATTGTTCCTTATTAATATTATTAGTTTTCCCAGGTTTTGATTTTGTCTCTGCAACCTTCCTTTTAAACTCAGGGTGGAGGAAATTGCATTTATCCTGATTATGTCCCACTATCTTACAATGAGTACAATAGTGTGGTAGTTCCTCATATTCTATGGGATAATCAGCAACTTTATTTCCTATTCCTACCACTATAGATGCTGGCAATTGTGACAAGAGATCTATTTCAACACAGACTTTTATAGCCGACGGTCTAGTAAGAGCTGAAGTTGCAGCATCTATTTTGAGAAACCTACCTATATAGCTACTCATTCCAATGATAGCAGAGGTATTATAAAAGTGAAGAGGAAGTTTGTGAATCGTTACCCATGCCGGGACTATTGAGGATTCAGCAGATGGTGAGAATTCTGGTGACCATTTCTGCACTTTCATCACAGCACCATGAATCATCCATTGCCCCTTCATCCAGCATCGTTGATAATCTTCATGATCCTGAAACCTAATAAGCACATGACGATAGTCAATTGAACCAAGCTGAAATTTAAATTTAAAACCAATTGACTTAAATGCAGAATGAAGAAGCTCCATCGAGGGCTTTCCCCGGTTGAATTTTCCAACTAATGCGTTCTGATAGTGGGATGCCAGACGTTCTCCTTCCTCTTGAGGAAGGATAAACGCGATCTTTCCTTTGTATTCTGTAACTGGGTGGAGGTTTGGCGTGTCGGGAAGAGATGTAAATAGCGGTGGTGGCTTAGCGGTAAGGGCTTGGATGAAGCTCTTATTGGTGGTGAAGCCCATATCCACGGTGGGATTGGGCGTCGGCAGCGCCATTAACGGCAAAGAAGACCGTTATAGGCAGAGCATAGTGACTGAAATAGAGATGAAGACAGGAGTGTGTGTTTCGCACGTTTTTCGTCAAATAATCGCACCTAGGAACAGTTAATGCTCAGAACAGTTATGACTTCAAAAACCAATTTTCCTATGGTGAACCTGTTGAAATCCGATAATATTGTTTTTCATATCTATTCAAATGTGCGATCAAACTTTGATAGAGAATAATGTCAAAAAAATAAGAGTGCAATAGAAATTGGAACATACGATGTACATTAATTTCTTTAGTCTAATTCTTCTATTTATTCTTATCCATTCATTTTTTAAACCAATGTTATTCCCACTACAAGAAACTACACCTTTTACCTTGGTTCTGTAGGAGTTTTAACCTCGATTTTTTTCCATCCATAAAAAAATTGATGCAAATATAAGTGTAGTAAAAAGTAGATAACCGAGGTAAAATAGTACTTTTTACCCTAGTTTTGGACCGACGTTGGCAAGTTTTGTGATCGATGGCAGTCTAAGCAAGTAGGCGATGATAGTAGACTGTAGCTGTGACATCATTTTGATCGATGTCGGTGTTCATAATTATTGATGTCGATCACACCAAGAAGGCAATTGATGGGACTAGAAATGTTGTGATATCGACACAGACAAAGTCACAGAAAAATGATAGCAACGTCGCTTATAATAGTATGCAATATCGCATGATCCAGGGCATCCTCGTCGTGTGCCTACTGACGTGGAAGGCTAACTAATACGACGTTGTTTTGAATAGGTGATATCGCCGGTTTATAGGACATCGGTAAGGTGTCTTCTCTTCACCAGTTTGTGTGACGTCGCATTATAAATCGTGGAGAAATTTTCTCATATAATATTATAATATTTACTATTTGATGACACAAAAAAAACAATAGCTTGAACATATATTACTAATATATGTCAAAATATATTCAAGTACATAAGGTTGATGTGAAAATGAAAGATTAATTGTATTGGACCTCCCTTGCCTATGTTGTACGGCATTAAAACTATCAAGGGGACTAGGAAAATAAGAAGTCTATGCTTAAATTCCATCGATAACTCTCTTTATCCTATTAAAACAAATCCACATGAAACAAAATTTATGTCAGAATTTGGTAGTCCCCAAATGAGGTACACAATATAGTCAAGTGCAGATGACAATAATTTGAGCATGGAAAAAGTACTTGTACTGATTTAAAGCGATGTCACGTGGAGGATAAACCAAAGTCGTACACAGTGGCTGAAGAGCGACGTCAGACATTTGTATATGTTGTTGTCGTTTCCTAGCAAATGCAAAGTCGCTCGTAATTTGACTCTATATCGTATGGAGCAATGAACTACGAGGATGTCACACATTTAACCCGTGTTCATACAAAAGTTTGATTATTCTCCACAATCGGCCATAATCTAAGAGCTTTTCCTCGCTCCTTCCAAACATGGCATTATCTTGGAACCAAAAAAAATATACACTATATAACATGTAATAATCATCATACTCCATGAAAATATTCAATGATTGGTCAATAAGGAAAAAAACATATACAAGGAGATGCTCAATTGAAGTACCTCAATTAATTCAAACCCGGAGATGCTACATCCTAGGATATTTGTTGATATTTGATAGAAGAAATTAGACTAGGCTCTTTAGTGGTTATAATGGTGTGAATGTAAAGGATGGTGTGGACTTTGGTTAGAAGCAAGTGTGTTGGAGATGGGAAATGGGTGCTGGTGCTCGATATTGTTGACATGAAATGGGGTTTGGGGGGGTGGGGTGGATTTTTGTTCAAAATTTTGGTTTGCACTGGAAATTTCAGGTCGACCGACGTTGCTAGGGTGTCGTTCAATGGTTTATTTCATGCGATGCATTTGTGATGTTGTTCATGTGGACCAGAGTCTAATTTTTGAAAAGTGTCATAAAATACTCCCTGTTAAGATTGCGGCCCCTTTCGACAACCTGTTTATGCCAAATCGGAACAAGATTGCCTTGTAAATGTGAATAAAAAATGTTATCTTCAATTTTTCATTTTGACGTCTCTCACTTTCTTAGAAGAACCTAAGTGCAAAATCTGAAAAGTTCATTGATTGTCACAAACTCAATTACGACCGTCTCAAAAAGAAACTTTGTCACCCACAGTCGAACTTATACTAACAAAGGGTAGTAAGAAAATGGGTCTTATTCACATATAGACTTTCACAAGTTCTTCCCGAATGATCCTTGTATACTTATAAGTAATCATCTACAATTTACCCTAAACCATGTACTATCGCTTTTTAAAGTTTGATGGACGGAATTTTGTTACCCTTTTATTTCATAAAAAACCAAGAATATGAAATTTCATGTGATTTTATGCAGTGGAAATTATCATTCTCATAGCGCTCATAGTAAGGGTATTAATGGAATACTAACATAAATGATAGATAGTGACCCCGGTTCGCGCCTCCCTTAGAGATTACACATAATCTCCATATCAAAAGTTTCTTCTAACGTTCGGGTGCAGAGTTCTGAAGCGTAGTGAACATGCAAGGAAGTTAATTTGGTACATAGTATAATTTTCACAAAGTTTCCTCATACACTATCTGAGAAGATTTTAGTCCCATTCCATTGACCCGTGCATGAACAAATAGGAACAGCGTGCTCGTGACTTGGTGAATTAGGTAAGGTTTTGACTTCTCCCATTTTGTTGGAGGGACTTAAGTGCAAAAGTTGAAAAGTACACCGGCAGTCCCAAAATTGATTCCAATTGTCCAGGATAGGACCTTTGCCATCCCCAGTCAAACTTATGATCCCTTGAAAGTTATAAAGAAAATGGCATGCATACTTGTTAGTAATCATATAAACTTTACTCTAGGCCACGTACTAGCACTTTTAAAATTTTGATGGATGGAATTTCATTATTTTTAATTCAGAAAAAAATAAGAATTTGTAATTTCTTCTGATTCTATGTAATGGAATTTATCATTCTAACTAATAACGCTCATCATAAGGGTATTAGTAGAATACCAATAAAAATGAGGGAAGAATACCATGTTTCCTTGATGCCTAAATTAGAAACACAAGATAGTGACAATGCGATTTATATTATTGGATATCTCCAATTTTACATTTCATCCTCTCCCACAAGAACAAATAGGTGGACACAACAAAAGCATACATCCCAACAAAGACCAGGAATATGTCCCTAGTGGAGAAAAGGAACACAATAACGAAGATGTGGAGGATGCTAGGGAAGAAGAAAAATCTCCTAACAAAAACCAAGAAAAAGAAAGGATAGCGTTCGCAGCATTTTTGGCAACGAGCAGAGAGAGCCACTACCATTAGTTTTTAACCATGCTCAAGCAGAAAGCTCAGATAATTGATAAGCAAATGGGTCAAGGGCATGAAAGCCTTAAGTACGAGTAGGAGTTAATGGACATAGTGGTAGACGATGATGCAGATAAATTGCCCTTATCGCCACATCTTCGAGGTTTCAAAATGCCAAAGGACTTCAAGCTCCATTTGCATGTTAAAATCTACGATGAGACCACAGACCTGAAAGAATTCCCACACTCTTATTGCAATAACATGAGATTTTGCGATGTGAACATTGAATTAGTATGCAAGCCTTCCCTATTTTCTTATCAGAACAACGATTTGATGAAACGAAGACCTGCCAAATGGAATCACCAAATTTTGGGCACATTATCAGATTTTTTTGGGTTGCTACTATCAAAAGAAAAAGTTCACAAAAACAATTGTAGACTTGAACAACATAGCTCAGCAAAGCTACGAAAGTCTTACAGAATATAAAAATAGAGTCCTCGGTGAGAGCTTGCATTTTCAATCTTCTCTGGGTGGATTCACATGAGGCATGCGATCAAGGGAATTCTACAAGGAATTAACGAAAAATATGCCTAAAACCCAAGAGAGTTGCAAAAGATGATTGAACAATATGTGAGAACTGAAGAAGCGAACAATTACAAGATAGAGCGGGAGCAAGGTGAGATGAGAACAATAGGCAGTTCACAGAAATGGGTTTCAAAAGAAAGGAACAGGAAATATCCCTTTCAAAGGAAGGGAACCAGAGATACATGTTGTGCCATTCTAAGAAATGCCTCTGACAAAGTTGATAAAAGAAATTGGCAGGCGAAGAGAGAGCTACTTCAAGAACCAGTACAATGATAACACCTCCAGATAAGAGATCCAGAGATATATTACTGTGCCTTCCACAAAGACCATGACTATGACATTGAATATTACAGTGATTTGAGTAGGTAAATTGAGAAGAACTTGAGGAATGGCTATCTAAGCCTGTACAAGAAAGAAGAGGGAGGAACCTGATACAGTGAAGCCAACAAATTAGGAAACTTCCTGGCTAGACGAACGCACAAGCCAAAAATTAGAAAATGACAGCGACATTGGATTTCAACAATGATATAGCGGCCAGGGTTCTAGAAAAAGTAATCCTTTCCATACATGGATCAACAGAGTTGCTATCGAACAATGCTTGGAAAACCAAAGATAGATATTCCCCACCACAAGAGCCTACTGATAAGAGACTTCGTCGAAATGAAACAATCACATTTAGCAAAGAGGATGCAGTTTCCAACGCTTGCTCATAATGACCCAATGGTCATTATCGCTAAAATTGAGAATGCAATGGTGCATGGAGTTTGCAATGGGGCATAGAGTATGAAATGGTGTATAGAGTATTCGTGGATAATGGAAGTATGGCCGAGATACTATTTTTTTATTGCTTCGATAGGCTAAGGTTCAAGCAGACTGATCTAAAGAAGTCCACATCCCCTCTGGTAGGATTTAGAGGGCGAGCAGAGACACCTTTGGGTAACATATAGCTTCATGTTACCATAGGTGAAAGTGATAGAAGTTGTACTAACATGTGCAATTTTATGGTCTTGGATGCATTAAGTCTATTTAATGCCATCATCGGAAGGCCCTGGATGAACACACCATGAGTGATATGGTCCCCATACCACTTAGTAATGAAGCTCCAAACTCTCGTTGGAATCGCAACAAAAAGAGGAAACCAATAAACAGGAAGACAGTGCATGGTGATTGTGATGAAAGCATGGAAAAATATAGAAAAAACTAAGATGGTTAGAACTATCCCAGGTGGAGGCTTACTCAAAAATCAGAATTAGAAATCGATTTGGGGAAGGAAACAAAGCTAGTCACTTTGGATGATGAAGACAATTGTAAGATCGTCAAAATAGGGAAGCATCTTTCACATCATGAGAAAGAGAAGGTCACAAACATCTTGTAAAGTCACAAATATACATTTTCATAGAGTGTACAAAACATCAGAGGATTTGACCTAGGAATTTCTACCTATTCGTTAAATATCAGTGATTTTGTCTAGCCAGTTAAGCAAAAGTAAACAAGTTCTGCTAGAGGCAGGCAGAAAGCGACTGAGGAGGAAGTTATAGCCATGCTCCAGGCTGGTATACTAAAAGAGGTAATCTATCTGAAATGGTTGGCAAACCTAATAATGGTGAAAACATTAGACTCGTGACGGAGAATGTGTGAATACTTCACTGATCTAAATAAGGCATTTCCAAAAAATTGTTATCCTTTGCCACAAATTGATCAGCTATTTGAAGCAATTTTGGGATATGAAGTCCTAGCCTTTTTTGATGCGTAGAAAGGATATCACCAGATATTGATGAACCCGGAAGATACAGAGAAGACAACATTCATAACGAGCTTCAGAACATTTTGTTATGTGAAAATGCCATTTAGCCTAACAAATGTAGGGGCAACATATCACAGAGTGATCAACAATGCATTCCAAAATCAAATATGATTAAATGTGAAAGCATATGTTGATGACATGGTTATCAAAAGTAGAGGAGTATGCGACATCACTGGAGACTTGAAGGAAACTTTGGATACGCTAAGTAAGATTATGATTTAGTTGAATCCCAAAAACTGCATACTTGGAGTAGGTGCATGAAAAATTTTAGGATACAAGGTATCCTCCAAAAGCATCGAGGCTAACCCCAAAAAAATTCAAGCTGTAATGGGCCTTCCTCAACCACGAACAATTAAGGAAGTACAAATATTAATGGGATCATTGGCAACACTCAGTAGATTTGTTTTAAAGGTAGCTAAGAAACATTTCCCACTTCTTGAAGTTCTAAAAAAGGTGAAAAAAGTTTAGTTGGAACGAGAAGAGTCAAAAAGCATATGAGTCCTTGAAGGAGCAACTTCAAACAATGTAAACATTGCCAACATTGAAATCACCAGTATTCGGGGAAACCCCATTTCTATACTTGGAAGTTTCAAGTAATGCAATAAGCTCAATTTTGGTGTGTGAAGAAGGCCAACAAAAGTGCCGATATACTACATAAGAAAAATACTACAATGTCCAGAGAGGGCATACATGCCAGTTGAAAACCTAACTCTAGCTTTGATATACTTAGCAAGAAGATTGCAAACCTATTTCCACAGTCATAGAATTGTCGTCTATGATGATTTCCCAATAAAGAGTATCTTCATCAAACCTGAAGCATCTGGTGGAATTACCAAGTGAGCTCTTGAATTGGGGCAATATGATATCCAATTCCAGCTAAAGATTACAATCAAGGCACAAGCCTTAGCAGATTTCATTGCGGAGATGACAAGTGAAGATGCACAAGACTCAAACACGCAGCAGAATCTTTGAATCAACAAAGGAAAATCCATGTTGGTAGACATGGCATGGAATTTTTTTGTTGATTGTGTGTCTAACAAAGAAGGTTGAGGCGAAGGATTGTTTCTAGTCAACCTAGATGGAGGGGAGCAGAGATATTCACTTCATTTTGACTTCCCACCCACAAACAATGAGGCTGAATATGAAGCATTAATTTGTGGCTTAGACCTTACAATCAAGATGTGAGAATGGAGATTATCCCTACCAGATGTACAGTAATGACAACCGTGTCAGCGTCCATACAGAAGAAGTAAACTAGATGACACCGCTAATAAATGGGGAATCGACCTAGTCGGACCTTTTCAAAGGGTGCTGGCAATGCTTGATTTCTAACTGTGGCTATTGATTATTTCACAAAATGGGTGGAAGCAAAGCCAATAGGAAGAGTCACAGCTGAAGTAACAAAAAATTTCATTTAGAAGAATATAGATTGTAACTTTGGGGTGCCACAAACTATAATCATAGACAATGGCGCACAATTCACAAGTGGAATCTTTACTGAATGGTGTTCGAGTTTGGGGATTATACAAAAGTTTACATCTGTAGCACACCCTCAAGCAAATGGCCAGGTGGAAGTAACAAATAGAACCATAGTTCAAGGTATGGAAAAGAAGTTGGAAGGAAAGCGAAATAGATGGGTTGGCGAGATTGCCAACACCTTATGGTCGTACAGAACAACTGTTGGACAACCAACAGGAGAAACACCTTACAATATTGTTTATGGTCACAAAGTGGTAATATCAGTAGAGATTGGAAAATCAAGCCCTCGAGTAGAAGAATACAAGGAGGATGATAGTCCCGATATGATGAGGTTTGATTTAGACAAACTTGAGGAAAAAATAAAAAGGGCAACGATCACAGAGGCAAAGTACAAAGAAAGGATGGCTAGAGCTTACAATCAGAAAGTCAAAGAGACACAATTTTAAATTGGCGATCTCGTACTACAGAAAAATGAAGCAAGCCTAGTAGAAGAAAAAGGAAAGCTAAGCCCAAAATGGGAAGGACCCTACAAGATAGCGAAGGCACATCGATCCAACTGCTATGAGTTAGAGAGGTTCGATGGCACCAGCGCTCCTAATACTTAGCATGTGATCGACTTGAGAAAGTTTTATGTGTAGATCCAAGGAAGAATGCATGGAATATGTTGTATTAAAGCCATGAGATAATCATTGGTGATGTTCGTTCCTTTGTTTTGTTTTCAAAGCGGTATCATCCCGATCATTATAAATATCAAAAAGCATCTTTTAGGGAAAAACTACTTTTCCAGTTCTTTACTTTCACATTGTAGATAATACCAAATCTATAGCACATTACAAAATGAATATCAAGTCTTGTGATAGTAAGAAATTAAATATGATTAATTATAACATAACAAGCTACAAGGTTGTCTGATGGAAATAAACAAAAGTAAGCAATCGATCTTGCGATTAGAACAAAACAATTATTCAATTTTGCAAGCTATAGATCTTGCAACTTTGCGAAGATCACTTTTGCAAGCTATAGATCTTGCACAAAGGCATACATGAGGGAAACAATTAGAAGAAACAAGTTCATGATATTCCTTGGATAAACACTGAGTAGCTTCAATCAGTTTAATGGGGAAATATGAATGAGGAGACAAACACCCAGGGCGACAAGGAAAATGAACATTAGATCCTAGATATTTAAGAAGTTAAAAAAATTTATGATCAACCAAAATATCAAAGCCCTGTATATGGATAAATATGAGTAGAATTATCAAAATAAGAAGGGCGATCAAAGGTTGTTATCCTTGATAGTACAAACAGTACAGACATACATCAAAATATATTTATAAATAAAAATAAAGTCTTAGAAATCATAGCACTAGGATTGGCTAACGTGAGAATCAGAGGTATATGAAGGCTAGACAACAATAGCAGAATCCTACTTTTTTTTAATGAAAACACCCGTAGGTGGGAGATGTATTAAGGTTCCCAGGCCTTGTAACCAAAAAACAACAAAAGTTACATCGAGTGTTGGAAGTTTTCTAAGCATTGAGGCAACATAGTTGCCTCCAAAAGTCCTAAAGCTATCTATATTAAAAGGATATATGAACCGCTATACACTTAATCTGAACTGAAATTGCGATCCAAAGGAGAGAATCTTCACCCCTCGTGTTAATTCTCTCCCTTGGCCAGGCAACCTCAAAGACAGTAGGTCCGTAGGTAGGCTTGAAAAGTCCCAATACCAAAAGAAAGATTGGAGGACATGAATTGCACAAGAGAAGTATTAGTAGCATCTGATGGAGTCCTTTAATGTGGAGATGAGCTGCGACAGGAGCCGTGGGATGAGCCTGATCTCCATTTCCTCGTCATATGTTGCAGATTAATCTGAATTCAGCAGTATGTAGTCTTTCTTCCAAGTTCACCAAGATCACCAAGTTGGGCCAGAAAGCCAAGATATCAGGAGTTCCAAAAAATCCTCCTGATTTGAAACATACCTGCAAGTAAATAAAATCCCAATCAGCAGTATCAACTCCTAGTATGTGCATATTTTTGAATTTGAACATGAGGAAATTGCTCCCTATCTAAGTTAATGAGACCTTTGATATGAACATGCAAATTATACAAATCTAGTGCTTGATTTTGTGAAGTATGATATTTTGCAAAGCAGAATCCTACTTGCTTGTAGGTTGACAGCAGTGTCTTCAACATTCGGATTGACCTCAGGGTTCAAAATGAAATTAGGATTACAAAGAGGCTTAGAAACGCAAAGTAGAGAAGCGCAAGAATTAAAAGGAAGATCCTCAAAGTAATCAACTGCACATTCTTCCAACTTAGGTGCAGAAGGCAAACAAGGCAGATTGGCGAGGTGGGATAGCAAGGCATAGGGATGACCACTATCAGAAATGCTATGAACCCTTTGTTAATTATACCCTTCTATTGCTCCCACACTTTCTTAGACTTGGTCAGTTTAGGCAGCTTATCAGCCTTTACAGTAGAATTCAGTCTCTACAGTTTGACCAAAGCCCCGCTGTACCCAACGTTGTGAGCGCAAGTTGGCAGAACCTGAGGATAAAAAGGCTTTGTCTTCAGAAGCCTATCAACTAGAACCTGAGGATATCTAGTTGAAGCAGAACTAGTAGTCCGCATCTCCTCTAACTCGGAACGCAACTTATTCATTTCATGCTCAAAAACCAAGGCACGTTCTTTAGCAGAATGTTCACACTCTTCAGCTGCTTCAAGAGAGATTAAAAGCAGTGCACTTTGCTTCAGTAGCCTGCCATTTTTAGAACCTACCTTCTCCCTTAGAAAACTTAGCAGCTCGTTCACTGACTAGCTGAAGACTCTCACCAGCCTTATTTTTAAAATACGCAAGAAAATATAACAGTTAGACATCAACATAAACAAGAGCTAAATTAAATTACAATACTATCCACAAAGAACATACCACATCCATTCTCTCATGAAGTGATAGCTTTGAAAGGGTAGCCGGAATAGCTCCCTCTACCATTAAGCCATGGCTTCGATATAGAAGTTTGGGATGAGAGTGACTAATACACCCTTTTTTTTGTTAACAGGCTCTATAGCTTTTGAAGAACCATCTGCTCGATCTTTTCTCCTTCTTCTCTGGGAGGTCTCATTGGAGTTGCAAGCAGCTATCTCTTTTAATTCTTTAGTTATAACCCCAGAAGTTTTTGATTGAGAATTGGCTTTGATACCGACTTCCAAGGGGACAACATTTTCAGTGTTGTCGTTTTCTAGTAGTCGTAGTGTTTAGATCTTCACTTTCACCATTAGAGATAAAATTTCTATGAACGGAGCGCTTGGTTAGATCTATATCAGTAATTTATTATGTAAAGCAAGCCAGGCGAACATATAAACATAACATGCCAAAGAGAACAACAAGGGAGAATAACAAGTAGAACAATGAGAAAGAGACAAAATAATTACAAATAAACACCTTCAATCTCAGAACTAAGAGGGCGAAGATTGATTGAATGGTGCCTGAGCGATAGTATGACTTCAGACTCAACATTAAGACGAACCCCGGCCTTACGAAGTTTTGATTTAGGAACATTATAGTTCCAAATTGGATAAGCTGGTTTGCTATCATTACCAAGTTTTATAAGAAAACTTTTTTACGCCATACTCTCCAGTTATTTGGAAAACCACTAACAAACTCAACAGTTGGAACCAATGTATAAAGGTTGAATTCATCAGATAATTTTTTCACTTTTCGAAGCCAGTAAAGGTGGTGAAGTAAGTCAATGGAAAAAGGCACCTGAGCTGCCTCACATATCTGGTAGAAGAGAACAATAGTCAAAATAGCTTTAGGATGAATTAAGATAATGTGACCCGATAATGTGAAAACAAGTTTAGGACATGATGAGGTAAAGGTAAAGAAAGTCCAAACTTGAGATAATATAAATAGTAGGAGATAAAGCTAAAATGAGTGGTGCGAATGCTGTAAGCGGGCTCTAGATCCCTAAGCTCGTAGAAATTCAAAAAAGGGAAATTATGCTTTAAACTATCCAAGTAAGAATAAGAGAGAATACTACTAAGGGTAGAAGAACCGATAGGTTGGTCAGAATCCTCCCCGGAATCGACATTGTCACCGAGGACATTTCGTATGGAAGTTTCAACAACGTTAAAGGTGGATATTGAAGCAGTGAAAATCCCTTAGATCTAGATGAAAGTCTTATCAATTACAATCACAGAATTTAAAAAGGAAAATTCCGGCCAAACTTGAGAGGGACAACACATAAGTACGTCGGATAAGTAAAAGGATAACCTCCAAATCAAGTTTAAAAGAGAAAATTACTATGGAAGAAACAACCTACAAATGTAAAGCTACAAAAATTGTTTCAGAAAGGAAAAATGTGAGGTAGAAAAGAAGAACTTACGAGATTAATAGAGTACGATGGAAGATCAGAGCAGTAAAGAAGAAGAGAAAAAGATGAGGAATTCTAAAGGGAGATGGATTTTAATTAAAGAAAGTGAGAAGCCAAAAGGAAACAATAAGTAATAATGATGGTCTGACAAAAAGTGAATTACCTTTTTAGAAATTCGAGAATGTGGCAGTGTAAGAGTGGAGAGAATACAGTGAATAGTGACAAAGTCCACTGGAAAAAATCAAAGAAATTGTATAAGAGAGAAAATTTAATGGTAGGGTAGAAAATATCGAAATATTGTTAGCAAATAAGAAGGAAAGAATCTCGTCTCCAGGATCGTAACAGCTAGTTGTCGACCCCGGTACTTTCTTTTTTTAATTTTGAATTCAAATTTCAAAGATTAGGCAATTCAATGGGGCAACAAAACACAATCAAGAAGCACACAACACTTCGCGAGAGAAGTTCAAGTCACTGTGGAAACGAACATGTGATTACGATTAAAAAAATAAACAAAATAATACTTTGTGTGTAGCTTTCGACCACAATCGTATCTTCGTGTTTTACTGACTTCGTGGCGGGAGGGGGGGACTTATGGTGTATACCTAGCCTAACAACTAAAAAGTTGCTGGTCTCAGCGTCAAACCCAATTTCACTTTAAGAATGGACAAAGCCATTCATCCCAAGATGCAAATCAACCACGAACCGATAAAGGTGAAATTGTGTGGTTGTGAACTGGATCATGTACTGAGAAAGACAGAATTAAGACAAGCACTTAGCCATGAACTGGAAATTTAGGAATCATGGCGCAATCCACAATCTCAATCAGAAATAGCACGTAGCCACGACTCTGAGAGAAAGAGTGACTTGATTGTCAGAGTGTTTTCCCCAGAGTTACTTTTGGGATCTGTTTTGTAGGAAGAGAGTTCCACAGTGAGTAGAGGTTATTTTACTTGATCAGATTACCACATCACCTGCATATGACAACGTTCTCCCCCTCCTCCTCTTCTCTCTTGGAGAAAGGTAAGGTTTTTCTAAGCTTTTAACATCTAATATTAGTATTCCAACTTAAAACTGTCTGATCTGTGGTTTGTCAACGTGTTCTGTTTTCTTTTATTTCTAGTTTTTACTCACATTTTTGAGAGTTTGAACTTTCCTTGACTGTAAACGTCGGTACTTGACCTGCCTCTACCCAGTGGCATTAATTGTAGCTAATTAACCGGGGTGGAAGACGTGGGGTGTCAAATGATAAGATTTATAATTCTGCACCCATTCTCACTGCTGCGCTACCTATGGGGTGCTTAGCAGTAAGCCTTAGGTATGTCCAAAGAGATGTTAGGTCTAAATATTAATCAAAACACAACCTCGTATGGGTCGTTAATCCGTACGAGTGAAAGGAATATCTAGTTAAGCAAACATGCAAAAAGTGGGGGGGGGGTTGGTTTTTAAAACTAATAACTACTAAGTATAAAAGTAAAAGGCAACGTAAGCTATTTAACTAAGCACTTGGGGAATCATTAAGAAACATGGTTAATCTAATGTTTGGATCCTCGATTCATTCAGGTAGAAATTTAGACAAACCTAGTAGAGTGCTCATAACACGTGGTGTGGCCGATGGCATACACTTCCCCAACCCTGTCACATCTGGTGCAATCACAACCCTCCATCGACACTACCATCATAATGAGGAGAGTACAACAAGGTTTGACCATTGTGGTAGGTCTGTTTCTCCCCTTGTGCGCTTACGTTCTGGGCTTTCACCATGAATGCACTTCTTCCCAATGGTTCTATTAATTAGGCCAAAGGGTCGGGGCACCTTATCTATGATCTAAGTTCTCTCACACCCTAGCTTGTTACTATTTACTATCTCTACCCTAAACCTCTCAGATAACTTTATGAAGTCAGCTAAGACTGGTGTGATGGAAAATAAGTTAGAGCATACTCGAATCGACCGTGCACACACCCACACAGATGCATTTTTCATTACCCATTCTAACATCCACGTTTCACATGCCAAGGGGGCATCGATAGTACCATACAAGAATATAGCCCAAAGTGTGTGCTTATATGGGGTGTACTATTCATGTAATTCAAATAATCAAGAACAATCACCATAATATCATGAACATCAAATTAGGATGAACTATAAACAACTCTATAAAAGATAGATCCATAAAAATATTAGGTTAGAGGCAATGGATCTAAGAAAATAATATGAAAGGAAAAAGAAAAGAAAATGAGAAGTAAAAAGAAGAATTACTATCTAAACTAGAGAGAGGAAAAATCTACATTATAACTAATTAGGGTTTACTAGAAGACTAAGACTCCTATATATAGTAGTAGAGTATTGGGCCTAATGATAGGCCCAAAATAAGCCAAACGTATGTGAAAACCCTAATCACATTTCCCTCTAGCCGCTGAATCTTTCTCGAATAAACTGCTCAAATCCGTGACCTTTCTGGAGCTGTTATTTAGTGTGTTGTATAGAGCTCAGAAAGATGAAGATATATGATAGAGAGAAATCAGATGGAAATTGGGAGAGTTATGGCCAAAATAGTGAGAGACCCTAGTTCAGCCACCTGGCGCGGGCCATCACAGATGGCGCAGTCCGTGGCACGTACTTCCATCTTTGCTGGCACAATGTAGTTCTTGGTGTGGGCCATGAGCCATCATCCGATGCGAGGTACTGGGATTAGCGTGGGTCACGTCGTACATCTAGCTGGGGGTGCAAACATGTGGGATTTTTAGTCTCTGAGTCGCGACTGTGGCCTAGGCCTAGGCCGTACTTAGGAGTGTTGATACGCTCAGAAACCTTGGCACGTACTATGTGTTTTCCCATACCCCATTGTTTGGTCTTGGTATCTTGGACATTAAATGGCATGGGATGCAAAGAACGGAACGTCCTGTTCCTATACTTAGCCGATTTGGTGGGGACTTCAGATATATGTTTCTAGCCCGTGGCGTTTGGCACGGGCTGTGCCCGTGCCTCGCACGGAACATTGGAGCTCGAACTTTTACCTCATTCCGGTCATCTTGGTACGTGATGACTCCCTTGGCATGGGCTGTTGGTGCTTAACCATGAACGGCCCACGCCGACCCGTGGTACCTTGCTCGGCTAAACTTTATTTCTTGGCTATAGATGAATGTTAGTCTGTTTTGAGAGTTTTAGTAGTCCATTTTATAGTGTTTGAGAAGAATGTTCCAATGGAATCATTCTCGAAGACTAATTCTTCTTAGATCGTTCTCAGACTTAAGCACAACTCACCAGACCACGATTCACTGTTTCTTCGTTGACCACTTTAAACTACAATGCCGCATATCTTTAGCTCCATCCTTCTACTGCCATGATTTAATGTTTTTAGCCTTTGTCAACTACCATTATAGAGGTGAATGGACTTCGATCTCTTCTACCGTCCTTGTAGACGGCCTTCAATATCTTCTACCATATTTACGAACGACTTTCACATAGAATGTAGCCAAAAAAACCCACGAGCGACGTACTAAAAATGATCACAAGGAAGATCTAGGAGCCCATGGATACAAGATGTCCATTAGTACCAATTAAGTCAACAAAAATGTGGGATTTAGACAAGAAAACCAAACATGGCATCTGAACCCCTTGTCATGTAAGGTCAACTAATACTAGCAATCCACCAAATGAAACTAGCTGAAAACTATGCCAAATGCAATGATTAACGCACACATAATAAAGCTGATCAGACACCCCACACTTAACCCTTTACTTGTCTTCGAGTAAATAAAGACAAGACAAAGAATCAAGCAAAATGTAGTGTGCTAGTAGAAGTTAACTGAGGCATTCAAATTATTCCTAGATCACCCTGTTTCCCCCAAAAGAATAAAAATATCACAACTCTTACACTCCCCAAAAAACATAAGTAATCTAATCACCCAAAAGTAAAATTTGGAAAAAGGTAAGCCAAAAATATAAATGTTAAGCTAGCTTACTTTTTCCAAAATAATCCCAAAGTATTCAAATGGTCGTCTTAAAAAAAACCCCACCGCGGAAGCATGCATCGTCAACCTAGTTTTTTGTTTTCTCTCAATTTCTCTCATATTGCCTAGGAACCCTTTTGGGTATTCATCCTAGCTCTAACAAACAAAGGGTACTCACTTCTCACTTTTTTTCCACACGACCTCTCATTTTTTACTAGGTTCATAAGCCTAGCCAGGCCTAGCCTCTCATTTTTACCTAGGCCTTTTGACCTATCTGGGCATTTCCCAATGTTACCCAAGTTGCCCTTTCGGGTTTTCAACTTGTCCGGGTTTTCAACTTTTTAAAATTTTTCAAAATTTTCAAAATGCTCTTGGAAGAGCTATTAGCTACATAGAAACAACTAAAAATCATAAGTGCTATGTAATCCCCTTCCCCACACTTAAAGCTTGCATTGTCCTTAATGCATACACAAAATCAAAGAACACATGTTAAGGGAATGAAATAGAAAAGCACTTATAATGAAAAAGAAAACTAAAATCTACCCTTGATGGCACGATCATAGAAGGTAAAGAACAAACTACCATCACCCCAATATACTACCCTAACCTCTAATTAAGAAAGTTCAATCTAACCACTATCATGCATCACAAATCAAATAGGGAATGGAATCACAATAGGGAGTTACCTCTTAGGTCTCAATGTGTGTGTCAAGGTTTTTGAGGGTAGGTGGGTTTGGGGTGGCAGTTTGGTGGCGGTAGTGTGGTGGTAGGAAAGAAATAATGATTGAGGTGTAGGAAAGTATATGAACTTCATGGCTCGTGCACGTCTACACGCCCTATGAATTTAAAGTTTGGTTCTCCTCCTTGTTCACCATTTTGAGTGTCACGAACCATCACTAGTAGAAGATGCCTCATTAAAGGCAGCAGTAGAAGGTGGTTTCGTGAGAATTCATTAAAACTGCCTTCTAGAAGTGGTTCCAAGCTCGAAACCTCTTTGAATCAAACCACCCAACTTTTTAAAGATGGTTATTGCATATTCTAAGGCGGTTTTGTTATAACTGCCTTTGATTGTGGGTGACTGAAGGCGGTTCTGTCGAAATGACTTTGAAAATGATTGGTTCCGAGTTTGGAATAATGATCCAAATCTTGTTCCGGATCCGGAATTGGTATTTTTGTGTCACAATAGAAGGAACAATTTGCATTCTGAGCTTGGAAGATCCGTCGGATTAAAGTTCCATATCTGGAACACAGCCGGACTACCTTTGACATGACTTTATGAAGGTCCAATAGGAGTTTCGATTGAAGTTCCAATATCAGAATTTCTAACAACTAGAAATAAATGCATCCGGCCAATCCCATTTTCAAAGGGAGAAAAAATTTGAAAATTTAGGGCACTCTTTGGAAGGAAAAGGTAAGGTAATTCTACATATACAAATATTCTTACGTAATTGTACTAATGATTTTATTATTGTGTTAAGTGTTGTATTGTTTTGAACTTGGGTTTTGATTTGAATGCTATTTTATCGGAATTGTGCTGCATATATGATTGAATGTGTGTTGATGTAATTTTCATATAGTTAATGGATAGATTTGAACTCATCGAGAGCGACCTTAGTACATCACCCGATTACATTCATTTAGTGGATTCACTTATTGTCGTGGATTTTGAACATGCTGCCAAAAATGGGGTCGTGCGTGCACGGTGCCCATGCAAGGATTGCAAGAACAATACTTATTTGGGAGGAAGAAGTTTCATGAACATCTCATAATTTGAGATTTCCAGAGAAGTTACACATGTTAGATATGGCATGGGGAGGTACCGACGGATATAGGTGGAGATGTTGGAATCAAGGAAGGGGTTGAATTAGATTGTGATTATTGATTTGATGAGATGGTGGAGAATGTTGCTAGAGAATTCCATGGGAAACCCAAAATTTTAGAGTCATTTCTTAATGACAAGAATTTCCCATTGTACGTTGGGTCAAAACATTCAGTTTGAGCACGACGTTGAGATTATAAATTTGAAGGCCAAATTCGGTTGGATTGAAAAAGGGATGGCTGAAACTTTGGAATTGGTTCGGGAATTACTTCCTGAAGGAAATATATTTCCTGAGAAATCTTATTCTGCAAAAAGAATTATTTGTCCTATGGGTCAAGAATTGGAAAAAATCCATGCATCACCAAATCATTGAATGCTATTTCGGGAGGGGGATGAGAATCTTAAAATATGCAGGGTATGCGGAATCTTGATAGATGTTGAAGCGTGGTGAAATTGGTGTGTGTACGGAGGTGGGGACCATTTCAAAGAAGAAGAACCCGCAAGGGTTTTATGGTATCGTCCTATAGTTCCACGATTGCAAAAATTCTTTGTTTCCAAAGAGGATGAAAAGTTTTTGCGTTCATATGCAGAAAGAGATCATCCGACAGATAATGTGATAATGCATACGTCCGATGGTGAGCAGTGGAGAAAGCTTAATGGTATATACCCAGAGTTTGGATAGGATTCCCCACATTTGAGGTTAGGAATGTCCTCCAATGGAATGAATCCATTTGGCAACATGAGCAACACATCCAGTTCTTGGCCCGTAATGTTGGTGATATACAATCTACCGTCGTGGTTGATAATGAAAAGAAAATACGTTCTCCTATTCTATGATGATTTTAGGCCCCAAGCAACATGGACATAACATTGATTATATCTTTCACCCCTGGTGGATGACTTGTTGACGTTGTTCAAACATGGAGTCCGTACCTACGAATGCTATTGTGGATGACATTTTCACGATGAAGGCCCTTTTGTTTTGCACCATTATTTATTTTCCCGCTTATGGAAATTTGTTGGGATATTCAATGAAAGGTCATTATGCATGTTCAATTTGTGCGAAAGAAACCTCATTTTGTAAACTCAATCATGGTTCAAAAAATCTCTACCAGGGACATCGACATTTACTCCTCGAGGGTCATCCGTGGCATTTTTCGAAGAAGTGGTTCAAAGACAATACAGAGTTGTGAGGTGCGCCGGTACCATTAATTGGTGCTGAGGTATTTGAAAATTTTCATGGGTTGCCTAACAATTTATGTAAGGGGAAGTGGAAGTTAGCAGTTGAAGGTAGTTTGAAGAAATGCTCAATCTTCTTTAAACTCCCTTATTGGAAGGATTTGGATGTCAGACATTGTGTTGACATAATGGACCTAACTATAAACTCCCACACAATATGATAATCCGGAACAAGGCGATCCAAAGAAAATGATTTGGGCCTTCCAAGATCGTGGGCATTTCGGCAAAAATACCGCACACTAAAATCCATGAGGTTTATCCTAGGATATTCATCGTCAAGATGCCACTCCCCCATATGGTAAACTTCATCTAATGGACTATTTTCTCTTTGTGGATACACATCCTTGGGGATCTTATGGGGACAATCAATGATTTCATTCAAAATCCACGGGCTAAGCTCTATGTCAAAACCATTCACTTTTGTCCAAAATGCACCCCTTCTTGAATCTCATGATAAATACAATAAAATTGGAATGTTTCATCAAAATAAGATGGCTCATTCATTGTCAATAGTTTAAGGACATGTTAGCCTTGTAATTTTTGCAAAGGGTTGGCTAGCCCTATGGTATGGTGACGATTCAAGTCTACGACATAACAATCCATCAACATTCTACTAGTTCTTAAAGCTTTATACCTAGTTTTTGATTCAAGAGAAGCAAGCCTTCTTGTGTCATAGTCGGGGTTCATGCCACGTCTTTCACATCCTCCTCTCATCGATTTTTACCTCCTTGCAAGAACCACTCCATCGGTATTTGATGTGGACATGCTTAGGGCTAACTAGATTTTGAGAGGGGATGTTGTTTTGGTTCCAACTGAGACAATAGGAACTTATGAATTCAAAGTGGTGCTTTTTCAAAATACATGAGAGTCTTTCAAGGTTGGAACTGAATCTGGCCTCTGCAACTTAACTAAAAGTATTGGAAGTGAATATATAGAAGAAGTTGGAACTGGTATTACAAACTCGGAACCTCGTATGAGAATTAAAAAAATAAATTGAACGCAAAAAGTAATTGGGCAAGATTAAGATCAAATAAGACCAAAGAATCTAGAACTCGAGTTCCGGACTCGTAACTACTTCTGTCAACTAAAAAGATGAAATGAAGACCAAGAGTCAATCATATAGACAAGGATCCAAAAAAACACAAGAACATGAAACTTTAGTCCCTACCTCGGAACAAATTCTGAGACCTAAAAAAAGAGATTCTAAGTTAAATGGTCGCTCACACAGACAAAAAAAACCAAAGAATCCAAAACTAAAGTTTCGGATTCGGAACTGCTTCTGTTAATTAAAAAAGAAATTGAAGATAAATACTTAATCACATAGATGAGGATCAGAGAACAGTCAAGAATTTGGAACCCAAGTTTCGGACTCGAAACTTAGTCTGTCACCTTATAAAAGAAAATAACATAATAAGCTAAGCATCACAGATTGGGATCAAAAAATGGGTAAGAAACCAGAACGTGTCTTACAAGTTCAGAACTAAGACTTTCAGAAAGTATACGTTACTAAAAGAAAACTTTCAAATTTCTGAACTGACCCTGTCTACAAAATTTTCAAAGAAAAGAGGTAGTTCCGGAATCAGAAGAAGTTCGGAAACTTTGGTAAAAGTTTTAATGCTCTTCTTTGAAATTGTGATCCACAAATTCCCTGATAAAAAATAAACACCTATAGAACTTCTAGGCCATGAAACATTTTAGGATTACTAAATTTTTGAATTAAACCCATCCCAGGGGATTGTTGAAAAAGATAAATATTCCAAAAACATAGAATCTAGTACAAAAACAAAATATTCTGAGGTAATGTGTACTCCCAATTTATTTGAATGTTTTCTAATGAATGTACTTTGATCCTTCTGCCTTATCCTGAGAATCTTCCCATGCTCGCTTGGCGGCTTTTGTTTTTTTCCCTGGAATGCTCTTAACTCACCATCTCTTGTCTTCATGTAGAACCAAATGTTTATGATCAAACCAAGACTCATCGTAGAAGGCCAAATAGAGTGGCTTGTCGACGGGGATCACTTTCCATTTCTTAATCATGGCGGTTATCAAACTGCTATATGGGAGATCTTTATTTTTCCCCAAAAGAACCTTTACCTTGTACATTAAAATGGTGTACCACGGATTTAGTTTCACCCCCTCTACGATGTAGTAGAACAACATCAAGTTTCCTATGGTCGGCTCACAGCATGCCCGCCCGTGGGAAGGATATTCTGGAAGATCCACTCAAACACTATCTTGTGCTAAACACTCAAAACCCACACAACATACTCATCCACTCGCCCTAGCACTACCCCTGTATGACCAAAATATTTCCTAGCCACTTCTATTGGGCATAGAGGGGGTGATTTCACTAACAGCAGACCAATTTTGTTGGTAAAACATCTCAATCTGACCTTTACTCCAATCATCCGGAGTAAGTTTGCTGGCGTCCGTATACACGCAACCTAGGGCTTCATCTATAGTAAAAAAATAAATGTGAAACGTTACTCCATTTACCATTGTTAGGTCTCTATTATTCCTACTTTTACCCAGATTAGCATAGTACATTACCTCCTTGTTTTAATGGACTTGCTCATCTAATTGAACTAACTTATCAAAACGTGAGGGTTTAAAAAATTCAATCAAATACCCTAGGCATACATGCTCAATATCTAAAATATCAATAACCTGTGGATTGGGACATTTCCTCTTCTAAAATTCAATGTACTTACTCTCGGCATCTGTGTTGAAGAATAACTCTGATTCCCCTATTTCTGTACGGGGTTGATGAATCCTTGTTGCCTCATTTCCATATGATTTGCCCGTTCTGTGTTGAAGAATAACACTGCCAGCTCCTCGACCTCTATACCTTGGCATGCTTGATGGAGGAAATTTAAAGGTGAATATATTTAGGGTTTTGGAGGACTTTTGGAAGAATAGGATTTTTCAATTTGGGAAAATCAAATATGATTTACCCGTTGCAGATTGCTTTTATATAAAGACTGAGTTCCAAGTCTCGAAATCTGCTTTTTTTAAATTTCATCAATGTATATGTGATATATAAAGTCTTTCTTTTATTAAAAATTTCACCCAAGATTATGTATATTAGTTTTTGGAGTTTGGTGAATGTTCTTAAGTAGTATAATGTCCTGGAAGAGGACTCGTGATGAACATGTTGACCTAATACGAGGAAATACACAAAACCTAGGCATTGATGATGATGAGGAGGAGGGGTCAGAAGGGGGGGGGGGGGTTGCTAGAACACATGGTAAAACATTGGAAAAGAGGATGGCTAGAAACGAGCTAACTTTGTTAGTTTTAACCAAATCCGGAAAGTGTATATTGGAGGAACAAGCTATATGGTCTTTTTGGGTAGGGAAGATCGATATAACAAGTTGTAGACATCAAGTACGATAGTTGGCACGGGGTTCATCAAGAATATAAAGATGACCTATGGAAGCAGTGCAAGGTACCCACAATTACATTAGCTAAATTGAGTTTATTTTATATGAAATGTTCCTAAATAATATCCTACATTTATCTTTAACAAAAACTTTGATTTCTACACAGGTAGAGACCGTTTAAGTTTGATGCCCCGTATATAAATGATTTAATGAAAAAGGCAACGACCATGATGGCGAAGAGTTGGAGGGAGAACAAATATACCCTATCGCGAGATTTCATATTTTCTAGTAAGAAGGGGGATCGTCCATGGTTGATTTATACACATATTCAATCGAAAGTTGGGAGATCCACAAGATGTGAGCCTTGGAGAATGATGAAAATGTTAGCCAAAATAAAGGTTTCTTATTTTATTTCGACACTATATATTTGATTTATTTTACATGAATATTGTTGCCGAAAAATGTAGGGTATCAGGAGTGAGAAAAAGAGGTTTACAAAGGAAAAAAACCCTCCTCGTAAGAGTCGTGGTGGATAGGGATTGGCGACCCTAAAGTTAATTAAGGAAATGTTTGAGAGGGATTTCCAAATAGAAATCGGCAAGGGAAAGACCGAGGAGGAGTAAAGAGCATTGACCGGTGCGATCTATTCCTGATTAGCAGACCCACCTCGATCCGGGGTAGTTAATTGTAGCTAATTAACCCAAGCCAAGGGCCATGGCCAAAGATAGAAATTATAGTTCTGCACCCCGATCTCACTGCTATGCTACCTATAGGGTAGTTAGTGACAAGCCCTTGGTTTTTCCATTGAGATGCAAGGTCTAATGTATTTACTAAAAACACAACCTCGTACGGGTCATCAATCCGTACAAGTGAAAGGAATAGCTAGTAAAAAACATTCAAAGGTAGGGGGGTTTGAATTTTCAATCTAACAACTACAAAACATATGAAGTAAATAACACAACTACAATATAAAGCTAGCACTTGGGAAAATCATTGAGTGACTTGGTAAATCTAACTATCCTCTATTCTTTCACATAGTGATCTAAGTAAACCTATGTGTCCATAACACGTGGTGTGGCCGATGACATACACTTCCCCGTTCCTGTCACGGTGGGTGCTCTTGTAACCCTCCATCGACACCGCTATCGTAGTAAAGGGAGTACAACAAGGTCTGACCCTTGTTGTAGGTATGATTTTCCCCCGTGCAATTATGTCATAGACTTCCACCATGAATGAAACTACACCTCTTGGGTCCCATGAATTAGGCCCAAAGATCGTAGCCACCTTATCTGTGATACTAGGGTTTCTTCTAACCCTAGCTTGCTACTATCTAAGCTATCTCCACCGGGAACCCTTCAAAATTCTTTACAAAGTTGGCTAAGACTGGTGTGATGGTATGTGTATCAAGGTTACCTAAAATATCCCATGCACACACCCACGCAGAATAATTCCCCTCCACCCTACAAACATCCAGGTTTCCCTTCCGAGAGAGGTATCGATATATGCGCCTAGAATGAGTACAACCGAAAGTGTGTGCTTATATGTGGTGTGATATTCATGCATTCAAACTCAAAATAAAATTATAATAATATTATGAATACAAAATTAGGATGAACTATAGAATCTCAAAAGGCATAGAGAAATAACCAAGTCACATCAATTTATCCCCAAGCTATGGAAACTACTCTCAAGACATGGAATTCAAAAAAATATTTGAATTCCACGTCATTGGGATTAAAGAAAAATAAAGATGAAAAGATAAAATTTCCTAAAGGAGATAGTCTCCTTTCTACTCTTCTACAAGATATGAAAAAAGTCTCTAAGCTATCTAAAGTATGATATGATTTTAAAACCTAGTAGACTAAGAATCTATATATAGTAGTATGAGATTGAGCCTAAAAATAGGCTCAAAATAGGGTAAACCCTAGCTCAGCCACCACCCGACGCGGGCGTTACGGATGATGCGACCCGTGGCTATACTTGGAGTAGGACGTGAGGCCTTGCACGGATCGCGCCAGTTCATGGCACAGGATGCCGATTATTTAGTGGGGCGTGGATCTTCAACTGTAGTGCAAGAAGTCGAGGTTATCACGGGTCACGTCCAACACTGGCATGGGTCACATCATCTCCTACGGGGTGCCATTAGAGTGTTGATCTTTGAGGTCTTGATCAGTGCCCGTGGCTTTTGGCGTGGGCCGTGGTCAGGCGTGATGCATCGCTCAGAAACATGGCGTATGCTATGTAGTTTTCCACACTTCGTCGGCTGGTCTTGACCAAATGGACTTGGAACTACGTGGGATGCCTAAAACGGAGAGTCCTGCGCTAAAACTTAGCTACGTGGAGGGGTTTGTGACTTATTAATGGGGGCCATCATTTCTGGCATGGGTCACACTACTACCTTGCGTCGGTCTCCATGTCATGGGGTGTCTCCTCTAGCGCAGTTTGTTGGTGCTAAACCATGCACATCCCACACTGTCCCGTTGGTGCTTCGGCTTGTTAAACTGGTCACCTTTGCTGCAGGAGAACCGTTAGTCTGATTTGAGAGTTCTAGTAGTCGATTTTATAGTTTTCGAGAATAGAAATCCAATGGATCTGTCCTTCAATGATAATTCTTCTTGGATCATTCTCAGACTAAGGCATAGCTCGTAAGTCCACGATTCTCCATTTCTCCATTAGTAGTTATGAACTCCATAGCCGCCTATCTTTGGCTTTAATATCCTTCTACCACACATTGATAATTGTGGTCTTCGTCTACTACCATTCTAATGTGAGTGGCCTTTGTCTCCACTACCGTTCTTGCGAACGGCCTTCAATATCTTCTACTGCCCTTACAAATGGCCTTCACATAGAATTTAAACAAAAAGTACCCACGAGCGGCCTACTAAAGATGATAACAAGGAAGATTAAGGAGCCCCTAGATACAAGATGTCCATTAGTAGAAATTAAGTCTACAAAATGCGGGATTTAGACAAGAAAACCAAACATGGCTGTCTGAATCCCTTGTCATGTAAACTCAAGTAATACTAGCAATCCACCAAGTAAAAGTAACTAAAAAGTATGTCAAATGCATCGATTAATGCATGCAAAATGAAACAGATCAGACTCCTTACACTTAACCCTTTACTTGTCCTCGAGTAAATAGAAGTCAAGAAAAAGAATCAATCAAAATGCAATGTTCAAGAGTAAGTTAACCGAAGCATTCAACTTATTCTGAGGTTACCCTCTTTCCCCCAAAAAGATTAAGAATCTCACAACTCTCACACTTCTCGAAAGATATAAGTAATTAAACCACCCAAAAGTAAAGTGTGGAAAAAGGTAAGACAAAAAGATAAGTGTCAAGCTAGCTTACTTTTCCCAAAATGATCCCAAAAGTAATCAAAGAGTAGTCTAAAACAATAATCCACCACGGAATTATGCATCCAACTTCAGTTTTTTGTTTTCTCTCAATTTCTCTCATTTTTCCTAGGAGCCCTTTCGGGTTTTCATCCTAGCTTTAACACACAAAGGGTACTCATTTCTCACCTTTTTCCACACGGCTTCTCATTTTTTCCTAGGCTCGTAAGCCTCCCTGGGCCTATACTCTCATTTTTACTTAGTTTTTTCAGCCCATCCGGGCTTTTCCTCATGTTACCCAAGTCGCCCTTTCGGGTTTTTGACTTGTCCAATTTTTTGTATTTTGTTTTTCATTTTTTCAAGTTTTCCATTTATTTGGTGTAGCACAAAAATGCCCCAAAATTGGGCTTCATACTACAAAAGATAGTCATAAAAGTACACTACCAATTTTGTAAAACATCCTACCCCATGCAAACTAGAAATACCTAGCATAGCATGAAATAACACCAAATGTTCATCCAAAATCATACCTCAACAAAAATCATCATAATCAAAAAACAAGAAACACTACCAAAGCAAATCATGAAATGCACTGAGGAAATCCAATATGAAAATTCCCTAAGTGCTCACCACTCTCTCCCACACTTTTCCCATGCAAAGTGTCCAATGCACAAAAATCATGTCAAAACATAGGTGAGTTAGGGAGAATTGTGATACTCACACTCGCTGCCCCAAAGGGCCTTCGTCGTCGTGACCCATGAAGCTCCTATCCATGTCACTGGTTACTTGAAGTGTCGCCTCAATGATATCCCTCCTCGAGCTAAGATCTTCCACTTGTGAGCTGGACTACCTCTTTCAACACTTGAGTAGAGCTCGAAAGCTTGTCCCCAAGTAAATACAATTGATCAGTGATGTCCCTAGACAAGCGAGAGTTACTAGGAGGTGCTCTCAGAGTGGACTCTCCTCCGGTCTCCTCAACATCTATCTCTGGGTAAGCAATAACTCTATGGAACTCCTTCTCAAACTTCCGGTTTGGAAAAATAAATAGATCATCCAAGCTAGTGAAGAATCATGGCTCCGGTTGTGGAAGAATTATGAAGCTACACGTGTTTTCTCTGCCATAGAGCCATACATATCTACCTTCCGATGTCTTCAGTCCCACCATAGATGCCGTAGCTAACTTCTCAATGTTGTACCATGTGCTTGAACTCCCCAAGTTAGCTAGAGACCGTTGTGTAACCGGATGACCTAGATACTATTCTAAAAGACTAATCCATGGAGATTTTGCCACTCTTCTTGTCTCCTATTGCTAAGAATTCCTGCACAAAGTACCCCACCAAGTTCGGGTAAAAGTTACCCTCAGGAGTCATTGCCCAAAGGAAATAAGCATCCAAACCCGGGCATTGCGTTGGTTCACCATAGAAAAAGACTGTCATTGCCAAAAAACTATGAACATAATGGAATGACGGATGAACTAGAGCGGTGCTCTTGCACACGTTCTTCCGGTCTGTCCCAGTCAGTTGCACCCAAAAGTGCCCAAGAGAGAAAGGTAACCTTTGTCGGTGGGTCTTCTGGATCTTCTTTCCATACCTCCACCCAAAGGCCCACGCAACCTCCCGGTGGGTCATCTTGTACTCCTTGTCATCCAGGTTGAATTTTATCCCCATGTGTCTATCGTGACATATGTGCTGGTCGGTGAAGCCTTGGCGACTAACCTAGGGTTTTTCTATTTTTTGCCTATTTGGGCCTATTTTAAAGCCCAATCTCCTACTACTATATATAGGAGTCTTAGTCTTCTACTAAACCATTAGGAATTAGAATAGAAGTAGGCATAATGTAGAGTAGATCCTCTCTCTAGTTTAGAGAGAAGGAAAAAGAAAGTTCTTATTCTCCTTTTCTTTTCCTTTCTTTTTCCTTTCATCCTATTCTCAAAAATAAATGGCATCCAACCTAATATTTTCCATTGATCTAAGCTTTGTAGAGTATATTGTTTTTGCTTGGGATTCATCTTGGCACTTGGTATATTATATTTGCTTTATGAGATTCATTAGATTCACCATATGTTTTTATGATATTATTGTGATTTTTCTTGAATGTTATAAATGCATGATTAGTACACCATATATAAAAGCCTACACTTTGGGTTATATTTATGTATGGTGCAATTATTAATACTCCCTTGGAAAGAGAAACCTGGATGTTAGAATGGGTAGGGAACAATGGGTTGGTGTGGGTGTGAGCACGGGGGGATTCGAGAATTCTCAAACCTATTTTCCATCGTACTAGTCTTAGGTGACTTCATAACTATTTTTTGAAAGGTTGCGGGTAGATATAGTGAATAGTATCAAGCTAGGTGTTGTGTTAAAACCCTAAAAGCATAGATAAGGTGATTACTAACCTTAGGCCTATTATATATAGGACCCGAGGAGAGTAGTTGCAATTGCTTTGGAAGCCCGTAACATAATACCATGGGGAGAAACATCCCTCCAATGATGGTCGGACCTTGTTGTACTCCCCTAATTATGATGGCGGTGCAGATTGAGGGTTGCGAGCGCACCAACAGTGTCAGGGTTGGGGAAGTGTATGCCATTGGCCACACCATGCGTTGTGAACACACTAATAGGTATTTGTTTTATGTCTATATGTGAATGAATCGAGGATTGAAACATTAGAACTACCATGTTGCTAAATGATTCCCATGTGCCTAGTATAAATAGTTTCTCTTTTGTTAATTGCATGTTTTGTAGTTATTAGTTTAAAATACCAAACCTCCCCCCCCGCCAATTGCATGTTTACATTACTATCTATTCCTTTCACTTGTGCGGATTAACGACCCACATGAGGTTGTGTTTTAACTAGTACTTGGGCTCTAGCATCCTTGTGGACAAACCCAAGGCTTGCCCCTTACTACCTCTTGGTAGCTTAGCAGTAAGAATGGGTGCAGAATATAAATCTCTATCTTTGACCAATAATCCCCTCGGCTCGTTTTTTAACGATGGCTGGGTTGAGGGAAGGTCAAAATTTTGGTGCCGCTGCCGGGGATGCTTTTCACTTCGAGTATTAGTTGAGCATAATGTGTTAGTGAGTAGTTAGAATTGCTTTTATCTTTTTCTTGTTGTTGTTTTCCGGAGTAGGTATTGCTTGAGTTCTTGATGAAAACCGAGGACTATTGCACTACGATTCCAAATTTTGTGTGTTTTCTTTGTTTGTGCTTAATAGAAAAGATTAAAGGAATATGGGAAAGCGCTCAATGGAGGGCACTTTGTAGGGTGTGTTATTTCGATCATCCTTTAGAGTGTTGCCCAAGGTTGAGTAACTATGGGAGAAGAATGGCACAAAGAGAGAGAGACTTTGTAGGATATGTCATTACTACCACCCTAAGGAGTCTTTCTCTTGGATTAGCAAAAAAGAGAGAGAGGTAGGAGTCATTGGTTTTTAAGGCCAATGGGATCAAGATTGTTACCCATACCATGACTCTCTAAATTTGAGGTTTAGTGGTAACTTTAATTCATCCAATGGAAGTGCATCGGGAAACCAACACGTTGGGTTAAATAGTTGTATATCACCAACTTACCCAGTGGTCCAAAACCAATCCCTAGGCTTGGTTCCCAAATCGCATTGTGTAGAAATTTTGCAAGCTATAGCTAATGTGACCAAGAGTAGTGATTTACTCCAATCACAAGTGCTTAGCGAGATTAGAAATTTGGGAACTCAACTATTCTCAAGCATTGAGTAAGTTTAAGGGCAAGTGCTTAACTTGATGAACAAGGTGAGCCAACTTGAAATCCAATATTCCGAAAATGAACCATCCCTAGTTGAATGAAAAATTTTGGTAGATGAATCTAAAGGGGATGGGGAAAGGTTTTTTGAGAGTGAAGATGTTTAGGAATGGGAGATTATACTTAAATTTCCATATTACTTATTTACACCCCTACCTCCACCTATATAACCTACTCCCACATTTTTAGAAGCCTTAGAGAAAACCATAGGGAAGCCAATTCAATAGGCTAAGCTTCCATACCACCTATTCCCTCTAAGGCTGGCTCCTCCTCTACTATATCTTCCTCTTGGAAGATTCTTACCCCATGCACTTCATTTTTGGTTGTCTAAGGTGATGGGGTACAAACCCGCACCCTATGGATAACATTAGGGTTGTGCCGATGATCTTAAATATATGGAGCTTCTTGAGAAGCAACCCGAGCCTTGAAATTTTTTGTTAGTGTGATATTTTTGTTGTATTTTCCTATTTGTAGCTTTCTTTTTGTTTTTGGGACACTATTACACTTGGTGTGCATGTTTGTTTTGTAGGTAGCATATGGTTCTTGGAGGAAGATGAGCAACCTAAGAGTCTAACTCATGGACCATGTAGCCGTACATGGTTCGCGATGCTCAAAATGGTGGAGAAGGAGGAGAACCGAACCCCAAATTTATGGGGCGTGTAGACGTGCAGGACCCATGAAGCTCACATACTTTCCTACACAACCCAATCACCATTTCTTCCCTACCACCACTAAAATACCACCCAAAATCCACCTACCCTTAATACCCTTGAGACACACACATCGAGACCTAAGAGGTAACTATCCATTGTGATTCAATTCCTTATTCAATTTGTGATGCATGATAGTGGTTGGATTGAACTTTCTTGATTAGAGGTTTGGGTTAGTATATTGAGGGTGATGGTAGTTTGTTCTTTACATTCCAGGATTGTGCCATCAAGGGTAGATTTTAGTTTTCCTTATTCATTATAAGTCCTTTCCTATTTCTTTCCCTTGACATGTGTTCTTTGATTTTGTATACGCATAGAAGATAATGCAAGCTTTTAGTGTGGGAATTCTAGGGGATTGGATAGCACTTATGATTTTTAGTTGTTTAAATGTAGCTAATAGCTCTTCTAAGAGCATTTTGAAAATTTTGGAAAATGAAAAAAAATTTTAAAATCCAGACAAGTCGAAAACTAGAAAGCACGACTTGGGTAATACTAGGAAATGCCCGGATAGGTCAAAAGACCTAGGTAAAAGTGAGAGGCTTGCTCGGCTAGAGTTACGAGTCTAGGAAAAAGTGAGAGGTTGTGTGGAAAAAGGTGAGAAGTGAGCACCCTTTAAAGCTAGGTTGAAAACCCAAAAGGGCTCTTACGCAAAATGAGAGAAATTGAGACAACTCTTTAGTGACATACGCATTCTTAAGAAGCATCAACAAACTCTTTAGAGTTCAGTACCTAGAAAGCTTTGTTGTTCCCCGGCCAATAGAAGAAATTTCCCACGTATGCAGATGACACTGCAATATTCCTTTCCTCCAAGAAAAGGAATATGTCAAGATTTAAAGATTTTCTAGAAGCTTATGAGACCACTTCAGGCAAGAAAGTGAATTTCTCCAAATCTGAACTTTTTGTCCACCCTAAGATAAACCCTGCTAAAATTAAAGTGATGAAAAGGGTTTGGGAATGAAGATGGGAAGTCTGTCATTCACTTATTTAGGTGCACCCGAGTTCAATGGAAGGAACAAGGTTACATACTACCAGCCACTTGTAGAAAGAATGGAAAAGTCCATTCTAAACTGGAAGAATAGGTGGCTGACAAGTTCAGGAAGAATGGTGCTAATTAACCATGTACTGATGGCTATTCCCACTCAAATATTTGCAAACCTAAATCCACCAAAAATGGTTATCAGGAAAATGGAAAGATTAGCTGTCAGATTTTTTTGGAGAGAATCATCTTATGGGCAAAGAAAAATATGGAGAAGATGGTCTAGGATGGCCTTGCCAAAATCTGAAAATGGCCTAGGTTTTAGGGACATTGATTATTTTTCTTGCAATTTATGGTGGAAATTGCAAAAAAAAATGAAACTCTTTAGACCAATTTCCTCTGGCATCTTCCAGAATCATATAAAAAGTCACACACATGGAAAATAATTTGTATAATCACTGAACATGCAAATTCAAACTCCTTAATTTTATATGGGAAAGGAAATTACCCGTTCTGGTATTCATACTAGTCTGGACTAGGGGCTTTGGTTTATCACCTTCAAGAAGACACTAACATTCCCTTCCCAGATATCTCACTTGAAAATTTCATAGACAATAAAGACCTTTTCTTTCACCAACTGGAGCCTTTATTAGCTACCAATCTTTTTCAGCTGTATAGGAAGTGTAAATCAGGTACTCACATGAAGACAGGTTAGTTTGGAAGCCCTCAGGAAATGGAGAATTTAGCATTAAATTGGCATATTTAATTTTTAGACCATGACAACAAGAAAATGATGTGCTCAAAGAAGTATGGTCCACTCCTATCCCCTTAAAAATATCCGTGCTTATGTGGTGGATTAAGAACCACATGTTGTCTTTTGATGATATTCTGTCTAGATTTGGTTCTCAATTGCCTCCAAATTCCCTTTATGCAATAATATGGACTCCATTAGTCACTATTTCAAATATTGTGAGCAGAATGTAGAAATCTAAAATTCCATGCCTAGAATTATGCCCATCATATCACCTTCTTTCAACACAATAAGGGAAAGGTTCAATTTTTACTTATCATACAAGAGTTTCTCCAAAATCCACACAGAAGTTGTAAGGATAATCGAAATGTTGGAATTCTAGACTTTCTGGAGGAGGAGAAACAATATTCTGTATAATAATAAAAATTCACCAAATTCTTCTATCTGTGAGGAAATAGTGAAGTAAACCTCTTTGATTTTAGCTGCTTAACCTCTAGCTGGTCAGTATGAAAAAAATCAGTTTTAAATTTCCAACAAGCTTGTGCCTTTTCAGAAAAGAAAAATGCCAAAGCAAGTTAAAATTGTAAAATGGAAACCTCCTGACCATGGATACAAAATTAATGTAGATGCTTCGTATAAATCAGACGGTCATGCTGGAATTGTTATTGTTGTTAGAGATGTTGGTGGTAGAGTAGTGTCCCTAAAAACTTATTATATTGCATCCATATCGCCCTTACATGCTGAAGTATGTGCTTCCTATGAGGGTTACCAAGCTGTTGTACAATTAAAATTGACAAGCTACGAGGTGGAGTCTGACTGTAGCTAGGCAGTCAGGGGTATTCAAAACCCAAACTCTGTTAAATGGAAACTATACTCTTTGTGCACAAAAAATCACTCTTTGCACCTAACTAATAAAGTGACTCATGTATTTAGAAAGGGGAACAAAGTAGCTGATTCTCTGGCTAGAAGAAGCTCTGAATTAACCCTCTCTAAATCAGTCTCAATTTCCCAAGTGCCTCATATTTTGAGTGGTTTGATTAAACTTGATGAAACTGTCTTGCCCTCTGTCAAGACTAGTAGGAATAATGCACATAATTACTCCAGCTTATAGCACTCTGTGGTGTATTAATGTGATGTATTGATACTAGTTAGCACCTTTCTTTCTCTGTAATATTAGACTTTTTAGTTAGCATCTCAATTGCTAGAATAGGATTCTGATGGCTACTTTTTCTTGTGTAGGTCCATCAGATGACTCCAACATCTAGAGGCAGACATTAGGCTGCACTTTGTACTAGTGGCTAAAAGGAAATATGGTGTATACTCGGGACATAAGGAATTCAATGGAATTTGGTGGATATATGGTGGCTACAGACTCTGCTTGCTCTTTTCAGAGTCCTTTGAGATCTTCTCTTCATCAGGCTTGATTCCAATAGTTGGTGGACAAGATAGCCTGAATTCAGCAGCACCCAAAAGATTACCCCTCAGAGAACATCTCAGGAATGTAGTGCTCTACTGGTTTTTTTTGCAGGTTTTAACTTGATGAAAACACCCTCCCATCTCTGGCTATCTCAAAGACCTAACTTGAGTTTCAATTTGTAAATTCGCTAAATTGGTATGTCAAATCATCAAGTAAAAAGATGACATGTATAGGCATTTTTGAAACCTATGTCAGCATCATTCTTTTAAAAACAATTAGTTTAGAGGATGTCTGGCCAATCCAAGTAATTAACACATGGGGTGGAGATTACCTAAATTGGAAACACATCTTCTGTGTATTTAGATGTACATGTTTTCTCTCACAAAGTAGAACACTCCTAGAATTCATTTTTGAATAGGCAATTCTATTGCTGTACCACTGTACCAGACTCTATTTCTTTACATAGGCTGGGGAGAAATATAACCGCCAATGGAGGGTTTCAGATTTTAAAAAAGAGAAAGAAATTGAGAGAAAACAAAAAAAAGGTTGAATGCTTCCACGGTGGCTTGTTTTTGGAGACGACTCTTTGATTGCTTTGGGATCATTTTTGTGAAAGTAAGCTAGCTTGACACTAATCTTTTTGGCTTACCTTTTTCCACATTCTATTTCAGGTGGGTAGGTTACTTTCGGATCTTTGGGGAGTGTGAGAGTTGTGGGGATTTTCACTGCTTTAGGAAAACATGGTAGCCTGTGAAGATTTGAATGCCTCGGTTAACTTATGCTTGCACACTACATTTCACTTGATTCTTTTTCTTGTCTTAGATTTACTCGAGGATGAGTAAAGTTTAAAGTGTTGGGACTCTAATCTTCTTCATTTTACGTGCGTTAAGCGTTGCATTTGGCATACTCTTTGGTTAGTTTTAGTTAGTTGATTACTAGTATTAGTTGAGTTACGTAACAAGTGGTTTAGATGACCATGTTTGGTTTCCTTGTCTAAATCCCACATTTTGTAAACTTAATCGGCACTAGTGGACATCGTGTATCCACAGGCTCCTTGGTTTTCATTTTGACCATCTTGAGGAGGTCGCCCATGGATACTTTTTTGTTACATTCTATTTGAAGGCTGTTTGCAAGGGCGGTAGAAGATTGAAAGCTGTTCGCTAGGATGGTAGCAGAAGCATAGGTCATTCTCATTAGAATGGTAGAAGATGAAGGGTATGAACATCAATGCATGATAGATGGATATTAAAGCCAAAGATAGGCGGCTTCGGAGTTCAAGACGACCAAAGGAGGAAATGGTGAATCATGGTCCAAGGAGTGTTGCCTTATTCTAAGAATGATCCAAAAATAATTGGACTTCAATGCTAGTTCCATTGGATTCATCTTCTTGATTACTACAAAATTGACTACTGGAACTCCCGATTTGGACTAACGGTTCACCTGTGACAAGCAAACAAAGTTCTGCCAACGAAGCACCAGCGGCACTTCACGACCCATACATGGTTAATCCCCAACTGCCCGTGACAATCTTCACGTCCTGCACTACATAAGAATACAGGGGTTCCATGAAAACCTACACAAGACCAGCACGAGACCTTCACAAGGCAAGGCATTGGGCCGTGACGAAATCCTTCGACTGTGGAGCTTAGAGATGAAGAATATAAGATTTGGCTAAGTATGGAGCAGGTCCGTGAAAACCTTCATGGATCATGGAAAAAGTACTGATTGAAGAAAAAAACAAAACCCCTAAACCATATGCTTCATAAAAAACAAACATACACACCAAGTGTAATAGTGTCCCAAAAATAAAAGGTTACAAATAGGAAAACACACCAAAAATGCAAACTAATATAATTTTTTCAAAGCTTGGGTTACCTCCTGAGAAGGTCCGTATATTTAAGGTCGTTGGCATGACCCTAATGTTATCCATATTGTGTGGGTTTGTACCCTATCACCATGGACGACCGAACATGGAATGGTGGGGGTAAGAATCTTCTAAGAGGAAGATATAGCAGAGGAGGAGTCAACTTTAGAGGGGAATAGGTGGTTTGGAAGCTTAGCATATTCAATTGGCTTCCCTATGGTTTCCTCTAAGGATTCCAAAAATGTGGGGGGTTGTTCTATGGGTGGAGGTAGGGGTTAAAATAGGTAATATGAAAATTTTAGTATAATCATCCCTTCCTCGACTTCTTCACTCTCAACAAACCATTCCCCATCCCCTTTAGATTCATCTACCAAACTTTAAAATTCAACTAGGGATTGTTCATTTTTGGAATATTGGGTTTCTAGTTGGCTCACCCTTTTCATCAAATCAAGCACTTTCTCTTCAACTTTATCAATACTTGAAAATAGTTTATTTCCCAAATCTCTATCTCGCTAAGCATTTGTGATTGGAGTAAATCACTACTCTCGGTCACATTAGCTATAGGTTGCAGAATTTATGCACAATCTGATTTGGGAACCTATCCTAGGGGTTGGTTTTGGGGCATTGGGTAAGTTTGTAAAATCCAACTATCTATCCTAAAGCGTTGGTTTCCCGATGCATCTCCATACCATGAATTTGAGTTACCACTAAACCTAGAATTTTGAGAGTCGTGGTATAGGTAACAATCTTGATCCCATCGGCTTCGGGAACCAATAACTCCTACCTCTTCTTCATATTTGCTCATCAAAGAGTAAGATTCAGTAGGGTGGTCACAATGACATATTCTACAAAATCCCACTCGTTGAGCCTCACTTCTCCCAAAGTCACTCAACCTTGGGCAACACTCCATAGGGTGATCATAATGACACACCCTACAAAGTATCATCTGTTGAGTGATTTCCCTTTTCTTTTCTTTTTTCAATTAAACAGAAACAAAGAAAAACACATAAAATTTGGAATCGTAGTGCAATGGTCCATGGTTTGCACCGAGAACTCAAGAACTACCTACTCCAGAAAACAATAAACAAAATAAAAGCTAATACTAACTATTCTACTAACATGTTATGCCTATTGAAACTTAGACTAAAAAGCATCCCTGACCGCAGCACCAAAAGTTTGAGATGCCTCCCCCAGGGTAATTAATTGTAGCTAATTAACCTGGGCAGAGGACGTGGGGTCAAAAGATAAGATTTTTAGTTCTGCACCCGTTCTCACTGCTAAGCTACCTATGGGATAGTTACCGGTAAGCCCAAGGTTTTTCCACATAGATGCTAGATCTAAATATCAATCAAAATAAAACCTCTTTCGGGTCGTCAATCCGTACGAGTGAAAGGAATAGCTAGTAAAGAAACATAAAAAAGTGGGGGTGTTTGATTTTTCCAACTAACAACTACTAAGCATAAAAGTAAAACGGAATGTAAGCTATTTAACTAAGTACTTGGGGAATCATTGAGCAACATGGTTAATCTAATGTTTCGATCCTCGATTCATTTACATAGAAATTTAGGAAAACCTAATAGAGTTTTCATAACACGCGGTGTGGCGGATGGCATATACTTCCTCATCCCTGTTATGACGGGTGCACTCACAACCCTCTATCAAAACTGTTATCATAATTAGGGGAGTGCAACAATGTCTGGCCATTGTTGTAGGTCTATTTCTCCCCCATGTGATTAAGTCACAGGCTTCCACCACGAATGAACTACTTCCCAATGGTCCTATCAATTAGGCCAAAGGGTCTTTGGTACCTAATCTATGTTCTAAGACCACTCACACCCTAGCTTGCTTCTATTTTCTATCTCTACTTGGAACCTCTCAGAAAACTTTACGAAGTCAGCTAAGATTAGTGTGACAACAAATAAGGGGGCATCGATATTCCCCATGCAAGGTGTGTGCTTGATATTTGCATGCACAGACCCATACCCAAGGGGGCATCGATATTTGCACCATACATATAGCCCAAAGTGTGTGCTTATATGTGGTGTACTATTCATGCAAATCAAATAATCAAGAACAATCACAATAGTATCATGAACACAAAATTAGGATGAACTATAGAATTTCACAAAATAATTAAATTAAACCATGCTTCTACAATTTATCCCCAAGCTATAAACTAATCCAAAAAAGATAGATCCATGGACAATATTATTTTAGATGTCATGGATCTAAAAAAATAAGATAAAAGGAAAAAGAAAAAAAAAGAGAAGGAAGGAGAAGAAGTACTCTTCTCTCCCTTCTATCTAAACTAGAGAAAAAAAATAAAATCTACATCATGGCTACTTAGGTTTTACTAGAAGACTAATATTCTTATATATAGTAGTATAGGATTGGGCCAAAAAATAGGCCCAAAATAGGCCAAACTTAGGTCAAAATCCTAATCACCTTTCCCTCTAGCCACTGAATCTTTCTCGAATAAATTACTCATATCCGTGAAATTCCTGGAGCTGAAATTTAGTGCGTTGGATAGTGCTCCAAAATATGAAGATTTTGGTATGTGATAGAGGGAAATCAGATGAAAATTGAGAGAGTTATGGCCAAAATAGTGATAGACCCTAGTCCAGCCGCCTTGCGTGGCCCGTCGTGGATGGCACAGCCCGTAGAACCTTGATTGGATTCATTCCGCATGTGTTAACCGATGTATTTGAGATACTTTTTAGTTACCTTTTATTGGTGGATTGTTAGCATTAGTTGAGTTTATGTGACAAGTGGTTTAGACGGCTATGTTTGGTTTTCTTGTCTAAATCCCACATTTTGTAGACTTAATTGCTGCTAATGGACATCTCATATCCACGCGCTCCTTGATCTTCCCTTTGATTATCTTTAGTAGGTCGCCCATGGATATTTTTTTGTTTACATTCTATGTGAAGGCCAATCGTAAGGGTGGTAGAAGATATTGAAGGTCGTTCGCAAGAACGGTAGTTGTAGATAAAGGCCACAATCATCAATGTATGGTAAAAGGAGATTGAAGTCAAAGATAGGCGGCTACGAAATTCACAACGGCCGACGGAGAAACAGGAAATTATGGACCGGTGAGTTATGCCTTAGTCCGAGAAGGATTCAAGAAGAATTAGCCTTCATGGCTAGTTTCATTGGATTCTTCTTCTCGAGTAGTATAAAATTGACTACTAGAAATATCAAATCGGATTAACGGTTCTCCCATAGTGAAGGAAACTAGTTCCGCTGACCAAAGCACCCACGGGATGGCGTGGGCCATGCATGGTCTAGTACCAATGGCCCCATGCCAGATGAGATGCCCCACATTAAGGGTACCGACCCAAGGCAGTAGCTTGACCTACGCCAGACACAACGGCCTGCAACACAAAATCAAGAACCCCTCCACGCGGCTATGTATGGGTGCAGGAGGTCCCATTTTAGGCATCCCGCATCGTTCCAAGTCCATTTCGCCAAGACCAACCAATGGTGTGGGGGAATCTACATGGCATGCACCATGTTTCCGAGCGAAGCACCTAGCTTGACCACAGCCTACGCCAATAGCCACGGGTGGGGATCAGAAGCTTAAAGATCATCACTCTAATGACACCTCGCAAGAGATGATGTGGCCCGTGTCACTGCCAGACACGACCAGGACCAACCCTTGTGTCTTGTGCCACGGTTGATGATCTGTGCTCCGCTCAAGAACAGGCGCCCCACACCATGAAGAGTCGCGTCCCATGCCAGGTACACTCACGGGCTGCGTCATCCACGCAGCCCCGCGCAGGGTGGCGGCTGAGCTAGGTTTACCCTAGTTTGGCCCATTTATGGCCTATTTTTAGACCCAATCTCCTACTACTATGTATAGAACCTTAGTCTACTAGGTTTAGAGAGTTGGTAATTATTTTTCATATCTTTTAGAGAGTAGTTAGAATATTCTCTCCTTAGCTATTCATCTTTTATTTTTCTTTGATCCCAAAAGATTTGGAATTCAAATTTATTTGAATTCCTTGTCTAGGGAGTAGTTTTATAGCTTGGGATAAATTGTAGTTGGAATTCAAATCTTTATTTTAATTCCTTCTATATGCTTTTTGAGATTCCATAGTTCTTCCTAATCTTGTGTTCATAATATTGTTGTGATTTTCTTTTCATTTTAATGCATGGATATCACAACACATATAAGCAAACACTTTGGGCTGTATTTATGTTAGACTCATCTATCGATGCCTCTCTAGGAAGGGAAACCTAGATCTTTGTATGGGTGGTGGAGACCGAGTCTGCATGGTTGTGTGCACGGGAGATTCGAGGTCACCTGGATCCACATACCATCGCACTAGTCTTAGTCGACTTTTCCATGAAAGGGACGGGGAAGTGTATGTCATCGGCCACACCACGTGTTATGGACACACTATTAGGTTTTCTTAGATCTCTATGTGAGAGAATCAAGGATAGAAGCATTAGATTTAACATGTCACTTAATGATTTCCCCAAGTGCTAGCTTTAATTTTTAGTTGTGTTATTTACTTTACGTGTTTTGTAGTTTTTGGATTGAAAATCCAACCCAACCCCCTCCTCTTTTGCATGTTTGCTATGTTAGCTATTCATTTCACTTGTACAGATTGACAATCCATACGAGGTTATGTTTCTAGGTTGGTACATTAGACCTAGAATCTCTCTGGGCAAACCCATGGCTTTCCGCTAACTACTCTCTAGGTAGCGTAGTAGTGAGATCAGGGTAGCAGAATATAAATCTTATCTTTGACCCCCTAAGCCTCGACGGGTCAAATTGTGGTGCCATTTCCGGGGATGCTATCAGTCTAGGTATCAACTTAGGCACAATACAGTAGTAGAGTAGTTAATGTGGCTTTTATTTGTTTGTTTGTTTATGTTTGTTTTTTATGCTTGGTTGGAGTTATTGTTTTAGTTAGTTTGTTTCCTTTTTATGGGTGTGCTAGTGTTTGAATTCAAACGGATATTGTAGACCCTAGTTTATGGTACATACCTGTGCCAATAACTTAGGCGTTCTACACTATCCGACTAAAAATACATGTGGCCAGAGGAGAATGAGGCAAAGATCAAGGGAACAAGTTTAACAAAGGCAAGAAGTAGTATTAGGAGGTCCGTTAGAGATTGCGGAAGATAACCGTACCTTACGGCTTATGGCACCCAACTTGGAGAATCAACCTCTATGCATCACCTTTCCACCATTACCCGCCAATGTGAGCTATGATATTAAGATTGGCATGATCCATATCCTTCCTATATTCCATGGATTAGAGGGTGAGGACGCAAACAAGCCTCTTTCGGAGTTCCATTTGGTGTGCACTAACATGATGCCCGCAGGTTTGTCCAAAGATGATTACAACCTTAGAGCCTTCCTGTTCTTCCTGCAAAGTAGTGCCAAAGATTGGCTCTATTATCTACCACCGGAGGTGTGTTGGATCATGGATGGACATGAAGAGGAGATTCCCTAAAAAATACTTTCCGGCATCCAAGTCATCTAGGTTGAAGAAGCAGTTGTCGAACATCACCAAGGTGCCAATGAGAGTATGTACGACTATTGGGAGCTTTTCAAGCGAATTTTGGAAAGTTTTCCTTACCACCCATTTAAAGAAGGAGACTTGGTGTATTACTTCTTTGAGGGATTATGTGATGAGGACATGTGGATGGTAAATTCCGCATGTAATGGATCAATCGCTAACAAAATCCCCAAAGATGCAATGGCACTTTTTGAGGAAATGGTGAATGGTATGCAGTAATTTGGCACTAGATCGAGGGTGGCGGCATTAGATGAACCCCCACACTTGCCTAAGTTGGAGGAGCAAGTCCAAGCTCTTGTTTCTATGATGAAGGAGCTTTTGCGAAGAAAAGTGCATCAAGTCCAAGTGTGTGGAGTTTCCAACCTCAACCACAATTCTAAAGCGTGCCCTAAAGTCGTAGATGAACTACAAGAGGTGAAGGCAATTAACTTCAACAACTGGGAAAGACCATCCGAGGGAACCAATGAGATGCAAGGCTGGACCCCTATGCAAATCATTCAACCCAAGGTATGGAGATCATCCCAATTTCTGATGGAGGGAGGACAAACAAGCTCAAGGGTACCGAGGAGGACAAACTCCACCTCAATCATATCCTAAAGGTGAAGGCCCTTCCAACAATTAAGCTTCACTTTATGAGTTGGAAATGGATGATATCTTGGAAGCCATCGTCCAATTAGGGAAGAAACATGAGACCTTCGCACAATGGACATGGTGAGAAATTAAGGACCTTGGCAATAGAGATTTCTCAAATATAAAAATTTTTGAAGTTTAAGTCGGGCAACTTGCCACCTCGATAAACCGCCGGAAAGCTACCTTCCCAACCGGAGGTGAATCCAAGGAATGTGAGTGAGCTTAAATTGAGAAGTGAGAAGGAAGTCTGTGAGACTTAGAGGAAGACAATGCAACAAGATGACAAAGTTGTGGAGGCTACCAAAGAACATTTCGAAGAGGAGGAAATTATGGTCAAGGAAGCACCTACCAAGGAACTTCCACCACTCGAGGCACAAGTCACTATTCCACCTCCATTTCCAAATGCTTTTAGAGGACAGCTAAATGTGGTGACCGATGATGCAAACATTTGAAAAGTCTTCAAAAAGGTCAAGGTAACTATCCCCATCTTGGAATTTATTGAACATGTGCCATCTTATTCTAAATTTCTTAGAGTTTTATGCACAAAGAAAAGGCATAGGCCAACTAAGAGATTAGGAAATTAGAAAATGGAAGGAATGCGATGATCCCAGAAGGTTTTCTATCCCTATCTCTTTACGTGGTAAACTTGTGGAACCTGCCATGATAGATCTACATCCATCTATTATTGTTATCCCGTTTAGTCTTTATCAACTCCTCGAAATAGGTGAACTTAGGGATACTAGATTAATTTTCCAACTTTTCGATCATTCCCAAGCAAGACCTCGTTGACTAGTAAAAGATGTGATGGTGCAAGTTGCATATTTGTTTTTCCAGCAGACTTTTATGTCTTGGACGTAGCGCATGGCGGAAGTGCACCCCCAATAATTTTGGGGAGACCTTTATTCAAAACATATAAGACTAAAATTGATGTCCAATTGGGACCCCTAACGCTAGAACATGACATGGATAGAGAAGAATTTGATATCTATAAGTCTAGGCATGATTCAACCAAGTCATCTTTGATGTGGAAATGTTTAACCTTATGTGATGAGCATGATGAGTCTTCTTGCATGACAAACGAGCATGAATATTTGAATGAGTCCCATGTTGATGATAGTTATGATGAATTCGATGAATTGAATGATGCAATGGATAATATGCAAGTGTTAGATTTCTTTTCTATGCTAACCAAGTTACAGCGGAAAAGATATGGTCGTGAGTTTAAACCTCCTCGACCTCCCTTAATTCCCAAAATGACATTCAAGGATTCGATAATGGCAAGACATGGAGATTCATTCCTATTGGTAGACAAAAGGTCTGAAGGTAAGGATGGCTCGTTGTGGAGACTCTCCATGATGATGTCATCGTGGGTGGAGTCGCCGATGGCATTTCCAGAGACCCATCGGTAAGTGTGTTTAACTAAATTTCATGAAATAAAATAAGTCGCGAGGACGACAATAAATATATGGTGTTTGTTTTCCTTTTGTGTTTTTGATTAAGAGTAGGTAGTTTTTTGCATGGATCTATGTTTTGCTATGTGTATTTTTGGAATGAAACTCTTGATAGTTTCAAAATTTAGGACGAGACTCGTGATTTTATTTTGAATGGGATTAAATTGGATGGGTGACATAGTCTTTTGAAAAAAGAGATGAAAAAACCGAGGATTAGGAAACGTTGGTGGAGACCTTGTGCAAGGTAGGCCGGTGCAAGGCTAACGTTCATGCTGGGACTAGAACATCATGAAGCTAACCTTCATTCCAGAAGGTTTGGTGTGAGGCTATGCCTCAAGCCAGGAAGTTTGGTGCGAGGCTATGCTCTGCGTCAGGCACCTAGTGCACCCAAAACCAACTTTTCAATTTTCTTTGTTCCAACAATGCAAAATTTTCAAAAATTCGGATTCTCGAATTCTATAATGCAGTTTTGGTTCAAGAATTTTGGAATTTCCCAATTCCTTGTGATTTTTGAAAATACCTCCAAATCTATTGAAATTAATTTTCTTGTACTATTGTCCCCTTAAATGAGCCTTTTAAAAGTCCATTCTTATCCTAATTGTACCCTTCACACTAGTCACCTAGGCTGAAATTCCATTTTCATAGTACACTTCTCCATCTAATTCTCTCATTTGACACATTCTTTCTTTTTAAGAAACACTCATTCTCACACACTTTTGGTGAACTCAAAATTTAGAGCTTTTCTTCCAAAGGTTTTCAAATTTTGCTTCTTCTTTTGTAGGTTTGGCAAATCTTAGCTTAAATTTTTAGGTAACCCATTGAACTCTATGCTTATGTGCTTTATTTGACATTGTGGTGGTGTTATTTGAAGCATGAATCTTGAATGAGTGTGTTGTGAGATATATGTTTTGAGTTTGTATGCATGATCTTATGTTGAAGAGGATGATTGGTGGGGGGGGATTGATGTACTATTATTTTAAGATATGATCTTTGGTGTTGGGTGATTTGGGAGAGAGTAAATCTTGGTTGCATGATTTAATTGAATGGGTTGGTGATAGGTTACATTAGATTGATTTTTAATGAGGAATATTCTTGTTTGAATATCTCACATGCTTAGAATATCATGTTATGAATGCTTGGATTATTTGGAAGAATGTTTTCTCATTGAATTACAAGTCATGCTTTGTTTATGATCATATCACCACTCTTTTCCTCATTTTGTTAGGATGCCACCTAAGAAGAATGCCTTGGAGAAAGGAAAGTCCACTAGGGGTGAGAAGAGGAAGAAGTCGCCGACAACTTCCATTATTTGTAATCCCTCGCATTTGTGACCAAGGCGTTTATGGGTTTATCCAACATTTTTTAGACTGCACCCCGGAGGTGGAGGAACTTGAGAAAGTCGAAGATGAGTATTTTGGAGATGGGGTTTGCTTGCAAGGGCACCTTCGCAGTTCTAGGTTTACTCAAGCCGGTCACTTACATGTTGAGCTAAGTGGGTCTAGAAGGGTTTCATGAGAAACACTCCAAGATGTACATTAGGTAGACCCTAGAGTTTCTAGCTACTCTATGGTCGGTCATAGATGATGATGAACACAAGGCAATCAAATTAAACCTGGACGACAAGGAGTACAAGATGAGCCACATTGAGGTTGCATGAGCCATTGGGTGAAGGTACGGAAAGGAGATCCAGATACATACCAACAAGGGTTACCTTTCTCTCTTGGACATTTTTGGGTGCAACTAACGAGCACGGATTAGAGGAAACTATGCAAGAATACCACCATAGTTCATCTAACATTCCATTATGTTCACCGTTTGTTGGCTAAGGGAGTCTTTTGCTGTGGTGAACTAATGAAATTCCAGGGTTCGGATGTGCATTACCTTTGGGCAATAACTCCCGAGGGTAACTTTTACCTGAACTTGGTGGGGTACTTTGTGCAGGAATGCTTAGTGATGGAAGACATGAAGAGTGGAAAGATTTTCATGGGAGGCATGGTTGGTCTTTTGGTAGAGTATCTAGGTCATCCAATCACACAACGGTCTCTAGCTAACTTGAGGAGATCAGGCACATGATACAACAGTTGAGAAGTTAGCCAAGGCAGCTATGGTGGGACCAACAACATCGGAGGGTAGATCTGTATGGCTCTATGGCGGAGCGAGCACTTGTAGCTTCACGGTTCTTCCACAACTGGAGCGCACCATCATTGACCATGATACTAGCTTGGATGATCTATTAATTTCTCTGGACCAAAAGTTTGAGGAGCAATTCTATAGAGTTATGTCCAACTCAGAGAGAGATATTGAGGAGGCTTAGGCAAGTTCACTCTGAGAGCACCTCCTAGTAGCTTTCGCTTATCTAGGGACATCATTGATCACCTTCATTCACATGGGACAATATTTTTAGCTCTACTCAAGTGTTGCAAGAGGTAGTCCACGAAATAGGAGGGATGCACTCGCAAGTGGAAGATCTTAGTTCGAGGATGGAGAGCATTAAGGCCACACTTCAAGCAACCAGTTACATGATAGAAGCTTCACAAGTCACTAGGATGAAGGCCCTTTGGGGCCAATAAAGCTAGTACCACTTTCTACCTACCTCACCTACGTTTTGATATGATGTTTATGCATTGGACACTTTGCATGGGCAAAGTGTGGGGAGGGAGTAGTACGTACTAAGGGAGTCTTCATTCTCGGATTTCCTCGATGCATTTCATGATTTTCTTTGGTAAATTTTCTTATTAGTTTGGGATTTTTTTTTAGGGATGATTTTGGATGAACATTTGGTAGATAGACATGCTATTCTAGGGATTTCTAGTTTGCATGGGATACAATGTTTTAGGAAATTGGAGGTGTATATTTTATATGTTACTATCTTTTGTAGTATGAAGACCAATTTTGGGGAATTTTTGTGCTACACCAAAAAAAATTGGAACACTTGAAAAACTTTTTAAAAAAAAACAAAAACTTGGACAAGTCGAAAATCCGAAAGGGAAACTTGGGTAACATGAGGAAAAGCCCGGATAAGTCGAAAGACCTAGGTAAAAATGAGAGGCTAGGCTAGGCTAGGCTTACGAGCCTAGGAAAAAATAAGAGGCCGTGTGGAAAAAGGTGAGAAGTGAGTACCCTTTGTATGTTAAAGCCAGGATGAAAACTCAAAAGGGCTCCTAGGAAAAATGAGAGAAATTGAGAGAACAAAAAAATAAAGTTGGATCCATACTTCTGTGGATTATTTTTTAAGACTACTCTTTGATTGCTTTTGGATAATTTTGAAAAATTAAGGTACCTTGACACTTATCTTTTTAGCTTACCTTTTTTTCACACTTTGTCTTTTTGGTGGTTTGATTACTTATGTATTTTGGGGAGTGTGAGAGTTGTGACATTCTTACTCTTTTTGGAGGAAACAAGGTAATCTTGGAATAAGTTAAATGCCTTGGTTAACTTCTCTTCGCACGCTACATTTTGCTTGATTCTTTTTCTTGTCTTCTATTATTCGAGGACGAGTAAAGGTTAAGTGTGGGGAGTTGATCTACTTCATTTTGCATGTGTTAACCGATGCATTTGACAAACTATTTAGTTACTTTTGCTTGGTGGATTGCTAGTATTAGTTGAGTTTACGTGACAATGGGTTTAGATGGCCATGTTTGATTTTCTTGTCTAAATCCCTCATTTTGTAGACTTAATTGGTACTAATGGACATCTCATATCCACAGGCTCTTTGATCTTCCCTTTGATCATCTTTAGTACGTCGCCTGTGGATACATTTTGTTTACTGAAGGTCGTTCGCAAGGGCGGTAGAAGATATTGAAGGTCGTTTGCAAGAACTATAGTAGTAGACGAAGGCCACGATCATCAATGCATGGTAAAAGGATATTGAAGTCAAAGAGAGGCAACTACGGAGTTCATAGCGGCCAACGGAGAAATGGGAAATCATGGTTCAATGAGTTATGCCTTAGTCCTAGGACGATCCAAGGAGAATTAGCCTTCAAGGATTAATCCATTAGATTCATCTTCTTGATTACTATAAAAGCGACTAATAGAAATCTCAAATTGGACTAACGGTTCTCCCGTAGACAAGGAAACTAGTTCTTCCGGCCGAAGCACCGATGGGACGGCTTGGACCGTGCATAGTTTAGCACTAATGTCCCACACCAGAGGAGATACCCCACACCAAGGAGATCGATGCGAGGCAGTGGCACGACCTGCTCCAGAAATAATGGCCCACACCACAAAATCAATAACCCCTCACGCTGCTAAGTATGGGCGTGCCGTTCCAAGTCCATTTTGTAAAGACTAGTTAATGGGGTGTGGAAATATAGACGACCCATGCCAAGTTTCTGAGCAAATCACCAAGCCTGACCCCGGCCCGCACCAACGACCACGGGCGTGGATCAGAAACTCAAAATATTAACACCGTGATAGCACTGCAGATGAGATGATGCATCTCGCGCCAACCCTTGCATCCCGCGCCATGATTGAAGATCCGCTCCCCGGTCAAGAACAGGCACCCTGCTCCATGCCTCGCATCCCACGCCAAGTAAACTCACGGGTCGTGTCATCCACACCGCCCCACACCGGGTGGCGGCAAATCAAGGGTTTACCCTATCTTGCACTATTTTAGGCCTATTTTTAGGCTCAATCTCCTACTAGTATATGTAGAACCTTAATCTACTAGGTTTAGAGAGATGGTCATTATTTTTCATATCTTGTAGAGAGTAGAAGAGATTCTCTCCTTAGCTTTTCATGTTATACATTGCTTTGATCCCAAAAAATGTGGAATTCAAATCTTTATTTAAATTCCATGTCTAGGGAGTAGTTTTATAGCTTGGGGATAAATTGTAGTTGACTTGGTAATTTCTATATGCTATTTGAGATTCTATAGTTCCTCCTAATCTCCTGTTCATAATATTATTGTTATTTTCTTTTCAGTTTAATGCATGAATATCACACCACATATAAGCACACACTTTGGGTTGTATTCATGTTAGGCGCATATATCAATGCCCCTCTGGGAAGGGAAGCTTGGATGTTTGTATGGGAGGAGGGGAATGAGTCTGCATGAGTGTGTGCATGGGAGATTCGAGGTTATCTCTGATCCACTTACCATCGCACCAGTCTTAGCCGACTTTGTAAAGTTGTCCGGCAGGTTTTGGGTAGAGATAGCTTAATTAGTGGCAAGCTAGGGTTACAAGAAACCCTAGTATCACAGATAAGGTGGCTACAATCATTGGGCTTCATTGATAGGACCCAAGGGGAGTACTTTCTTTCTTGGTGGAAGCCCATGATGTAATTGCACGGGGGTGAATCAGACATATAACAATGGCCAGACCTTGTTGTACTCCCTTAGTTATAATGGCGGTGTCGATTGAGGGTTGCAAGAGCACCCATTGTGACAGGGACAAGGAAGGGTATGCCATCGGCCACACCACATGTTATGGGCACACTATTAGGTTTTCCTAGAATTCTATGTGAAAGAATCAAGGATACAAGCATTAGATTTACCAAGTCACTCAATGATTTCCCCAAGTGCTAGCTTAAATTTATAGTCGTGTTATTTACTTTACATGTTTTGTAGTTTTATAGATTGAAAATCCAAACCCCCTCCCCTTTTTGCATGTTTTCTATTATAGCTATTCCTTTCACTCGTACCAATTGATGACCTGTACAAGATTGCGTTCTTAGGTTGGTACATTAGACTTAGCATCTATGTGGACAAGCCCAAGGCTTTCTGCTAACAACCTTCTAGGTAGCGTAGTAGTGAGATTAGGGTAGCAGAATATAAATCGTATCTTTGACCCCCTAAGCCTTAGCTAGGGTTACTTATAAGCTATGGTTTTAATGACCTTGGGTCGAGGTGGGTCACACGTACTTCCTTCCTTGCTGGCGTGTGCCATGAGGCATCATCCGGGGGACGCTGTGATTGGCACAGGTTGTGACGTACTTCTTGCACGGACTGTGATATCTGGCGCTGGGTGCTAAGAGCATGTGTGATTTGGAGTCTCTGAGTATCCCCCATGGCTGTTGGTGCAAGCCGTGCTTAGGAGTATTGATCTGCTCATATGCCTTAGCACAGGCCGTGTGTTTTTCTTTACCTATATCTCTGACTTGTAATGGTGTGGGAAGTCGAGAACAAAACGTATTGTGCCCATACTTAGCCAATTTGGTGGGAACTTGAGATATATGCTTGCAGACTGTGGCGTTTGGCACGGGCCGTGCTAAGGCCTCACGCAGAACATTTGGGCATGAACCATTTCGGTCATCTTATTCTGGGACAACTCCCTTGGCGTAGGCTTTTAGTGCTTAAATATGAACGTTTTGCACCGACTCGTGGTACCTTGGATGGTTGAAATTTGTTCCTTTGCTACAGATGAACTGTTAGTCCAATTTGAGAGTTTTAGTAGTTTATTTTATAATGCTCGAGAAAACAAATTCAATGGAGTCATCCTTGAATACTAGTTTTTTTCAGATCGTTCTAAGACTTAAGCACAATTCATCGGACCACGATTCACCGTTTTGAACTCCAATGCCGCTTATCTTTGGCTCTATCCTTCTACTACCACGATTTGATGTCCGTGGCCTTCACCTACTACTATTCTAGAGCTGAATGGCCTTTGATCTCTTCTACCATCCTTGCGGATGGCCTTCACATAGAATGTAACATAAAAGTACCCACAAACGACCTACCAAAGATGATCAAAAGGAAGATCTAAGAACCCATGGATACAAGATGTCCATTAGTACCAATTAAGTCTACAAAATGCGGGATTTAGACAAGAAAACCACACATGGACGTCTAAAATCTTTTTCATGTAAACTCAACTAATCCTAGCTATCCACCAAATAAAACTTGCTAAAAACTATGTCAAATTTAACGGTTAATGCACGCATAATGAAGCATATCAGTACTATAATTTGGTATGTCTAAAAAAGGTTTTTGTTTCTTTTATGTTGTTAAACCTTGATTAGTTTCGGGATTATGTGTTTCTTCCCGTAGCATACTTTGATATGTGTGACGCCAGTAGGCTGTCTATCACAATTCAGTTTATGTGTTTACCATGAAAGGTGGCACTTCTAATTTCATGTTCAGTATGAGACATCACACTTATGTCGGACCGTCCTTTGGTTTGACAGAATTGTTACCAGCATGGCATGTTGGATTTTAAGTTTACTTTGAAATTCCATATGCAACATGGTTCTTGAGTTGGTCGACTATTTGGTTTTACCGACTACTTAGAAAGGTCGCTGATACATGCTGACCAAACCACAGCTTCAGACCGACATGTATCTACGATGCATTGCTAACTTCACATCTTGTATTTAAGTTCGCACTTCACATTTTCATTTTCGATTCAGGATTTGTGGCTGGCAAAGGATCATCTAATTGCTCCTTTTTTCAAGTCCTCTACAAATTTACATATATATTTACTAACACATCTTTACACTTTATACATAACAACCAATATTTTTATTGTTTTAGTATAGTTTTTTGCACAACGGAGCAACCTATACCCTGTTGTCTTTGACATTGAACATCATACAATGTCTCTTGAAAGTCCATGTTTCCACTGCACTTTGAAGCAACAAAACTTTGTGAAAAATCCAACTTTGGTAAGGCATTTCAAATTCATATTATTTTTTACTAATTGCTAATATATATATATAATAAATATATTTTTTGTTCACTTAGTACATCCCGAGGGACATTGTACCACTTCTACTGAATGATAAGACCCCCTTGGTGTTGAGGTGCTACAGGATAGAGTGGTGTATGACCTAGTCGGGGGGTGGCAAGATCAACTATGTCTCCAAAGGATTTTGGAGAGTTCCTTTCTAGAAACCGCCTATGCATTGGGGATACCTTGTTCTTCAAGGTCATAGAAGTTGCGAGGCCGATTTTCTTCAAGGTCATCATAATCCGAGCTGATTGAACAAATTTATGTTCTATTTAATGGAAATAAAAAAATTATTAATAAAATTTATGTAGTAATTGAAAGGACATTTTCATGACCATTGTTGTTTCTAAAATAATTTAACTACCTTATTTGAACAATATATAATTGACTGTATGTGCGATTTGATCTGTGCATGAGTTTCAAAACAATTTTCAACCGTAACATATGAATTCAACGACATTGTCCACAATTGTTTCAAAAACCATTAAACAAATAACTTTGCAAACAGAAGTCAATCACTTTCAAAAAACTATAACCTATAAAAGTTAACCGAGGTAAAACAAAACGAAAACATGAATAAAGCAGGAAAAACAGGGGGACTTACTATGTCACTATGTGAAGAAAGTAGTTTGGTATGAGTGAAGTGGAGTGGAATTTGGATGATGGTTGTTGGTTGCTGTGGTTTTTCCTCTCATTTCACCTTTTTCAATTGTAAAATAACAAACTCAACCTATTAAAAATATTTAAATAAAACTTCCTTTTCTTTCAAAGTCAACTCATATAAGTACGACGTCGCTTGTCCATCGCATTTCATCTCGGTGAAAACGACTTCCAATTAAACATCGCCGGGCCTTATTTAACAACATTTGCGACGTCACATGTTATTCGGTAGTATTGTTTACTTCGTTTCTTTAACATTTTATTTCAATTAAAATGCTAACCGATGTAAAAAAACATATTATTTGCCTCGGTTGAGGTAAAAAATATTATTTACTTTGAAAAATTTTAAAAACTGAGGTAAAGGAACTTTTTACCTCGAATATTTGGGTTAAGGCAAACAACCAAAGTAAAATGGATGAAGTAATATGTGTTGTTTCTTGTAGTGTCTATGTGTTCCTATGTATACAACACACTTTTCTTATTGGCTTGTTTGTTTTATATTGCCACACATTTTATTTTTGGTAAAATTCATTCACTTTCTTCAACTCATTCTAATTTTACATTCTAAATTCAATTTCATTCACTCATTTTATTGACTCTAAAACCAAGCAGCTCAACATTTGGTGCCACACACAAACAAACAGAGGGAATTATTTTGAAAACAAGTTTATTTCGACATTTAGAAGGGAGATGGGAGGAGTGTTACTCCCTCCGTCCCAGTTTATTTTGAACACTTTAACTTTCGTCAGTTGACTTAAAAAAAGTTTGATCATTGATATCTATAAATTTGTGTGAATACAATTTATGAAAAATCTGATATTTTAGAAATACATGCTAATACGGGTCTACCAAGACCACCTACGCCAATATCCTAACATATTTATCAATTCAATTTTGAGGTCAAAGTTAAGCAATTTTGACTAACTAAAAAGTTAAATTGCAAATTAGAATGAGATAGAGGGATCAACTTTCTTTACTCTTTCCCGACTATTATAGACACCGTTCATAAAGTTACTGCTCCATCTGTTCGAGTTGTTGTGACATTTTTTTTTGCATAAAAAATTGCAAGATGTTAAATGAATGGTAGGTGATAAGGAATTAGAGTTCAAGATAAGAAAGTCGAAAATACCTTGAAATTAATATGGTATCAGAACTCATGTTGGGTTATTGAGATAATTTGTGGATCCCCTTTAATTTGGCATGATATGGTAGTGGAGTGTTTCTACATTGGCACACGAGGGGGCGTATTGAAAGATATGTCCCACGTCAATTTCTTAAGAACTAAATAACTTACATATAAAATTTTTTATCACATTCACTTAATTAATTTTAAGATATAAGTCCAAGACATCTTTTATTTAACATATAAAAGTTTCAGCTTCTTATCGATAGGAATTAAAATGAGGGTACGCAAAGAAAAAAAATGAGTGGATGGCAATCAATTGAAATCTGCCTTTTTAAATAAAAAGTAAAAAATATCAAAAAATAATTACTGAAAATTGGCTTGCACAAGTAGGCATCAAGAATCTGCACTCGCATGGTACCGCCATACTTTTTTTTTAATTGAAACCATCGGAGGGATGGGGGAAAATATATTAGGCTCCCCGAACCAGTAGAAGAGAAAGAAGAGAGATTAAAAGGAACAGGCCTTGAAGAAGGCATAATACTATACAAAAAGGTCATCCTAATGATGATCCCAGAGCTGTATTTAGCTCTTGAAGCAATGTACCACTTGCTTCCAAAAGTGGTGTAGCCATCTATGGAAATAGAAATTATATTCTAAGCTAATGAACATCGATGATGGAGTAGGTCACTGTCCTTATATACCATCTAGTCGAATTGCCACGAACAGGTCGGCGAATCGAATTTTTGAAACCCCAGTTTGTCAATGGCAAGTCAGCTAGATGGCTTCGAATCAGTATTTGGCCCCAAAATAGTGCTCCTAGAACAGGTTTGGCCAATAAAGTGTTGGATGCGTGTTATCTCTGCAGAGCAGTTTTGCTTCCATCTGGATACCTGCTAATGTGTAGGGGCGATTTGCATTAGTTTGGTAATTGTATGTACAAGACCACGACCGTTGTGATACTCTCCATGCCAAGGTAGGGCACCTGTGAAAACAAAAAACAAAAAATCATTGTGTAGTTTCTATTCACAGATGTCATTAGCAATTCTAAATGAGGAAACACCCCTTTTATCCAAATAGATTAGACCTCTAGTCTTGCCATCCAATTCATCAAAGTTGATAATGGAATTTATATTCTCGGCTCTGGCTCTCTTTGCTAAGCAGTCAGCTGGCATATTACCTTGTCTAAATACATGGGACAGTTTCTTATTACCTAGTAGATTATGTATCTCGTCAGATAGAACATATAGCTTCCAAGGAGCACTGGAAGGGTTTATTACACACAAGATAGCAATCATGCAATCAGTTTCAAGCTCAAAATCAGATATGTTTTTTTCATGCATGAGTTTAACAGCACTCTGTATGGCAATCAGTTCCGCATTCAGCGCTGAGCAAGCAGTTATACTGAGTGCTTTTGCCAACAAACATTTACCATATTCATCTCTAACAATCAGACCAATACCACATTTATTAAACTTTGAATCCCAGGAGGCATCAGCATTTACTTTAATAAATTTTTCAGGTGGTTTCCATATTACCTTTTTGACTGTTCTCCCTTTTTTTGTTTTCAGGAAAGGCACTATATTGGATGATGTCCATATTTTATCAAACTCACCGCCTAAGAAAAAAGGATGAATTATGGATAGATCATGCAGTGACTTCTTAATGTCCAATATAATAGTAACATATCTCGGTTTAATTTCATCAAATAGCAATTTGTTTCGTGCTTTCCACAGATGCCAACAGACTAGTAGTGGTAGAAGATGAATGAGTGCAGAGTGTGTGTTGGTGAAACCCACCGTTGACCAGTAATAAGACAGTCTATCCCACAGTGAATTAAAACGAAGCACAGGTAAGGAAAGCCATCTATGAATCTCATCCCACACAAGTAAGGTGAAAGAGCAATCATTGAAGAAATGTGAAATGGAGTCCATGTGTGTGCAGCAGCAACATTTTGATACTATTTGGAATCCCATAAATTGAAGCACATTATCAAAAGGAAGTAAAATGTTTAAGAGTTTCCAGTTAAAAATACTTATCTTTTTTGGTATTCTAGAGTGCCATATTTTGCTCATTGTCCTCACCCTTTGCCTGGATTCCCTTATCAGGTTGTATGCACTCTTAAATGTGAAAGATCCATTCCATAAAGGTTGCCAAATCATTCTATCCTTTCTGTCCGAGGTTATTGTGAGATTTGCCAGCATGTGGAAAATAGGTTGAGGCAGTGATGTTTCAAGGGTTGCAAGATTAGCATTTCTATTTTCCAGAAATTGAGAGATAGTCAGATTCATGAGTTCCTGTGGGTATTCCGGTGGTAGGAAGTCCTCTAATGGGCCAAATTGAGACCAGTTGGCAGTCCATATGTTGCAGTTTCCAACTCCTAAGATGGTTTTAGAGAAAGATTCTGCTAGACGGTTTATCTTGCAAATTCTTTCCCAATTTCTAGACTTTCTTGTTGCTATTGGTAGAGACCATTGGAACTTGGACCAAGGGGTCTCTCCTTGTTGGAATTTCCACCAGAGCTTGATGGAGAAAGATGTGATGATCGATTTTGTATCTCTAAGCCCAAGACCATTTTCCTGTACAGGAAAACAAAGCTTCCTCCATGCTCTCCACACTTTTTTCCTATTACCATCCTTTTCACCCCAAAAGAATTTGGAGAATTTCTTCTCCAAAGCATTGATCACATTCTTAGGTGGATTAATGGTTGCCCAGATATGTTGTGGAATGGAATATAGGCATGTTTGGATTAAAGTTAGTTTCCCACCCATTGAAAGCCATTTATTTTTCCAATTGGATAATTTAGATGCTACTGTTTCCAGTAAAGTTTGGAAATAGACTTTTTTTATTCTTCCAACATACATAGGGCATCCGAGATACCTGAATGGGAATCCTTCCTTTTTCATACCAAGAGTGATTTTGATGGTTCTGTCACGATTTGCACTGACAGAATTGCTCACATAGTATTCACTCTTGGAATAATTTATTTTTTTGCCAGTTGTTAGCTCAAATTTCTGGAGGAAATCTTTTATGCGGATAAGATTAAGCTTGGTAGCTTTCAGGAAAATTACAGTATCATCTGCGTAGCTTAAATGAGTTATAGGAATAGCATTCCTTGGCAAGTCATAGTAATCAATCTTTCCATTATTAAAAATGAAGGATAGACTTTTAGAGAAGGATTCAAAGACTATGTTAAACAGAAATGGAGATAGGGGGTCTCCCTGTTTGATGCCTCTGGTTGCTTTGAAAAAACCATTAGGTTTGCCATTTATAAGTATGGAAAACCATGCATCCGAAATGTTATTCAAAATATTCCTCACCAGATGACCATGGAAACCAAACTTTAAAAGGATGCTATTCAGAAAACCCCAGTTTACCCTGTCAAAAGCCTTCATAAGGTCCAATTTGATGATACAATTTTGACCTCTAGTTTTCCTGCCCAGAAACTTAATCATCTCCTGTAGATATATCACATTATATGCAATATCTCTACCTTTTAAAAATGAAGTTTGTTGAGGAGAAATGATTTTATGCATTAAAGGCTCAATTCTATCAACCAGGATTTTAGAGAAAATCTTATTGATGAAATTCGAGAGAGAGATGGGTCTATACTCTGAGAAACTGGAAGGAGACTTGGTTTTTAGGATAAGTGTGATCCATGTACTGGAAATTGCTCTGGGTATATGAACTCCACACAGGAATTCATTTGTGGCCTGAAGTAGATCGTGGCATATAATATCCCATGCTCCACAATAAAAAGCACCACAAAAACCATCAGATCCAGCAGCACTGTTTTTGCTAAGGCCAAAAACTGCCTTCTTAAGTTCCTCCATAGAGGCCAATTGGACTAGTTTAATATTATCCTCTTCACTGATCAGTTCTGGGATTTGGCTTAGAAAGTGAGGGAAAAATAGTCCAGCGTCTTGCTCATATGGTTCTGTTAGGAGGTTTTTATAGAAGTGAACTGCAGCCTCTTCGATTTCAGATGGTGAATTTTTCCAGTCCCCGTGAAGATCCTTTATCTTAGTAATTAAAGTCTTAGATCTTTTTTCCTGAACCACCTTATGAAAATAAGATGAGTTATTATCTCCATCTTTTAGCCATTTCAATCTAGCCTTTTGTTTCCAGAAACCCTCTTCTTCTTTGAGAGCTCTGATCAGCAGAGCTCTTTTTTGGTTAAGATTGATAAGTTCAGTTTCTGTAGGGTTATCTTGGTAAATTAACTCTTGTGTGTTCAGATTTTCTTCAGCTCCGTTAAGATTTTCATGGACATTGCCAAAAGTTTCTTTATTCCATTTTTTTAGAACAGGCTTGAGTCTTCTTAATTTGATGGAAAAGCCTAACATTCCCCCCTCATGGAGTGGGAGATGCCAATTATCCGCCAGGATCTGAAGAAAATCAGATCTGTGGAACCAAATATCCATAAAGCGAAAAGGTTTGGGGGATGTAGGTATTTCAGAACCTAAGGTCAGAAGCATGGGGCTATGGTCTGATGGGTGCCTATTCAGATTATGCACAGAGCTATTGGGGAAGAAATTATTCACAGGAGGAAGTACATAAGGCCCTATCCAATTTTTTGAAAGTTGGGATTTTCCTGCCATTAGTCCAGGTGAAAACATTTCCCGCTGTATTGATTTGGTGAAGATTATTGTGGGAAATGAATTCAGCAAAATCATTTATGCTACCTAGTTTTGGTGTACTGGGGCTCTTATATTCAATAACAGATGAAATTGCATTAAAATCTCCAATGAATAACCTTTCAGTATCACAAATATGTGTTAGATTAGTCCATCATATTTCTCTTTCTGCTCTACTATAGGGGCCATATATGAAGGATGCTTTCATTTTCCTATCTAATGTGCAACAGTCAATATGTACAGATAAATGCTGAGGGTGATCTATTTCTATAGATACATTAACTTTGTGGTTCCACATTATCTAGTTTTTTCCTGAATTTAAAGTAATGCAATTTTTGAAACGTAGTTCATGCATATAATGAAAACATTCTGTATTTGCATGCTTAGGTTCAATAATGCATAGAAGATCAATATGATGTACTTTCAGCAGTCTCTCTAGTCTTAGCATAGCAGGGTTCATGCCTCTAACATTCCAAATTAAGAATTTTTGCATGACTATTTTGTCTATCATTTATAACTAATCTTGGATCTCTTTGTCGAGGATCTTAATTTCCTCAAATTAGCCCGAGTGAAGAAGGTTTGGAGTACCTGTTTTCCTGATTCAGAATTTGCAGCTGATACAACCTTACCTAGCTTTTTTTCCAGCTCCTTCCCTAGAGATATCTGATCCTTTTTTGAGGTGGTGGATGTTAAAAGAGGTACTTGTCCGCTCATACCCTCCTCAGTAGGTAATAAGTCGTTGCCTTCCTTATCTTCTGAATCCATCATGTGTCCCAGAATCTCAAACCGATTTGGGGAAAGGACTTGCTCCTTAGGAGACTGAGGAGGTGAAGAAACGTTAGAGTTTAATTCAGTCTGAAAAGTGTTAGTGTTCTTACCTGTGAGGTCATCATGACTGAAGTGTAGTTTGATCTGTGGGAATAACTCAATGGCATCACACAGTTGTCTTTCCATCTCAGTTAGTTTTTGAGAAGTCTCTATCAGTAACTGATTCTTCTGTGAGCATCCCTATGTGTGTTTCCCTATTTGATCAGTGTCATCTAGTAACATACCCTCCACTGAAATCCCAACAGTAGCCTGAGCTTTCCGTATAGATGTATCTAGTTGTGTAGATTCGGGTGAAAGGATTTGTATCTCCTTTTCAAGGTTCAGCATTGGGCTCTGAGTGTGAGAATGAGACTGAGGTTGTTCTAGATTAAATTGCAGCCCTGTTTGAGTGGAGGGGGATGGTTGGTCAAGGGGGTTTGGTAGTACCAGTTCCTGATTTCGATTTATTCCTTTCCTTAGTGGAAATTCTTGGCTGGTATTGCTAAGGGATTCAGGCTGTAAAGTTCTTCCTGTGGGTTTCCATAAGGTTTGCTGATTATGGTTATTTACATCTTGAACCAGAGGAGGAGGCGGCCCCAGGATACCACCTGATTGACCATTCCTATGGGTTGCTAGCATAGCATCTTCCCCTAATTGTGGTACATGTAGAGGTTTTTTAGTGTCCAAAAAGGGTCTAGGTTGAGACCTATTAGGGTTCAGATGTTTGCAGTTAGAGATACTATGACCCAGCTTTCTACAGTAATTGCAGTACAGAGGGACATTTTCATAATCAATTTCACACCTTACACTATGTTCAGGGGATCCTAATCTTAAGAAAGTAGGGAGGGGGGAACTCACATCGACCTCAACACAGATTTTGACTGCCGAGGGGCGTGTAAGAGATAGAGTAGCAGCGTCCATCCTCATGTATTTTCCCAGCTGGTTTCCCACGTCTTCTATTACAGCATGGTTGTAATAGAAAATTGGGACATTTCGAATTGTAAGCCACACTGGTGCGATAGGTGATTCCGTTGATGTGGAGAACTCAGAGGTCCACTTGAAGACTCTCATCTGTTGCCCGCCCAGAGTCCAATTTGCTTTAAGCCAACAGCGTTGGTAGTCCTCCTTTGACTGGAATCTGATGAGCAGATGTTTGTAGTCGATAGCCCCCAGTTGATATCTTGACTGAAATCCAACCGCCTTGAACGCCGTTTCTAGCACCTCCATTGAAGGTCGGCCATTGTTGAATTTTCTGTTTAGGGCATTTTGGTAATGGATTGATAGTTGCTCAATCTGCTCCGAAGTGTACATGCAGGCAAGCTCCCCTTTGTATTCTTTGATCAGTGTTAGGTTGGGAGTGTAAGGAAGGGTGGGATTTAGTGCCGGGGATCTGGCTATGAGAGCTGAAAGAAAGGATTTCCCCCCCCCCACAGGGGGAGGAGCCTCCGCCATTGACGATGGCGTCAGTATAGGTGGTTGTTTTATGACCGTTATCGGTGGAATTTTGGCCGTTGCCGGTGAAGTTAGGTTTCAGTGAGGAATTTGATAAAGGAGGAGAGAGAGAGAGAGAGGAGTATCTAGTCTGATTGTAGTATTTCTAATTCTGTCATCGCTTTTCAGATTATCTATGGCCGCCAATGAACTATCTTGAAATTTTTGGTCCGCTCCACTAGAGTATCTTGAAATTTTTGGTTAAATTGAAAAGTTACTAATTTTTCTGTTCCTTTTATAATGATTTTTTTAACTGTTTATTTCATATTGGTACGTACTTCCTCCGTCCCAGGTTAAACTGCATACTTCACTTTATGTCACTATTCACTATCCAACTTTGATCACATATCTGAATAGATATATATACAATAATATTATAATATGTTATATGATTGAATTTTTTGTAACAAGTAGTTTCTAAAAAGTAACATTTTATTTGCCGTTATTATATGAAGTTAAACATATTAACGATTAGACAAGTTTCTTGATAAACGTAAAAAAGATTATGTGCAACTTAACATGGTACAGAGGGAGTATTCTATTTTAAGCAAGATTTTTGAATTTCATTCACTTATTCTACATTTTTACTTTCTAACCCATTTTATTCATCTAAATTCAAGTGTCTTAATCTATATTTTCATATATTATAACACAAAGTCTTGTTTTAAGCAGTCTAAACTTTAGAACTTTAGGCAGGGTCTATTATGCAATTAATACAAATCTTAATTTGGGGTGGGGTTTTTCTCCAAATATGCTAATAAATCTAGGAACATATTGTGCAATTACTGAAATGTTATATATAATAGATTTTCATTCTTTTCATTTCCTCTCCTCCTCTCTCTGATCAATATGAATCGCAACCGCCCCTCCGCAGCTACGTTTATTCTTCTTCCGCTAGCGACGTAGCGGAGCTAAGGCAATCACCGGCATTCCTTATTCCGTCGCTAGAGCGAGGATCTGTAATCACGGTTGAACTATCGTGCTCGAACTACCGATCAGTCGTGCTCAAACAGTCGATCGTACGGCAAACTCGCCGCTGACGACGATTGCAGCAATGACGCCATTGTGGAAGAGGAGCTAGGGTTTGCAGACAACGAGGCGATGGTGATGGCGATAATGAGTTGAGATGGGGAGATGGTAACAACAAGGCAAGGCAAGAAAAGGATACCGCAATGGCGAGGTGGCGGCGTTGTTGCCTCTCCCGTCGAGCGCGTGAGATCCATTCACGCTATTGAAGAAGATGACTTGCGCATGCACACAAACTACTTGCGCATGCCACGGGTGGTGATGTGCCCAATTTTTATGGTTATATTAGGACTTTTAGAATTCATTTTTGTACACTTTTGTGCTCTAAATGTGACATTTTTCCTTGAAATTCTCTAAGGAGGTTTTAAAGCGACTTTTACGCTTTTATGAATTTTCTTGAGAATTTTGTGTGACGAGGCAATTTTTTTTAAGACTTTGAAGAATGCCTTTGAAGATTTAAAGATTTGAAGACTTGTATTTGAGATTTTGAAGATTAGAAGAATTAAAGAAGTGAAGAGAAGAGGTGGATATGAAACAAGAAAGAGAAAGAAGAAATGGTGCTGGAATTGGAGTCCATCGCGAGGTCATTGCGAGCCCGTCGCAACTCGTGACGAACGAATGGCCAGAAACTCTTCTTGCTTTTTGTACTATAAATACTCACCTTATCCTCTCCTCTTCAACAACTAGAATCCAACCTCTTCTTCTTGCATTTTCTGGGTTCAAACCCTAGTTTTTCTTGCTTTCTTTTCTTAGTTTTTGTCGGTTTATCATGCCTTTTAATTGTCTTGCTTAGTTTTATCTTGGGAGAAATGGATTGAATCTTCCATTTCTATGTAGTAAGAACCATACACACACACACATATATATGTAAATATATATATATATATATATATATATATATATATATATATATATATATATATTTGGTGATTTCGCTATTGTGCATTTATTGAGCTTTGAATGTGAATTGTTAATGGAATTGATGTTGTTGGAAGCTTAAGTATATGAATTTCTTTTATGATTACTTGTTAGGGTTGGGAGAAAGTAGCTAATTCTCCTCTCTTTTAATGTGGAATCCAAGAGCATTAGTTAGAGCTTCTTAAATGATGTTGGTGTGTTGATAATTGCTAGATGAATGCGATCATGTCAAACTCGTTGTCATGTTTGTTTTAGGTAGCAAATGAGAGGAGTCTATGAATGTAGATCATTCTTGACTAATCTTGTGTAAATGCATGAATTGGTTAAATGCTTAGACACGGTGTAGTGTTTATAAGTGTTTCCAAGCTTGTTGGTTGTTCATGCTAAATGCTATCAATAGGATACTCTTAGTACTAAGGGATTCATTGGTGAGGTTTGACAAGAGATGTTGAATTCACACTTGCGAACTACTAACTAAGAAGGATAGAAGATTTGTCTTCACAACAAGTAGTCGAAGTAGTCAATAGATTGTTTTCTTCATCCTTGAAGCCTTTGTTATATAGCATTCATGTGTTCTTAATGTTATGTTTCACTTGATTTATGCCATGGGTTGTTTAAAAATAGGAAGTGTTTGTATGACTTAAGTGTTAGGGAGTCAGGAAAGTGAAGAATTCCTTAGCTCCTATGCATGAAAATCTAAGAACATGAACTTAGAACTTCTTGTGCATAATGTGTTGTGATTCTTGTTAGATGAGTATGTTAATGTGGATTGTTCTCATATTTATCCTATAGATGCAATGAAAGGTTGAACATTTAATGTGGTTTGTTCTAGGTTTAGCCTAATGAGTGCTATATTTGGTTAAATGGCTATGTCTTTTGTAGAAGGCTTGTCGTTGTCAAATCTATAGTCCTTCGTGTATAAGGTCATTGATGAAATACCCCCATGGTCATTGTTTGTCTTGGGTGATCATCAATGAGGTTTGCAAATGGTCGTTGTTTGTCTTTGCAAACTACTCTTAAGAAGGAATGAATGTTGATCTTCCATTGGCATTCCTCATAGGTAACAAATGTGATAGAATGAGTGAATGGTTCAATGATCTACATTTTTTTTGGAAGTGGATATAAATTGCCCCCAAGGCTTTATCTTTTGTAGTTTTAAAACCCTTTCTTAGTTTTGTTCGATGATTTAGCATAGTTGCGTGACTTTGCTAGTTTTCTTGTCTTTTAACTTTCATAACTTAGGACCACCAAACAATAAAAACCCCCCACCTCCCCTTTACATGCTTTTATATGTTTATATATATATATATATATATCTACTCATAGCCTAATAGACACCTTTTGTGCTTAAACGCTTGAGAAAATCCTCCTTCTTTGTGGACGACCCCGAATTGCCGCTATCTACTTAGTTGTAGATAGTAAGCATTTAGAGCTTATAAATATTAACTTTGATAGGTATAGCAACGTCCTCCCAGATTTTGGCGTCGGCGCTGCTGGGGAAGAGGTATTTATTTTTAAGTGTTTGGGTATATTTGGTTGCATATTAGCTAGTTATTTTTATTTTCCACACCTTGGTGGTTGTTTTTGTTCGGAGTAGGTATTGTTTGAGTTCTTGGTAAATTTTTATCGAGAATCCTTGCAATATGATTTTGAACTTTTGAAAATTTAAAAAAAAAAATAAAATAATAAAATAATGGAGCGTCTCACCTTGAGGGAACTCATGATGAGGAGAGAGGCTCAACAAGCAAGGTTTTGTAGGATGTTTCATTCCAACCATCCTACTGAGTCTTGCTATTGTTGTGGGAAGAGCACTGTAAGGGGGAAAGAACCCTTGGTTTCCAAAACCAAGGGTATTATGAAGAGTGCTACCAAGAGGTAGGAGATGTTAGTTTTCAAGGGCAAGAAGCTCAAGAATGGTATTCATACCACAATCCTTACAATACGGAATGGAGTGATAATCCGGATTGGTGGTATGAGAATAATACGGGAAACCAACAATACGAGCAAAATAGTTTGCCATCACCACCTTATACCATACCCCAAAACCAAGCCCAACAAAGAAGTTCAACTTTGACGCGTGAAGGGCATGTGAGGAGTATATTAGAAGTGTTGGCCCGAATGGAAGCTCATGATTCCAAAAATACACCATCCCAAATTGAACTCGAGGATTCGGTGAGTGAGGTCACCATGGGAAATTATCTTGAGTTCGAAGGGGATGAGGAGTTGGTTGTTGAGGATGAGAAAAAGGAGGAAGAGGTGATTGTGCTACATTTATTAGCATCGTCACCCCTTCCCCTACCTATTGAACCAACTCCGCCATTTTCAGAAGTTTTGAGGGTGATAAGAGAGGAGCCAAAAGAATACCCCAAGCCTCCTAACCACCCAACTCCCTTTAAACCATCTCCTTCTCAACAAGACTTTCCTCTTGAAATTTTTGTACCCCCACCTCTCTACTTTTGGATACTCATGGTGAAGGGGTTCAAGCCTTCACCATATGGATAACATTAGGGTCGTGCTGACGATCTTAAATATACAGAGCTTTTTCGTGCCGACGATATAAATAAACTCATCCTTTTATTTTAATTTTTGATTGTTTAGATTTTGTTATTTTGTCTTATTCTTTTTACGGTGTGTTTTTCTTTGATTTTGTAGCAAAGTGAAGTGCATTGCATTGGAAGAGATGAAGGAATGAGTTCCCTGAGAAAAGGAATAAAGCTTGGAATGTTGGTGAGAAAAGATTAAATTTTTTTCTAAGTGCTGGGAGACCTTGGTATCGCGAGTCACGACAACCTTGCGATGACCTCGCGAATACCTCGTAATGGACCATCGCGAGTAGTGATGTGATCAGAAGTTTCGTGCTTAAATTCAACTCCCAGCCTCCACTTTTCAGGAGTCATGACAGGCCGTCGTGAGTCGCAACCAACAGGTCCTTGAGACAGCATCACCTCGAGACCTCGAGTCGAGCCGAACTTGAAAAGCCATCAGTCCTTGAGGCTACAGACCTTCGAATTAAGAAGAAATCTTCGAGACATCATTCCCTCAAGACCTCGGGTCCTCGAGGCCCCTAGACCAGCCCTTCTAAAAGCCATGAGTCTCGAGACCATCATTCCTCGAGATCAGTCTTTCGTGACCAGTCTGCCAGGTCCTTGAGGCAGCAAGCCCTCGACTCAAGCAAAACTTGATAGTCCATCACCCTCTCAAGGCCAGTTCTCGAGACCAGCCCTCGAGACATCATCCCCTCAAAACCTCGAGGCCGCCAAGTCCTTGGCTCGAGCCGAACCTGAAAGACCATCATCTCTCGAGACCATCATTCCTCGAGTCGAGCCCAAGCCCTCAAGGTAGTAGCCCCTTAAGACCTCAGGTTCTCAAGGCCACAAGCCCTCGATTCGAGCTGAGCACCTCGAGACCTCAGGTCCTTGAGGCTGAAATCCCCCGACTCGTGCTGAAGCCCTTGAGACCTCGGGTCCTCGAGTCTACAAGCCCTCGATTCGAGCTGAGCTCAAATGTGCAAGCCCTTGAAGCCTCGGGTCGTAAGCCCTCGATTTGAGCAGAGCCCAAATGTGCATCATACCCTCAAGACCTTGGGTCCTTGAGGCTGTAATCCCTTGACTAGAGCTGAAGTCCTCGAGACCTTAGGTTCTCGAGGCCACAAGCCCTCGATTTGAGCTGAGCTCAACAGTGAAAGCCCTCGAAGACCTTGTGTCCTTGAGGCCAAAAGCCCTCCACTCGAGTTGAAGCCCTCGGGAGCTCTGGTCCTATGAGATCTCGAGTGCTCAAAACCAAAAGCCCTTGACTTGAGACGATACATCGCGAGTCGTGACCAGTGCTGTCACGAGTCACGATGAAAAACCCAGTTTTTTAGCTGAGCTTAAACACTTCATAATACTTCCTTCTTCTCCACCAAATACTCCTAAGAACCACCACACATCCACTCATTCCTTCACCATCTCACATATATTGACATATCAAAATTCTTGCATCTTTATAGTATCTTTGTTGATTGTAGTATGCCGACTACATCATTGAGTCTTTAATCGCTATATTCTATAATGATGCTTGGATATGTGTCGATATATGTTATATATTTTATTAGAAAGTCTTATAGTGGTGATTGCACGATAGATTTATTGTTCTCTGATAATACTATGGTTATTAACTCTTGATGCTAAACCTAGTATTACAAATCCTTATGTACTTGTGAGTTTGATGTTATTCTTTGTGGTGTTAGTCTTGATCAAACGGCGCCAAGGAGACAATGTTTTGCTCGAGGGGTGAGTTATTCTATGGCACTTTTGCTCCCCCTTCCGGCTCCGAAACCAATTTTGGGACTGATTCTATACAAGTACATTAGATTGCGCCATAGCACTGGCGACTATGCGGAGAAACCGGTGTAACTCTACCTCTTACCTTGAGTTTTATTATTCTTGCCTTACATATTTACATTGAGGGCAATGTAATGTTTTAAGTGCGGGGAGGGGTTAGAGGACTCACATGTATGCTAGCTTCATTTGGAATGCATTTTGCTACTTTTGACTGGAAAAAAAAGAAAAAATAGAAAAATGAAATTTTTTGAAAAGAAAATAGAAAGAAAAGAAAACCCGCTAAGTTGAAAACCCGAGAGGGAAACTTAGGCAAGATTGGGGGCCCAGATATGTCAAAAACACAAAATGACGACCTAGGAAAAAATGAGAGGCCAAAATGTGCGGAAAATGTGAGATGTGAGCCAAAGAAACATGACGTGTGGCTAGGATGAAAACCCGAAAGGGCTGCTTGGCAAAATGAGAGAGAGAAAGAAAAAATGCTTTGATTTCACTCATTTTCCGACGTTGGAGTCATAAGGTTGCATTTTTCATATGGATGGATTGGGTAGCTCAACATCTTTAGATCTCTTGGGATTGAGTTACTTAGTGGGTTGAAAAATGAAGTATGGATATGAAATTTTTGATTATTTTATACTTCGTTTTGGTTGATATGTTGGCATTGGGTGAAGTATGCCTTCAAACCTCCTATATGGTTTTGACTTCATTTTATGTCATTGGATTTTGGTTGATATATTGGTATGATGTGAAGTATGTGCTTGAACCTCCTAATGGTTTTAACTTCATTTTGTGTCATTGGACTTTGGGATTATCAATTCGTGACTTTGAAACATTTTTATTGGTAGTGAATTGATAAGTGGTAGGTTTGGTTAGATTTAGGAATTAGGGTTGTGTGTGTGAAAAAATCTCATTTGAGCCTTGATTTTGGGATCTATGAAATTGAGAGTTTTTGTGACGTATTGATTGGGGGAATATTAGTTTCGGATATGAACATATGAATTCCTTCGTGTGCTTGAATCTTTTCTTATTCGAAGGACGAGTAAGGTTTAAGTGTGGGGAGGTTTGATGTTCCCATTTTATAAGGTTATATTGGGACTTTTAAGATTCACTTTTGTGCTCTAAATGTGACATTTTGCCTTGAAATTCTCTAAGGAGGGTTAAGAGTGACTTTTACGCCTTTATTACTTTTCTAGAGAATTTTGTGTGACGAGGCAATTTGTTTGAAGACTTTGAAGATTTTGAAGACTTTGAAGAATACCTTTGAAGATTTGAAGATTTGAAGACTTGTATTTGAGCTTTTGAAGATTTGAAGAATTGAAGAAGTGAAGAGAAGAGGAGGATATGAAACAAAAAGGAGAAGGAAGAAATGGTGCTTGAATTGGAGTCCATCGCGAGCCCGTCGGGACTCGCGATGGACGAATGGCCAGAAACTCTTCTTGCTTTTTGTACTATGAATACTCACCTTATCCTCTCCTCTCTTCAACAACAAAAATCCATCCTCTTCTTCTTGCATTTTTCTTCGTTCAAACCCTAGTTTTTCTTTCTTTCTATTCTTAGTTTTTGTAGGTTAATCCTGCCTTTTAATTGTCTAGCTTAGTTTTACCTTGGGAGCAATGGATTGAAGCTTCCATTTCTATGTAGTAAGAACCATATATATATAAATGGTGCTTTTGCTATTATGCATTTATTGAGATTTGAATGTGAATTGTTAATGGCATTGATGTTGTTGGAAGCTTGAGTATATGAATTTCTTGTATGATTACTTGTTAGGGTTGGGAGAAAGTAGCTAATTCTCCCCTCTTTTAATGTGGAATTCAAGAGCATGAGTTAGAGCTTCTTAAATGATGTTGGTGTGTTGATAATTGCTAGATGAATGTGATGATGTCGAACTTGTTGTCATGTTTGTTCTAGGTAGAAAATGAGAGAAGTCTATGAATGTTGATCGTTCTTGACTAGTCTTGTGTAAATGCATGAATTGGTTAAATGCTTCCACACGGTGTAATGTTTATAAGTGTTGCCAAGCTTGTTGGTTCTTCATGCTAAATGCCATCAATAGGATACTCTTAGTACTAAGGGATTCATTGACGAGGCTTGACAAGAGATGTCGAATTCACTCTTGCAAACTACTAACTAAGAATTATCTTCACAACAAGTAGTCGAAGTAGTGATTAGATTATTTTGCTCATTCTTGAAGCCTTTTTTATATAGCATTCATGTGTTCTTAATGCTATGTTTCACTTCATTTATGCCATGGGTTGTTTAAGAATAGGGAGTGTTTGTATGACTTAAGTGTTAGTGAGTTAGGAAAGTGACGAATTCCTTAGCTTTTTTGCATGAAAATGTAATTACATAAACTTAGAAATTCTTGTACATAATGTGTTGTGATTCTTGCTAGATAAGTATGTTAATGTGGGTTATTCTCATATTTATCCTACAGATGCAATGAAAGGTTGAACCTTTAATGTGGTTTGTTCTAAGTTTAGCCTAATGAGTGCAATGTTTAGTTAAATAGCTATGTCTTTTGTAGAAGGCTTGTAGTTGTCAAATCTATGGTCCTTCGTGTATAATGCCACTGATGAAATAGCCCTATGGTCTTTGTTTGTCTAGGGTAATCATCAATGCAGTTTGCAAATGGTCGTTGTTTGTCTTTGAAAACTACTCTTAAAAAGGAATGAATGTTGATCTTCCATTGGCATTCCCCATAGGTAACAAATGTGATAGAATGAGTGAATGGTTCAATGATCTACATTTGGTTTGGAAGTGGATATGAATTTCCCCCAAGGCTTTATGTTTTGTAGTTTTAAAACCCTTTCTTAGTTTTGTTTGATGATTTAACATAGTTGCTTGACTTTGCTAGTTTTCTTGTCTTTTAACTCTCATAACATAGGACCAACAAACAACCAAACCCCCCTTTACGTGCTTTTATATGTATATATATATCTACTCCTAGACTAATAGCAACCTTTTGTGCTTAAATGCATGAGAAAATCCCCCTTCTTCGTGGACGACCCCAACTTGCCACTATCTACTTAGTTGTAGATAGTAAGCATTTATGGCTTATAAATATTAACTTTGAGAGGTACGGCGAAAGTAGCTAATTTTCCCCTCTTTTAATGTGGAATCCAAGAGCATGAGTTAGAGCTTCTAAATGATGTTGATGTGTTGATAATTGCTAGATGGATGTGATTATGTTGAACTCATTGTTATGTTTGTTTTAGGTAGCAAATGAGATAAGTCAATGAATGTCAATCATTCTTGACTAATCTTGTGTAAATGCATGAATTGGTTAAATGCTTAGACACAGTGTAGTGTTTATAAGTGTTGCTAAGCTTGTTGATTCTTTGTGCTCAATGCCATCAATGTGATACTTTTAGTCATGTTTCAACTAAGGGAGTCATTGGTTAGGTTTGACAAGAGATGTTGAATTCACTCTTGCAAACTACTATCTAAGAAGGATAGAAGATTTATCTTCACAACGAGTAGTTAAAGTAGTGAATAGATTGTTTTACTCGTTCTTGAAGCTTTTGTTATTTAGTATTCATGTGTTCTTAATGGTATGTTTGAGAATAAGAAGTGTTTGTAGGATTGGAGTGCTAGGGTGTTAGGAAAGTGATGAATTCCTTAGCTCTTTGGCATTAAAATCCAAGAACGTGAACTTATAATTTCTCGTGCATAATGTGTTGTTATTCTTGATAGACAAGTATGTTAATGTGGATTGTTCTCATATTTATCCTATAGATGCAATGAAATCTTGAACCTTGAATGTGGTTTGTTCTAGGTTTATCCTAATGAATGCTATGTTTGGTTAAACGGCTATGTCTTTGGTAGAAGGTTTGTTGTTATCAAATCTATGGTTCTTCATGTGAAATTACGTTGATGATATACCCCTATGGTTTGGTTTGCATAGAGTGATTGTCAATGAGGATTTCAAATGGTCATTGTTTATCTTTGCAAATTACTATTAAGAAGGAATGGATATTGATCTTAGAATGGGAAGTGATAACATTCCCCATTGGTAAAAAATGTGATAGAATGAGTGAATGGTTCAATGATCTACATGAGGTTTGGAATTGGATATAAATTGCCCCCAAGGTTTTATCTTTTGTAGTTTTTACCCTTTTTTCTTAGTTTGTTTGATGATTAGCATAGTTACTTAACTTTTCTAGTTAGTTTGTCTTTTAATTTCATAACTTAGGACCAAAACCAACCAAAAGTCCTCATTTACTTGCTTTTATATATTTATATATATATATATATCTACTTATAGCCTAATATAAACCTTATATGTTTAAACGCTTAAGAAAATCCCTCTTCTTCGTGGACGACCCCGATTTGCCACTATTTACGTAATTGTATTTAGTAAGCATAAAGGGCTTATAAATATAACTTTGAGAGGTACGGCGATAACCTCCTAATTTATGGTGGATAATAGAAATCACCACAATGGCAACCACGCTCAGCTTCGCAATGAGAATGCTCAGCCCAACGATGATTCTCTTCAGCTTCCTGCTCTTCACTAACCAAATGCTTGTACCGTAACTTCATATATAAATAAGAAGGATGCGTATAAGGCCTCTCCGCTCCATATGCCCAATATATCTACCATAATATGCCTTGAAGTCAGTAATGGGACCAAACTTCTCGTGGTCCAACTGCATGCTCATAACATTGACGGTTTCTTCATACTTCTTTATCTCAGTTTTCAAATTTTGTTCCTCCTCTTCAAGGTTCCAAAGGTGCAATCAAACAGCCTCAGACAAGTTAATCCTATGAGCGACAAGCTCCATTGTAAGATCTCCAAAACCTGCTGTCCTTCGAGATGTCCAGGGGAGATCCTGGAGTTTGTCTTTATATTCAACACAATCCTTCTCGAGTTTGTGCACAGATCTATCAAGGCAGTTTCACTCAGCATAGAGCTCCTCCTTTTCATTTCTAGATGTGTGTTAATAGCAAATTCTTCATCGAACATGGCTGCCAACCAATAGTAGAGGTTGAAAGGTGGTAACATTCCTTCTTTTGTTTCATCAATCGATTATACAAATCATCAATATAGATAAACTTCTTGTCAATAATCCTTGTTTTATGGTGGACTTCGCACATCTTCTCAGTGGCATAGTTCTTAGTCTCCTCCTGTTGGCAAAGTATTTTCACCATATTCGATTGTTGCTGATAGATAAGGTCATTCTACTCGTTAAAAATTATTTGCTGATCACGAACATCATCCCGAGTCTCTTTCACAGTCTTGTCCCACTTTGCATTGAGGTTGTTAACACCCAGCAACATGTACTTTAGATGAATACCCAAGGAAAGCACCCATTCTTGAACACAAATAGGAAGGTTAAGAGAATGCCAATACACAACTACAGATTCCAGATCAACCAAACCACGAATGATATATTTACCAAGCGACTCTGCATTATAGCCCTCAGGTATACGCTTACTAAAAGGATAGGTTGGGGAGGAAGATGGGGTCGACGAAGACGTCAAAACTTTCCAACCAATATGCGATGAAATGGACTCCACATGAGATAAGCGATAAGAAGAAATAAGTTGGGAATATTCTTTTGATATATGCTTAAATGCTTCAATCAGGTTAATAGGGCAACATTTGATTGACGAAGAAAACCCATTGTGACAATCAAAATGAACATAACACCCCAGATATTCAACATTTTCCAAAAAATTTGGATCAACCATAATATCAAAACCCTGCAAGAAAATAAATGTAAAAAGATCTGTCAAGATAAGCGAACATATAGGCCGCATCTTCTACCAATAATACAAAACGGTACGAACATACTTGGGAGTATTGTCATAGATTACATAAAACAAACATAAAATGATTGATTTCTATAGTGCTAAGATTCACTAACTTTAGAAGAAGAGGACACAAGATGCGGACAACTAGAGCATTAGTATCCTTATTTAAAAGAGGAACGGGAGCATCGCCGTTTAGTCACCCCCAAGGTTCACATCCTCATTAACATTAGAATTGTGCTCAGGATGACGATCCTCAAAGTTGAAGGAACTGGAGGGGAGCTCCTCACAGCGGTCAATCGTGCACTTTTTCACCTCGGCTGCAGAAGAGAGAGTTGGAACACCAGCAAGATATGATAGCAGCTCGAGCGAATGACCACCATCGAAGACACTGTTAATAAAATCCTTGTTAAGAATCTTCGTTTACTTTGCAAAAATCTTTTCAAACTTGGCTAACCTAGGCAGCTTGTCAACCTTTGCAGTCGGATTCAGCTTCCGCAACTCAACCAGGGCCTCACAATAATTTATGTTGCAAGCATTAGTTGAAACTCCTCGAAAAAAGAATAGAAATAGTTAGTCTTGATGAGTCGGTCAACCAAAAGCTGAGGGTATCCGGGCAAAGCATGGAAATTCGTCTGCATCTCTTCAAGCTGGAACAACATCTTCTCAACTCTTTCTCAGCGGCCACAACAAGCTCCTGAGCAAGACGTGCTCACTCCTCAACCTCTTTAGCAGTGGTGCTCAGAGCATCACACTCCGCCCGGCTTGTCTGCAGCTCCTCCACTAAAACATTATCCCCTTTAGCAAAGCTAGCCACCCGTTCGGTGACAAGTTACAGACTTTCACCAACCTTGGTTTCAAAGCAATCCAAAAAAGAGGAGCGGTTATACAATAAGGTAAAAAATTTATGTCATAATAATACTTCAACAGAACAAGAACATACCACAACCATCATTTCCAAAAGGGATAGTTTAGCAAGCGTAGTAGAACCATTCCCATCCACGAACAAATTGCGGCTTAGCATAAGAAAGTGCGGAGAAGGTTGGCTAACACGCACCTTCTTATTCACAGGCTCCAGGGTAGTAGACGTATTGTTGGTTCATTCCTTACGCCTCCTCTACTGAGCTGTTTCTCGGGGGATTCGTTGACCACCTTTCTTAATTTTTGTGGTATGCAAGCCAGACCTATGAGCCTGAGTAATAGATTTAGCAACCACCTCTTGCGGAATAACAACCTCAGCATTTTCATTGACTTCATTAGCCATGGTCTCCATCTCGCCGTTCTCATATTCAGACGGGAAGTTTCTCTCAGCATCGAGTCAGATCCATATATGCAACTCAACACGTGAAAACAATTATGCAAACATGAAAACATAGAAACAAAATAGAAGCAAAGACACACACAATTAAGCTGAACATGGCAGAAACAACTAAGTAAACAACAAGTTAGAAACCTTTGCTTAAAGAACTAGCAGGACGAAGTGAGATGAAATGCTGGCTAAGCGATGTTACAATCTTAGACTCGGCATTAAGGCAAACCCCATCCTTAGGAAGTTTGTACTAGGAACGCTATAATTCAAAATTGAAAAGGCTAGCCATATCTAAGTTTTACGTAGAAAATATTTTCACAGCACACCCCATAATTATTGGGGAACCCCGCAGACAAATTCAACGGTGGGGATCACAAGATAAAGGGTGAACTCATCAGAGGTATTCTTCACTTTTTGAAGATGGTAAAGATTACAAAATAAGTCAATAAAAAAAGGAATACCAGACGCTTCGCACATATGGTAGAAGAATACAAAGATAGAAACAAATTTAGGATGCAGCTGACATAAGGAAACTCTATAGTGCGAAAGCAGATCCAACACGTGTTAGGTTAAGGGAGAAATTGAGACTGAACTTAAAATAATCTAAGTAACAAGACATATAACCAGAGAGAGGATCGCGAACACTCTCACAAGCTTCAGGAGCATTAAGTTCGTACGAACGTAAAAAAGGAAAGCTATTTTTCAACTCCTCGACATAAGATTCATAGAGGAGACTACGAATTGAAGAACCAGTGAGGTGATCGGAATCCTCCACGGAATCAACATCAACTTCACGAACGTTTCCCATACAAATTCCAACATTGTTAGAAGCAAACATTGTAGACCTCAAGATCCCTAAACTCTAGATGAGTAGGGCGTTAATTAAAACAATACATGCCAAAATTCACAAATTCTTGCCAAAGTCAATAACAGAAACAGTGAAATGGAAAAAAGAATATGCAACCTCAATCACAAGGAAACCATACCACGCTATGAAAATCCCACCTCCACACAGCTAGATCAACACAACTTGACACAGAACAAAACAAAGAGAACAAAGGAAGAACTTACTGGATTGGCGAGGAAGATGAGAGAAAGCTGAAAGCAATAAAGAAAAAAGTAGAAGACAAAAGAATTTGAGGTTATGTGAATCTTTAATTAGATAAGTTAAAAAGTTAAAACACAAGAAGTGGAATAATACATAATCATTACGACCTGACAGAAAAAAACCTACCTTTTTTGGGAAATTGAGATGGCGATAGTAGTACACTGAATAGGGAAAGCTATTAAAGCGCAAGATTCAAGGTTATTTAATAAAGAGAAAATGTAACTACGGGAAAAACATTTACGGAAAAAATAACAAATGCACAGGAAAAATCTCAGCTATAAGATCACAACAACTATTTACCCGCACAATACGCAATTGTTCAAAATTTTGAAATTCAAAAAATAGGGGCATGATCCAAGAGAGTTGAGATACTCAACCAAGAAGCATAAGACACTCCGTGAAAGTAATTCAGGTCGCTGCGAACAAAAACTGCTTATTATGCACAACTTCGAGCCGCTATAATAAGTTCGAGCGCAACTACTGAATATAGATATAAGTTCCTGTAGTATGGCCTTCATGGGTGGTGGGGCCTTCATGGGTAGTGGGGGCTTATGGTGTATATGCAGCCCAGCAATCGTAAGGGTGGTGGCCGCCAGGCCGAGCCCAATAACTACCTATAGCAAAACGAACATTTTTCAGCCCAAGATGCAAGTAACTAGACTCGAGGCTTCTGGTCGTGGCAGAAGACGTGAGTTGAGAAACACAGGATGAGCAACGAACACGAAGATGAAGAACGTGGTGACCGTGGTGTACCCATGATCTTAATAGGAGAGAAAACTAACTTGATCGTCAAAGCTTTCCTCCCGGAGTCATTTCCGGGATAAGTTTTGTAGGTGAAGAAGATTCAAGGAGTGAGCAAGCGGTTTGCCTGAACAAACTGCCACATCAGTCATGATTTTTACGTGAAGCGAATTAATATTCCCTAATTCTATGATACAATTATTAGATCGCTAAATTGTTATAGTATAGACGAACAGTCCACTTGACATGCAATTTAAAGACAAAAGCCTCGTATGACAACGTCTCACTATAATTTAGATAATGAACAAAATAAGGTTTTAAAAGTTACATAAACCACTCCATGTCAACTCTAAATATTCAAACAAATATATTTAGACCTCATTTTACCATAAAATTAGGTGAGACAGTCTAATCCAAGTCTTTATATAATTTAAATATGCTCTTAATGTGTTGGTAATTGTAGAGAATATTTAGGTTGGATCTTATTTCACTTATCGTATTTGTAATCACTACTAATCTTCTCATCCCTCTATAACTATCTTACCACGAAAAATATCATTTTTTTGAAAGTCGGTGAAATTGCATCCAAATGATTTATGGACTAAACATGATTTCATCTTTATTTTTTAAAATTTGTACCAGAAATAAAGGTATGACATTCATAAACGAACACTAAATAAGACAAATACAACAGTTACAAAAGGACGGAAGTGGTACTCCCTCCGTCCCAACCATTTTTCCAATTTAACTATTCATTTAGTTAAAACTGCTTAATTTAACTGCTTAATTTTAAACTCAAATTTGAATCGATAAATAAATTAGGATATTGATATATTTTATCTTGTTAGATTCGTAATGACGTGAATTTTTACAATATCAACTTTTTATAACCTGTATTTACACAAAATTTTATATTAATGATCAAATTTTTTTTTGAGTCAACTGACGAAAGTCAACTTGAACAGAATTGACTGGGACGAAGGGAGTATATTTTTTTGAGACATTCTCTGGAAATGCGGTCATTTCATAAGCTTATGTATAGTGCACGGTAGATTTTACATTAAATATGATAATTTTTTATAAAATTTATATATTGTATGTTAAAAGTTAAAAAAAAGTAATAACATATATTTGATTGTAAATATATAAAAATATATAATATAAAATATATATTTCTAAAATTTTAAATTTAATATGTAATTTAACAAATATAGTGTATAAGATATAAAATAAATGGAAAACTCATAAAGTTATGAACAAACTGCCCGAAACCTAAGTTTTTACTAGCATCAATCATTGATTTTTATTTAAAAAATTGATGCACAATATATTTGCTTAACAACTTCAAACAAATTAGCTAGTACAGTCATCTTCCTTCAGCCGCCCATGTTCTTCTTCTCTCAATCTAGCGGTAGGCTCCATCATTATTAATTGTCCTTGTCCATCTCTAACCACGAGAGATTAAGGAGACAATTCTTGATTACTTGTATACTCCTTTCGTCCCACATGTTTGGTTTGGACCAAAATAAAGGGTATGAAATAATTTAGGAAAGATAAAGACATTTTATAAAATTTGGATTCAGTTTTAAAGTTGTTAAACTCAAAGAAAATATAGTGAAAATTTAACTAAATATTTTTTGTTATTTTAGATAATTTTTAAAGTATGTCATTGCTTGTGGGACAGACGAAAAATAAAAAGTACATAGAGAATAATGGAGCGGAGGGAGACTTCCCCTCTGGGCAGACCTGAGCTCTTACAGTCACTCTGAATCGCAATATGTGCGGCATAATTATACGTAGGGTTAGTCGCCTTAATTTCCATGTACAGGTCTCTTTTGATATTGGCATAGATTATGCCGCACATATTGCGACAACTAGTGTCCAATTCTCTTTTGTATAAATCTACTGGACTGGTTTCACGGGAATTAAATCCCAATCTGATGGTAAGGGGAGCCATAATAGAACCCCCCACCTACAGGTGGTTTCAGTTAAAAAAAAAATAGGTGATTTTAATGCCATCTCCTCTATTAATGAGTATAAAGGTCCATCCTCTCCAAATTTAGGTAGTATAAGGGATTTCAATGGCTTCATAAATGGTCTGGCTTTGGAAGATATTAACACTTCTGGTAATCTGTTTACCTGGTCAAACAACAGACTAAGATCTCCCACAATTAAAAGATTGGATAGAGGTTTGTGCACTCAATCTTGGTCTTCATGTTTTCCTCAGTCTTCTATTCAGATTCTAAATAGAGCTACCTCAGATCACAGTCCTCTGTTATTAACTGTAGGTAGTGACTCACCTTCTTGTCCAAAGCCTTTTAGATTTCTTGATACATGGTATAAGAGGAAAGAGCTTAATGAAGTCATCAAACAAAACTGGGAAATTCCTGTAAATAATACTGGAATGTTAGCTTTTTATCTTAAGTTAGTCAGACTTAAAAAGATTCTTAAAATCTGGAATAAGGAAAAATTTGGTAATATTCATGATAATGTGATCCAAGCTGAACTTGCATTACAGACTCAAGAATCTCTAACTGATATTTCAGATTCCTTGCCAGATCAGGTTAAGTTGAAAGAGGCTAGGGCTAGGTTAGTTTTGGCATTGTCTGAACAGAAAAATTACTGGAAACACAAGGCTAAAGTTAAATGGTTGCAAGAGGGAGATAACAACACTAGTTTTTACCATAATTCTGTAAAGGAGAGAAATAATAGACTGAAAATCACAAAAATCAGGAGCAAAAATGGACAGTGGCTAGACAACACTAATGATATTGAAATGGAGGCTATTAATTACTATCAGGAACTCCTGAGTGAGGAATCTGCCACTTTCAGCTCTCCTTTTCAGTTTCATTTTCTTAATCAGATCCCATGTTTAGTCACTGAGGCTGATAATGAAAATTTACTGATGCCAGTCTCTTTGGAAGAGCTTAAAAAGATTGTTTTCAGCTTGAATAAATCTAGCAGTCCTGGTCCAGATGGTTACACTGCTAAATTCTATATCAAGTCTTGGAACATTATTGCTATAGACCTTCTTAGTGCTGTTCAGGATTTTTTATCTTCATCCATTATGCCTAGAGGCATAGGAAGCACATGGATTACTATTATTCCAAAGAAGAAAACACCAATCACCTTTGATGATTACAGGCCTATAAGTCTCTCTAATGTGATTAATAAGATTTGCTCTAAGGTGCTTATGGAGAGACTTAAAGCTATTATGCCTAAATTAATCTCCCCTAATCAAACAGCATTCCTACATGGCAGGGACATTTCAGATAATGTCATTTATTTACAGGAAATGGTAAGGCTGCTCAATAGGAAGAAAAGGGAACCTAATTGCATAATAAAACTAGATCTTAAAAAGGCTTTTGATAGGGTTAGATGGTCTTTTCTATATAAAGTACTTGCTAAATTTGGTTTTCATCCAAAATTCATTTTTTCAATTATGAAAAACCTGTCTCAAGCATGGTTCTCTGTTCTTATTAATGGCAAGCGTTGTGGTTTTTTTCAATCTTCTAGGGGTATTAAGCAAGGGGATCCTCTATCCCCATTTCTATTTAATATTTTCTCTGAGTCATTTTCCAGGAGTATGGATTACATATTCCAAACAGGTAAGCTTTCACCCTATGACCTGCCAGGTAATCCTCCAAAAATCTCACACTTATCATATGCTGATGACACTGTCATTTTCTTTAAAGCAAATAACTTAACTTTGGTAAGATTAAAAGCATTCTTATCTACCTTTGAAGAAGTCACTGGACAATCAATTAATTATAATAAGAGTGACATTTTCATAGGTAAGTATGCTACTGCTCAAAGGGTGAATCACATTAAGAGAATTATGGGAATGAAAATTGGTACTTTTCCATTCATGTACCTAGGTGTTCCAATCTTTTCTGGTGCTTTAAAGAAGATCTACTTTCAACCCCTTTTTGAGCAGATTGATAACAGGATTAATAATTGGAAAAATAGGTGGTTAACTACAGGTGGAAAACTGATACTAATTGAATCCTGTATTTATTCAATTCCCCAACACATCTGGCAAGTAATTAAGCCCACAAACCTGATTATTTCCACCATGGAAAAAAAATTGAGCAGATTTTTTTGGGGTGAGAATGATCATAAGCCAAAAAGAGCATGGAGAAAATGGACTGCTCTTTGTGCATCAACTGATCAAAATGGCTTGGGTTTTAGAAGTATCAGAACTATTGTTAAAACTTGCTCAGTAAAGTTGTGGTGGAAATTCCAGATGGCAGATACTCTATGGTCTCACTTGTTGGCTAACCTTCCTCCATCTTATAGAACCTCCCCTAATTGGAAAAGAATCTGCTCAGTTCATCCTTGGGCAGAACCTAATTCAAGGGTAATAATTGGAAATGGTGAATGCAATTTCTGGAATGCAAATTGGCTGGGGATTGGGATTCTATCTGACTTGTGTGATCAAAATAATATAGGAATTGATGATAATTGTTCTGTTGCTGAATTTATATCCAATAAATCTAGCCTTATTCCTTTAATTCAACCATTTCTGCCACCTCACATTACTCTTCTTTTGCAGGACTCAAGAACCTGGCCACATAGACCTGATAGACTAATTTGGAAGCCAGGAGCTGATGGTAACTTCTCATTCAAAGCCACTTATTTGTTACTGTGTAACAACTCGGGTCAGTATTCATCCCCAAGTCATTTCTGGAACTCTAGAATTGAGAAAAAAATATCTGTGTTCATGTGGAAAGTGACAAACTCTCTTCTTCCTTCTGATAATACTCTTCAACATCTAAGAATCAGTTTGGCCTCTAAATGCTGTATGTGTAACTTACATGTGGATGATCTTGATCATTTTTTAACTCCTGTGAGTTTTCCCTGAAAGTCTGGAAACCTATACATCAGTTTATGGGAATTAGAGACAGGTTTTTTCATTCTGTGTGGGATAGACTATCTGCTTATTTATCCCTCCCCACCCTATCCAAATTACACTCCATTATTGTTAGAACAGCAGCAATTTATACATTCTGGAATCTATGGAAGATGAGGAATAGATTTATTTTTGATTCAGTTAAGCCCTCATCTTCCATAGTGCTTCAGCAGATTAGAGATCAAATTTTCTACTCATTCTCTGCTAAACCAGTATATATAGTCTCTCCACTTGATCTCAGTATTGCAAACCACTCTTACTTGCCTCTCATTAAGAGACCCCCAAAGCCAAAAATCTGGAAAATTGCATGGGTCAGACCAACAATTGGTTTTAAAGTCAATGTGGATGCTGCTTGGTGCTGTAAGACAAATAAATGTGGCATCAGCATGATCATTAGGGACTGTAGAGGGGGTTTTAAGGAAGCATATACCTCATTTACTAATGCAAAATCTGCCCTAGAAGCTGAGTTAAAAGCTATTTCATTTGCTATTCAATTTTGCAATTCTCTGTCCACTGTTTGCATGGAATCAGACTGCCTTAATGCTGTGCTATATGCTACTGATCCTTTAAAATCCCCTTGGCAACTGTTTGATTTAGTAGATGAGATTCATCTCTCTTTGGGGGATATACACATTATGCACATATTTAGGGAAGCCAACCAGGTTGCTCATTTTTTGGCAAAAACTTGCTTGTCACAAAAATGTAACCTGGCTTTTCCACATTTCTCTCTGCTGCCTAACCGAGTCCAGGGTTTAGTTAGACTAGACCAAATGAATACACCCTCTCTGCGGATTGCCTCCTAGTTCGGATGCTACTCAGTCAAAAATATTTTTTTCTTGCAGATCAAAGGTTGATATCATGCTTCATGGAAACAGGACTACCTGCTGCTTTTGTAGCTGGATTCGGACACAGATGGTTTGATCACACATGTTCATATGGGTGGATACTATTGGCCACCTCTCTTCTTTTGCAAGCAGCTAGCTTAGTTTTACATTTCAACTTTAGGCTAGTATGTGGAGGCTAGCTCTTTATTCATGTGGAGAGGGTTTCGACTGCCTTGTGTTTCCTTTTGGACTCACTAATAAGTTTTGATCCTTTCCATCATAGATAAAGAGGCCTCTGACTTGATGTTTATATGTATTTTTCTTCTCATTCTTTTGGGGGCAACAAGCGTTGCTCTATTAGCCAGCGAGCATTCATGTATATCCTACTATTGCTTCGGCTTTTCTTTTCTGTCTATTTTCTCGGCTTGGGAAGGCCTAATAGAATTTCCCCCATCTACGGATGGTTTTTAATTAAAAAAAAAGGAGCGGAGGGAGTATTGTTCTATTTTCTCTATTTTCTTAACCATGAATTTAATTTTACTTCTTGAATTAAAGTGAAATTAAATATGGAAAAGAAATTGAATTGAGAAAATGAAATAAGTGAATTTAAATAATCATTTTTTCACATAATAAAATATATGCAAAACCTGTAAAAAGAAAAGAAAAATAATAAAGTGTATCAATATTAATCAAGTAGATTAAGTATATAATTTTGCTTTCTATAATATTCTATTTAATTTGTCTTTAAACGAAGTGTACATAGTACGATGTCGTTTTTCCATGGTTAAGTGTAGTGATCAATCGTGAATCTCAATTTGGTTTGATAGTTGATGCGGGGATCCTCCCGACCTAACATAATATATAAAATCAGCGTTGTGTACCATGTTTGCTTGGTTGACCTGCGAAACAAGGTCTCGGGGAAGTCCATGGGATCTACCTCCGATGCCTAAGTTTGTACTTTGATTTGTATCGACTTAACTCTGGCACAATGTCATTACCTATCTTCTTGTCCTGAGTCTTTATTTATAGTCAGTGAACTGCGTGATTTATGTTGATTGTGGTCCAAGTTGCTTCTGTCATTACTGAATTATAGTCTTATTGTGATGATCGTGGGTGCTGGCCATCTACCTTCTCGAGGTAGAGTTCTTCCTGTGCCATGCGAATTGTACTCTATGTCCGCTTACATAGCTCGGTGGTCATAAGGTGCTGTCCTTTGGCTTGGACTTCATGTGGTTCAGGGAGGTCTATACCATATGTGATGTGCTTCATTATGCGTGTGTTAACCGTTGCATTCGGCGTAATAATTGGTTCATTTTATATGATAGATTGCTAGTATTAGTTTAGTTTACGTGACAAGGGGTTTAGACGGCCATTTTGGTTTTCTTGTCTAAATCCTGAGTTTTGTAGACTTAATTGGTACTAATGGACATCTTGTATCCACGTGCACCTAGATCTTCCTTTTTGATCATCCTTAGTAGGTCGCTCGTGGGTACTTTTCATTACATTCTATGTGAATGTCGCTCGCAAGAACGGTAGAAAATATTGAAGGTCATTCGCAAGGACGGTAGAAGAGTTCGAAGGCTATTTAAATTAGAATGGTAGTAAATGAAGGCCATGTACATCAAATTGTTGTAGTACAAGGATGGAGCCAAAGATAGGCGGCATTCAGGTTCAAAACGGCCAAGGAAGAAACAGAGAATCGTGGTCATAGTCATGCCGAATTATGAGAACGATCCAAGAAGAATCAGCCTTCAAGATTGTTTCCATTGGATTTGTCTCCTCGAGAACCATAAAATTGACTGCAAGAACTCTCAAAAATGACTAATGGTTGATTTGTAACAAAGGAAATAAGTTCAGTAGGCCGAAGCATGAACGGGTCAGGGCGGACCGCTCATGGTTGGCACCAACGGCCCGCACCACACTCTTTTGCCCGCGCCAAGGGTATTTGGCGCGATCCATGCCAAGGTTATTTGGTGTGATATATGCCAAGGGTATTTGGCCCGCGCCACACTATACAGACTGCGCCAATCTCAACGGTCGAGTACATAAGTGCCTGTATTCACTCTAAAATGGCTATGTATGGGTGCAGACTATCCCATTTTCGATGTCCCACGCCGTTCCAAGTGCAAAACGTCAATACCAACTAGCGATATGTGAAGAATTGAGTGGAGTGCACCGAAATACTGAGCAAAATAAGGATTATGATGATGGCCCACAACAAACGACACAGATCGTGGATTAGAACTGCAAAAATGACTATCCTGATAATTGGCCACGCCAGGTGGCACAGATCATGCCTGACACGACCTGCATAAAAGGCCATGGCCCGTGCCAGGGATGCGGCATGGACCGCACTAGATCCCACTGCCCACGCCAGCACAGATCAAACGGGTCGCTCCAGATTTGGCGCACCACACTGGTACGAAGGAAAGCAGCAACACGGACCGTGCCATTCGCAGTGGTCTATGCCAGTGGCGGCTAAACTTTGGTTTCATAATATTTTGGCTTATTTTGGGCCTATTTTCAGTCCCAATCCCCTACTACTGTATATAACTTTAGTCTACTAGGGTTAAAAGTCTTGGATCATTTTTCATTAGTTCATTGGTAATTAGGAGAGACCCTTGGAGAGAGAAACACTCTCTATTCTCTCTAGGTTCTTTCTATTTTTTTATTTTGCTTTGATCCTATGATGTGGAATTCAGATCTATATTTGAATTCCATGTCTAGGGAGTAGTTCTTATAGCTTGGGGATAATTGTATTCTTGTGTTGATATATGCTTCTGTGAGATTCTTAGTCCATTCTAGTTATTGTGCTTGTGATATTATTACGGCTTGCTCTTGAATTTTATAATTGCATGAATGATACACTCCATTAGCACACACTCTAGTCTACATTCATGTTAGAGTAAATATTGAGACCCCCTCGGGGAAGAAAAACCTTGGATGTGATATGGGTAGCAAGGTTTGGGTCCACGTGAATGTGTGCACTTAGGTCTTTTTCGACTTTCACCGTTACGATGACAGCATACCAGTCTTAGCTAACTATTTAGTCTGAAGGGTTTCGGGTAGATATGGCAAAAAGTAGCAGGCCAGGGTTGTAAAAGGTCCGGGTGTCATATATAAGGTGCCTACCTCCCTTTGCCTTGTTTATAGGCCTAGGGAGTAGAGCATTTGTTGTGGAGTGCCCATGATGTAATCGTACGGGGGGAGAAAGAGACCTACAACGATGTCAGGCATTGTTGTACTCCCCTAATTATGGAGGCGGTACTGATGGATGATTGCAAGATCACCATACGTGACATGTATCGGGAAGTACTGGCCATTAACCACACTACTTGTTATGAGCACTAAATTAGGTTGTTGAAATCTCACATGTGAATGAATCCAGGATCGAAGAATATCACAAACCATGTTAAGCAAGAATTCCCCAAAGGTCTAGCTTATGTTCTTTTTACTTTCATGTTAGTAGTTGATAATTGAAAAACCAAACCACCATGTTTACCATACTATCTACTCCTAGCAACACAGATGGATTGACAACCCAGATGTGGTTGTGTTTAATTGACTGTTAGGCCCTACCATCTATGTGGACATACTCAGGGCTTACCACTAACTACCATATCGATAGCATAGCAGTGAGTTGGGTGCATAATATAAATTTAATTTTGACGATCCTTTCATATTAAAGCCTTCGCTTGGTTTTAACAAAACTGAGTGAATGCGGGTCAAATTTTGGCGTCGCTGCCATGAAAGCTAATCAGTTTAACTTTCAATAGCACAAGAACTTAGTAGAGTAGTGGGAGGTCACCGTCGTACCTCTCAAATTTAAATTTAAGCCCTAAATGCTTCCTATCTACAAATAAGTAGATAATGGCAAGTCGGGGTCGTCCAGGAAGAAGAAGGATTTTCTTAAGCATTTAAACATATAAGGTTGATATTATGCTAGATGTAGATATATATATATATATATGTAAAAGCAAGTAAAAACATGGGGGGGTTTGGTTGGTCGTGGTCCTACGTTATGAAATTAAAAGACAAGATAACTAGCAAAGTCAAGTAACTATACTAATCACCATACAAACTAAGAAAGGGATTTTAAACTACAAAAGATAAAACCTTGGGGGAAATTGATATGCATTTCCAAACCTAATGCACATCATTGAACCATTCACTCATTCTATCACATTTGTTACCTATGAGGAATGCTAAAACATCCCACTCAAAGATCAACATTCATTCCTTCTTAATAGTAATTTGCAAAGACAAAAACCGACCATTTACAAACCTCATTGATAATCACTTCAGGCAAACCACACCATAAAGGTATTTCATCAACAACATTATACACAAAGAACCTTAAATTTGATAACAACAAGCTTTCTACCAAAGACATAGCCATTTAACCAAACATAGCATTCTTTAGGATAAACCTAGAACAAACCGCATTCAAGATTCAACCTTTCGTTGCATCTATAGGATAGATATGAGAACAATCCACATTAACATACTTATCTAGCAAGAATTACAACACATTATACACTAGATGTTCTAATTCCATGGTCTTGGATTTTCATGTCAAATGAGCTAAGAAATTGGCTAGTTTCCTAACACCCTAACACTTCAATCATACAAACACTTTATATTCTCAAACAACCCATGAAGTAAATGAAGTAAAACATAGCATTAAGAACACATGAATACTAAATAACAAAAGCTTCAAGAAATAGTGAAATAGAGGTTCTTACTACATAGGTGTGGAAGCTTCAATAAATTGTTCCCAAGTACAAAACTAAGCTATATAATCAAAACCCATAACATAGAACAAAGATCTGCAAAGACAGAAGAAGAAATGGAAGAAAATGGTGAAAAAAACTAGGGTTTTAGAGCCCCCAAGTTGGGCTTAGGAAAATGGGGAAGAAGGGGGGCTATTTGTAGTCTAATTTGGTCAAGAAAAACAAAAAAAAATGCAGCAGGCTCCCACCCGGGCAGAAATGGCGTCACCCGGGCGGCGGAGGTTTCAGCCCAAAAATTTGGATGGGCGAGCTACAATTTGCGGCTTATTGTTTTGCTTCCCACGGGTTAATCATTTATCCATTTTGGGAGTTCTTGTAGTTGATTCCATAGTGCTCGGGAAGATGAATCCAATAATGCCACCATTAAAGGCTGATTCTTCTCGGATAGTTTTAAGAACTTTTTCTAAACTTCCGGGTGACAATTCATTTGCTTCTTTCCCTTCCTTCTTCGACCCTTTTATCTTCTACCACGTTTTGGCACGTGGCCTTCAATAAACCACTCCAAAGGGCTCACGAGACATCTACAAATGAAGCTCACAAAATGGAATCTAGATGCTCATAAGGACCAAAAATCCATTAGACTAAACATAGGTTACGAAATGAAGGATTTAGATATAAGAACCGAAAATGATCATCTAAACCCCTTATCATGTAAAACTACCTAAATTTAGAAATTTTGTAACAAAAATATGGAAAAGAGATGTTAAATGATTTGCAAAATACATGCATATGACATCTTATCAAATCTTCCCACACATAAACCTTACTACTCCTCGAGTAAACAAGAACAAGCAAAGATCAAAGCTTAAACTTGCATGTAAAATTTTTCCCAAAACATCCAACATATTATTCCTAGACTATCCTAACCCCCAAGACATAAGAATCTCTCACACTCTCACATCCCAAAGCCTAAGATAATCTTAACAACCAACAAACCATAACAAAAGTGAGGTATACATATAATGCCAAGCTAACTTACTCCACCGAAAAAACCACTCAATAGAGAAATCAAGAGAAGCATAAAATTTGTACTTGGGAGCAATTGATTGAAGCTTCCACACCTATGTAGTAAGAACCTCTATTTCACTATTTCTTGAAGCTTTTGTTATTTCGTATCCATGAGCTCTTAATGCTATGTTTTACTTCATTTATAACATGGGTTGTTTGAGAATATGAATTATTTGTATAATTGAAGTGTTAGGGTGTTAGGAAAGTGGTCAATTTCTTAGCTCATTTGACATGAAAATCCAAGAACATAGACTTAGAACTTCTACTGTATAATGTGTTGTAATTCTTGCTAGATAAGTATGTTAATGTGGATTGTTCTCATATTTGTCCTATAGATGCAATGAAAGGTTGAATCTTGAATGTGGTTTGTTCTAGGTTTAGCCTAATGAATGCTATGTTTGGTTAAATGGCTATGTCTTTGGTAGAAAGCTGGTTGTTATCAAATTTAAGGTTCTTTATGTATAATGCCGTTAATGAAATACCTTTATGGTGTGGTTTTCCTAAAGTGATTATCAATGAGGTTTGCAAATGGTCATTGTTTGTCTTTTCAAATTACTATTAAGAAGGAATGAATGTTGATCTTCGAATGGAATGTTTTAGCATTTCCCATAGGTAACGAATGTGATAGAATGAGTGAATGATTCAATGATTGAGGACCACAACCACCCAAAACCTCCTTTTTTTACTTGCTTATATATATAAATATATATATATATCTACATCTAGTATAATATCAACCTTATATGTTTAAACGCTTAAGAAAATCCATCTTCTTCGTGGGCAACCCCGACTTGCCATTATCTAATTATTTGTAGATTGAAAGAATTTAGGGCTTATAAATTTAACTTTGAGATGTACGGCTACGATCTCCCAAATTTTGGCGCCGCTGTTTGGGAAGAGGCGTTTATTTTTATGTGTTTGGGCATATTATGTATGATTATGTGCTAGTTGTAAATATTTGTTAGTTTGTTTTTGTTTGATTTCTTAGTTGACTTACCATCTCCGCTTGGCTTGGGGATGTATTGTTCGAGTTCTTAGTGTATGGTTTGTACACTATCCTCTTAACAAGAACCCCTACACTACAACTCCAAGTTAGAGTTGAATTTGAGACGGGCTAGGATGCTTTGATTGGAAAGTGTGAATAACACCCCTCCTAGTGACCTATAATTCTATGGAGCATCAACAAGAGCATGGCGAAGAGCATGGCGATGAGCATCCGGGAGGAGGACCTCAACATCCTCCTCTCTAAGGGAGAGCTCCTCCACTCCACGGAAGAGAGATTCCTTTGGGGTAAGCATTGTTAAGAGACATTATGGATCCCAACCTCGATCAACAATCGATGTGCATTGAGTATCCCTTGGTTGGACCGAATAGGAACTTTGAGCTAAAGACCGGGTTCATAAAAATGCTACCCATCTTTCTTGGTAGGCAAGGGAAGAATTCCAACAAGCACCTCATTGAGTTTATTATTTTTATATGGTGGTACGGTTTCTCATGGAGTAGGTAAGGATTTTTATAAGTTGAAGGCATTCCCGTTCACACTAAGGGACGGTGAAAGTTATTGGCTCCACTACCTACCACCCAAGAGCATCAAGAGTAGGCTTGACATGAAGATAAAGTTTCTAGCCAAATACTTCCCGGCCTCAAAATCCGCCTCCTTGAAGAAGGACATAAGTAACATCCTCCAATGGCATGAAGAATCTCTTTTCGACTATTGGGAGAGGTTCAAGAAGCTTCTCACAAGTTGTCATTACCACGGTTATTCGGAGGGAGATTTGGTCTATTACTTCTACAATGGTCTTCTTGATGTTGACCAAATATTAGTGAAGGGTTTTTGTGGTGGTACCATTGGGAACAAGACTTAATCGGAGGCTATGCAATTATATGAGGAGCTAGTGGAAGAGTCAAGAAACTTTAGCTCAAGGGCCGATTTGAGAAGGAGAAATCCAATGCCCGCAAGTGACCCATCTAATAGTGGAAAGCTTGAGGGCCAAGTCTTGGCCCTTACCTCTATGGTGAAGTCATTGATGACGAAGCCCAAAAATGTGCCGCATGTTAAATCGTGCAAAATTTGTTACTTGGTGCATCCTACGGAAACTTGCCCAACTGTGAAAGAGGACTATGTTGATGAGGTGAGTGCCATGGGATATCAAGGCAACCAAGGATACCAAGGCAACCAAAAATACCAAGGTCCACAAGGATATCAAAGGAATGAAGGGTACTAAGGTGGTCAAGGCTACCAAAACCGGCCATACTATTCGCGTAATCATGATAACCCGAACCTCCGGTATGGGAACCCTCAAGGAAGTCAAAACCCTCAACCGTATCGGCCTCCTCAATAACAATATAGGCCACCTCCACAACAATTGCAAAGGCTCCAAAACCCATAAAATAGAAAAAATATCTACAAATAAAGAAGAAGAAATCGAAGAAAATGGTGAAAAACTGGGAGGGCGTCGCCGTATCTCTAAAAGTTAATATATATATATATATAAGCCCTAAATCCTTACTATCTACAACTAAGTACATAGCGGCAATTTGGGATCGTCCCCGAGGAAGAGGGATTTTCTCAAGCGTTTAAACTAAGAAGGTTGATATTATGCTAGAAGTAGATATATATATATATACATATAAAAGCGAATAAATGCAGGGCGGGGGTTGGTTGGTGGTCCTAAGCTTAAAAGACAAGATAACTAGCAAAGTCAAGTAACTATGCTAATCATTAAACAAACTAAAAAAAAAGGGTTTTAAAACTACAAAAGCAAAGCCTTGGGGGAAATTGATATCCACTTCCAAACCTAATGTAGATCATTGAACCATTCATTCATCCTATCACATTTATTACCTATGGGGAATGCAATAAAATATCAACATTCATTCCTTCTTAATAGTAATTTGCAACGACAAACAACGACCATTTGCAAACCTCATTGATGATCACCCTAGACAAATAACAACCATAGGGGTATTTCATCAATGGCAATATACACGAAGGACCATAGATTTGACAACGACAAGCCTTCTACCAAAGACATAGCCCTTTAACAAAACATAGCACTCATTAGGCTAAACCTAGAATAAACCACATTCAAGGTTCAACCTTTCATTGCATCTATAGGATAAATATGATAACAATCCACATTAACATACTTATCTAGCAAGAATCACAACACATTATGCACAAGAAGTTCTGGGTTCATGTTCCTAGATTTTCATGCAAAGGAGCTAAGGAATTTGTCACTTTCCTAACACCCTAACACTTCAATCATACAAACACTTCCTATTCTCAAACAACACATGGTATAAATGAAGTAAAACATAGCATTAAGAACACATGAATGCTAAATAACAAAGGCTTCAAGAACGAGTGAAACAATCTATTCACAACTTTCACTATTTGTTGTGAAGATAAATCTTCCATCCTTCTTAGTTAGTAGTTCGCAAGAGTGAATTCGATATCTCTTGTAAAACATCATCAATGACCCCCTTAGTCGAAAAACGACTAAGAGTATCCCATTGGTGGCATTGAACACGAAGAATCAACAAGCTCGACAACACTTATAAACACTACACCATGTCTAAGCATTTAACCAATGCATGCATTTACACAATATTAGCCAAGAACAATCGATATTCATAGACCTCTCTCATTTTCTACCTAAAACAAACATGACAATGAGTTCAACATCTTCACATTCATCTAGCAATTATCAACACACTAATATCATTAAGAAGCTCTAACTCATGCTCCTGGAATCCACATTAACAGAGGGGAGAATTAGCTACTTTCTCCTCACCCTAATAAGTAATCATACAAGAAATTCATATACTCAAGCTTCCATCAACATCAATGCTATTAACAATTCACATTCAAAGCTCAATAAATGCACAATAGCAAAAGCACTAAATAGGTAGATATGGTTCTTAATACATACATATGGAAGCTTCAATCCATTACTCCCAAGGTAAAACTAAGCTAGGTAATTAAAAGACATGATTAACCTACAAAAACTAAGAAACGAAAGAAGAGAAAAACTAGGGTTGGAACCCAGAAAAATCGCAGGAAGAAGAGTTTCTCAAGAGGAGAGGATAAGGTAAGTATTTATAGTACAACAAAAGCAAAAAATATTTCTGGCAATACGTTTGTCGCGAGTCGCGATGTGTTCTTCGCGATTCATCGCGAGTCGCGATGGTGCCCAGTTCCAACATCTTGATTTCTTTCTTCTTTTTGTTTCATGTCCTCCTCTTCTTCACTTTTCTTCAATTCTTCATATCAAAAGCTCAAATACAAGTCTTCAAATTTTCAAATATTCAAAGGTATTCTTCAAAGTCTTCAAAAAAGTTTCCTTGTCACACAAAATTCTCTAAAAAGTAATAAAAGTGTAAGAGTCACTTTTAACTCTCCTTAGATAATTTGAAGGTAAAATGCCACATTTATAGCACAAAAGGGTACAAAAGTGAATCCTAAAAGTCCTAATATAATCGTATAAAATGTGCACATCAAAAACTAGGGTTTTGGAGCCCCCAATTCGGGCTTAGGCAAATGCGGAAGAAGGGGGCTATTTATAGTCTAATTTGGTCAATAAAAATAAAAAAACAGTAGGTTCCCGCCTGGTGTGGCATTTTAACATCATAGGCAAACAACACCATAGAGGTATGTCATCAGTGGCATTTCACCCAAAGGACCATAAGTTTGATAACAACAAACCTTCTACCAAAGACATAGTCATTTAACCAAACAAAGCATTTATTAGGTTAAACCTAGAAGAAAACACATTCAATGTTCAACCTTTCTTTGAATCTATGGGATAAATATGAGAACAATCCACATTAACATACTCATCTAGCAAGAATTACCACACATTATACACAAGAAGTTCTAAATCCATGCTTTTAGATTTCATGTCAAATGAGCTAAAAACTTTGCAACTTTCCTAACACCCTAACACTTCAATTATATAAACATTTCATATACTCAAACAACCCATGGTATAAATGAGGCAAAACACAACATTAATGGCATAATAAATGCTCTCCAATAAATGTTCATAAATGAGCAAATATAGAATCTTACTACATAAGTTTGGAAGCTTCTATCAATTGATTCTAAGAACTAAACTAAGCTAGATAGTCAAAACTCATAACATAGAACAGATATCTACAAAGAAAGAAGAAGAAATGGAAGAAAATGGTGAAAAACTAGGGTTTTAGAGCCCCCAATTTGGGCTTAGGTAAATGGGGAAGTAGGGGTATTTACAGTCTAATTTGGTCAAGGAAAACCAAAAAAATACAGCAGGCTCCCGCCTGGGCAGAAATGGGGTCGCCTGGGCGGCGGAGGTTTCAGCCCAAATATTCAGGTGGGCGAGCTACAATTTGCGGCTTCTTTTTTTTCCTTCCCATGGGTGAACTGTTGATCCATTTTGGGAGTTCTTGTAGTCGATTTTACAGTGATCAAGAAGATGAATCCAATGACGCCACCCTTGAAGGTTGATTCTTCTAGGATAATTTTAAGAACTTTGTCTAAACTTCTTGGTGACAATTCATCCGCTTCTTTGCCTTCCTTGTTCGACCCTTCTATCTTCTAACACATTTTGGCATGTATCCTTCACTAAACCACTCTAAAGGGCTCACGAGACATCTACAAATGAAGCTCACAAAATGGAATCTAGATGCCCGTAAGGACAAAAAACTTATTAGACTAAACGTAGGTTACAAAATGAAGGATTTAGATATAAAAACCAAAAATGGTCATCTAAACCCCTTATCATGTAAACCTACCTAAATTTAGCAATCTTATAACAAAAATAAGACAAAAGAGATGTTAAATTCTTTGAAAATACATGCATTTGATGTCTCATCAAGTAGTTAGTATTGCTTTTGTTTTTGTTTTCTTTAATTGATTCTTATGTTGAGCTTTTGTTTTATTTTATTGATTCTTATGCTTCTTCTATTGAATCTATTGGAAATAGCATAGGTAATTTCATCAAGAAAGACTTAGCCACTGAAATGTTAACCGGGTCGTCTGCTATTAAGTTGTGTGTTGAGATAGATCTTTAGAAACCTCTCAACACCTCCATCAGATTAGGATAAACAAATAACAATTGGAAATATAATATTTAGTATGAAGATATCCCCTTGTATTGTGATCACTGTGCTAAATTGGGTCATTCACTCGGTCAATGTAAAACTGTCTCCCATAATAATGTTGAACCAATGCCTAAATAGTATGCTACTGGGCATAAATTTGCAAAAGCCCCTGCTATGTTTACTAACAATCAACCTTCCTCAAATAAGCCCAACTCAGAAATCATATCTCATCAGCTAGCTAATACTAACCCTGCCTCTGATCCTTTGGCACATGGCCCCGAGACAACAGGAGCAATCACTCAGATTACCACACCTCAGTTACCTCAACCACCTCCTCCAGACCACCCATTAGTAACACAAGCCTTGGAAAAATCTCATACAGTCCTTAGGGAACTAATAAACCTAACAGAGGTTACTATCCCTATAAGAAAACCTAAAATATATGCTAAGGATGACATAGGGATTGGTTCTCACAACTTGACTCGTTTCCAGTGCTCCCCCATTAACCCTCCACTTTCACACCAAGGAAAGATGGAAAACATATTTACTGTTTTGCAGAATATGGACGATCTGTCGAACTCTGATGAAGGTCTAATTCAGGACCCTCTGGAATCCTTTGATGATGGTAGTGAAGTTGCTTCGGATACTCACTCTTAGGCCACCCATGTGGTAGTTTCAAGTAATCTATCAGGTAAGAATGATGGCCAAGGTAAGATTAAGACCAAAAAGAATTACCTTATCCAATTGAATAAGATGATGCTAAGATCTGCAACTAAAAGCCATAAATCAGTTGACCAATGATGCACCCTGTCAAACTTAACTTTTTGGTTTGGAATCTGAGGGGAATTGAAACTTCTATGCTCAGACTGAAACATTTGATTTTGAAAAATAAAATTCAACTATTATGTATTATAGAACCTATGCATGATAACTCTCAATGCCAATCCTACATGCAGAAACTGGATTTTTCTAATAACCTTCCTCTCCATAATGGTAAGATCTGGTGAATGACTCACTGATTGTTAATCTTATATGTCACCATGAGCAATTCCTGAATGTTAAAATCATCCACTCTGGCTTTAATTCTCAGATGGAAATAGTTTTTATTTATGCCCTTAGGAATAGAGAAGGTAGAATGTTACTATGGCATGCCCTAGGTCTTCTCCCACTAAACGAAACTGTTTTCATAAGCGATTTCAACACAATTGTCACACCTGATGAATATAGAGGCCCTAGCTCTTCTAATCTAGGCAGTATTAGGGATTTCCATAATTGGATTAACACCAAAGGAATACAGGTGATTAATACTGTAGGGAATATTTTCACATGGACCAATGGTAGACTGAGAAACCCTACTTCTAAAAGATTAGATAGAGTTCTGTGTACACTCCAATGGAGCAATAAATTCCCAGCTTCCTCCATACAGATCCTCAATAGGCAATCCTTGGATCATTCACCCCTCTTGTTCGAAATTGCTACTCAGACTCCCTCATACCCAAATCCTTTTAGATTTCTCAACTGTTGGTTCAATAGGCCTGATTTCTTAGATTTAATCAGAACAAACTGGAGTTCTCCTATTCACCAAACAGGTATGATGGGGCTATATCTTAAGCTGATTAGAATTAAGAAAGTAATTAAAATATGGAACAAAGAGAGTTTTGGTAATATTGACTCTAATGTAATGATGGCTGAGGATAATCTCAGAAGACAGGAAGTAATCTATGATTTATCCCATTCAGAAACTGAACTTATCATTCTTAATGAAAAATGGGCACTTCTTCTCAAAGCTTTAAAAGAGAAAGAAAAATTCTGGAAACATAAGTCAAGATTGAATTGGTTTAAGTGTGGGGATAATAATACCCAATTTTTTCATAAATCTGTTCAGGAGAAGAACTGTAGATTTAATATATCAAAAATTAAAAACTTGTTTGATCAATGGCTGGACAATTTTACAGACATTCAGAATGAAGCTGTCAAATACTTCTCAGACCTGCTAACTGAATCTAGGAACCATGTGGATTCCACCTACTATCCACACTTCCTTAGCAAGATTCCTTCCATCATCACTGAGCAAGATAACGCTAGCTTATCTAGGCCTGTAACAGAAACTGAACTCAAATCAGTGGTCATGGGGCTGAATAGAAATAGTAGCCCAGGGCCTGATGGCTTCTCTAGTAAATTTTACATCAAATGTTGGGATTTCATAAAAGATGACCTCTTATCTGCTAAAATGATTTTCTTTTAGGATCTAACATACCAAGAGGTATCTCTAGCACTTGGATAACTCTTATTCCTAAAAAACCTACCCCATCCTCCTTTGATGATTTCAGACCTATTAGCCTTTCTAATGTTGCTAAAAAATTTTGCTCTAAGGTTCTCATGGAAAGATTGAAACCCTATATGGCCAAACTAATTTCTCATAACCAAACTGCTTTCATGAAGAATAGAGATATCTCAGACAATATCCTATATCTTCAAGAGATGGTTAGGTTCTTAGATAAAAAAATAGGGTTCCCAATTGTATGCTCAAACTAGACCTGAAAAAGGCTTTTGATAGAGTTAGCTGGGGTTTCTTGCACAGTATTCCTTATAAATTTGGTTTCTCGGGTCAATTTCTTAAGGCGGTCATGAATAATCTGTCCCAGGCTTACTTCTCTGTGCTCATCAATGGTAATCCTGTTGGTTTTTTCAAATCAGCTAGAGGAATCAAATAAGGTGATCCCCTATCTCCTTTCCTGTTTAATATCTTTACTGAATCCTTCTCCGGGAGCCTTTCTTTCATTTTTCAAAATAACAGTTTGCAATATTTTTCCCTTCCCTCTAATATTCTACCAGTCACCCACTTAAGCTATGCAGATGATACCATAATTTTTATGCAAGCTTCAAAATCTGGTCTTATTAAGATTAAAGCATTTCTGTAGATATTTGAGTTAACATCAGGCCAGAAAATCAGTTATGAAAAGTCTGAGTTTTACATTAGCAAGAGAGCTACAGTCACTAAGAAAGTTCAGATTAGGTCTATCCTAGGGATGAAGACAGGTACTCTCCCATTTAAGTACCTAGGTTGTCCTATTTTCAAAGGAAGAACCCTATCTAGATATTTCTATCCTTTTCTTGAAACTATGGACAAGAGATTCAAAAACTGGAAGAATAGATGGTTAAGTGCATGAGGGAAAATGACACTGATCCAATCATGCATATACTCTCTCCCTCATCATATTTGGACTGTTTGTAAACCTCCATCATTTATTGTTAAATCCATGGAAAAAAGAATGGCTAGATTCTTTTGGGGGGAAACTGATGAAAGAAAGAATAAGGTCTGGAAAAAGTGGACTGATATTGCTATCCCTAAATCTCATTATGGTTTGGGTTTTAGATCTATTAAGTCAATTATTGATGCTTGTTCACTTAAATTATGGTGGAAAATCCAATTAGGGGACACCTTGTGGGCCAAATTACTGTGGTCCTTTCCCCAGTCCCACAAAAACTCCAAAACATGGAAGAGAATTTGTGAGATAAACAATATTGCAGAACATAATACACTGATTATCCATGGCCAAGGTAAATGTGATTTCTGGGCTGCTAACTGGTGCCCAAATGGTTCGTTGATCAACTGCATCCCAACCCACATCACTTCAATGTTTTGGCCATTTTCAGTAGCTGATTTTGTAAATAACAAAGGATCAATTTTACCTAAGATTGCTCCATTCCTGGAAAATGATACTTGTCTTTTTTTGTAGGGTGCAGAAATTGTACATGATAGGGAGGACAAGATGATTTGGAAACCTGAAGAGACTGGCAGATTCTCTTTCAAGTCAGCCTATAAAACCCTAACATATATCCTAGGTAATTTCCCAATTACTAAGCTCATATGGAACCCTAGGCTACCTAAGAAGATCTCCATCTTTACATGGAAATTGTTGAATTCATTTTTACCATTTGATAATATCCTCATTAAATGTGTTTCAGCTTGGCTTCAGAATGTCCTATGTGCCATCAAACTGACTCCCTGGAACATTTCTTCATTAACTGCCATCTCGCCAAATCTGTTTGGATTCAGAGTGCTCTTTTAGTCAATTTCAATTTGCAAAATGTCTATAATGTTGTGCATACTTTTTTCATCTTTTGGAATTGTAGTGACCTTTTTGGGCCTCAGAAAATAATATGTCGATTGTTGCCTCCATTGATCTGCTGGGCATTATGGAAGGCTAGAAAGGCCTATTTTCTTGATGACAACCCCCTTTATTTTACCCATATAACCAAGGAAGTTATAGATACTCTTAATCTATCCATTTCAGCCTATCCCTGCCTCCCCAATATACACCCTAACTCATGCAATCAATCCCATTCTCTGATATCCCTCCCCAGACCAACACCGAAGCCAACCATCTCCACTGTATATTAGGAATTTCTAGGTCCAAATGTCATTAAGGTTAATGTGGATGCCTCATGGTCTACTACATCTGTTTCTATTGGTGTAATTGCTCGTGATAACAGGGTTTACCACTCCTTATTAAGTCATAGTCCATAGCAGCCATTTCTCCACTGGAAGCTGAGATAAAGGCAATCCTTTTGGCATGTCAAATCTGTATCCCTAGATATTTAAATCTCATTATTGAATCATACTCTTTACAGGCAGCTCATATGATTAATGATCCATCTTTTTCCAAATGGTCTCTGTATCCATTGGTGTTCCATGTTCATACATTTCTATCCCGGTGTTCTCTTAAGCACACATACAGAGAATGTAATTCAGTGGCTGATGCTTTAGTTAAACACCACTCAACATCCCGGATGGATTCTTCACTACATTTGAATAACATTCTGGTTCACATTAAAGGCCTAATTCATATGGATAGCATGCATACACCTTATATTTGAATCCATAGGCAAGTCTCAAAAGAAGGTTGATACTGCTGATATTTCTTTCTTTTACCTCAGGATATGGATCACATTATGCTCTGGCACTCTATGCTTCCCCTTGATGGCTATGGTGTTTCACTTCCAGAGGGGAGCTCACAGTCACATCTGATGTCCACATTGTGGGTTCACTACTTATGTATTCCCAGGCCCCGTTTTCTTCAGTTCTGCACTAGTTGCTCAGTTTCTTTTCAGTCCTTAATGATATTCTACCATGGTCTTCATCAAGCTTGGTCAATATCAAGCTTGGTCAATTTCGGCTGGACACATAACATACATACTCCTCCGGCTTCATCACCATAGGTTACAACCAGCAATGACAGTCTTACTAGCTTATTCCGTTTATCAGTTTCACTTACTAATTTTACTGACTGGTAGTTGCCTAGCCAAAGTAATGAATTAACACTGGGTGTGGAGATTCGTTACTTTAGAATCACAACTACCTCTTCCTCTAGATTATGCACATATATAGACTCATAGATATTAGTATCTGATCATTCTTTTGGGAGGCAATCATGTTGCCTTTTGTATTAACTACTATGATGACTCTAGCTCGTTAAAGTTTCTGGCTTGGGGTACCAATAAATCAACCCCCACCTTTGGGTGTTTTCAGTTAAAAAAAATATGTTGAACTTTTGTGATAGTTATCTTGTTATCTTTTGATATATTTGCTAGTGTTGCCTTCGGAAGGGTACTGTTAGTCCCTAGTTTATAGTACATACTCATACCACAAACTTAGGAGTTTTTCATTACCCGAATGATAACACATGTTGTCGGAAACAAAGGAAGCATAGAGCTTGAAAAGAGGTTCAACCTAGATCGGTTGTGTTGGTAGAAGAGCCGTAAGACATAGTGTAGAATAACGGAACACTGAGGGAGGTCATGGTCCCTAATTTAGAGAGTTAGCTATTGTGCATCACATTTCCCCCATTACCACCAAATGTGAGTTGCGAGCTGAAGAGCGAAATGATCCTTGTATTCTCTCCTTCCATGGTATGGCAGGGGAATACCCGAATAAGCACTTGTCTGAGTTTCGCTTGGTATGTACAAACATGAAACCTCCGGGTGTTTCAGAGGATGATTATAATTTGAGTTCTTTTTCGTTCTTTCTTCAAGATGGAGCTAAGGATTGGTTACACTATTTACCTCCCGGTTGTATAGGTTTCTAGATGGATATGAAGCATAGATTTCTAGAGAAGTATTTTCTAGTATCCAAACCCACCTGACTGAAGAAGCAGCTATCTAATATAACCCAGGGAGCTACTGAGTCACTCTACGACTATTGGGAGAATTTCAAGAGGTTGCTAGCAAGCTGTCCATACCGTCTTTTCAAGGAGGGAGACCTAGTTTACTACTTTTTCAAAGGGTTATGTGATGAAGACATGCAGATGGCATATGCCACATGTAATGTATCAAATGCCAAAAAAATCCCAAAGGATGCGATTACTTTCTTTGAAGAAATGTCCAATGGGATGCGACAGTTTGGCACAAGGTCAAGGGTTAAGGTATTGGATGAACCCTTGCAATCGCCTAAGTTGAAGGAGCGAGTCCAAGCTTTTTCTGCTATGATGAAGGAACTCTTACAAGGGAAGGTTCATCAAGTCAAAGTGTGTGGGTTTTGCAACCTTGACCAAAACATCGAGGCATGCCCCGAAGTTGTAGAAGATTTGCAAGAGGTAAGGGTTAGAGTACAAAAACAAAGAAAGGCCATAATTTGCTGGGGGCAACCATAAGGGTTCCGGGGGAATCAAGGCGATGCAGGTCAAGATCCCTACATGAACCGTTCAACCCAAGGTACCGAGACCATCCAAATTTTTAGTGGAGGGAAGACAATCAACCTCAAGGATATTGGGGTGGGCAAGCTCTACCTCAAGCATACCCGACAGGTGAATGCCCTTCCAACAACCATGCCTCGATCTATAAGTTGAACCAAGAAGAGATCTTAGAAGCCATTGGTTAATTGGGGAAGAAACAAGAGGTCTTCACGGAGATGACAAGGCAAAATATTGAAGACCTTGGCAATAAGGCTTTCTCAAGTATCAAGAACCTCGAAGTCTAAGTTGGGAAACTCGTCACCTCGGTGAGCCGAGTTGAGGCCAAAGAGTCCTAAAAACTCCCTTCCCAATCGAAGATCAATCCAAGGAATGTGAGCGCACTCAAGTTGAGAAGTAGGACGGAAGTTCGTGAGTTCGAGAAGAAGGTGATGCTGGAAGGTGATAGGGTATTGGAGGCAAACAAGGCAAATTTTAAAGAGGATGAAATTGTGGACAAGGAAGCACCTTCCAAGGAGCTTCTACCGCCTGAGGCACAAGTGACTTTCCCACCTCAATTTCTAAATGCTTTCAAGGGAAGGCTAAAAGTGGCGACCAATGATGCAAGCATTTGAAGGATTTTTGAAAAAGCTGAGGTAACAATCCCTATCTCGGAGCTAATTGAAAATGTGCCATCGTATGATTAATTTCTTAAAGTTTCATGCACAAAAAATAGAAGTAGACCACCTAAGAAAGTAGGACATTTAAAAATGGGGGTAGTCACCGTGTTAAACCATAAAAATTTGCTTAAGAAATGCAACGGCCCGGAATATTTTCTATTCCTATCTCCTTAGGAGAAAAGCTTGTTAAAAATGACATGGTAGACTTAGGTGCATCGATCAATGTGATCCCGTTTAGTATTTATGAATTCTTAGAGATAGGTGGGCTTAAGGAAACTAGAGTGATTGTCCAACTCGCCGATCACTCTCAAGCTAACCCTCATGGACTAGTAAATGATGTGATGGTGTAGGTTAGCAGGTTGGTATTTGCGGCGGACTTCAATGCCCTAGACGTGGAACACAATGGAAGTGCACATCTAATACTTTTGGGGAGACCATTCCTTAAAACGTCAAGGACTAAAATTGATGTCCATTAGGAAACCTTAACTCAAGAAAATGATGTTGATAACGTGGAGTTTCCATTTATAAGTCTAGGCATTCGACTGATTCCTCTTTTATGTGCAAATTTGTGACCCTTTGTGATGAGCATGATTTACACAAATTTTCATGTGTGATAAATGAGCATGAGTGTTTAGATGAATCCCTTGTTAAGGATGATAGCGTTGATGAGTCCATTGCATCGCATGATTTGAGTTATAACATATCTCTGTTAGACTGTTTTTCCATGCTAACTAACTTGAAGTGGGAAAGGAAGAGTGTCGAGGGCTTAAAACCCCCCGGCCTCCTCCTAACCCCAACATGATGTTCACAAACTCAACCTTAACAAGGCACGGTGATTCATTTTCTATGACAGATAAAGGATCTAAAGGTAAGGGTGACACATTGTGGAGACCCCTACACAACGATGTCATCGTGGGTGGAGTCATTGATAGCGATTCTAGAGACCTACGGGCAGGTGGTTCTCACTTCAATTGCATGAAAATGAAATAATTCAAGAGGACGACAATAAATATGCGGTGCTTCTTTTTGCTTGATTTCATGATTTTGAGTAGTGATTAGATAGATTTTGCATATTTTTGTTTGTGATGAGGATTTTTGAGATTATACTCTCGTTTGATTTGTGAATTTGAATACAATTCTCGTGATTTTGTTTGGATGGAATTAAGTTTGATGGGTGACATAGTTTTTTTTAAAAAGAGGGAAAAACCAAGGAAATAGGCTCAAAATTGTGGTACCCTCGTGCCATGATCTGGCACGGTCTGCGCCAAAGTTGTATGGTCCATGCACCCGACCTAGGCACGGGGGGGTGGCTCGTGCCATGATATGGTACGGACCACGCTAGGCTATAGGGTCTGTGCCACGGGTCGTTGGCACGAGGGGGTCCGTGTTGGGTACCTTCGGTGTGAGGGTTTCTGTGCTATTAACCCACTTGCGTGGTCAAATTGTTCCAAAAATGCAAAATTTTGAAAATTCTTCATTTTAAGCTAAAAAAACATTTTTGGCTCATAAATTTTGAAATTCTCTAATTCCTTAAGATTTTTGAAGTAAATAGTACTTCCAGCATCCTTTGTAATTAATTGATTGGTACTATTGTCTTCTAATTTGCAATTTTTTTAAATTCCATCCATATCCTAATTGTACCTCTCCCCCTTATCACCTTTGCTGATTTTTTATATTCTTGGTAAATTCTTCCACATAATTGAGTCATTTGACACATTCAAGATTTTCCAGAAACACTCACTCACACACACTTTTAGTGCTTGAAAATTTGAAGTTTTTCTCTCAAAAATAAGCAATTTTTACTTCTTCTTCTGTGGATCTTGCAACTCTTAGCTTCAAATTCCAGGTAATCCATTGAACTCTTCATTTATTTTTTTATTAACATTGTGGTGGTGTTATAGAAAGCATAATTCTTGAATGAGTGTATGTTGTTGAGATATGTGTTTGGGTTGTATGCACAGTCTTGTGTTGAAGAACGTTTGGGTGGTTTGATGTGCTATTATGCTTTAATGATATGTTCTTCATGTTTTGGGTGATTTAGGAGGGAATGAATCTTGATTGAATGATCTTATTGATGGGTTGGTATGAATTTACATAATTTTTGTTTGATAAGAATGTTCTCATTTAAATAGCTTTCATGCTTAGAGTATCATGGTTTGAATGGCTAGGCTATTTAGGAGGAATTGACTTGTTCAATGATATTGTGGGTCTTGCTTTGTTTATGATCACATTACCACTTTTCCCTTCATTGTGTTAGGATTCCCTCAAAAAAGAATCTGTCGAAGAAAGGTAAGTCCTCACGGGATGAGAAGAGTAAGAAACCGACAAAGGGTGCAAACCACGAGCCGGTGACTCCCATTATTTGCAATCCGGCATTCGTGAATAAAGAATTCATGAGACTGGCCAACATCTCCGGGGCTGCAGCTCGGAGGTCGAGGCATTTGAGAGAGCCAAAGAGGAGTATATTGGAGAGTGGATTTGCATGCAAAGTCACCTTGGCGGCTCTAGGCTTACTCGAGCCTATTACCTATCTATTCGGGTGGGTAGGTCTAGATGGGTCCCTCGAGAAGCACTCGAAGAATTAAATCCGGTGGACTTTAGAGTTCCTAGCTACTCTATGGCAAGTCACAGACAAGGATGAACACCGGGCGATTAAGTTCAATCTGGATGACAAGGAGTATACCATGACCCATAGAGAGGTGGCTCACACTTTTGGATGGAGGTACGGTAGGGACGTGTCGAGGACACACTGACATGGGATGCCATTTTCCCTCAGGAACTTTTGGAGGCAGATGAAAGGGACAGACCAAAATAATATGTTCAAGAACACTACCTTGGTTCATCCGGCATTGCATTATGTTCACTGGCTACTAGCAATGAGAATATTTTACCACGTTGAGTTAACGCAATGTTCAGGTTTGAATGTTTTTTTATTCTTGGAAATGATTCCTGAGGGTAAATTCTACCTAAACCTTGTAGGGAATTTTGTACAAGAGTTCTTGGCAATGGGGCAAAGAAAAAGTGGGAAGATTCCTATGGGCGACCTGGTAGGGCTTTTGGCGCAATACTAGGGGCATCCAATCACTCAGCGTGCATTGGAAAACTTGGGGAGATCGGGAACATAGTAAAAAATTAAGAAGTTGGCCAAGGCTTGATGATTGCACCTACTACATTTGAGGACCATTTTGTGTGGCTTTATGGTGGGGCGAGCACTTGTAGCTTTATGATACTTCCTCTGCTAGAGCATACCGCCATCACCCACGACACAAGTTTGGATGGCCTATTCCTTTTTCCCGACCTGTATTTTGAGAGGGAATTCTACAAAGTTCTTGCTAGCCCAAGGATTGATGTTGAGAAGGCTGAGAGTGATACTTCTTCGAGGGCACCTTAGCCATTCTGGCTTATCTATAGACATCAGTGACCAATTGTACTTCCTTGGAGAAAATATTTCAAGCTCTACCCAAGTGATGCAAGAGATCGTCCAAACGATAGGTGGTATGAGGACCCAATTGGAGGAGCTTAGCACAAGGATGGATTCCATGGAGACCACAATTCATGCTTTTGGGTACGTTGAGAGGGACAACATGAGGTAGGAGAAGCAAGTCTCTTCGGGGCCACAAGAGTGAGTTTTACTACTTTCCTAACCTCAGTTATGTGTTTACATTGTTTTTGGTGCATTAGGGATAGTGCATAGTTTAAGTGTGGGGGAGGGAGTAGTGAGTACTTAGGGAGTTTTCATTTTGGGATTCCTCGGTGGATTTGGTGTTTTTCTTTGTGTTTTTGTCATTTCGTTGATGATTTTGGGTTTTTCTTTGTTGTGGGATGCTTTTGGATGTATACTTGGTGGTTTGACTTGGTAGGTAGAGTTCCTAGTTTGCATTGGGTTGGTTGTTTTATATTATTGGGGGTGTAATCTTTTGTTTGATATCATCTTATTGTAGTATGATGCCCAACTTTGGGCCATTTTGTGCTACACAAAAAAAACTGAAAAAATTGAAAAAATGAAAAAAAAACAAAACCGGCTAAGTTGGAAACCCGAAAGGGAGACTTAGGAAACATTGGAAAAAGCTTGGAAAGGTCAAAATACCTAGGTAAAAGTGAGAGGCTAAACCCTGCTAGGTTTACAAACCTAGGGAAAAATGAGAGGCCGTTGGAAAAATGTGAGAATGTGAGTACCTTTTGTATGTTAAAGATAGGATGAAAACCTGAAAAGGCTCCTGGGTAAAGTGAGAGAAATTAAGAAAAAAAATATAGGTTGAAGATACACTTGCATAATGCTTGGTTGTTACTAGGTCAAGAATATAGAGTTATCCCTGTGTTATAACCAAGTCAATGACTCTTAGATTTCTTTGGTGGGTTGGTTTTGGAGACAACTCTTTGATTGATTTTAGGAAACATTTTGGGAAAAGTAAGCTAGCATGGCACTTATCTTCTTTGCTTACATTTTTTACACTTTATTTTGGGTGGTTAGATTACTTAGGTTCTTTGGGGAGTGTGACAGTTAGGATATTCTTGCTATTCTAGGGGAAACAGGGTAATCTAGGAATAAGTTGAATGCCTCGGTTAACTTATTCCTGCACACTACATTTCGCTTAGTCCTTTTCTTATCTTTATTTACTCCAGAACGAGTAAATGGTTAAGTGTGGGGGTCTGATGTGCTTCATTATCCATGCGTTAATCGTTTCTATAGGCGTAATAATTGGTTCATTTTATATCATAAATTTCTAGTATTACTTGAGTTTATGTGACAAGGGGTTTAGACGGCCATGTTTGATTTTCTTGTCTAAATCCCGCATTTTGTAGACTTAATTGTTACTAATGGACATCTTGTATCCATGGGCACCTAGATCTTCCTCTATGATTATCCTTAGTAGGTAACTCGTGGTTACTTTTCGTTACATTCTATGTGAAGGTTTGCAATGATGGTGGAAGATATTGAAGGTTGTTTGCAAGGACAGCAGAAGTGGTAGAAGGCCATTCACTTTAGAATGGTATTAAATGAAGGCCACGTACATCAAATCATGGTAGTAGAAGGATGAAGCCAAAGATAGGCGGCATTGAAGTTCAAAAAGGCCAAGGGAGAAACAGAGAATTGTGGTCCAAGAGTTGCGCCATATGTTGGAAACAAAGCAAGAAGAATCAGCCTTCACGATTGGTTTCATTTGATTCATTTCCTTGAGAATCATAAAATTGACTACAAGAACTCTCAAAATGGAATATCGGTTCAGCCGTAACAGAGGAAAGAAGTTTAGCCGACCGAAACATCAATGGGTCGGCACGAACCGCTCACGGTTGGCACCAAGCATGGCACCAATGGCCCATACCACACTATATAACCTGTGCCAAGGGCCTCTGGCATAAGTCACGCCAATCCTACCAGCCCGTGTGGTCAAGTGCCCTTTTCAATGGCCTGCCCCGTTTCATGTGCAAAATGTCGAGACCAGCCACCGGGATGTGAAAAATTGAGTAGTCCGCACCAAAATACTTAGCAAAATAAGAATTTTAATGATGCCCACGTGCCAAATGACACAGACCGTTGATCAGAAGTGCAAAAATGATTATCCTGATGACGAGCCATGCTAGACGATGCGGACAACGACCAACACGACTAGTACAAAATGCCACGGTCTGTGCAAGGATGTGGCACCGACCGCACCAAATCTCACGGCCCATACCAGCACTAATAATTTAGGCAGCGGCAATTTTGGTACCCCGCACCAGTTCGAAGCAAGGCGATGATGCAGACCGCACCATCTGCGGTGGTCCGCGCCATTGGTGGATGAACTCGGGTTTCATATCATTTAGGCCTATTTTGGGCCTAGTTTTAGGCACAATCCTCAACTACTATAAATATAGCCTTAGTCTACTTGGGTTAATAATCTTGGATCTTTTTTCATTAATTCATTGGTAATTAGGATATCAACTTAGAGAGAGAAATACCCTCTCTTCATTCTAGGTTCTTTCGCTTTCTCTTTTTATTTTTCTTTAATCCTAAGATGTGGAATGCAAATCTATATTTTAATTCCATGTCTAGGGAGTAGTTTCTATAGCTTGGGGATAATTGTATTGATGTTTTTATTTATGCTTTTCTAAGATTCTTAGTTCATCCTAATTATTGTGCTTGTGATATTATTATGGCTTGTTCTTAAATATTATAACTGCATGAATGATACACTCCATTAGCACATACTCTTGTCTACATTCATATTGGTGCAAATATTGATACCACCCGGGGGAGAGAAACCTTATTTGTGATATGGGTAGCAGGGTCCAGGTCCAGGTCTATGTGAGTGTGTGCACATAGGTAATTTTTGAGTTTTACTATTACGATGACATCACACCAGTCTTAGTTGTCTATTTAGTCCAAATAGTTACGGTTAGAGATGGCCAAAAGTAGCAAGCTAGGGTTTTAAGAGGTCCTAGTGTCAAATATAAGTTGCCTAGCTCCCTTTGCCTTATTTATAGGCCTAGGGAGTAAAGCATTCATGGTGGAGTGCCCGTGACGTAATCGTACGGGGAGAAATAGACCTACAACAATGGGTGGACCTTGTTTTACTCCTCTAATTACGCAGGTAGTGCCAATGGAAAATTGCAAAAGCACCCTACGTGACAGGTACGGGGAAGTACTGACCATCGACCACCCTACGTGTTATGAGGACTAAATTAGGTTGTTGAAATCTCACATGTCAATGAATTGATGAAGCATATCATCAACCATGTTATGCAAGAATTTCCTAAGCGTCTACCTTATATAGTTTGCATGTTTTTTTACTATCATGTTAGCAGTTGATATTGAAAAACCAAACCCCCCATGTTTACCATGTATCAACTCCCAGCAATACAAACGGAATGACAACCCGGACGTGGTTGTCTTTAATTGACTATTAGGCCCTAGCATCTTTGTGGACCTACCCAGGGCTTGCCGCTAACTACCCTATTGGTTGCATAGTAGTGAGTTGGGTGCAGAATATAAATTTAAATTTGATGATTCTTTGATCTCAAAGCCTTTGTTTGGTTTTAATGACCCTGAGTGGAGGTAAGTCAATAAGCCCTCCCTAGCTGAGGAGTGTTTGCGAGCTAGGCTATCATATTTTGTGTTGAACAGGGAAAGTTTAATAATGATAAAATGAATAATAAAAGCATTTCGAAGAGTGAAGATATGAAATTGGCGGAAAAGTGAGCATGAGCTTCTTGGGTGAAGATGTATGGAACGTTATAACTAAGCTTTTAAGTTAGCTCTTTTTTCGAGCAACCATTTTTAGTAGCTTGAGAATATAGGGTTAAATTTTAAATATAAAAGTTGAGGTAAAGATATACTTAATGCCAGTGCATTAACCGTTATTAAGTGTTTGTCCTAAAGTGTCAACTAAGTTCTTCATAAGGGAATACAAATAGTCTTTCAATGTTTCCGCTTCATTGTTTTCCAATAATGGTCGGGTGTAGTAGTGTTCTTACATTGACTGATGTAAACTTGTTAAAATAATGTCATTCATTTTTGTCTACTTGTGAGGTTACAATTTCTCGTGTTGATGATGTTGTGATAAGGCCACCAATTCGTATAATTAGTGTGTATGAATGTCAGTTGCAGTATGGTTTGTCCCTCCATATTCTAGATTACTTCATGAGTGTTTTGGAGGGTTATGAGATTACTCTGGCTAAAATGCATGCTTAGGGGGTGGCTAAACTATTTTATTTTGAGCGTGTATGTCGTGAGGCTGAGGTGAATTTTAGTTTGCAATTGTTTATTGCTTACGATAGTATACATATAGTGAGCATGGAGGAACTTTGGGTGACATTTAAGCCAGTTATAGAAAATGTTGAAATCGTGAAGGTAGTTCATGATGGTTATGGGTATTGTGAAGACAAGTTTCTGTATGTGAGTTGTTTTAGCCACGAGATGATGGCCCCATGGAATAACGTCTCAATGGACCGGGAGCTAAAATGGGGGAGAAAACTAGGCCTTATGAAGGTATTTTGTGCCCATGCAGTGAGGGTAGAGAGGGCTTCTGGTTGGCAAGGTATGAGATTTCATTGGAATTATCGGTTTATGTTTACTATTACAATTTTTTATTATGTCATTTTTAGCAGTTGTGGGGTTTTGTAGTCTACTAAAAAAATCATTGTCCGGTGATCAAGTTGCAAGTGCATCTAGCAGTCATCATGGGGATGACTGTGTTGGGGTTGAACATGAGAGAGTTGTTGCCACTAAGCACAAGGCTAGTGAGCGAGTCAGTGTGTGTATGTGTGTGAGAGAGAAATACCTACAGAGTTGTGATTAGTTTAACGGGTGTTTTGTATGACGTATAGGTAGAGTACTCATCTATAAAGAGTTTTGTGATTGGTTTACGTTATGGAGAATTGGTTTTGTCCATTGGGTTACCTCAAATGAGTTATAGGAATGTACCTTGTGTGAACGAATCCTACACTAATTTAACTAATTAAGTTACCTTATGTATGTTGGATCTAGATCAAGTTTATAGGGCTCTTAGTGGTTTAGGGGTCTCTTCTAAAGTTGAGAAATGGCTAATGGCATTCGATGGTCGAATGAAAGGATTTTTTATAAGAATTATTGGTGTTATATCATGATAGAAATTGCAAATGAGGCATAATCTTTTGTATTTAAAAGAATATGATGCTCATCTATTTGAGCAAGGTTCTCAAATCGAAAGGTTAAAAAAAGAGTTGACAACCATTATTCGGCGTGAAGAAGAGTTCCAAAAGTGTTAAACTAAGAAATGTCATGAGAATGAGCAAATGGTTGATATCATTTTGAAGAAGGCTAATTACTTTGATGATGTTCTTCGTCATAAACAAAAACTTGAGGTTGAATGTCATCGATTGGTGGAGGGATTCAAGAATGGAGGGGGTGCTATGGTGAAGAACATGAATTTTCAATTCCACTCTTAACGAAGTATGAGAAGTAAGAAAGCCGAGTAGAGAAACAGGGGCTATGCTTTTTTCGTGCTAAGGAGAGGTGTTAAGAACTAGAAGGTTTATTGAAGGGATAGTACAAGGTTAATGGTAACCTTTGTGCTGAGATTAGTAAGACTCTATGCAAAAATCTTAATGCTAATGGGGAATGTTGGACGGATGGTGTTCATATTTTGGAATAATATATAGATGGTTTAAAATGAGACTTAGAGACTTATGAATATTTTTTGTCCTTAATGGGACCTAGAACCGCAACTCTCTCCTCGTCTATGTTTGGTAAATGCACGTTGTGTGTAGTGGGTAGATGGTTCAGCGATGAAGAGTTTAATATCTCTCAATGCATGTCGCAGGACTATTCCAAAAAAACATGATATCCTCCCCAATTTCCTATTTTAATTTCTTGAAGCTTAATGAAGTTAAAAAAAATACAATCAATGACAATACTAACACAAATTTTTTTGGACATCAGCAAGGAGTTTCCCTTAGTGGGACTGGCTGATTTTGATGACAATGGACGAATGCTTGTGTCAACCACCCCTTTATGTGTAACTCTCCTAAGACCTTGGGTCTTCTGAGATATACATCGCTCCACAACAACTTCCCCCCTTTCCTTAGGGTTTACATTTACACTTCCAGATCGAGACTTGCCTAGGTGAGCCAGTAGGCGCTTGCGCTACTTCTTTTCTTCCAGATTAGTTTGTCCTTCAATAAAATTCCTCTTTTACTTAGTGTCACCAATGCCTTTTTTCTGATACCCAGATTGAGTCTGACACCCTCATCGTAGTTAGTTTCTTCCTCTTCATCTTAAATAATGGTTGAATAACAAAACTTGGCATCCTCACACCTATAAAACATATAATAATTACTCATTTTGTACATAACACACAAAAAATCAAAACAAGAAATCTATATCCAAACAATTACGCAAATGCATAACCCCTAAAATAAATAATAGAGGACAACCTTTCTTTCTTTTAGGTTGACCCAACATTACAGAATAGGAGGCCATGATCTTTACAACACCACTATGCTTAGTTAACTTCAATTCTCGATGAGATTTCTTTTCTAAAGGTACCTTATAATTTCATCCGGGTATTGAAATGTCACTTGAAGATCTGATGAACAAATAAATATCCTTCAATATTCCACAACCTCTAGGAAAATCCTTCACTACTTTAACTCTAGGAATACCTAGGTAAAAGGTAAACAAATCTTGGATATTCTTAAATTTCTGAAGTTCATAAAAACATGAAAACAGACCAATAATAAACATTTTCCCAGCTCTACGGCACACCCCATTAAAACCTAAAATCATAGCCATGCCTCAGAGATAAAGTTGAGATAAAGAAATTCGCTTGCCTCTAATACTCTTACAACATAGTTCAGAATGGGTATGGTTGACATATACAATAGGTGGTGTTCATACAAAAAATATCCAGAAGGAGTTTTCCATACCTCCTTTTCTGGTTTGGGTATCCTAATCTCACAATCATCCAAAAGGGGGCACCAGTCTCTCAAGACATTTAAATGATTTTTGGTCAAAACACTTTGAATACCCTCAACCACATGACATTCGTCATTTCACCAGTGTCAGACACCCTAGCATAACCCTAATCATTAATTTTAATATCACTATGAGTAACTTCAATGCTACACCTACTGATATTACGCTTAGTAGCTGAAGAGGAGAACTCACTACAAACAACAATTATGATCACAAAATGAGAAAAACATATCTAAAACTAAGTGAAATTATTTAACCTTTCCAAAAGTGGGCTCATATGAAGGGGTTTAACCTACTTCGAATGAAACAAATGAAAGCCTACCAACTAAAAAAGTAAAGTTGTAAATTTCTCCAAATTAAAACTAGTTTTTATTAGGTTACCATGGACTACAAAACAAAAAGAAACTTTGTAGAAACGTGTACCTTCTCGATACAATAAATTAACTTGTGTAAATTTTAAATTAGAACCGTCACACATTAATACAAGGAAACAAGCTTCGTTATAATTACAATGTCTAGCGTTTGATTTCTAAAACACTAATTCCCTTATTTTTTTGGTATATTATCAACCAACTCTCGATATTTGGCATACTTAATGACTATTACAGAATTTACTCTTCATATATAAAGGATATACTCAATGGTTTCAAGAATTGTTTGCAAGAAAATAAAAGAACGCAAACATTTTCTACTCACAAAGTAATTTAAAAGTTCACACACATTACACGACCTGACCTGAGTGGTTCGATATCGCTTCAAACATCAGATCGTACACATCAGACAACTAGTCTTTCAATGCTTCCATATCATCCTATCCCCATGGTGTTTGGATAAGGTGAGTTCCTGCAAAGGTGTGATGAATCTGGTAGCCATGTGTGGCTTCATGGGAGGAAAATTGATTGCTTAAACATTCACAAAAGGGGTAAAAATTATATCGGGTACCAGTCTATCTATATGTTATGGATAATGAAAGCAAGGAGGACCTAATTTTGTCTAATTCCCCCCCCCCCCCCAAATGAAGCAATACATGTGCCTGTGAGAAATTCAAAATTTATATCTACCCACTGAGTGATAGCTAAGATTCTAGACCAGAGAGGGCAGTTTCTGATTCTGATAATGATTGATCAACAACTAAAACATTTGTTAACCAATGCATTTAGCACATTTTTTAGTATGTTTTGGATGATTGATTGGTACGTTTATTTAGGTTTACATTACAAGAGGTTTAGATAGTCATTGCTGGTTTTCTTGTCTAAATTCTTAGTTTTGTAGACTTAGTTAGACCTATTAGATGTTATATCCTTACGAGCGTCTAGTTTCTATTTTGTGAGATTATTTGTAGACTAGATAATATGTGTGATGCACGAATCATGAACAAAAATGAAAAACATAATATAATTTATAGTTTAATAAGTAATAAATTTTTGTTATATCTATATAAGAATTATGCACGATATAGTATTTAAAATAAATAAATGTATTAATTAATATTATAATCTATTTATTTTAAAAAATAAAATAATTGGCTAAATATTTATTGATATATAATAATTAATTATTTCATGTTTAAACAAAAATAATATAAAAATTTTACATAGAGAAATTTAACTGTAGAATAGAAATGCTTTACGTTGTAAAAAATAATAGTGATAAAAATATGAAATGTATATTAATAATGAATCAATTATTACTACTTTTGGAATAGTCGTTTTCAAAAATCTTGATAATTAAAATTTATAAACAAAATTATATTATTATATGGTAAACACTAAATCTAATCATGAAAATGTTTATTATTATAATATAAACATAAAAAGTAAAATAAATAATAATTAAAAGTATGATCCCAACTAAAATTACATATTGTTAATTCACATTAAGAAGAAAGGGTTTTTCATATCTCAAGGCACTTTTCAAATTTCAAGAAAGAATTGTAAATAAGATAATTAAATGAGGAATCATAGTTATTGGATTAGCAATGGTAAAAGTTGAGTGTCAAGCTTTGAGAAATGCACATGTCAAAAATTTGTGAAAGTTAATGTGGCTAAGTGTGAGTGTTACACTTGGCCAAGAAGTTGCTCTTTTAGTATATAGTATAGATTGCTCGTAAGTACTTCGACGTAGATAGTAGATGGCCAAACGTAAGGATGGTAGTAGACTAAAGTTCACACACTCAATTGCGGTAGTAGATGGAATTAGACAAAGAAAAAGGGAGTTGAAGTTCAAACGAAGTGAAGACTGGCAAAGCCATGTTATATTGCACGGCTTGTGCCAGCCAAATGGATGGTGCCCAACTAATAGCACGGGCTGCAAGGAATTGCACGACTTGTTTCATTCAAGAGACTCATGCAGCTAAGTATGAAGCACGAGTCGTGCCATATTTCACGGCCCCTGTACCTTAAAGAACAAGATCCTAAGACCAGCCCACGTCCCGTGCCATTTTGCACAGCCGCACTATCGGTTAGCCGAGAGATGAACTCCCAGCCTGCAGTCCATAAGGAATTTCATAAGCCACATGGTTCAAAAGGTAGAAACAAGCTTCTAGCAAGCGGCCCTCAAGGAATTTCCCAGGCAGTGCCGCTCAGATGCTCAGAAAACCCTTCCATCCCGAGGCCCACGAGGATATACATGGTCACGCTGCTCAGAAGACCAAGGAACAACGCCCAGTTGGCAGCTCGTGCCCTACTCTACGGGACATGTGCTACTGCACAGCCCGTGCCACCATCAGCTAGGGTTTTCCATGTCCAATTTGGGTCTCTTTAAGGCCTATTCCTATCTACTATATAAAGGGACCTATGTCTACTAGGGTTTAACAATTAGTATTGTATTTTCATTCTCCTAGTTTTTTCGATGGGTAGGTAGAGAGTGAAAGGGGCCAACCCTTCTCTCTTAGTTTAATCTTCCTAGTTTTTCCCAAGGGCATTGAATGCAATGTAAATATTTGGTTCAATGATTACATAGTAGTTATTTAGCTTAGGGATTCAAATTTTTATTCATGAAATGGTAGTTATTTTGTGAGATTCTAAATCACCCTATCCTTTTATTTATGAATATTATATTCACTTGTTCCTCACATTATTGCTAAATACATATTATATATTCTTATATTGGCATAAAACTTAGTTTATGTTTCATGTAATGATACTAATCTTGATTTGTCCCCTTGGGATTGTCCGCTACGATAATAAGGGGATATGCGAGTTCTAGGTTGCATGGGTGTATGCGTTTACACTGGGAGCACCTTTTGAATGACAGTACATAAGCCTGACTGGAAAATGAAAGCCCGATAGATTAGGACATGATAATTTGTAGCAACTAGGGTTATACTAGAGCGACTATCGTCGTTTAAACCTTAGAGTCATCATGAGATGCCAATCCCTTTACCTCTATTGCCCTAGGGAGAAGCATTCATAGTTGAGGCCAGGGATGTAATTGTTTATAGGAAAGAGGAGCACATGATGGTCGTGCCGCTTAACGTACTTTCCTAATTACGGAGGTGGTGTCGATCGAATAAGATGTGAGACAATGTGAAGTGTTAACTATCGACCACACTATGTGACATAGACATTCTAATAGGTTTATAGGTCTTGTATTTGATAGAATCTAGGATCAAAGTATTCTACCGACCTTTTAACGCTAATATCCCTAAGTTCTAGATTAATATTGTTTATTCTCTTGTTCTTGCATGCTGAGTAGTTCATAGATAAACCCTTTAAAACCTTGTTCACAACATTTCCTACTCCTGACACACATCAGATTCATGACTCAAGTGAGAGTTCTGCATATTTTACTTTTAAATTCCTAGAACCTCCGTGGATGACCACAGACTTGCCACCATCAACCCGTTGGAATGGTAGTAATAAGTATGGTAGCAAAAATACAAATCTTTATCTTTGATTCAAAGCGCTTTGAGGGTTAGTAGATCTCCAGTGTGATTTTTTAGCGATCTCCTGGAGTGCGGTTCAAAGTTTGACACCACTACCGGGGATGCTAGTTCAAAGATTTAATTGTTAACTTGCATTACTAGTTGGTAGAGTAGTTAGTGTTTTTGTTTTTTTTGGTAGCTTTAGTTAGGTTTTGGTGTTGAGCCCTTTTTATAGTATTTTGTTTACTTGTAATTCGTTTGCTAGTATTTCTCTTAGGTTTGGTATTGTCTGTTTTCTTGTTTATGGTACATACTTGTACCACAAACTTAGGAACTTTACACTACCTACCGGGAAATGTAGGTGGTCGGTGAAGGAGAAAGAGGAGAACTATAGAAGAGATTTCACAAGGGCCGGCTATTTTTGTTGAACAATGAGTTGAGATGGCAGAAGACAATAGGACACTTAAAGAGTTGATGGCTCCAAATTTGGAAAGTCAACCCTTATGCATAGTCTTTGCTCCCATTCCACTGAATGTAACTTGTAAGCTTAAGAGCGACATGATCCAATGCTTACCCACCTTCCATGGGATTGCCAGTGAACACCTGAATAAGCACCTATCAACTTTCCACTTGGTTTGCACCAACATGAAGCCATCGAGGGTGTTGGAAGAGGACTAGAACTTAAGATCCTTTCCTTTCTCACTGCGGGACACAACCAAGGATTGACTATATTACCTCCCAACATGTTGCATCACTTCTTGGATAGGTACATAAAGTGGAGGTTTCTTGAGAATTACTTTCCGGCTTCAAAGTCTGTGGGTTTGAAGAATCCAATTTCAACATTTTGCAACTAGCGAACAATTCCCTCTATGAGTATTGAGAGTGGTTCAAGAAATTGTTTGTGAGTTTCCCTTATCATCCGTTCAAGGAGGGCAATTTGGTGTATTACTTCTTTGATGGTTTGTGTGAAAAAGATAAGTAAAGGGTCAATATAGTATGTAATGGATCCATAGCGAACAAGATCCCCAAGGGTGCAATGGCACTATCCGAGGAAATGGCCAAAGGTACAAGAAAATTTGGTACCCAATCCCATGTGAAGACCTTATAGGATTCTGCTCATTCTCCCATGCTTGAGTAACAAGTCCAGGATGGAAGAGTTTATGAAGGTGAGAGCTCAACAAGTGAAGGTGTGCGGCATTTGCAGTCTTGATCACCCAATCGATACATGCTTGTGAGTGGTTGGCGACTTTAAGGAAGTGAAGACCACAGAATTCAATGGTGGAAATTGGCAATTTGAAAGGGGTCAACAACAGGGGTTTCGAGGAAACTAAGGTGAAGATAGAAAAGACCCCTATACAAACTCCTTTAACCCTAGATACCACGATCACCCAAACTTCTGATGGTGTGAGGACAACCAAGGGTACAATTGAGGTGGACCACCTAAACCCTACCCGAGGGGAGAAGAACCTTCCTACACTAATGCTCCATTGTACAAGTTGGATCAGGAGGAGATTCTTTATGCATTTGAACAATTGGAAAAGAAGAGTGATGTTTTCACTAAGCTAACAAGAAGAGAACTTTAGGAACTTAGCACAAGAGCCTTTTCAAGTATTATGAACCTTGAAGTGCAAGTTGGTCGATTTCCCACGTCGGTGAGCCTATTTGAGGCTAGGGAATCTGGAAAGCTGCCATCCCAACCCAAGGTTAATCCACTCAATGTGAGTGCCTTGAAATTGAGAAGTATGAAAGAGGTACATGAGGCCGAGAAGGAGGTCATGCAAGAGGATGAAAAATTGGTGGAAAGCAAGAAGACCAACCTCGAAGAAGAAGAGATAGTAGTTAGGGAGGAGCCTTCAAAGGAGCTCCCCACCACCGAGGCAAGGGTGAACCCTCCTCTACTGTTTCCTAGTGCTCTATGGGGAAAGCCAAAGGTGGCAACCAACGAAGTGAAAATTTGAAAATTCTTTGAGAAGGTTGAGGTTAGCATTCCTAATCTTGATGTGATTGAACAAGTTCTCTCATATGATAATTTTTTTTAAAATGCTTGCACTAAAAGAAGGAACAAGCTAACTAAGAAAGTAGGCCAATTGAAAAATAGGGGGTGTAGTTACTTTAGCTTATAAGAACATACCTAAGAAGTGTGATAACCTCGGAATGTTTTCAATCCCTTTTTCTTTAGGTGTTAAATTGGTGAATAATTCTATGATAGACTTAGGTGCCTCTATCAATGCTATCTCGTTTAGCCTATATGAGAACCTTAACATAGGTGAGCTTAGGGACACTAGGGTTATTATCCAAGTAGTCAATCATTCCCAAGCTAGCCCTAGAGGTATAGTTAAGGATGTCATGGTTAGGGTAGGAAATTTAATGTTCCCGGCGGACTTTAATGTCCTATATGTATTGCACGATTGTGGTTCACCCCAAATTTTATTGGGAAACTGTTCTTAAAAACATCAAGGACCAAAACGGATGTCCATTTCATTCCCAAGCTATCCCTAGAGGTATAGTTAAGGATGTCATGCTTAGGGTAGGCAATTTAGTGTCCCTGGCATACTTTTATGTCCTTGATGTAGTGCACGATGGTGGTTCACCCCAAATTCTATTGGGGAGACCATTCTTAAAAATATCAAGGACCAAAATAGATGTCCATTTGGGAACATTAACCCTAGAGAATGATGTTGGTAAGGTTGGATCTGAAATTTACAAGTCTAAGCATGATTCACCCATTTCTTCTCTTATGTGCAATGGCATGTCTTTATGTGATAAACTTGTTCAACGTGATAATTATTGCATGATTGATGGTAATTAATACTTTGATCAGTTCCTTGATACGAATGATGAGATAAATCATTTTTTGGGCTTTGATTGTGATGACAATGTTGATGATACCTATGCTATGCAAGGGTTTAGTGATGATCTTTCTACTATGGAATGTTTTTCTATGCTCGCTAACGTGCAGTGGTTGGTGGAGAGTGGAAAGGACTTAAAACCTCCTTGACCACCTCCTAAACCCGAGGAATTGGTTAAGGGATCAACATTAGCTAAGGTAAAAGATTTCAATTGTGATGAGATGTTGCCTAATATTGAGACATTGCATGTTCTATCTTCCTTGAATGAAAATTTTGATGATGCATGTGTTAACAAGCATGTTATTCACTTGTGTGATTAAAGATACTTTACTTCCAATTTCAAACACTAACATATAGCGAAGAAGGAAGCGGGTTAAGGAATTCAAACCTCCTAAACCCCTTCCTACTCCCAAAATCAATAAGAATGTATCTACCATTGTGAAGAATGAATGTGTTTGGTATGTGTCTCCTAAAGTGAAGGGTAAGCCTAATGTAATGTGGAGACCTGTCCATAGGGACGTGGTCATGGGTTGTGTCAAAGATGGTGATTCTAGTGACCCACCAACCCATTTTTGTTAGATTTTGAAAATGCATGAACAATAAGTCTTGAGGATGACAATGATGACAATAAAGAAACGATGCTTTTACTCTATGTTAGTAGGTTTTTGATTTTTTTGTGATTTTTGGATAGTGTTTGAACAGTATTATACTCGTTTTCAGGTTTTTTTGGTGCACGGAATCTCGCAACTAAATTTGAAGGAACTAAGCTTGACAGTGGCTGTCCAAACCTCGTACCAAAATGCAAAGCACGAGGCTTTTGTGCCAGAGTGCTTAACAGGAGACATTTATATAGCACGTGTCGTGTCATATGATTACCACCCATGTCGCCCAGATTTACCAATCAGAATTCATGAGCCTTTCTATAAATGACCTCGTTCTTCACCTCGTTATTCATCCCGTTCTTTCCCAAAAAACCCAGCAGCCTAAAAAAAGCGAATACCCCTTTTTCCTAGGCCAAAAATTCACATAACTCCCTCCTTTGTCAACCGAATTCCCTAAAATTTGTACCAAATTCTTCCCCTCTCCATTATTCACAAATCCCGTTTCTAGTTACATCCAAAAACACCAAATATTTTCTTGGATTCTTCAAAAAGGCAGTTCGGTCCCTTCTTCAAATTTTCTCCCAAATCTGAAGATTTGCTTGGTTCCAAGTGTTAAGCATTGATAGAATTTATTCTAGGACGAGTCCCACACACTCCATGAGCATCAATCTTCCAGATTTTATCATAATCATCTACCTAGGTATCGGCCGAACCATCCCTTAAGAATTCAGGAATTTTTAATTTTTTTGGAATTTTTGGATATTGCATGTTTAGGACTTGTTAAGTGGTCTTGAGTGTGATTACATCTTTTTGTGTGAGACTTTTAGTGTGGGTAGCTATTGAGATTTTTAGGCTGTTAGTTGCTAATTTTTGTGTTGCATACTTGTCTTGTTGCCATTATGCCTCCGAGACAGAAAGATGGCCACCGTGTTCCATTTATTGGACTGTGCACACTCTGTGTGGAACAACAAGAGCGATGGGATCATATTGTGTGATGCCCCCACCCTAGAAACCAAGTTTGTAGATGGGAGTTCAAGGACCTAAAACTCTACAAACCGCCCAATGAGCTCCTGAAGAGGATTGAGTTGAAGAGCTTCATGAAGAAGTTAGGCCCCACCTACTATAGGTACACCCTAAAGTTCATTGCAACCCTCAAGCCAACGATCAATAAGCTGGGTGAGAAGGTGGCTAGGTTCCACCTGGGGGATGAAGCGAGATCTATGACTTTTAAGGAGATTTCAGAGTGCTTTAGGTGGAAATACGTGACAACTGTAGATGGTCATGTCGAGGATTGTTCAGGGTTTGATGTTTATATATTTTGGCCTGCCATCACCCCAATGCAGCGGGTGAAGGCAAGTAAGAATAGTGATATATTTCACCCAACACTGCGGTATGTGACGAGACTTTTGAGTATAGTGGTGATGTGCCATGGGGGTTCACCACTGCTATTGAGCCTAACTACAGGATCTTGTGGTCGATTTACACTGACCAAGCTTGCCCTAATCTTGTGGAGGATTTTATCACCCTATGCTGTAATGTTTCTATGAACCGATAGGAAAGATAGGCGTTAGAGGTATGATATTACTCCTAGTTGCTCATGTTGTCATGCCAATGGAAAAAGGGTATGTAGAATAACCCAAAGACCACGTACACCCTTACTTTTGGAGCTATGGTAGAGGCAGTGATGAGACATTTGGAGGCTGGGGGTGACTTACTAGCACTATAAATGTGCCAGGTTTTACGGTACTGAGTTATATCTCACTAAAAACTTCTATTGAAGTACCACACCTCCAAAATTGAAAAAATCTCCCAGTCGAGGAGGACCAAGCTGATCCCAAAATTCAGACTACATGATCTTCTTACACAGCTAGATCAGGGTGTATAAGTAGTAGTGGGAGGCCCTCATGCTGAGCAGGATGAAAAGCATAGAGAGGAGGATGAAAGAGCCCCAGTGGAGGAGGATCAGATTCCCGAGAAGCCAACATGGTCTCTTTTCATGGACCACCAACAAATTCAGCCACCACTGGTGTTTTCTCAGTTTGTGCGGCCACCACTAGTTGAGCAGAAGTTTGTGTTACATTCCCTCCATTGAGGAGCAGTTTGGACCACCGCCACCTTACTAGAGGCCGATTGAGATTCGGGATGAGCCTTACCAAATAGTTGGGCATAGTTCTAGAGGTTCCCATAAGCGAAGTTTCTCTTTGCACGAGGACTATTTCAGATAGTTGAGTAGACAGAGAGTTGTGGGCCCCTTGTATCTAAGTCACACTGACACAGTATCTCCATTCTGTCCAACCATGATGCTCACCCTTGTTAGCATCTGGAGTGCAGCCCATTTCGATAGCACGGTTAGAGGGATTCCAGTCTGCTTCATCTTATGACATGTGGGCTCAGCAACCAAAACATGTGGGCTCAGCCACCAAGACATAAGCCAGATTGAATGCAGTCTTGAGGAGACTCCATCTTCGGGGTTCGGTAGGATGTGAGCCATCTTGCTGCACAACTCGACTATCATCAGGGTGAGACTGCATACATGTTTGACGAGGTGGATGATCTGCCACAGTACTTGAGAATGGACATGAGCCTACTCCACTATGATTTGCAGGAGATCGCTGATAGGCTGAGGACAATGGGTATTGGATATGAGCACCCTCATTAAGAGTCGCACGGACAGGTGTAATTTTCCGAACGTCGCGGACAGCGTTGAATACTTGTGATGTTTCAAACCTTTTTCTTGCCTTAGTCACATTCATTAGGAACAATGCATGAACTAAGTGTGGTGGGGGGGTTTGAACACCTTCTCATGGGTGGCATATCTTTTGACTTTTTCTAATTATGTTTGTTTGCGTAAAATGAGGTTGATGACTATTTTCCCTCTTTCATTTCCCCTCATTTGGTTTTGAAAACTTGTATCATTGTGGTTTTTTTTGGAAACTTTTTTTTCAAGGTGTGAGGGCACCTTTTGTAGTTTGTTTGGGAATATTCAAATTTTTGGTGGTGTCCTTTTGATTTTGATTATCTTCATCTAGTATGAATACCACCTTTGGGGCATTTTGTTCTACGCAAAAAAATGAAAAATGAAAAAAAAACCTGGCTAAATCGAAAACCAAAAGGGTGACTTGGGCAACAATGAAAGGCCATGGTGAGCTCAATGGCCTCTCAAATACCTATGAAAAAAGTGAGAAGCCATGGTGTAGAAAAAGGTGAGAAGCGAGCTCAATTTGTGGGAAGATAGGATGAAAACCTGAAAGGGCTCCTAGGCTAAATGAGAGAAATTGAAAAAATCCCTTGGATCTCTTTGATTGTTCTTTTGGAAGTCCTTTTTGTAGAGTAACTAAGCTTCACATTCATCTTTGTGAACTTCAGCTTTTTGTTGGTATGATTATTTGGATTGGTTATCTTGGCTTCTTTTGGGAGTGAGATTTGTGATATTCTTACATCTTTGGGGGAACTAGGGTAGTCTAGGAATAAATGTTTAATGTATTGGGCAACTCTCTTTGCATGCTATGTTCCTCTTTGATTTTTGCTCGTTCTTGTTTATGATGAGACGTCAAATGCATGTATATTCCAAAGCATTTAAATCTCTTTTATCATATTTTTGTTGTAAGATTGCTAGATTTGGTAGGTTTACATGATAAGGGGTTTAGATGACCATTTTTGGTTTTTATATCTAAATCCTTCATTTTGTAACCTATGTTTAGTCTAATGGACTTTTGGTCCTTATGAGCATCTAGATTCCTTTTTGTAAGATTAATTTGTAGATTTCTCATGAGCACTTAGGAGTGGTTTAGTGAAGGTCATTCGAAAGGATGGTAGAAGATGGAAGGCCACTCACAAAGTGGTAGAAGATAAAGTGAAGAAAAGAGAGCAAACCAAAGGGTGATGAATGATCTATGTTTTGAAGAAAAGTTTCGAGAATTTTCCGAGAAGAATCAGCCTCAAAGAGTGGTACCATTGGATTTCTCTTCTTGAGTACCATAAAATCGACTACAAGAACTCCCAAAATAGATCAACGGTTCACCCGGAGGAAGCAAAACAAAATGGGACTTTTTTCCGTCGCGACTCGCGACGGAGGAATCGCGACTCGCGATAACTGCCCTGCAACTTGCATTTTACTCCCTTTTTTCTTGTACTATAAATAGTTTTTGACCCCCTTCTTCCCTAACTCTCAAAGCCTGACTTGGGGGCTCCAAAACCCTAGTTTTTCACCATTTTCTTCCATTTCTTCTTCTTTCTTTGTAGATCTTTGTTCTATGTTATGGGTTTTGATTATCTAGCTTAGTTTTAGCAATGGATTGAAGCTTCCATATCTATGTAGTAAGAACCATATCTACCTATTTAGTGCTTTTGCTATTGTGCATTTATTGAGCTTTGAATGTGAATTGTTAATTGCATTGATGTTGTTGGAAGCTTGAGTATATGAATTGCTTGTATGATTACTTGTTAGGGTTGGGAGAAAGTAGCTAATTCTCCCCTCTTTTAATGTGGAATCCAAGAGCATGAGTTAGAGCTTCTTAAATGATATTGGTGTGTTGATAATTGCTAGATGAATGTGATGATGTCGAACTCGTTGTCATGTTTATTTTAGGTAGCAAATGAGAGAAGTCTATAAATGTCGATCATTCTTGACTAATCTTGTGTAAATGCATGAATTGGTTAAATTCTTAGATACGGTGTAGTATTTATAAGTGTTGCCAAGCTTGTTGATTCTTCGTGCTACATGCCATAAATGGGATACTCTTAGTCTAAGGGAGTCATTGGTGAGGTTTGACAAGAGATGTCGAATTCACTCTTGCAAACTACTATCTAAGAAGGATAGAAGATTTATCTTCACAACAAGTTGTTGAAGTAGTGAATAGATTGTTTCACTCGTTCTTGAAGCATTTATTATTTAGCATTTATGTATTCTTGATGCTATGTTTAACTTCATTCATGTCATGGGTTGTTTGAGAATAGGAAGTGTTTTTATGATTGAAGTGTTCGGGTGTTAGGAAAGTGACAAATTCGTTAGCTCATTTGCATGAAAATCTATGAACATGAACTTAGAACTTCTTGTGCATAATGAGTTGTGATTCTTGCTAGATAAGTATGTTAATGTTAAGTCAAGTAATGAATGTGATAGAATGAGTGAATGGTTCAATGATCTACATTAGGTTTGGAAGTGGATATCAATTTCTCCCAAGGCTTTATCTTTGTAATTTTAAACCCCTTTTTCTTAGTTTTGTTTGATGATTAGCCTAGTTACTTGACTTTGCTAGTTATCTTGTCCTTTTAATTTCATAACTTAGGACCACCAAACAACCAAACCCCCCCATTTACATGCTTTTATATGTATTTATATATGTGTACTCCTAACCTAATATCAACCTTTTGTGCCTAAATGTTTAGGAAGATCCCTCTTCTTCGTGGACGACCCCGACTTGCCGCTATCTACTTAGTTGTAGATAGTAAGCATTTAGGGCTTATAAATATTAACTTTGAGAGGTACGACGACGACCTCCCAGTTTACTCGAGGACGAGTAAAGGTTTAAGTGTGGGGGAATTGATCAGCACCTAAAAGCATGTGTTAACCAATGCATTTAGCACATTTGTTAGTATGTTTTGGATGTTTGATTGCTAGGTTTTGTTAGGTTTACATTACAAGGGGTTTAGATATCCATTGTTCATTTTCTTATCCAAATCCTTAGTTTTTTAGACTTAGTTAGATTTAATGGATGTTATGTCCTTACGAGCTTCTCGATTATGTTTTGTGAGCTTATTTGTAGATTGCTCATAAGCACTTAGGTGTAGATAGTAGAAGGTCATTCACAATGATTGTTGTAGACTGAAAGCCACAAACTCAATCATTGTAGATGGAATAATGCCAAGAAGAAAGGAGTTATAGTCCAAATGAAGTGAAAGCTGGCACAACCGTGTTGTATTGTATGGCTCATGCCAGCCAAGTGGATGGTGCCCAAGGGATGGCACGAGCCGCAAGAAATTGCATGACCAATCCATTCAAGAGACTCACATTGCAGATTATGACACACATGCCATGCCATATTGCACGGCCCGTGAACCTTGAAAATGAAGATCCTAAGACCAGCCCACATCTCATGCCATTTTTTACCGCCACGCTATCAGTTAGCCAAGAGTTCAACTTTCAGTAGGCGACCCGTAAGGAATTGCACAAGTTGCGCCTCTTAGAAGGTGGAAACAAGATTCTAGCCACTGGCCCATGATGAATCAAATGGGTTGTGCCGCTTAGATGCTCAAAAGACCCTTCTATCCGTCTGCCCACAAGGATATTCACGGCCACACCGCTCAAAAGACTGAGGAACAACGCTAACCTATTGCATAAGCCGTTCCACACGTACCATGTGCTATTGCAAGGCCATTGCCACCACCACCCTTTTTGGGCCTCTTAAAGCCAAATTCCTATCTACTATATAAAGAGACCTGTGTGTACTAAGATTTAACAATTAGTATTGTATTTTCATTCTCATAGTTTTGCTTAAGAGTTGGTAGAGAGAGAAAGGGGCTAACCCTTCTCTCTTAGTTTAATCTTCCTAGTGTTACCCAAGGACATTGAATCCAATGGAAAGATTTGGTTTAATGCTTAGGGAGTAGTTATTTAGCTTGGGGATTTAAAATTTTATTCATGATAGGTAGTTATTTTGTGAGATTATAAATCACCCTATCCTTTTATGTTTATGAATATCATGTTGATTTGTTCCTTACATTCTTGCTAAATACATTTTATATATTCTTATATTGGCATACACCGTAGTTTATGTTTCATGTAATGATGCTAAGCTTGATTTGTCCCCTTGGGAATGTCCTCTAGGGTAATAGGGGGATATGCGAGTCCTTGGGCGCATTGGTGTATGCGTGCACTCCATGAGGACCATTCTAATGACCGTATGCTAGCTTGATTGGAAAATGGTAGCCTGATAGGTTAGGAAATCATAGTTTGTAACAACTAGGGTTGTATTAGAGTGAACATTATTGTTTCAACCCCTGAGTCGTCATGAGATGCCAATCTACTTGCCTCTTTAGGCCTAGGGAGAAGCATTCATAGTGGAGGCCCTGGATGTAATTATTTATGGGAAAGAGGAGTGCATAACGGCCGGGCTGCTTGACGCACTTTCCTAATTACAGAGGTGGTGTCGATAGAATAAGACGTTGGCACCATTGTGTGACAGACAAAGGGAAGGGTTGACTGTTGACCACACTATGTGATAGACATTGGGATAGATTTATAGGTATTGTATATGATATAATCTAGGATCAAAGTATTCTACCGATCATGTATCACAAATATCCTCAAGTGCTAGCTTAATATTTTTTTATTCACTTGTTCTTGCATGCCGAGTAGTTCATAGATAAACCCTCCAAAACCTTGTTTGCAACATTGACTATTCCTGAGATACATTGGATTGATGACCCAATTGGGAGTTCTGATAGTTAATAGTTAAATTCCTAGCAACTCCGTGGACGACCCGGACATGCAACTATCTACCTATTGGTAGTGTAGTAGTGAGTACGGGAGCTACAATAAAAATATATATACCTTTGATTGAAAGCGCTTTGTGGGTTAGTTGATCTCCCATGTGATTTATTAGCGATCCCGCGGAATGCGGATCAATAACTATAAAAAAATGTCCAAACCATTTGATTGGCTTAGAGCTTCTACAAAAGCTTGCAAGACCAAGCATAAACAATAGTGTTCATGCTTCTTATTTCGAGGCCATTTTCAATCCTAGGAAAACAGAGAGAATTCCAAGATCTTCACTTCCTCTTTGTACCAGTTTTAATGAAACCCCTGAAAAGATCACTTGCGTTTTTTCCTATCTCTTTGATCACTTGCTTTGAGGGTTTAATGGTAGCAATGATATGAATTGGGTGTGATAAGACACGTGAATTAATTAGGACCAGCCTACTTGTCTATGTTAAAAACTAATTTGTTTCCTGTTTTTTAACCCATTAGCTGTTTTATCTAGATGGGGCTGGTAGCAGTGGGAGGTCGTCGCCGTACCTCTCAAAGTTATGATTTATAAGTCCTTTATTCTTACTAAATACAATTAAGTAGATAGTGGCAAATCGGGTCCGTCCACAAAGAAGAGGATTTTCTTAAGCATTTAAATATAAAAGGTTGATATTAGGCTAGAAGTAGATCTATATAGATATATAAAACCAAGTAAAAAGGGGGGTTTTGGTTGGTTGTTGTCCTAAGTTATGAAATTAAAAGACAAACTAACTAGCAAAGTTAAGTAACTATGCTAATCATAAAAAAAACTAAGAAAAATGAGTAAAAACTACAAAAGATAAAGCCTTGGGAGAAATTAATAACCACTTCCAAACCTAATGTAGATCATTGAACCATTCACTCATTCTATCACATTTGCTACCTATGGGAAATGCTAAAACTTCTCATTCGAACATCAACATTCATTCCTTCTTAATAGTAAATTGCAAAGATAAACAACGACCATTTGCAAACCTCATTGATAATCACTCTAGGAAAACCAAACCATAAAGGTATTTAATCAATGATATTATACACGAAGGACCATAGATTTGATAACAACAAACCTTCTACCAATAACCATTTAACCAAACATAGCATTCATTAGACTAAACCTAGAACATACCACATTCAAGATCCAACCTTGCATTGCATCTATAGGATAAACATGAGAACAATCCACGTTAACATATTTATCTGGCAAGAATCACAACACATTATGCACAAGAAATTCTAATTCCATTTTCTTGGATTCTCATGTCAAAGAGCTCAGAAATTTTCAACTTTCCTAACATCCTAACACTTCAATCAAACAAACACTTCATATACTCAAACAACTCATAGCATAAATGAAGTAAAACATCACATTTAAACACATGAATACTAAATAACAAATGCTTCGAGAAAGAGTGAAATAGAGGTTCTTACTACATAGGTGTAAAAGCTTCAATCAATTTCTCCAAAGTACAAAACTAAGCTATATAATCAAAACTCATAACATAGAACAATGATCTACAAAGAAAGAAGAAGAAATGGAAGAAAACGGTGAAAAACTAGGGTTTTTGAGCCCCCAAGTCGGGCTTAGAGAGTTGAGGAAGAATGGGGTTAAAATCTATTTATAGTGAAAGAAAAAGGGGGAGTCCCGTTTTGTTTTGCTTCCTCCGGGTGAACTGTTGATCTGTTTTGGGAGTTCTTGTAGTCAATTTTATAGTAATCAAGAAGAGGAATCAAATGGTACCACTCTTGGAGGCTGATTCGTCTTGGAAAATTCTCAGAACTCTGCTTCAAAACATAGATCATTCTTCACCCTTTGCTTTGCTCTCCTTTCTTCACTTTATCTTCTACCACTTTGTGAGTGGCCTTCCATCTTCTACCATCCTTTCGAATGGCCTTCACTAAACCACTCCTAAGTGCTGACAAGTAATCTATAAATTAAGCTTACAAAAAGGAATCTAGATGCTCGTAAGAGCCAAAAATCCGCTAGACTAAACATAGGTTATAAAATGAAGGATTTAGATGTAAAAATTGAAAATGGTCATCTAAACCCCTTATCATGTAAACCTACCTAAATCTAGCAATCTTACAACAAAAATTTGATAAAAGAGTGTTAAATGCTTTGAAAAATACATGCATTTGATATCTCATCAAGTAGCAGTTTTTTACCTTGCCCTTGTAATTGGGAACACCAACGTATTGGAAGTTATAATACCACTTTTTCATTCCTAGAATCCTATTAACCTGAATGGTGGATGAATTAGGTGCTTTATTAGCCTAAAGCATGGTTGAAGTTAATTAATTGGCATGATTCTTCCAATAAACATATTTGGCTCCCCGAACCATAAACATATTTTTTAAAAAAGTCCTTGTAGAAAGCATAGATTGATACAAGAAGATCATCCGATTGATGATCCAAGAGCCATTTTAAGCTCTTGAAGCAATTTAGCACTTGCTTCCAAAAGCGGTGTTTCCACCGAATAAAAAAAACTAAAAAAACCAAGCTAATGTACATCGATGATCGAAAAGGGGACTTTCCTTATATACCATCTAACTGAGATACCACGAACAGGTCGGCGAGACGAAATTTCGAAACCCCCGTTTGTCAATGGTAAGTCAGCTAAATGGGTTAAAAAACTAAGTCCCATAAAAATAGAGACAATCCAGGAAGTGAAATACAGGGTGGCATGCTTGCGATTTTTGAAGGAAAGGTTTGCTTCCGTATGAGATCCTTGTTGTTCATCATTTTGAGAGGTGGCTGTACTTGTCCGCTGCCTCTGTGAAAACCTCCATGCCAAGCTAGCTAACCTGTTAAAACAAAATAGCAAACTCATTGTGTAGTTTCTATTCATAGATGTCATTAGAAATTCTGATAGAAGGGAGACCCCTTTTATCCAAAACAATTAGCCCTCTAGTCTTGCCATCTAGTTCATAAAAAATGAGGGTGGAATTCATATTCTCAGTTCTGGCTCTCTTTGCTAAACAGTCAGCTGGCATATTGCCTTGTCTAAGTACATGAGTCAGTTTTGTAGCACCCAAAAGATTATGAATCTAATCAGATAAGACATATAGCTTCCAAGGAGCAGTGAAAGGATTCTTTACACATGATATAACATTTAAGCAATCAGTTTCAAGCTGGAAATCATAATAGTGTTTTTCATGCATTAGGTTTATAGCACACTGTATGGCTATTAGTTCTGCATTTAAAGCTGAGAAAGCACTCTGGCTTATAGCTTTTGCCAATAAACATTCTCCATATTCATTCCTAGCAATCAAGCCAATACCACATTTATTAGATTTTGAATCCCATGAGGCATCTACATTTACTTTGATGAATTTTTCAGGAGGATGCCATATTACCTTTGCTACTTTTCTCCTTTTCTTAGTTTTCAAAAAAGGCACTAGGTTAGATGATATCCATATTTTTTCAAACTCACCACATAGATGAAATGGATAAATTATTGCAATATCATGCAGTGACTTCCTAGTGTCCGATAGAATAGTAACATAGCTTGGTTTAATTTCATTAAAGAGCAATTTATTTCGTGCTTTCCACAGATGCCACCAAACAAGTAGTGGTAGAAGATGAATGAGTGCTGAGTGTGTATTAGTGAAACCAACTGTTGACCAATAATAAGACAATCTATTCCACAGTGTATTAAAATGAAGCACGGGTAATGAAAGCCAGCTATGAATCTCATCCCACACATGTAAAGTGAAAGAACAGTCATTAAAAAAATGTGATAGGGAGTCAGAGTGTAAACAGCAGCAACATTTAGATACGAGTTGGAACCCTATGAATTGTAGCACATTATCAAAAGGAAGTAAACTGTTTAAGAGTTTCCAGATGAAAATACATAGCTTTTTTGGTATTCTGGAGTGCCATATTTTGCTGAGCGACATCACTCTTTGCCTGGATTCCCTAATCAGGTTATATGCGCTCTTGAAGGTGAAAGATCAATTCCATGAAGGTTTCCAAATCATCCTATCCGCTCTTTCCGATGATATAGTGAGATTTTCCAGCACGTGGAGAATGGATGTTGGCAGTACTGTCTCAAGTGTTGCTAGAATAGAAATTTTATTCCCCAAAAATTTGGAGATAGTCAGTTCCATGATTTCCTGTGGGAAATCCTGTGGTAGGAATTCCTCTAAGGGACCAAACTGAGACCAATTGGCAGTCCATATGTTACAATTCCCTACACCAATGATGGTTTTAGAAAAAGATTCAGCAAGATGGTTAATCTTACATATCCTTCCCCAATTCCTAGATTTCCTTGTTGCTATTGGTAGAGACCATAGGAACTTGGACCAGGGGGTCTCCCCTTGTTGGAATTTCCACCAGAGCTTGATAGTGAAAGCTCTGATGATAGATTTAGTATCTCTAAGACCGAGACCATTTTCATTTGCAGGAAGGCAAAGCTTCCTCCATGTTCTCCACACTTTTTTCCTTTTTCCATCCTTTTCCCCCCAGAAAAAAATTGAGAATTACTTCTCCAAGGAATTAATCACATTCTTTGGGGGATTTATGGTTGCCCAAATATGTTGTGGAATAGAGTAAAGGCATGTTGGATTAGAGTCAGTTTTCCACCCATAGAAAGCCATTTGTTTTTCCAGTTAGATAGCTTAGATGCCACTGTTTCCAGTAAAGGTTGGAAATAGATTTTTTTAATTCTTCCCACATACATAGGGCATCCGAGATACCTAAAAGGAAACAATCATTTTTTCATGCCAAGAGTCATTTTGATGGTCCTGTCTCTGATAACACTGACAGAATTACTAACGAAGTATTCACTTTTGGAATAGTTTATCTTCTGACCAGTAGTTAGCTCAAATTTCTCTAGGGATGCTTTTATTCGGACAAGATTGAGCTCGGTAGCTTTTAGGAATATGATAGTATCATCCGCATAGCTGAGATGAGATATAGGAATAGCTTTCCTTGGTAAGTCATAGTAATCAATCTTTCCAGTATTAAAAATGAAAGACAGACTCCTAGAGAAAGATTCAGAGACAATGTTAAACAAAAATGGAGATAGTGGATCTCCTTGTTTAATGCCTCTGGATGCTTTGAAAAAACCATTTGGTTTGCCATTTATAAGTATTGAGAACCATGCATCCGAAATGTTATTTAAAATGTTCTTCACCAGATGACCATGGAATCCAAACTTTAAAAGAATGCTGTTCAAAAAACCCCAGTTTACCCTGTCAAAAGCCTTCATAAGATCCAATTTGATAATACAGTTTTGACCTCTAGTTTTCCTGTTCAAAAATTTTATCATCTCCTGTAGGTATATCACATTATCTGCAATATCCCTACCTTTTAAAAAAGAAGTTTGTTGAGGAGAAATGATTTTATGCATTAATGGCTCAATTCTGTCAACCAGGATTTTTGAAAAAATCTTATTGGTGAAATTTGAGAGAGAGATGGGTCTGTACTCTGAAAAACTAGAAGGAGAGTTTGTTTTTGGAATAAGTGTGATCTATGTACTAGAAATTGCTCTGGGAATATGTACTCCACAAAGGAATTCATTTGTGGCCTGAAGTAGATCATGGCATATAATATCCCAGGCTCTACAATAAAAAGCACCACAGTATCCATCAGATCCAGCAGCACTGTTTTTACTAAGACCAAAAACTGCTTTCTTAAGTTCCTCCATAGAGGCCAGTTGGACCAATTTTATATTATCCTCATCACTGATCAGTCATGGGATTTGGCTAAGGAAGTGAGGAAAAAATAAACCAGCCTCTTGCTCATATGGTTCAGTTAGGAGGTGTTTATAGAAGTTAACTGCAGCCCCCTCAATTTCAGCTGGTGAATTTTTCCAGTCACCATGAAGATCTTTTATCTTAGTAATTAAAGTTTTTGATCTTTTTTCCTGAACCACCTTATGGAAATAAGAAGTGTTATTATCTCCATCCTTTAGCCATTTAATTCTAGCCTTTTGTTTCCAGAAACCCTCTTCTTCTTTAAGAGCTCTAGTCAGCAGAGCTCTTTTTTGGTTAAGATTGATAAGCTTAGTTTCTGTGGGGTTTTCTTGGTAATTTAACTCTTGTTGGTTCATATTTTCTTCAGCTCTGTTAAGATTTTCATGAACATTACCAAAGGTTTCCTTATTCCATTTTTTTAGAACTGGCCTAAGTCTTCTTAATTTTATGGAAAATTGACAGGCGGGCGATCGTCGCGCCCTCCGTGCAAAAGATAATTTATAAGCCCTTTTTGCTTACTTCCTACAACTAGGTAGATAGCAGCAAATCGGGGTCGTCCAAGGAGAAGAGGGATCTTCCTAAGCGTCTAAGCACAAAATGGTTAATATTAGGCTAGGATAAAATATATACACACACATAAAAGCAAGTAAAATGGGGGGGTTGGTTGGTTGGTTTTCCTAAGTTACGAAAGTAAAAAGACAAGATAACTAGCAAGGTCAAGTGACTATGCTAATCATCAAACAAAACTAAGAAAAGGGGTTTTAAACTACAAAGATAAAAAGCCTTGGGGGCAATGGATATCCACTTCCGAATCTAATGTAGGTCATTGAATCATTCACTCATTCTATCATATAGCATTACATGACTCAACATCAACATACCCATCTAGCAAGAATCACAACACGTTATGCACAAGAATTTCTAAGTTCATGCTCATAGATTTTCATGCAAAGGAGCTACGGAATTCGTCACGTTCCTAACACCTAACCAATTCAATCATACAAGCACTCCCTATGCTCAAGCAACTCATGGCACAAGTGAAGTGAAACACACCATCAAGAATACACGAATGCTAAATAACAAATGCTTCAAGGATGAGTTAAAATCATCTATTCAATACTTCAACTACTTGTTGTGGAGACTAAACTCCTATCCTTCTTAGTTCGTAGTTTGCAAGAGTGAGTTTGACATCTCTCGTCAAACCTCACCAATGACTCTCGTTGCCGCGACCACGACTCAAGGTATCATTGGTGGCATTTAATCACGAAGAACCAACAAGCTTGGCAATGCTTATGACCACTACACCGTGACTAAGCATTTAACCAATTCATGCAATTACACGAGATTGGATGAACGTGCAACGCACATTCATCCAAGAGCATATAACTCTCTCGTTTGCTACACAAACGAACATGACGAAGAGTTCGACATCAATCACATTCGTCTAGCACATTATCAATCCATCAACACAATCAAAAGCCCTAAATCATACTCATACATTCCTAACAAGAAAAGGGGGGAAATTAACCCAAATCCCCCAAACCCTAGCTAGCAATTCATACAAGTATTTCATTCAAGCTTTCAACAATATCAATGGCATCAATTAACATTCAAAGCACAATAAAAGCACAATAGAAAAAAAACCAAATAGATAGATATAAATGCTCCTTACTACATAGAAATGGAAGCTTCAATCCTTGCTCCCAAGTACAAAAACTACTCTAGAACAACAAAAGACATAGAAACTAAGAAAACAAGAAGATAAAACCTAGGGTTTTGGCCCAAAACAGGGGCCAAAAGCTGTGGAGAAGAAGGGGTGAAGAGGTATTTATAGTGGAAGAAAAAGGGGAGAAAAAACGCTGCTGCAGAGCTGGATTCGTGCTGTCGTCGCGACTCGCGACCAGTTCCATCGCCAGTCGCGACCAGCAGTGAAATCCAGCCCTGTTTTGTTTTGCTTCCTCCGGGTGAACCGTTGATCCGTTTCGGGAGTTCTTGTAGTCGATTTTATAGTGCTCAAGAAGAGGAATCCAATGGTGCCACTCTTGAGGGCTGATTCTTCTCGGAAAATTCTGAGAACCCTGGATCATCATTCATCCGTTGCTTTGCTCTCCTTTCTTCATCTCTTCACTTCTTCAAATCTTCACAAAGCTCAAATGTAAAGGTCTTCAAATCTTAAAATCTTCAAAGATAAATCTTCAAAGTCTTCAAATCTTCAAAATCTTCAAACAAATCACCTTGTCACACAAAATCATCTAAAAAGTGATAAAAATGTCAAAGCCGCCTTTATCCCTCCTTAGATGATTTCAAGGAAAAATGCCACATGTAGAGCACAAAATTGCACAAAACCTAATCCTAAAAAGCCTAAAATAACCATCTAAAATGGACACATCAAAAATCCTAACATTCCCCCCTCATGAAGAGGGAGGCACCAATTTTCTACCAGAATCTGGAGAAAATCAGGTCTATGGAGCCATATTTCCATAAAATGAAAAGGTTTGGGAGATGCAGGTATATCGGATCCTAAGGTCAGAAGCATGGGAATGTGATCTGATGGATGTCTATTCAGGGTGTGAACAGAGCTGTTCGGAAAGTTATGATTCCAGGATGAAGTACATAAACCCCTGTCCGATTTTTTGAAAGTTGGGGTTTTTCTGCCATTTGTCCAGGTGAAAACATTTCCAACCGTGTTGATTTGGTGAAGATTATTGTGAGAAATGAATTTAGCAAAATCATTTATGCTACCTAGCTTTGGTGTACTGGGACCCATATATTCAGTAACTGAGGAGATTACATTGAAATCACCAATGAACAATCTCTCAGTATTACAAATTTGTGCAAGGTCAGTCCATAACATAGCTCTTTCTGCTCTAGTATGAAGGCCATATATGAAAGATGCTTTCATTTTCCTATCTAGTGTGCAACAGTCAATATGAACAGATAGGTGTTGTGGGTGATCTATTTCTAGAGATATATTAACTTTGTGGTTCCACATTAACCAGATTTTTCCTGAGTTTGAAGTCATGCAATTGTCAAAACGGAGTTCATGCATATAATGAGAACATTCTATGTTGGCATGCTTAGGTTCAATAATGCATAGAAAATCAATGTGATGTACTTTCAGCAGTCTCTCTAATCTTAGCATAGCAGGGTTCATGCCTCTAACATTCCAAATTAAGAATTTCTGCATGATTATTTTGTCTATCATTTATAACTAATCTTGGATATCTTTGTCGAGGATCTTAAGTACCTGTTTTGGTGGTTCAGAATTAGCAGCTGACAGTACACAACTTAGCTTTTGTTCCAGCTCCTTCCCTAGAGTTAGTTGAGCCTTCCTTGAGGTGGAGGATGCTGAAGGGGTTTTTTGTCCGTTCCTGCCCTCCTCTAAAAGTAGAAATTCACTGCCCTCCTTGTCTTCTGTGTCCATCATTAGTCCCAGAATCCCAAATCGATTTGGGGACAGGATTTGCTCCTTAGGAGACTGAGGAGGTGAAGAAACATTAGAAGTTAATTCAGACTGAAAAGTGTTTGTGGGCTTACCTGTGAGATCATCATGACTGAAGTGTAGCTTAAGCTGTGGAAATAAGTCTATGCCATCACACAATTGTCTTTCTGTTTCTGTTAGGTTTTGAGAAGTCTCCATTAGTAACTTGTCCTTCTGTGAATCCCCCTGTGTTTGGTTTTCTGTTGGAGCAATCTCTTCCAGTAACTTACCTTCCACCAAATTCCCCGAATTAGCCTGAGTTCTCTGGATAGATGTATCTGAATGAACCAATTCAGGTTGAAGGTCTTGTATCACATTTTTGTGATTCAGTAATGAGGTCTGAATATGAGGGGGAGTCTGAGATTGGTCAGGGGGAGGTTGCAGTCCTTTTTGAGTAGAGGAAGATGGATGGTAAAGGGGGTTGTGTAATACCATTTCCTGTGTTTGGTTTTTTCCTTTCTGTAGTGGAGTTTCCAGGCTGGTAGTGCTAAGGGTTTCAGGTTGTATAGTTCTTCTAGTGGCTTTCCACAAGGTTTGCTTGTTATTGGTAGTGGCATTTTGAGACAGAGGAGGGGGATATCCCAGGGTACCAACTGGTTGTCTATTCCTATGGTTTTGTTGCATATTATCTTCCCCTAATTATGCTGCATATGGAGGTTTGTGAGTGTCCAGTAAAGGTCTAGGTTGAGTCTTGTTGGGGTTCAGGTTTTTGCAGTTAGAGACACTGTGGCCCAACTTTCTACAGTAATTGCAGTATGAAGGAACATTTTCATAATCAATTTCACACCTTTCACTATGTTCAGGGGATCCTAGTCTTAAGTAAGTAGGAAGGGGGGAACTGACATCTACCTCAACAAAGATTTTGACCGCCGAAGGTCTTGTGAGAGAAAGTGTAGCAGCGTCCATCTTCATGTATTTTCCTAGCTGGTTTCCAACATCTTCGATTACTGCCAGGTTATAATAGAAAATCGGGACGTTTCTAATTGTGAGCCACACCGGAGCGATAGATGATTCCGTTGATGTGGAGAAATCAGAGGTCCACTTGAAAACCCTCATCTGTTGGCCACCAAGAGTCCAGTTTGCTTTTAGCCAACAACGTTGGTAGTCCTCCTTTGATTGGAACCTGATTAGCAGATGCTTGTAGTCGATAGCTCCAAGTTGGTATCGTGATTGAAAACCAACAGTTTTGAACGCCGTTTCCAGCGCCTCCATTGAAAGTCGATCATTGTTGAATTTGCCAATTGGAGCATTTTGGTAGTGGATTGATAATTGTTCAATCTGCTCCGAAGTATACATGCAGACAAGCTCCCCTTTGTATTCTTTGATCGGCGTTAGGTTGGGGGTGTATGGAAGGGTGGGGTTTAGTGGTGGGGATCGGGCTGTGAGAGCTGAGAGAAAGGATTTGCCCCCCACAGGGGGAGGTGCCTCCGCCATCGGCGGTGGCGTCAGGTTGGATTGGCTTTTTATGTGGTCGTTATCGGTTGAAATTGGCCGTTACCGGTGAAAAATTAGGTTTTCTCGTTTTTTGCCTTTTTCGCAGAGAGAAGAAAAATTGAATAGGCAGGCAGTATGCTTCAAAACAGAAATAAAAAATAAATAAAATTGTAAATGAAATTGATAACCATTAAAGTTTAATTTTTTTTTACGTGGGCTATGCAACGAAATGGGAATTGGGAATTAAACAAAACGCAACAAAATGGGAATTGACGTGGGCCCCTGCTCCACAAAGCCTATGCAACAAAATGGCAATTGGGGCGATTTTAGTTATCTGAAACCAATTTTTTTTTTTTAATTAAAAACCATCATGAGATGGGGGGTATATATTGGCTCCCCAAACCAATAAATCAGACAAAAAATCAGCCTGTAAATCGTAAAGTACGAAGCAATTACAAAAGGTCAACCTATAGGATGAATCCGACAGTAAGTGTATCCCGATAGCAAATGTTCCCAGAAACTAATAACCAACCAGGGATCCTATGAGGCGAAATAACCTCTAACAGGACATATCGCGAACAGGGCGAAGAAACGTAAAAAACGGAACTTCTATTTGTCAACGATGTGTCTGTATAAAAGGTGGTTATCTCCCATCTGTAGTTATCTCTCGTCTCTGATGTATCTATCAAGTGTCAGCTGCACGTATTCCTTTCATTCCTTACTTGATGAGATGCTCCTTTCCTGCATGAAATATGAAGAAGACCAGCAGTTTCCATTGCAGACAATAAAGAACTAGAAATTGCAACAGATAGAATCAACCAATAGTACAGGGAGTTACACGGATTCCTTTCATTCCAATTTTATCCAACAAAATGAGTCCTTTGAAAAAAAGTGGAGCCATGTCCATGTTTATATCACCATTCAGATTATTTCCAGTAGCATATTTTGCCAAAAAATCAGCTGCAGCATTAGTCTCCCTAGGTATGAATGTAATTGGATTAACTTTATGCAACTCATTCAAAGAACTACAAATAGAAAAAACTGTCCAAGGACTAACCATAGGAACCTGGATTCCTTTTACAGCTGAAAGGCAATCAGATTCAATCACACAACCTTGTAAATTAAGTTCTGAACATAGCTGATATGCCTGTTGAATACCTACAAGTTCTGCATGCAATGGGGATTCTGAGTGAAAGGCATGAGTTCTAAGTTTAATCACTTCACCATTTATATCCCTCACTATCACAGCAGAGGAAGACAAACCTCCAGTTTTCCATGTAGCATCAGTGTTAAGTTTCACACCAACAACCGGCTTTTCCCATCCTACCACTGAAACTGATCTTTTCTGTTTTGGTAGTATATCAGATAAGAGGCCTGCTTGGATTAGTTCTTTGTGTTTTTCTTTTTTGCCTCTCAAAGGGTTTGCAATAAAACCAATTTTTTAATTAATTGCAACCACTTTGAAACTTTCACTGTGGAGTTTCTTGGTTTCAGTGTAGTTTCATTTTTTAATTGAAACCACTCTGAAACCCCTACTGCATATCCTCCGAAGATAACCAAATATTCTTCCAATTTCATTCACATATTTTATTTTATCCAACAAGCTTTAAAAACGCTAGTTTAGTGTTTTACCCTTGTAAGTTGTAGCACTTGATTAGAAGAATGGTGTGCCCCCCAAGACATTCCAGTTAGAGCTGTCAATCTCATACTAGAATTTCTGATCCGATCCGGACTGACTCGACCAAACTCAACCCGAACATGGTCCTGACCCGCAAAATATTGACCCAAACTCGAACGCGACTCAACCCGAAACTCAACCCAAAGCCCAATCCCGACGTGATAATCTTGTCCCAAATCCAAACCCGACTCGACCCAAACTCAACCCGAAACCCGATTCTGACATGATAATCTGGACCATAACCCGACACAAGCGAATCAACCTGAAATTTTATTCCATTCCAAACATGATTCAATCGGAATACGTTTCAACTTGAACCCAATTCAACCTGACCCATTAATAACGTGTAACCGATTCAACTCAAGAAATAACATGCATAACTCGATCCATAATCAATAGGAAAAATCAACACAATCAATCTAATTTTGACCCCGTGCGTAATAATCCATTGAGTACCAAATATTTGATACAACTCAATAAAAATATTATTTCTGTAATCTTAATAGTTAGGTATACATTAGAGTTATCGTACACTAGTGTGTCTAAAATATTTACTAAAATCAAATTTAAACTATTTTTTCTACATGAAAAAATATTAAATAATATTTATTAGTAATGCTGATAATTACTAACTGGAAACTAATACCTGAGACTTTTACTGTAAGTGATATATGGAACTATGAATCTATTAAAATTAAATAGAAGGTTCCAAATCATTAATAAAGATTATTTAATTTAATTTGCTTACGTGGCATATGGAAATGCTAGCAAGTTAGTAACTAGTTAAAATGTGATATATTATGCATGTTTTTTTATTATTATTGTTGATCAATTTATCATAGCAGAATAATAATATATCACATCTCATTAAAAAATATGATAACTTGAGTGTATGATTTTTGTCATTAACAAAATTTCGTTGCTTGTTCCGAGTAAAAACTATTTTTGTTGATAAATTTTTCATTACAAATTTGGAAATTAAATGGGGGTGTATGTATATGGTAGCATCACGTTCGAGTATATTTAAATTTGGATTTGGAGTAAAGTTTTTACTTTTTACACTTAAATCCCTCCAACAAGAAAGTTGGAGCTGTCAAATCATAAAATTGGCGACACGAAAATGCAATTCAATAATATAAGATTAGAACTTTGCGATTTGGGCATGTGTGGGTGAATGAAATAGTCTCGAAAGTCAACATTTATTATTTATACACAATCTTGAAAAATTAGACTCTGGCCTAAAATTGTGTTACCAATTTTTTTTTAATGAAAACACCCGAAGGTGAGGGATATATATATTAAGGATCCCCAGGCCTTATAAGAAAATTAGCAGGTATTACATCAAGTGATTCTAGTTCCCAAAAGGTAATAAGGCAACATGGTTGCCACCAAAAGTCCTAGACTAACTATGTCGAGGATATATAAACAGCTATACACAGGTAAGTTAATCTACAATGAAGTTACTATCCAAACGAGAGAATCTCCACCCCCTGTGTTAATTCTCTCCCTTGGCCAGGTAACTTCATTACATAGAAACAGTCACTAAGTTGAAAGATTGAAAACCAGGAGAATGAGTGGAGGATTGGGCTAAACCCGAGAAGGCAAAACAACATCCATGGAGTCCCTTTGTGTTATTCTGATGATCTGAAGTCCCAGCTTCCATAGGCTTCATCATGTTCAGCAGATTTCCAGTCCATCATCATGTGCAGCAGATTTATAGCAGTCCTACATGAAGAAAACCAAAACTCAGTAGTATCTATTCAAGCATTAGGACTTTAGAGAACTCGAATATGTGGTGTGGATTGTTTATCTAAATAAATAAGGCCAGATATGATCCTAGGGATATTAAATAGATTTAGGCCTTGATCAAACTTAGAGTGGTGTTTGGCGACTGCATCAGCTACAACATTGGTCTCTCTAAAAACATGTTTAAGTTTAGCTCTACCAAGAAGGGACTTAGCTTTATAGACCATCTCAAACATATTCCAATGTGCAGTATAAGGATCATTACCAATTTATCCATTGCGCTAGAGTATATGATTTTTGTTATTCTTGGCTAGATATAGAAATGTTAAATGTATGATTTTCTAGGTAAAATGTTGGAAAATGCTAGTACATGTTTTTAAGTAACTTAGATTTGATTACTTAGAAGTAAGAAAGGGGTATCCGAAAGGATTACAAATACCTTCTTGTACCGAATTATTGATAAATATTCAGTTACGGGCTTGAAAAATACAATAAGGATGTATAAGGTAGCATTACGTTCAATCAGATTTCAATTTGTAGTTACGAGTGAAATTTTTACCTTTTGCAGTTAGGCCCCTCTAGGAAAGTTGGAGTTGTCGAATCACGAAATTGGCGACACGAAAATTGCAATTCAATAACATACCATGAGAACTTTGCGGTTTGGAAATATATGGGTGAACGGTAAGGCCTCAAAAGTCAACATTGATTACTTCTACATAATCTTGAAAAATTACACAGTGACCCAAAATTGTGTTACCCATGCAATTCAATAATACATGATTTTTTTATTCTTTCTTAAATATAGAAATATTACATAAATGAATTTTAGGTGAAATGTTAGAAAGCGCTAGTACACGTTCTAGAGCAGCTCATACCATAAACACATTTTTCAAAACCTTTTTCTTTCCTATTCTACCTTATTAATGTTAGAAATTTTTATATGTATCGAGCATCGATAACCATTCGTCAGCATACCAGTGATTATACAATTATAACGCAACTGTGTGGGGATTATTTTAAAACATTTTAAATTATTTAAAAAAATTAAATGCACTCCTACCACCGGTATATTATAACCTATACTGGTGCTAGCTACTTTCCAGCCATAATTTTACTTGCCAAAATTACTATTCTATTCATAGGCATCGGTATTAGCACCGGAATATGTCATTCAGCCAAAATATGTGTTAAAAACTATTATATTCAAACTTTTTTTTCAAAGGTACCGGTATCCAGCATCGCTATTCAATGAACCGGTGCTAGATATATTCGTTGGTACCGATATTTTGGTTCATTTGTTAGATTATCGGTGCCTATGAAATTTCTAGCACCGGTATTACTCTCCTAGCACTGACATATTGGTGCGTATGTGCCTGTTTTTTAGTAGTGTAACCAACCCGACTTGACTCGAGCAACATTATTGACCCGTCAGAACCTAACATGATATTCACCTGATCGACCCAACAAACAGACTTCGACACTTTTTAAACCAAACACGTTTTGACCTGAGTCGATAAACATACTTCAACATGGTTCAACCAGACCCAAAAAATAGATTTGACCTATTGGAACCACCCCAACAGACAGAATCCGACCTGTTTCAACCCAAACCCGTTTCGACCTGCCCGACCTAACAAACAGATTTCGACCCATTTCAACTTGACCCATTTCAACCAGAATGTTGTTTGACCCAAACCCGGACCTAACCCAAATACCTGAATTGACAACTCCTTTTTAAAGCAAAGTACACATATAACCTCACATAATTGACAAAAGTGTAGATATCACCCTGCGATAATTTAAAAGTGCAAATATAACCCTCGATAGTTGGTTTATATGAAAATATAACCTTTTGCGGCAGTTTGAGGTCGGATTATAATATTTACCCCTTTGTAAAAAAATAGAATACAAAATGCATTGAAATTACTTTCATACCCTGAAACCCTAATATTTTGGGCGTCTTCTTCCACCACTACCCGCATCTTTCTATTCTTCAATTTCTCATCTTATCTTCTCCAATGATTTTGCTCACCACACCTAGCGACTGCAACCACCCGATCCCCACGCAATGCACGCCGCCATCCACGGCATCGAGCATCCTCTCTTTTGGGATCACAATCTCCACCCCTTCTGAAACTCCAGTTCCTTTTCTCCAATCATCATCTCTATCCCTACTGGGTTACCGTCGAAGCACATGTCCAGAGCCTCTTCGAAAATGAAGTCTTTTTTCATCTTAGCTTCGGCGGCGCGCCCCACTTCCCCCCGAACCTTATTAGCTCTGCAGCTTGGTCTGCGTTGCCAAGCAGAGGCGGCCAAGGTTCATTCCTAGAGTCAGAAACCCAAAAATGGTTTTGATTCAATGCATATTGATAAGATGTATTTATACATCTATTTTATGTGATTGTATTATATTATTTCCCACTTGATGTGCACGTTTAGGTGTTTATTGTGCAGAATTATGGAAGAATGGCATCGAGTGACGAATTGCTGGATTATGGAGCAAAAGATGCATATATGGAGAGGCGAAGGAGCAAGAAGAAAGAAGTTGAAGGGCCAAAGAATAATTAAGAGTTTATAATTCTGATTATTGGGCTGTAATACAATTCAGTCCATAGAAGATTAATTCTTTGGTTTATCCGGAAGATTCCACGAAATAAGACCGCAATCTATGCGTGATTGCCAGCTTTGGAGGATTAGAAGAAATATTTCTTTTCCTTTTCTTTATTAATTTAGGATTTTATTACTTTTGGAAAAAGGGGGGACAAAGGATAAATATGGACGAAGGGGGTCATGTTCAGGGAGAGTTTTATTTTTTTGGGAGAAATAAAGAAGCCAGGTTTTTGTTTATGTTTTTCATGGTTTGAATTGTGCGTGCATGTGTGATTCATTTTGCATGTTATTAATTAGTTAGGTTCATAATTATTTGTTTTCTTCGTTAGTTATAGATTAGTTAGGTTTATGAATTATTTTATTCTTATTTTGATTGTTAGTATGATAATGGATAGCTAAATTAGTTAATCCAGTAGATGATATAATTAGACATGAATCCAAGTAATTGTGAGGTTGGAAGTTAAAAATCTCAGTTGTTGCAGGTATTTGTTATTCTCTGTTCGAGTCTTTTATGATTAATTGGGTCGTCTAGTGCTTGATCACCATTAGTTTGGTCTAGTTAATCTTAAGCCAGTTAGAGCAACGAGGTTCGTTAATGTTCTAAATAAGTGGTACATTGGCATAGTTGTGGTAGCTTCATCGCACATGATTCACTGTCAAGGGAATAATGAGCTAATCTAAATGAATCAAGGTTTGGTTTGTTGGTTATGAACTGGGTCTTCCTAGGTCTTAATGCTGTCAGAACACTAAACCCTAAGAAGGTTTCTAGGGTTGTCTTTTGATTAGAGAAGCAATTAACGGAGGTTCCTTGGTTGTCGACGAAATAAGGGAAGATTGGTGCTTAGGCGGTGCCAAGTTACTATAACCAGTTTATTTGCAATTAATTGAGAAATCTATGAAGCACATACTTGGAGGACTGTCGAAATTATATCATTAGCTGGATAATTGTCTTATTTGATTAAATCTCGTGTGTTTACTACATTGCATTGCACTGCATTTAATTTAATCTATTTGCTACAGAAACTCCCAAAATCATCAAACATTAGTGCTACTTGTTACGTGACAAAGAAATCAGTACTCCGTCCCTGAGAGTTCAACCCTACTTGCCACAGTTCTTGTAGGAAAATTATTTTGGTGTTTTAACGACGACACCAAATGGGCGCCGTTGCCGGGGACGGTTGTTAATTGATTTCTTTTTAGCTTGTTACCCTTTCTCTTGTTGCTTTTATGCTCCGTTCTTCTGGTGCAGGAAATCTACTGTTTGATCCAGAAATTGAGAAGACAGCAAGGTACCTGCGGAAGCAAACAAAGTTAGCAAAGGAGGCAACAAGTTCATTACCATTGGAGATAGAGAGCATATCCATTAATCCATTTTTCGACAAGTCATTCACCATGGCTGAAGAAGAACAAGTTCCACCTGTTAGAACCATGAGAGATATGGCGAAGCCAAGCTTGAACAAGCTTCCGAACTGCATCGTTCTACCGACCATCACTCATCACTATGAGATCAAACCCTCTTTTATTCAAATTCTTCCTAAGTTTTATGGTTTAGATAAAGAATCACCACATGAGCATTTAAGAGAGTTTGATGTGATTTGTTCTACTATGAGACCTAACGGTTGGACTGATGATCATGTTCGCTTATTTATGTTTCCTTTCTCACTGCAGAACAAAGCCAAAATATGGCTATCTAATCTTCCATCTAGATCCATCACCAACTGGAATGAACTGCAAATTCAGTTTCTGGAAAAGTTCTTCCCAGAAGCTACTGCTGACAACCTGAGGATGGAGATCATTGGTATTGTGCAGGAAGATGACGAATCACTCCATGAATATTGGGAGAGATTCCAACACTTGTGTAATCGATGTCCAGATCACGATTTAACAGATTACCAGTTGATGCGACATTTCTATAGGGGTATGTCTGAGCATGACCAAGAGTTGGTAGATGCTGCAAGTGGGGGTGTTTTAATGTTTAAGACCATTGACGAAGCAAGAAAGTTGATCCAAACAATGGCAGCAAAAGGGAAGCAAAAGAAAGGTCGTAGCATAGTTTCTTACCACTCAAAAGAGGTAAAGTCCAGTGAAATTGATAAAGTTTTGAGTACACTAACATCTGTTGTTGACAAGGTAGTCACCAAGCTAGGACCACCACACCAAGTGAAAGCTTGTGGGGTATGCAATATCGTTGGTCACGCAACAGACATGTGCCCTCAATTGCAAGAGACCTCGTCTGAGCAGGTTTTCATGGGTAGTAGTGATGAGCCATATCCTCGACAAGCTCAAAGAAAGTATGATCCATACTCCAACACGTACAACCCTGGTTGGAGAGACCATCCCAACTTACGTTGGAGAGATCAATCTCAAGTGCAAGGACCACCACCACCTCAGCAACAACAATTGCAATATAGACCTCAACAAATGGCTAATAAGCAAGGTAACTCCGTAGATGATTTAATTTCTAGTCTTGCTAATAGCACTCGCATTCTTGAGTAGGAACAACAGAAACAACAACGAGAGAATACCAAATTTCAGCAAGAAACACGAGCTGGATTGGCGTCATTTGGTACTCAAATCACTCAGTTGGCTACTGCCATAGGAAGGTTGGAGGTGAACCAAGGGAAGCTACCATCTCAAGTGGAGGTCAATCCTAAGGAAACTGTTAGTACTATGACACTTAGGACTGGGAAAGAAGTAGGAAATACTTCACCGGAAGGAACTTCTCAAGCTAAACCAAAGATAACGGTGAAGGATTCTGAGCAACAATCGAGTGAAGCACTAGTGGAGGCGAAGCCGAAACTAAAGCTTTTGGAAAAGCATATGTTGACCCCACCTTTTCCTGGCAGATTGAAGCGTCACAAGAAGGAAGACGAAGAAAAGGACATGCTTGATATGTTCAGCAAGGTTGAGGTAAATATTCCACTTCTTGATGCTATTCGCCAGGTGCCAAGGTATGCTAAATTTCTAAAGGAACTTTGCACTAGGAAGATCAAAATGAAGGTAGACGATAAGATTCTTGTTGATGAAAATGTGTCTGCTATAATCCAAAGGAAACTTCCTCAAAAATGTAAAGATCCTGGAATGTTCACAATCCCATGTATAATTGGTACTAAACATGTTGAGAAAGCCATGCTTGATTTAGGAGCCTCGATTAATGTGATGCCTTTATCTGTATTTAAGGAACTGAATCTAGGACCACTTAAAGAAACCCAAGCTGAAATTCATTTGGCTGATAGATCAAAGGCATATCCTGAGGGTGTAGTTGAGGATGTTTTAGTTAAAGTGAATGAACTGATTTTTCCTGTTGACTTTTATATTTTGGATATGAATGATTCTTATAGCAACAGGGATAGTCTTATTTTGTTGGGAAGATCGTTTATGAAAACGGCAAAGACCAAGATCGACGTGGACAATGCAACTCTTACGTTAGAGTTCGATGGAGAGACGGTCACATTTAATATATTTGATGCAGCAAAATACCCCAGTGGCCATGATGAGGTTTTCCAAGTAAATGTGGTTGACACTTGTGTTCAGGAATGTTTTGAAAGGGAATTTGTGCATGATGACTTTGATTATGTGTTAACAAAAAGTTTGAAGAGTCAAGATGCACGTGTGGAGATAAATGAAGAATTCAAGGAGACTATTATGTCTCTACACTCATTGCCAGAGGTTTCAACGAGGTATGGTTATCCTACTCTACCTTTACCCGTTAATACTGATAAGCTTCTTTCTTCAATTGAGCAGGCACCTAAATTAGAGCTGAAACCCTTGCCTGAACACTTGAAGTATGCATATTTGGGGGAAGGTGAGAGTCTTCCGGTGATCATTAGCAAGGACCTTTCCACCGACCAAGAGGATTGTTTGGTAAGAATTTTGAAAAGGTACAAGGTTGCTATAGGTTGGACACTTGCTGATATTAAAGGTATTAGCCCTTCGATTTGCATGCATAGAATCTTGTTAGAGGATGATACTAAACCTTCTAGGGACCAACAGAGGAAACTAAATCCGGCAATGAAAGAAGCTGTTATGAAGGAGATTTTAAAACTTTTAGAGTTAGGTATTATATACCCGATCTCCGATAGTAAATGGGTAAGCCCAGTTCACATGGTTCCTAAAAAGTCTGGATTTCAGATAGTGAAAAATGACAATAATGATTTGATTCCTATGAGATTGCAGACAGGATGGAGAATGTGCATTGACTTTCGTAAGTTAAATGCCGCAACTAGAAAGGACCATTTTCCTTTGCCTTTCATCGATCAAATGTTGGAAAGGTTAGCAGGTAAGTTGTTTTTCTGTTTTCTTGATGGTTATTCTGGATACTTCCAAATATTTGTAGCCCAAGAGGACCAAGAGAAGACTACCTTTACTTGCCCTTATGGGACTTTTGCTTATCGTCGTATGCCTTTTGGACTTTGTAATGCTCCTGGAACTTTTCAAAGGTGTATGATGAGTATTTTTTCGGACATGATTGAAAATTGTATTGAAGTGTTTATGGATGATTTTACTGTCTATGGTGATACTTTCAATCAATGTCTGGACAATTTAGAAAAAGTCATGAAAAGATGCATTGAGACTAATTTAGTTCTTAATTATGAAAAGTGTTATTTCATGGTTAAAGAGGGAATTGTGCTAGGTCATGTTTTGATTCGGTTTTAGGACAACGAGGACTACCAAAGGTGTTGGATGAAGGGTCAGTGGTCAATTCAAGGTTACACAATGAAGGTGCAGAAATGGACAGCAGACTTCTCTCCATCAGTGGAATCATCCATTGTTCCGGTTTGGGTAACTTTTCATAAACTTCCAATCCATTTCTATAATAGCTCTGCCATCATGGGTATAAGTAGTCAGGTAGGAAGGTTTCTTAAGATGGATGCTGCAACTATGGCATTATCCAGACCTTCAGCTATTAAAGTTTGCCTAGAAATTGATCTGTTAGCCCAGCTTCCCAAATCAATTATGGTAGGCATAGGAAACAAGGTAGCAGAATACCCAATAGAGTATGAGGACTTGCCTACATATTGTTCTCACTGTAAAATAATTGGGCATAGCAATGCAAACTGTAATTTTCTGCACCCCAACTTAAGGAAAATAACAAGCAAGAAGATAGAGAATCCTGTAATTAAGAGCAAACTTAGGACAGATTCTCACCCAACAGAGGAAATAAACATTGAAGGTACATCTGCTCTCACAGTCTCACAAAAGGAAAATGATGTACAGAATCAAAACTTAAACACTGGTTTCCAAAATGATAGTAACATTAATTTCTATAAGGTCAGTCACAAAAAATGTAATGGCCCTTTTTACTCATTAGATGATATATCTAAGCCAATAACCACATCCATATGGAGAAAAAAGGATCCCCAGCTTGAACAAATATCCATACCTGAAAAGGAAACAAACATAAACACTGTAACAATATCTAATGCCTTTCAATCCTTAGTGGATAGTGAGGAAGAGCAGGAAGGGGAGATTGGAGGAATCCTTCAAGTAACAATGGAATCACAGGAAGCACATAATGCCATGATTACAGATGTATCTACTAATAACTTTATTTCTCCTGTGGCCCAAGAAGACACAGCACAACTGGAGACTATAGAGCAAGCACAAGCAGGTCCTGAGAAGCATAGTACCAGTAACAAGGAAGAAATGAAAGAAACAACTACAACAAATCCTGAGGAGCATAGTACCAGTAATAAGGAAGGAATGAAAGAAACAACTACAGCAAATCCTGATTTGAGCATGATGGAGAAAGAAGGTGAGCAGGTAAAGGTAAGTCCTTCAGACTTATCTGGGATTATTGGCCATAGTAATGGAAATTCAGGAGATAAAGGAAAAAATTCAGGAAAGGCTAGTCGAAAACTTAGATCATCACAAAAAGCCAATCCAAAAATTTTTAAATGATAAAACACACCATAATAGGGAATGTACTAGTTTGGAATGTTAGGGGAATTGGTACTTCAATTGACAGACTTAAGAATTTGAAGCTTAAACACAAACTGGACATAATGTGTCTAATAGAACCATGGCAAGAAAATCAGAAGATAAAAACATTTAAAAATGATTTAGGATACCAGAATGCTTACTGTGCCCACAATGCTAAAATCTGGCTTTTTTGGAACCAGTCTTTTAGCATCACTGTTCTAAGTGAGACTGATCAATATGTACAAGCTAATATTACTGATTCCATATCTTCTCTGAGCTGGAACTGTGTATTTATCTATGCAAGTGTACATAGACAATTAAGAGAGGCATTGTGGAGTGATTTATTGGTAGTTAATCTCCCTCCTTCCATTTATATTGGAGACTTTAACACTGTAGCTTCTGTTTCAGAATATAAAGGGAGAAAGTCAACTCCAAAAAAGAGCATGATGCAATTTAACAAATTTTTAAATGACCTGGATTTGCATGATATACCTACGGTAGGAAATTCTTTTACATGGACCAATAACAGGTATAAAGAAAGGTGTAAAGAGCTAATTTTCCAAAGGTTAGACCGGGGAATTTGTACATTAGATTGGTTTGAAAAATTTCCTAACAGCTCAATACATGTTCTTAATAGACTATCTTCGGATCATGCTCCCCTCCTCTTATCAGTACAATCATCAGAGGAACAAACCCCCAGACCTTTTAGGTTTCAAGAGATGTGGATTGGTAGGAAGGATTTTCTAAGGCTAGTGGAAACTAACTGGAATCTAGACACTCCCTACAGAGGGATGTACAGGTTAATAAATAAATTGAAGAGACTCAAGATGGAAATAAAGCAGTGGAACACATCTCAGTTTGGTAAGGTTGACCAGAATCTGTCACTGTATGAGCATAAGGTTAATGACTTAGAAATCTTGTTTCAACAAAATCCTACTGAATCTACTCTGACAGAATTGAATAAATCTAAACAGCTTTTAATGAGGGCTCAAAAAGAAGAAATAACATTTCTTAGGCAAAAAGCAAGGTTGAACTGGTTTAAATATGGTGATGCGAATACAAGTTATTTTCACCATTCAATTAGGGAAAGGAGGACTAGAACTAGAATTAGCAAGATAAGAGATGATCAAGGAAATTGGACCTCTGATCCTACACAGATTAAAGAGGAGGCTGTGGGATATTATAAAGCTTTGTTTAACATGGAAGAACCTCTGAAACAGGGAACCTACATGAATTATTTTCTAGCTGAAATACCAAGATTAATAACTGAACAAGAGAATAAATTATTGTTGGCTCCTTTTCTGATACATGAGCTCCAATTTGCAGTTTTTGACTTAAACAAACATAGCTCCCCCGAACCTGACGGATACACTGGTTTTTTCTATACTACTTTTTAGGAAATTGTTAAAACTGATTTACTGGAGGCTGCAAATGATTTCCTAACAAGTGGAAACATCCCTAAGGCAATTTCAAGCACTTGGCTGGCCCTAATACCAAAAAAACCAATACCTATTACCTTCTCTGATTTTAGGCCAATCAGCCTTTCAAATTTTGTTAATAAGGTATTCTCTAAGATGATGTTGGAAAGGATTAAACCGTTTATGTCTCAACTTATATCTCCTGAACAAAGTGCTTTCATGAAAGGGAGGGATATTTCTGATAACATAATTCTAATGCAAGAAATGACCAGAATGTTAACCAGGAAATCACAGAAGCAGAACTTAATCATTAAATTAGATATGCAGAAAGCTTTTGATAGAGTATCATGGTCTTTTCTTAACTCAATTCTCCTTAAATTTGGTTTTCATGGTATATTTGTTAACCAAGTTATGCAGAACATAGCTTCAGCCCATTTTTCAGTGCTAATTAATGGAGTAGCATCAGGTTTCTTTGCTTCAAATAGAGGAATAAAACAGGGAGATCCTCTTTCTCCATTACTGTTTAACATCTTATCTGAGGCTTTCTCACGAGGACTTAAAAAACTGTTTACTATGGGCTATTTGCAAAGTTTCAGGTTACCTAAGACATGTCCACAGATTACCCATTTAATGTGTGCGGATGATACTGCAGTTTTTCTTAGTGGAAACAAGAAACACCTGAAAAGATTTAAAAAATTTCTCTGTGCATTTGAGCAAACATCAGGACAAAAAGTAAATTTCTCCAAATCTAATTTCTATGTATCTCCTAACACATCAGGAGAAAGATCTCAGATCTTAAGTAGGAATTTAGGGATGGTTAGAGGAGTGTTTCCTTTTCAATACCTAGGGATCCCAATATTTGCAGGGAGGAACACTCAGAGATACTACTACCCTATTTTGGAGAGAATGGAAAAATGCATAAATAACTGGAAAAACAAGTGGCTGAGTACTGGTGGTAAAATAATCCTAATAAACCATTGTTTGCTTTCTATCCCAATTCACTTGTTTGCTGTACTAAGGCCTCCAAAGTTAGTGGTCAGGAAAATGGAAAGGATGGCTTCTGGACTGTTTTGGGGAAACTCAGATGGTACAGAGGCCAGAAAAAAATGGAGAGCATGGAGAAAAATGTGTATTCCAGTACAAGAGAATGGGATAGGTTTCAGAGACATTCAAGCTACAATTGATTCATTTTCCTGTAAGCTATGGTGGAAGCTTCAAATAAACACAACACAATGGGCTCAGCACCTCTGGACTTTACCTGATTCTTACAAAAATTCTCAGGTATGGAAGAGAATTTGCAACATAACTGAAAAAACTAATGGTTTGACTAGAGTTATTCATGGAAAAGGAAAATGTTCTTTCTGGAATGCAAATTGGTCAGGGGAAGGAGCTCTATATTATAAATGGCCTGATGATGTTGACATGCCATTCCCTGATATTACACTTAGTTCTTTCATTCTGAATAAAAACTCTAATCTCCCTACTCTGGAGCCACATTTGGCTACCAATATAGTTTCAATTCTGCAGGAAGTATCCATTCGAAACTCACATGAGGACAGACTGATATGGACACCTTCAGTGGATGGAAACTTTTCAGTTAGCTCGGCTTACAAGATTCTGAGGCCAAGGGGAACAACCATCAGACATCTTCATAAGGTATGGGCAAAATTCATACCTGTTAAAATGTCAGTTATAATCTGGAGAGCTTTGAATGGAATTTTGCCATTTGAAAATGTTTTGTGTAAGTTAGGTTTTTCACTAGCCTCTAAATGCCCTATATGCTCTTATCACTCAGATTCTATCAGCCATTTTTTTAATTCCTGTTCTAAGGCTGCAGCAGTATGGAATAAAGTTAATAGCATGCTTAATCTGCATACACCTGAATTCAGGAGCTTTAGTCATTTAGTGGAATACTATCTCAACATAAGGGCAGGCTCTGTGATTCTGCATCAGGTGTATACTGCTGCATTCATTGCCACAATCTGGTCCCTTTGGGTTTTTAGGAACAAAAAATTATATGATAATCATACTTTCTCAATAGATGCATGCTTCCAGCACATAAAGGATCTGATTTTCATAATTTTTACTGCAAACCCATTGAAAGGCAATTTGAATGAGCATAAGGAACTTATACAGGCTGGAACTATCCCCCACATATATCAGAAAAATAAAAAGAGGCTCACACTTACTGCAGTTAGATGGGATAAACCAAAAAGTGATTATAAGATTAACACTGATGCTTCATGGGTAACAGGAGGAGACTCATCTTGTGCAGTAATAGTTAGAGATTGGAGGGGAGAGGTTAAACATATGAGAGTCAAAACTTTTAAATCTGAATCTCCTCTACTAGCAGAGATGGAAGGCATTCAATTTGCATATCAGACATGCTTAGAACTTGATTTTAAGGGCAGTACTATAGAGACAGATTGCAAACCTGCAGTCAAAGCAATTCATGATCCTTATACTGGTTCCTGGAGATTCTTTTCTCTTAATTGTCAACTGAATCTGTTGCATGGAGACAATCCAATCACATATGCTCCTAGGGAAGCTAATACTGTGGCTGATTTTTTGGCCAAATATGCAAGGGAGGAATCCCTAAATGGAGTCTTTCACATTAGCAATGCCCCTTCTTTCCTTAAAGGCTTGATTAAGTTAGATAAAATTGGAGTTCAGGGGGTAAGAATAACAACTGCAAATGGGAACTCAGATTAGACATAAGCTGGTAGTTGGTTCTGGATATAATGTATATAAATGTTCTGGAATGGAGACTGCTGTCTTTCGTTTTTCTGCAGATATCTGGCTCAGGTTCGGAGACACATCAGAAGCAAATGAGAACTCACAAGAAAGGAAACAAGGACAGAGCACAGGAGAATTTCTGAACTATCTGAAGCAAGGGACGAGCTAGTTTATAAGACAGGAGAGGAAGTACTGCTCGAACATAGGAGAATTTGAGGATGGCAACAATCAATGGACACTCAGGTGATCTTGTGTCTTCCTTGGCATGAATAACATTGACTAATAAGGGTTTCGATTGTTCGCTTCCCTGAACATGTTCGTGTTACTCATGCCAGATGGACATAAGACTAGCAATCTGTAATTTCACATATTCAGTTAGCTTAGATTGGACTAATCATAGCGCTTTTGGAAGCAATTTTCTATTTGCTTGGAGGCCTACGTAGGCTCCTGGATCATCATGAATGATCTTTTGTAAAAACTCTACTTGTAGCACTTCTTTTGGGTTTGAGGAGCCTAATAAATTCCTCCCATCCACCGGGTGGTTTCCAATTAAAAAAAAAAATTTCTGCTAGGGGAATTGAGGTAGATAGAACTAAGGTTGATTTGATTTCAAAATTACCTTACCCTACTAATGTTAAGGAAATTCGAGGTTTTCTTGGACATGCAGGATTTTACAGACGCTTTATGAAGGACTTCGCAAAGATTGCTCAACCCCTTACAAGGTTGTTGCAACTGGATGTAGCGTTTGCGTTTGACGAAACGTGCAATGAAGCTTTTGATCAATTGAAGGAGAAACTGACCTCTGCACCAATCATCCAGCCACCTAACTGGAATTTGCCTTTTGAGATTATGTGTGATGCAAGCCAATATGCCGTTGGAGCAGTTTTAGGGCAAAAGGAGGAGCGATCACACCATGTTATATATTATGCATCAAAAACCCTGAATTCTGCCCAGAGTCATTACACAACAACGGAAAAAGAGCTTTTAGCTATTGTTTATGCTTTTGAAAAATTCCGTTCTTATTTATTGGGTTCCAAAGTGATTGTTTATTCTGATCATGCAGCATTAAGGTATTTGCTGGCGAAAAAGGAATCCAAGCCAAGGTTAATAAGGTGGATCCTACTTCTCCAAGAGTTTGATCTAGAGATCAAGGATCGCAAAGGAGATGAAAATCCCGTGGCAGATCATTTGAGCAGATTGGTAGGCGACGATGACAATATTCCCATTTCTGAGGAATTCCCAGATGAGTATTTATATGCATTATCTAGAGATTTTGATGAAATTCCTTGGTCTGCTGATATAGTAAATTTTCTTGTAATTGGTTTGCATGCTCCCAACACACCCACCCACAAAAAGCGTAAGATAGAGTCTGAGGCTAAATATTATATTTGGGATGAACCTTTTTTGTGGAAATTTTGTTCTGATCAAATTGTTAGAAGGTGTGTGTCTTATAAAGAGGGACAAGAAATTTTAACACATTGTCACAGTTATGCATGTGGAGGACATTTTGGTCCTAAAAAGACCGCTAGAAAAGTCTTGGAATGTGGATTTTATTGGGATACTTTGTTCAGGGATGCTAACTTGTATTGTAAGAGTTGTGATAAATGTCAAAAAGGTCTCAAAAGTCAACATTGATTACTTCTACATAATCTTGAAAAATTACACAGTGACCCAAAATTGTGTTACCCATGCAATTCAATAATACATGATTTTTTTATTCTTTCTTAAATATAGAAATATTACATAAATGAATTTTTAGGTGAAATGTTAGAAAGCGCTAGTACACGTTCTAGAGCAGCTCTTACCATAAACACATTTTTCAAAACCTTTTTCTTTCCTATTCTACCTTATTAATGTTAGCAATTTTTATATGTATCGAGCATCGATAACCATTCGTCAGCATACCAGTGATTATACAATTATAACGCAACTGTGTGGGGATTATTTTAAAACATTTTAAATTATTTAAAAAAATTAAATGCACTCCTACCACCGGTATATTATAACCTATACTGGTGCTAGCTACTTTCCAGCCATAATTTTACTTGCCAAAATTACTATTCTATTCATAGGCATCGGTATTAGCACCGGAATATGTCATTCAGCCAAAATATGTGTTAAAAACTATTATATTCAAACTTTTTTTTCAAAGGTACCGGTATCCAGCATCGCTATTCAATGAACCGGTGCTAGATATATTCGTTGGTACCGATATTTTGGTTCATTTGTTAGATTATCGGTGCCTATGAAATTTCTAGCACCGGTATTACTCTCCTAGCACTGACATATTGGTGCGTATGTGCCTGTTTTGTAGTAGTGTAACCAACCCGACTTGACTCGAGCAACATTATTGACCCGTCAGAACCTAACATGATATTCACCTGATCGACCCAACAAACAGACTTCGACACTTTTTAAACCAAACACGTTTTGACCTGAGTCGATAAACATACTTCAACATGGTTCAACCAGACCCAAAAAATAGATTTGACCTATTGGAACCACCCCAACAGACAGACTCCGACCTGTTTCAACCCAAACCCGTTTCGACCTGCCCGACCTAACAAACAGATTTCGACCCATTTCAACTTGACCCATTTCAACCAGAATGTTGTTTGACCCAAACCCGGACCTAACCCAAATACCTGAATTGACAACTTCTTTTTAAAGCAAAGTACACATATAACCTCACATAATTGACAAAAGTGTAGATATCACCCTGCGATAATTTAAAAGTGCAAATATAACCCTCGATAGTTGGTTTATATGAAAATATAACCTTTTGCGGCAGTTTGAGGTCGGATTATAATATTTACCCCTTTGTAAAAAAATAGAATACAAAATGCATTGAAATTACTTTCATACCCTGAAACCCTAATATTTTGGGCGTCTTCTTCCACCACTACCCGCATCTTTCTATTCTTCAATTTCTCATCTTATCTTCTCCAATGATTTTGCTCACCACACCTAGCGACTGCAACCACCCGATCCCCACGCAATGCACGCTGCCATCCACGGCATCGAGCATCCTCTCTTTTGGGATCACAATCTCCACCCCTTCTGAAACTCCAGTTCCTTTTCTCCAATCATCATCTCTATTCCTACTGGGTTACCGTCGAAGCACATGTCCAGAGCCTCTTCGAAAATGAAGTCTTTTTTCATCTTAGCTTCGGCGGCGCGCCCCACTTCCTCCCGAACCTTATTAGCTCTGTAGCTTGGTCTGCGTTGCCAAGCAGAGGCGGCCAAGGTTCATTCCTAGAGTCAGAAACCCAAAAATGGTTTTGATTCAATGCATATTGATAAGATGTATTTATACATCTATTTTATGTGATTGTATTATATTATTTCCCACTTGATGTGCACGTTTAGGTGTTTATTGTGCAGAATTATGGAAGAATGGCATCGAGTGACGAATTGCTGGATTATGGAGCAAAAGATGCATATATGGAGAGGCGAAGGAGCAAGAAGAAAGAAGTTGAAGGGCCAAAGAATAATTAAGAGTTTATAATTCTGATTATTGGGCTGTAATACAATTCAGTCCATAGAAGATTAATTCTTTGGTTTATCCGGAAGATTCCACGAAATAAGACCGCAATCTATGCGTGATTGCCAGCTTTGGAGGATTAGAAGAAATATTTCGCGGGGCTAGGAAAGGTATCAATTTTTTAGTGCTTGGCTGAGAGGCATTGAAAATGGTGGCCAATGATGGGAGATATGGCATGGGGTTGTGGGGGTGGCGAGCTGGGAGAGGGCTTGGTGGTGGTGGTCAGTGGAGCAGTTGAGGAGGCAGTGGGAGACTAGGTCTGAGGTGGAGGTGGGGCTAGGGCTAACGAGGAGGTAAAAGAGTGGTGGAGGTGGTGACAAGGAGTTGTGGTTTTAGTGGAAGTATAGTGGTAGGTCAAGGGACATTTTTGTCTTTTAATTTTTTTATTAAGCTGAAAGGGCATTTTAGTAATTTTTAGTTGGTCAATGGCCGGAAATGGCCAGTTAATGCCAAAATATAAGCTTTAGGGTTATATTTGCACTTATGTATAATAGTTAGGGATATATTTGCACTAAAAATTATGTCAGGGTTATATCTGCACTTTCTCAATAACATAGGGTTATATTTTCATATTTCCTTTTTTTTAAAGAAACCCAATAAAGGTGATAGAGGTTAAGCCCAAGAAGGCCATTGGGCCGAAGATGTGGTAGCCCAGTTTAGAGAGTATTTAATACCCTAACATAATTACCACATGCGTGGGTAATGAAGGGCGATAATTAAGGAGAATGTTATTAAGGACATGGAGTATAAATACAAGGTACGTATTTACTTATCATTCTTTTTGTCTTAATCATATAAAACAATTGGACTAACTTAGGCATCAGAGTATTGACCCATGGAACCCCCAGGGATAGTTCTATCGTAGGTCCATTCAAAAAAAACTCAAGGCCACGAATCGGTTAGTTGTCAGAGACACATCAAGTGGCATCATCTGTGGGGATGACTAAGCCAGATCAAGGGTTTTGAGAGTTTATACCCACAGGTGTTTGAAGGAGTGGAAGGTTGAGGTTAATAGGAATGGGGGCTAGATCTCCACCAAGGTTAACAGTAGAGAATCCAGGAGTAGGAGATGATGCGCGTATCGAGGACATCAAAATGGCTAACTTTCAAACGTTGGGAACAGAGTTATGTGCGGAGCCTATTATAGGTGTAGGCCACGATGAGGCACAAACCTCAGTGGCATTTGGCGCAAATACCTTGGTGTCAATCCATAACGATGTGTGGGGATCTTTGAGGACGTTGGAAATAATGGGAGAGCAAGAACAAGAAAACACTAATTCCCTGCTTGAAAGGTTAGCTAATCTGAGAGATGGAATTTTTAAGGAGGTTTCAGGAGATTCATATATGGAAGCATATGGTCAACACGGGCAAGGAAATTAGAATGCAGGAAGGGCAACCCAATTCAAGATGTAGAACGAGCAGCTCAAGTCCTAGCTGCGGCTAGCTATCGAATTACCCCTACCTCGAGCGATGATAGGGTCACTCTGGGGGCATTACCATCCTCATCTTTGGGAATAACTACGGGGTGAGCCTCTCAACCCCCAATAACCTACCCTTATCACGCATATGCTAGAGAACCATTACAGGCTAGACCTCAGCCTTCTATTCCTGGTTATTCCCAGGGTCCCATATATTTATTACCTCTGCTAGCCCCATCTGCTCCCGCCCTCGACTTGGCCTATCTATGAGTGACATATAGAGTAATGGATTTTTCTGCCATGCTAGGATACAGAAGTATGGGAATCTGTTAGGGGTTTTACAATCCTTATGTCTAACCACTACCACCACCAGCATACCTGAACCTCGGATAGCCTTGGATGAACCCTGGATGCAGAGTGACACAACCTCCTTATATGCCACAGTTAGGCGGTCATGACACGAGGCTGAACCTGCCATGGGGGCAACAAGAACCCCCCTCGGATGCAAGCGAATCATTAAGGAGGGAATTGGATAGATTGATCGGACACTTGGACTAGGCTATGGGGTCTCCTTTCAGCCCCGTGATCACTGGGGTTCAATGGCCAATAGAAGTGAAGCCCTCGGAAGTACTTCTCATGTACAGTGGTGAGACTGACCCTCGAGAGTTCATCCAGATGTTCCTAGGCTTGATGAGTTCGAGGGATTTTGATGAGAAACTGACATGCAAGCTGGTAGGTAGCTACCCGTGGGGAAAAACACAGGAGTGGTTCAATAAGTGGCCAAGGGGCTAGCTTCGATCGTATCAAGATTTCAGCGGGGCATTTTTGAGCCAGTACGCACAGAAGAAGAATTTTATGAAGACTCTATTAGAAATCTACCAGACGAAGCAAAAGACAGGGGAAAGCACGGAAGCCTTCTATCACCGGTATGTAGACGAGAGTTTGGGAGTGATAGAAACAATGGAGAATATGGTAATGCATGGGGTACTTGCTGGGGATGCAGGACTTAGAATTGTACAAGAAGTTGAGTGCTAATACCCCCCAATACATTGCAAAAACTTCAGGGGGTTGTAAAGTAGTACTCGAGGGTAGAAGAGGCAACTGGAAGGAAAAGAGACAGCCTTACAGAGAAAATAGAAAGAAATGTAGAGTATAGAGGAAAAAGGCCAGCCGAGCCCATAAGAATGCCATTCGAGAGGTACATCCATTACCACCCATGCTCGGAGGGAGATCCCCTGCACAGATCTTAAGTATGCATAGAGGGTTGTTCCGAGCACCCCCACCTTTGCAAAGTTTACACAATTCGGTCGCAACATGGAGGGCAAAAAAGTGGTATTGTGATCATCATATGGATTATGACCATGACATAAACAATTGCTTGCAGTTAAGGATGGAGATCGACATGTGTAAGCGGGAAGGAAGATTTCAAGGGCAAAGACACAGGAACCAGGGTTCCCCAAATAAACCAATGGCAGCCTTATAGAAGAAACAATAAAAACAATGGGGGAAGAGGAGATAGAAGGCCTCGAGAATAGGTGGTTCGAGACAGGGGGCAGGAAGGAATATAGGATAAACCCCATGAGCAAAAGGGGGGGAATAAAGATAACCAAAACAGAGAAAACCCACCCATGAGAAGGGTAATTAATGTCATCAATGGCATGGTGAGAGAGATATCTTTGAACATTGTGATAAGAGTAGAGACACAAAGGGTTCCTGGGGAAGAGCCTAGTCATAAGAGGTTTTGACCAGAGGAGACGGTTACCTTCTTGAAAGTGGATGCTGTCCCAAACCAAACACCTCATGCGGATCTGATGGTAATTTTAGCCATTATTGGAACGTCTTTGATAAGATGGGTATCTGTTGAGGACGGAAGTTAGGTAGAAGTGATGTTCGCTGGGTGTTTTGACTAGTTGGACATAGGGCGCAACAATTTGAAAATGTATGCCTCCCATTTATCCGGATTCATGGGAAACCCAATATTCCCCATATGAGAGATAACATTGCCCGTTTAGGTAGTGGATAGTGACAAGGGGGTGGCCATCAGGTGTAATTTCCCTGTTGTGGATGCTCATTCCCTTGTAATGTGATTTTAGGAAGGCCATGGATGTACCAGGCTCAGCGGTCTGGTCACCCTATCACCTGATGATTAAGTTTCGAACTGAGAAGGGGATGGCATCCATTCGAGGAGGTCAAACTGTGGCTCGGAAGTGTAATCTTACGATGGTACGGGAAGTGAGAAAGTAAAGGGATGTGGCAACGATACACGCATATGTGGAATTAGCTGATATAATACAGATGCCTATTCGGGATACATGGTTAGTAGCTGTTGGGAAGCTAATTCTTGAAGAAGTTAAGAGGAGACTGAGGGACTTGTTGGGAGAATATGGAGACGTGTTTTTGTGGGACACCTCTGACCTTACGGGAGTACCTTCGAGTCTCGCACTGCATAGGCTGAATATTGACCCCTCGATTAAACCAGTGAGGCATAAGAGAAGGGTGTTTGCTCTCAAAAGAGCTGAATCAATTAAAGAGGAGGTGGATAAGTTGTTTAGGGGAGATAATATCGAGGAGGTGTTCTACCCTGACTCGATTGCTGACCTTGTCATGGTTCCAATGCATGATGGAGAATAGAGAATGTGTATTAACTTTATTGATTTAAACAAATGCTGCCCCAAAGATAGTTACCAGTTGCCGATAATCAACAAGGTGGTGGAGGCCATAACTGGATATCAGATTTTGGTGTTCTTTGATGCGCATAAGGGGTATCAGCAAATCCTCGCGGCGGAGGAAGACAAGGAAAAAACATCATTTATTATTGATATAGGCTAGTACTGCTATAAGAAGATGCCCTTTGGGTTAAAAAATGCCAGGGGATACTTACCAGAGGCTGGTTGATAGACTGTTCAGGGGACATATAGAGAAGAACATGGAAATATATGTGGATGACATGGTTGTCAAAAGAAAAAGTTATGAGGAAACATTCAGTAGGTTTTGAGGGGCTAAATTGAAGTTGAACCCGTCTTAGTGTGTTATTGATGTAGGGGCGGGGAAGTTTCTTGGATTCATGGTCTCTGATAGGGGGACTGATGTAAGCCCAAAAAAGGTCGAAGCTTTGAGGACAATGAAACCCCATAATTAATAAAGGATGTACAGAAGCTTACAGGGTCTCTAGCAGCATTGAGCAGGTTCTTATGGAAGGGGGCGGAGAAGCACTTACCCTTCTTCGATGTCCTTCGAAGGGCAAAGAAGTTTAAGTGGAATGGCAAGTAGAATGAGGCATTCAAGCAATTGAAGGAACATTTAGGGACATTTCCTACCTTGATGAAACCAGACAAGGATGAGATGCTATACTTGTATATTTCTGCGTCACCGTTAGCAATCAGCGTGACCCTGGTAAAAGAAAAAGAAAAGGTTTAGCATCCAATTTACTTTGTCAGTCCTGCCTTGCAGGGGCCGAAGATGAGGTATATTGTTCTCGAGAGGTTGATTCTAGCCCTCGTACATGCACCCAGAAGATTGAGACCCTACTTCTAGGGACACAAAATAGTGGTGCTCACGAACCACCCCATTCGACAGATGCTGCTGAGGCCAAAGATTTCAGGATGAATGATGAAGTGGGCGGTGGAATTGGGAGAGCATGATATCCAATATTAACCTTGAATTACGATTCAGGGATAGGCGCTGGCAGACTTCATAGTGGAAACAACATAGCCCATTGAAGTATGTTTGGATCCTGTTCGAGAGGTTGATTCTAGCCAAAGAAAAGTATGGAAGTTGTATGTAGATGGTTCATCAGATTTAGGAGGAAGTGGAGCCAGGGTTTTGTTAACTAGCCCCAATGGTACACATTACCCTCATGCATTGAACTTTGCATTCAAAGCAACTAATAATGAGCACTGATTACTAGATTACGCCTCGCAAGGGAGCTGCATGTGGAGGAAATGGAGGTTTTCAGTGACTCCAAATTTTGGTTCAACGGGTACGTTGAGGTAGTAAAGAACCTATTAAAAATTTTCAAATCTTATACTTTAACGCAGGTTTCGAGGGAAAGCAATCATAAAACAGACGCTCTAAGTAAGCTTACATCTTCGTATTTGGAGACCCAACCCTAGAAACAACTACTCATGGAAACTTTGAGGGAATGAAGTTTTAAAGAACCTATGGTTTTGGAAGTATAAGTAGAAGACTCCTGGATGACACTGTTCGTGGCATATCTTCGAGAGGTGTCCTGCCAAAAAATGAAGTGGATGCCAGAAAGATAAGTTTGAAAGCTCCAATGTATGTGTTGTAGGAAGAAATGCTGTGCAAAAGGGTTCATTTGCAGCCATTGGTTTGATGCATTAACACTCATGAGGCTGATTATCTCTTAAGAGAGGTACACGAAGGGGTATGCAGCAGCCACCAGGGAGCCAAGTCCGTGGCGAGGAGGCTTATTCGAGCGGGATTTTATTGGCCGATTATGTTTAAGGACACGTTACATTTGTTCCTGTAATCATAGCCTAACAGAACGTAGCAGCTCAAGACAACCCGCCCATACAGCCAATGGAAATTGATATATTCACGCTTGCCACTAGTGCTTGAGACATGCCCCTATAACACATGTTCCATAGGAAGAGATGAGAAGCATCCATGGCTTGTGGCTATTTGACAAGTTGGGGATCGATCTTGTAGGCCCTTTTCTAGAAGCGCTAAGAAATTCAGATATACTATTGATTATTTCAAAAAATGGGTAGAGGCTGAGCCCCTGACAAACATAAAAGGAAAATCAGTCATCTCCTTTTGCTGGAAGAACAATGTTATCCATTTTGGATTCCCAAGGATGATCATTATGGAAAATGGAACATAGTTTGCAGAGGATTCCTTCAAGAAGTGGTGCAAGGAATATCTGATTAAGCAAAAAGTGACATCAGCTTACCACCCCAAGCCAATAGACAAGTTGAAGTTACCAATAGAACGATAGTAAATGGAATACGAGCACGCCTTGAGGGGGTAGAAGGTAACTGGATATAGGAATTACCTAATGTGTTGTGGGCATACCGGACAACTGAGTCTTCCACTACTGGGGAAATGCCTTATAGTCTAGTATACGGCTCGAAGGCAGTAATCCCTGCAGAAGTAGGTGTTCCTAGCCCAAGGATGATGGTTGCTACAAACGAGACAATCAACTAGCATAATCGATGTCTGAATCTTGATATGGTGGAAGAAAAGAGGGAGTTAGCTTCTCTAGATTAGGCTAAAGTCAAAGAGCGAGTTAGAAGGTACCATGACAGAAGGGTAAAGAAGGTGTTGTTCAATCCGGGGGATTTGGTAATGAGGAAAAGTGAGAAAAGCAGAAAGGAACCTGAAGGGAAGTTAGCTGCAAATTGGGAAGAACCTTATAAAGTGATCGACTCACACTCGGGAGAAAGTTATGTCCTGAAATAGAAGAACGGGGTTCGAGTGCCAAAGAGGTGGAACATAACCAACCTGAGAAACTACTACCAGCTATGATAAGTGGGTGGCTTTAAATCGGCACTCTAGTCGATGTTTGAGCTGGTTGCTTTAAAGTGGCGCTCTAGATGATATTTCCAGCCACAGCTGATGTTCGAGTGGTTTTCTCCAAAACGGCACTCTAGTTGATGTTCGAGCAGTTTGCTTTAAAGCGGCACTGTAGATGATATTTCTAGCCACGGCTGATGTATGAGTGGTTTGCTCTAAAGCAGCATTTTAGATGATGTACGAATGGTTTGCTTTAAAGCAGCACTCTAAATAATGTTTGAGTGGTTTTCTCTAAAGCGGCACTCCAGTTGATGTTTGAGCGGGTTACTTTAAAGTGGCACTCTAGATGATATTTCCATCCACGGCTGATGTTTGAGTGGTTTGCTCTAAAGCGGCACTCTAGTTGATGTTCGAGGGGGTTGCTTTAAAGCGGTGCTCTAGATGATATTTCTAGCCATGGCTGATGTACGAGTGGTTTTCTCTAAAGCGGCACTCTAGATGATGTACAAGTGGTTTGCTCTAAAGCGGCACTCCAGTTGATGTTCGAGCGGGTTGAGGTTTGGGTGGTATGCTTTTAAGCATCACTCGAAGGATACTTTTGTAACCTTGGAATTATGAACTAGTGGACAAGATTGGCAGGATGTAGGTGGAAACACCAACCTGGATAAAATGCTAGTGTCTCTGAATTTTATAATTTCTACTGACCAAAAATATTCATGCTGTGCTTTTGCCTAGGGAAGTTGCGTACGAAGCTCATATCTGAGGGGTATAATATTTCGGATAGAGTATAACAGGATATTTATTCAAAATTTGTCAATTATTAGAAGTACAATTTTGATATTGAAAATTAAATAAACTTATTCGTCTAAATGTATTCATCTAGTTGGAGGAAACCCCGCCCGAAACAAATCTTTGGTGGAGATAGGTTTCCCCAGTCCCTTCACTTTTGCTTCTATCTGTTCGAGCTCTTCATGTTTTATACTAATGGCTCTCCGGATGACCTTCATTTGTTCTTCCATGGTATACTCAAAAGGATCAAGGCGAGCAACGATCATACACTGCTTCTTTGTGGAAGGTTTGAATGGGCCCTTCGAGGAGAACCCAACACTCTTGCAACATTTTGAGGTAGATCCTTCTGTAACTTTGCTCGAGAGGACAAGATGCTTGTCAGCTTCTTTAATGACATATTTTTTTGACCGAGTAGCAGAACGATAACTTGAGGGGCTGAATCCTTTTACCTTCAACTCTGCTAACCAATCGAGAATAAGGCCAAAAGTTTTTTTCTGCCAAAGAGTTCCATTCTCATGGACGTTAATTTCATCCATCCAGTATCCAGCAGCCTTGAGTAGAAATTTCAGGAGCTGATCATTGCTAATTAAATATGAGGAAGGAATTCCATGAGAAAGTATGTGGCCACGAAGGCTTGTTTCGTGTGCACCAATTGTTTCTTTGAAATCAGCAATATGCCCCTCCACTTCTTTGGCATGTACGTTCGGCCTCGATCTCCCCTATGAGCTGTGCATTCTCGGACAAGAGGGATTCAACCAAAGAAATATATTCAACCATAGGGCTCCTTCGAGGGGCTGGATGAGGTTCCCTTGAAGAATAGGGATCCTCGCTAGCTATCTTCCAAGCGAGCAATTCCTCTTCAAGGCAAGCTACTTTGCGCAGAGCTAGTCGATATTATCCAGAAAGTAGCTCCTTTTGGGCTACTAGCTTGCAATTTTCGCCCATGCAACCAATTAGGTGCCCTTTCACTATTGGAAGCCTGGTCGCAGTAGCAATACAGTACTTCAGAGAGGCAAAATTTAAATAGATTTGGCGCATCAGCTCTTCGAGGTCTTTATCTGTGGAATCACGACCCTCGACCACCTCTATAGGATATGTACCATTAAATTCTTTGCTCAGGAAATCCTTAACAAACCCCTTAAAGGATGAATGGTTTTTTGACTACCTCAGCTTCATCTCAGCTTCGAGTTGGTGGAGCTTGTCCTTCGAGGACTCCTTCTCTCGAATCCAAAGATTGATCTCGGGTGGCCTTCAATAGCTGTTTCACTCAACTCTTTTTGGACACTCGGAAACTCCTCACAAGCGCCTTCTAACACTCTCTTCAATGAGTTATACTAAGGAAAGAAAACAAAGGTAAAATCAATAAGTCATGAAAAAAAGTTCTTATATTGATACTCAAAAGAAGAAAAAAAGTTACAATTCGGGGCCCTAATTGGAAAAGTTACAATCAAGGACAAACCCTAGAATCATCTTCTTTTAAGGTGGAAGTAATCATTTCTTCCACTCGGATGGCGGTTGAATTCTGCTCGGGGGAGGCATGCGTATCCTGTGAAAGGGGTATAGCTCGAATCCCCTTAGCAGTGAAGAGCTGCCCTTTAGACTTGATGAAATTCATTAGGGCAAAGTGAAGTTTGTAGTTCTTGATTGTCTCGTCCCATTTCACATCTAGAGTGGCTTCGAGTTCTGGGTTAACTAGATCGTCCACCTACTTAGCAAGATCTTCAGACAGGGAGGCTAACACTTGTGGCTTCAGGAATTTCTCAGCTAATTCGTTACTGCCGAGACTTTTGGCCACCCCCTAGAGGTATATAAACAGCTGAAGTAGCACATGGATGTTCAAAAGCTTATGTTTGAAGGCTTTAAGTAGTTGAACCTGTAAGATTGGTTCCTCAACCGTATGAAACCTCTTCTCGAGGGTATATTTCTCCAGCATCCATTGGCGCTTCTCGTCTTCAACGCTTTGCCCCTCCCCTTCTAGAATTCATTGTTTTTCCTCAAGGAAATTTTTTTGTTTTTCCTCAAGCACCATGTCCTTCTCCTCGATCACCATATCCTTCTCCTCGATCACCCTATCCTTCTCCTCTAGGGATTTCTTTAGCTCGAGAATCTCAGCATCCTGCTTGCTGAGCTTTTCCTGGAGGGAACCGCGGCTAGAGGTACAAGCGAAGATGAAAGCCGCCATATTCTCAGTGGCCTTGTGGAAAAAAATGGGAGGCTCATAAAATAGTTCAACTTAGATTGATGCTAGGAAAGAGGACGATAAATAAATTTTGAAAATGAACGGAGGAAAACCTCAGGGTCAGAGGCCATCCTTGAGAGATGATGCTCAATCCTGGATATGGGTGTCGCATTATTCAAAGGGGGTGGAGACTATTGATGGGCATTCTCACGTGTGCTCCTATTAATGGTGTTGGAGAGGTGTTACCATCATTATTGCCACTCACCCTTGTCTTTTGTTGAACATTCCTAGTGTGAGGAGGATCGCTATCACCAATGGTCAAAGTAGGCCTTTCGTCATCTACTGCAAGAGGGGAGGCCATGTTTGAGAGATGGGAGGCCTAATTTGATGGAGTGGAGGCCTGATTCGAGGAAGCAGCGGTCCCTTTGGGAGGAGCGTGAACCTGGTTCTTAGGCTTCTATTTTTTTAAGCCACTAGCAAGACCCACTGGAAAAAAAGAGAGATATAGCATCAGTAACAAAATAACTTCACAATACAAGAAACAGGAGAAGTATAATTCTATTAAGGCACCTTCGGAGGCTTCCGAGTGCCTAAAAACACTAACGAGGGTCTCGAGGGGAGGCCTTCTTTGGGGCCATCAAGTTCTCTTTTCCTCTTCTTGATATTCTTCCGGAGTACTTTATAAACATACTCCTCATAGATTTTGGGAGGGAATGCAAAGCCGCCAATCTTGGAATTAGGATTATTGAAATGGTTGTAGTCAAGGGAGCTGGACAGCAGCTTTTACTTGTCCCTCTACATGGTGTCTAGACAGATATACTCCCCAGGTTTGGAAACTCTACTCGCACAGCCCAATTCCATGGGGGAACTTGATACCTCCAGTTGTCAAACGAAACCCCTTTCTTCCAGCTTCTCCAGTCACCCAAATTACCAAGAACTGCAAAAACCTTATGATGTGCCTCTCGGCTGGTAAAAGTGGCAATCATGTTGGTCGACCGCCCACTACAAGATACGAGTATAGTGAGTGAAACAACTTATATGTAGGCTTGATACCAAACTTGTAACATTGAGTCAAGAACATCATGATGATCACTAGGACATTGGGATGGACTTGTGCAGGGCTCACTTGGAACTGTTTAAGAATTTTGGAAAAGAGGGGTGGACGGGGAAAGGTGAGCCCGCAACGGAGGTGTATGAGGGAAATGATGATCTCCCTTCGAAGAGGTTATGGGGGGGTATCTTCCTCTCGAAAGGATTAAAAATCATCATCTGGGGCTATTCGTTGGCCAATAGGGATCGAATCCAAAATCTTTAAGATAGCAGTCCCCCTTTTTCTTCTTTTGAGAGACTTTAGCCAAAGAAGATACCTGAGGCATTCTCGAGGGTGCTTCCTCCACCTTGAGGGACGTCCTATCCTCTATGGCCTTGAGAAGCATTTCCTTGGGGACCAGAGTTGTATTTGAACCCCCCTCTAATTCGAGCTATGGATTCAGAGGAGGGTAGAAACAAAATTTTCCACTCATAAGGGATCTCCTTATATAGGGTTTGCCAATGCCAGGTGGCAAGTCTTCAATGGGCTCTCGAGTAGGCATATCTGTCACTGGGAAACCCCTATTTTCCCCAGGACTGTTAGCAATCTGATCAGATATACCTTCACCAGCATCTGAATCGTATCGAAGTTCTTCAGAATGAGTACATTCCGAGTCGCTAGTAGCTTTTCCCGACGTTCTACCCCCCGTCCCGCCTACCCTAATCTCATCGAAAAATCTCTCAGAAATGAAAACCTCATTAGAGCGGGGCATGATTGTAGGTGATAAAATGAAAAGATTAGAATAAGAATAGAGATGAAGGTAATTATTGATTTTCTAGGAAAGGTGATGAAAGTTTAGATTGCTCGAGAGAAAATTAGAAAATATATTTGTAAGAAAGTTCCTGCAAATGAGAAAGGTGAAAGAAGGGAGAACGGTTGGGAGGTAATAATGGGGGCTAACACAACGGATAATAACACCTTGGGAATATAAAAAATTTTATGCAAAGACGCAATTGCTTTTGTCTTTTAACAACGCGCTGTTTGGGGAGCAGTGGCATGCGCAGTTATTTTTTAAATTAAAACATCCGAGGATGGGGGGTGTTTATTAGGCTCCCCAGGCCGAATAAGTTAGCCAAAATTAGGCGCTGATAGTATACGAATATTACAAGTTGATCATCCAAATCATGATCCAAGAGCTCAGCAGAAACTCCTGAAGCAAAAGAAATTGCTAACCAAAGCAGTGGATGTCCCTATTCTATAAATATTTTATCCCCGTGCAAAAGTATTCACCCTATGGATAACTAGTAGCTGAAATACCGCGAACAGGATGGGGAATCGAAAGATCGAGACCCCAATTTGTCAACGGTATTGAAGCCAAAAGCAATCTCCATTGTTATGAACCTTATGGCACTGAAGGAGTCTTTTCTTCTCAGGCAATTGGTAAGGTAGCATGTAGTATTCTAAGGCTTAGAATCAATTCCGCATGATCAGATCAGGAGAGAACAAGCAGGTATGTCACATAGCAAGTCAGAGTGAGCATCGGATTCCCAGTACCAATAACTACCGCATATCCATGCATCCTTGTTAAGTACCTGAAATTAAAGGAGAAAGGAAACTAGCAGTATTTGTGCTAAAAACAAGTGACTAAAACTTCTAAATAACAGTCAAGAAACACTTAAAATGCAGTTGAAAAATACCTCATCTATATCCTGTTGGTATCCAAAGGAGATCCATCTCTTATTGCTGGGAAACCAATAGAATCTAATAATAACAATCCCTTGAGGAAAATGGGAATTGACCTAATGTCTATATCACCTTGCAAATTGTTTTCTTTAGCAAATTTTTCCAAGAAATCTGCCGCCATGTTAGCTTGTCTAGGTGTGTGTTGAATTGGGTGTGAGGAGTGTTCTACATTAAGTGCATAGCATATAGATAATATTCTCCAAGGGCATCTCACAGGATTATGGATACTCCTAACCGCAGTTAAGCAATCAGATTCAATTACACATTTTTCTAAAGCTAATTCTGAGCAGATTTCATATCCCATTTTGATTGATGTTAATTCTGCATGCAGAGGAGATGGACTCTGAAAAATTTTAGCTCTCATTTTAACTACATTACCTTTCCCGTCCCTAACAATTACTGCAACAGAGGAAAGTCCACTAGAAATCCATGAAGCATCAGTGTTTATTGTAAAGCCAGTTAGTGGTTTTTCCCAGAAAACTACTGTAATTGCAGGTCTATTTTTTTGAAGAATTTGAGGAATGATCTTAGCCTGAATCCATTGATTATGCCTATCTCTATTACCTTTCAATTTGTGAGCTGTGAAGATTATGTAAATCATTTGTTTAATGTCATGGACACAAGTCTCACTTGAGAAAGGTCTATTCTCAAATATGTATTTGTTTCTGCTAGTCCAGAGAGACCAAATTGTAACTATAAAAGCAGCAGTTATCAAATTTGCATGGATTTTAGAGTCAGCCTTAAAAGATAAATAATATTCCACCCTGCTATTTAAATTCATAAAACCTGTTTGTGGCAGCTGTAAAAGAGAGTGAACACTATTCCAAACTGAACAAGAGGAAGGACATGAATTGAAAAAATGATCAAGATTATCCTTATTGTTCTTGCAAAGAGGGCATATTGAAGCCAATGAAAAACCCATCCTACTTAAGATATTATCAAAAGGGAGAATGCAGTTTAAAGCTCTCCAAAGGAGTACTGGCATTTTTCTAGGAATGTAAGGAGACCAAACCTTTTGGAGATGCTGTATTTCAGGTCTACTCTGTCTAAAAATGTTGTAGGCAGATCTAATTGAGAATTTCCCATCTGTAGTTGGAGTCCAAATTAACTGATCCTCATGAGAGTGCTCCAGCTTTACTTCCTGCAGAATATAAATGATATTGGTAGCCAAATAAGGCTCCAAACTTGGTAAGAAGGCAGGTTTGTTGTTAATGAAAGACCTCAAGGATAGATCTTCGAAAGGTATGTCCATTTCCTCAGGCCAAATATAACAAAGAGCACCATCTCCTATCCAATTTGCATTCCAAAATGAGCAATCCCCTTTACCAAAGATAAGTCTAGTTAGACTGTTTGTCATAGTAGTTACTCCTCTTATTCGTCCCCAAATGTGGGATTTTTTGTAAGTGATAGGTAGTGTCCATAAAAGTGTTGACCATTGAGTCTCATTAGTTTGGAGCTTCCACCATAATTTACATGAGAAAGCATCTACTATAGCATTCAAATTCCTAAAACCTAAACCATTTTCATTCACTGGATAAGTCATTTTTTCCATGATATCCATCTTTTCCTTTCAGCAAAATCTGATTTTCCCCAAAATAGACTAGATGCCATCTTTTCCATTGTTTTTAAAACTATCCTGGGGGGTTTTAGGACTGCAAAGATATGTGTTGGAATTGAAAGAAAACAATGGTTTATCAAGATGATTTTACCAGCAGAGCTTAACCATCGATTCTTCCAATTATTTATCAATCTCTCCATTCTTTCAATCACAGGAAGATAATGCACCTTTAAATTCCTACCAGAGAAAATAGGGACTCCAAGGTATTTAAAAGGGAAGGAGCCTTTCTCCATCCTTAGTAACCTTTTAACAGACTGGACTTGCTGAAGGGGAGTGTTATGTGAAACAAAGAATTCTGATTTTGTAAAGTTTACTTTTTGACCTGATGTGATCTCGTAAGCCTTCAAAAAAATGTTTAAAACGCCTCAAGTTATTAGGCTTAGTGTTCAGAAAAACTGCAGTGTCATCGGCATACATGAGATGAGTAAGAGGAGAACAGGAGCTGGGAAGATTGAAGTACTGTAAATATCCAGTGTGAAACAATTTCTTTAGACCCCTAGAAAAAGCCTCTGATAAAATAATGTACAAAAAGGGGGAGAGAGGGTCTCCTTGTTTAATTCCCCTAGAGGAAGAGAAGAAGCCAGTTGTGACACCATTTATTAAAACTGAAAAGTTTGGAGAGGCAATATTATGCATGATAAGTCTAACAAATTTACCATGGAAACCAAAATGTAGGAGAATGGAGTTAAGAAAAGACCAAGAGACCCTATCAAAAGCCTTTTGCATAACTAGTTTGATAATCAAATTTGAAACCTTAGACTTTCTATAGAGCAATCTGGTCATTTCATGCATAAGGATCACATTATCCGAAATATCCCTACCTTTAAAAAAAGCACTTTGCTCAGGGGAAATCATTAAGTGCATTAGTGGTTTAATCCTCTCCATTAACAGTTTAGAAAAAACTTTATTAACAAAGTTTGATAAGCTTATTGGCCTGAAATCTGCAAATGTGTTTGGAATGGCTTTTTTAGGTATTAAAATGAGCCAAGTACTAGACATAGCTTTAGGGATATAACCAGTATTTAAAAAGTCATTAGCAGCTTCTAACAGACCTTCATTAATGGTATCCCAAAAAAATAAATAGAAATCCCCAGAGAATCCATCGGAGCCAGGTGAACTAGATCTATTAAGGTCAAAAACAGCAGTTTTCAGTTCCTGTTTATTAATGGGGGTAAGCATAAGGGTATTCTGTTGATCAGTTATTACATTAGGGATCTCTTGCAGAAAATGATTTAGATAAGTCCCCTCTTTTTGTGATGCATCCTCATTCAGTAGTTTCTGAAAAAATCTCACACCTTCTTCTTTAATCAAACTTGGATCAGATATCCAATTGCCATTACCATCTTTAATTTTAGCAATTCTGGATCTTACTTTCTTTTCCTTAATTGTGTGGTGAAAGTAGCTTGTGTTTGCATCACTCTGTTTAAACCAGTTTAACCTAGCCTTTTGCTTCAGAAAAATGTTGTATTCCTTCTGAGATCTCAGAAGCAAAGCTTTAGATTTCAGTAGCTCATTTAAAACTGATTCATCCTGAAACTGCTGGTAAAGAATTTCCAGTTCATTAACTCTTGATTCAGATTGTGAAAGATTCTTATTAACATCACCAAAAATATTTTTGTTCCAATCCTTTATTACAATCTTAAGCCTCTTTAGTTTGTGAACAAATCTATTCATCCCAGACAGAGGTGATATTAAATTCCAGTTAGATACAACTAAATCATGAAAATCTTCTCTATCCAGAACTATTAGGGAAGAGATCTAGCCAGTCTAAGTTACATATTCCCCTGTCTAACCTTTGAAACTGTAGATCCTGTCCTTTGTCCCTATATCTATTGTTGCTCCAAGTGAAAGAGTTACCAACAGTAGGGATATCATGTAAGTCCATCTTAGTTAGAAAATCATTAAATTGTTTCATGCTTTTTCTAGGGGTCGATTTCCTACCTTTATATTCAGTGACCGATGCTACAGTATTAAAATCCCCAATATAGATAGATGGATCTGATGTTGGGGTTTGTAGATCAGATCATAAGTTCTCCCTCAACTGTCTATGGACACTAGCATAAATGAAATTAACATTCCAATAAACAGAAGTGGCATTATCAGTTACTCTAGCCTGTATGAACTGGTCAGATTCATTTTCAATAGTTAAACTGAAAACATGGTTCCATAGAAGCCAAATTTTAGCAGTGTGAGCATGAAAAGCATTATTGTAACCGAGTTCATGTTTCAAACTTTTTAAATTCTATTTTTCATGCCATGGTTCAATTAGACAAAGAATGTCTATCTTGTGTTTCCTATTTAAAGTCTTTAATCTATCCAGTGAAGTGCCATAACCCCTAACATTCCAAACTAATATTTTCCCTATTTTGGTGTACTTAATCATTTAAGAATTTGGGGGGGTTTCTTTTTGAGATGATCTTAGTTTCCTTTGGTTAGATAGGAGCAGTACTATTTTTACCCTTCTTGCCTTCACTTAAACCCATTTTGTCTGCAGTTGAAATGCTTACCTCTCGTTGAAATGTGTGTTCTACAGCCTGATTATGTACTGCAGAGATGATTGGAGCTTTGATTACATTATTGAGTGTTTGCTCATTTGATTCAACCTGCCCTACAGCAGGGGTGGATAAGCAAATGGCCATAGTGTCTACCTCTTTTGGATGTGAATCCTGAGATTCCACAGACTCATGGAAAATGTCCATTGATTCATCCTCTTGGGCTTCATGATCATCATCCTGTAAATCAATTAAAGTGTGGAAAGCATTTGATATAGTAACCATATCCTTTTTAACTAAATTTTCCTGGATAGGAGGAAGTTCAGGCTGTTTACTCTTTCTTCTCCAAATAAAATTGGAGATTGGTTTTGAGATATCATCCAATGAATAGAAAAGCGTATTTCTCTTCATGGGACTAACTCTGAGAGAGTTTGAGTTGTTTTCCCCAAGAGAGGTAGAGATCAAGTTTTGGAATTGGAAATCAGCTTCTTTTTGGGAAACTGATAGTGTCGAAATGCCTTCCACTTCAACAGCTACCTTAGTTGGGTTTCCTAATTTCTTATGAGAGTCAGCTTGAACTAAGGCCTGCCTAACCTTATTTTCTTTAGTTTCATCTGAGGCTTTTCTATTATTTCTCAGTTCAGGGTGTAGAAAATTACAGTTTGACTGGCTATGTCCAATTAACCTACAATGTGTACAATATGATGGCAACTGATCATATTCAATTGGGTACTCAGCAACTTTATTTTCAATTCCTACCAAAATTGTAGAAGGGGGTTGTGACAGTAGATCAATTTCAACACAAACTTTTATAGCCGAAGGTCTTGTTAGGGCATTAGTAGCTGCATCCATTTTGAGTAAATTCCCTATCTGGCTGCTAATGCCTATGATAGCCGAGGTATTGTAGAAATGAATTGGAAGTTGATGTAAAGTTACCCATGCTGGTACAACAGAGGATTCGGCAGCAAGGGAGAAATCCGGAGTCCATTTCTGAACCTTCATTGTAGCTCCCTGGATCATCCATTGGCCTTTCATCCAACAACGTTGATAATCCTCGCTATCCTGAAATCGAATAAGAATATGACGATAGTCAATAGATCCCAATTGAAATTTACCCTTAAAACCGATTGATTTGAAAGCAGCAACTAGTTTCTCCATGGGGGGTTTCCCTCTGTTGAATTTGCCAACCAAGGCATTCTGGTAGTGTGAAGCCAGGAGTTCGTCTTCCTCCGGAGGTAGGATATATGCTATCTTTCCTTTATACTCAGTTGTAGGATGAAGGTTGGGCGTGTCTGGTAGAGCAGAAAATAGCGGAGGGGTTTTCGTGTTTAGTGCTTGTAAGAAGCTTTTGTTAGTAGCCGAGGAGTATTCCGGAGTTTGATTAGGCATCGGAGACGCCATGGCCTGAGACCAGAATCGGAAAGGAGCTATTACAGTGAAGAGTTAGAGAAAGAGATGAACAGAGACGATGGTGTGTTTTTCGCACTCAAAATCGCACAGAGTATACAGAGCCGTTGGTTAGAGTTCAAGTGCAGTGGCATGTGCAGTTGTGTAGCATGCGCGCACCTTTTGGAATTCTAATGCCAGAGTTGATTAGAAAATCAGGTTCCCTTTCTCGAAGGCATGAACAACGAAGTGCAAGGTTCATTTCGAGTTTTCAAAGTCCTCGAACTGTCTCATGCATTCGAGACCTCGAAGAACCTTCATGATGTTCCAACCTTCTGAGGTCGAGAACCTGCTTTTCTGGGGGTTCTTGATAGAGGTTAAGCCCAAGAAGGCCATTGGGCCGAAGAAGTGGAAGCCCAGTTTAGAAAGTATTTAATACCCTCACATAATTACCGCATTCGTCGGTAATTAAGGGTGATAATTAAGAAGAACGTTATTTAAGACATGGAGTATAAATACAAGGTATGCATTTACTTATCATTCTTTCTGTCTTAATCATATGAAATGCTTGGACTAACTTATGCATCAGAATGCTGACCCCTGGAACCCCCAGGGAGAGTTCTATTGCAGGTTCATTCGAGAATAACTCAAGCCCACGAACCGATCGATTGTCAGAGATACATCAGAAGTGAAGGTTATTTATTAGGGACCACGATCCTTAATCAAGTGTTTTCCATTTATGCCAGACCTAGGTTTCCTGAATAGAAATAGGTTTTGGCAAAAATTAGCCTTCTTTCCAGTAACTGACGTAGTGTTCTTAAAAGAAAAATATTTAAATGAATAATTGCAACCCTTGAATGTACTGAATCACTTGGTTAATATGTACAGTATAGTGAAAGTTATATCAAACAAACAAATTCCAGATTTCATCCTGACTATATATATGAACAAACACATGTATTATGTGATTCAAAAACTAGGCCAAATGTACAATTTACTAAACAAGAGCAATGATTTATGATAGCGAGCAATGATTTATGATAGCGAACTAAATCCTACTCCTACACTCCACCATTGTATAAAGTACAAACTTTAAAGGTAAAGTTTTTGTTTTTTTTTAAACAAGTAAAGTTTGTTAATTCCAGCAAAAACTTTTACACTCTATCTGTCCCATATCAAGTTATACAATTTAAATTTCACCAGTTGATTCAAAAAATATTTGATTCTTAATATATTTTATTAAGGATAATTAAAACTTATGAAACTAGATATTTTTAAAATATATGTTACAACCAATCTAACAATGTACACTCAATAGTATTTATACTTATACACTAGTTCAATTTTACAGTCAAAGTTGAGAAGTTTTGACTAAAAGAATAGTTAAATTGCAACTTGAAATAGAACAGAGGGTGTAATATATATAAAAATATTATTACATAAAATCTTATTTTATTTATTATAATTTTCAGTTTCAAAAAAATTTATTACTATTTATTATTAAAATACATGTCTCTAAAATGTACACAAAATCTTGTTTTAAACCGTCTAACCATTAATTGAAGTTATTTTATAAAAAATACGTTCCATCTTAAATTCTGATCAAATACGAACGGTCCCTTGTAGAAACTGTGTGCGGAATTTGGTGCGAAACACACACTTACTATTCACCTTCCTCTCTTTTTCACCTTCTCTGTCACATTCTTTGTCAATAACGGTCACTTTTCACTGAACTGGCCGCCGTCCATGGCGTTGCCAACGCCCAATCCTACTGCAGATATGATCCTCGCCAACAATAAAAGCTTTATCCAAGCGCTAACCGCTAAACCTCCCCCGCTCTTTACATCCCTACCCGATACGCCCAACCTACATCCCATCACTGAATACAAGGGCAAGATGGACTCAGCTCTCTATTTACTGTATCTATGTGCGATTGAACGTGCGATTAACACACTGAACTCTCTTCTTCACCTCTTCTTTCTCACTGTCAACGGTCTCATTTACTATTCCAGCACAGCTACTTAGGTAGTCGACCATGGCGTCGCCGACGCCACTTCTATCCCCAGACCCTACGCTCTCTAAGCCCCCGGCATACAAAAGTTTCGCCCAAGCTCTCAACACAAAACAATCTCCTCTTCTATCATCCCTCCCTGATACTCCAAACCTTCATCCAATAACAGAATTCAAGGGCAAAATAGCATACATACTCCCCCCAGAAGAAGGAGAACTTCTTGCATCGCATTACCAGAATGCCCTCGTCGGAAAGTTCATCCGAGGGAAACCACCCATGGATACTCTCCATCAGGCTTTCAAATCAATAGGTTTTAAATCGAAATTTCAATTAGGTGCAATTGATTACCGACATGTGCTTATTCGTTTTCAGGATAACGAAGACTACCAAAGATGTTGGATGAAGGGCCAATGGATGATACAAGGCTTCACAATGAAAGTGCAGAAATGGACATCGGACTTCTCTCCGACAGAGGAATCCTCCATAGTCCCGGTTTGGGTAACATTTCACAAACTACCACTACATTTCTATAACACCTCTGCAATTATGGTATAAGTAGTCAGGTCGGCAGATTCCTCAAGATGGATGCTGCCACCATAGCTTTAACTAGACCTTCAGCTATTAAAGTTTGCGTTGAAATTGATCTGTTAGCTCAGCTTCCTAGTACAATTGTGGTAGGAATAGGTAACAAGGTTGCGGAATACCCTATAGAATATGAAGATTTGCCAATATATTGTACACATTGCAAAATAATTGGGCATAGTCACACTAATTGTAACTTTCTGCACCCTTCTTTGAAGAAAAAAACTGTTAAAAAGGCAGAGAGTAACGATCAGAAGAATACATTAGGCACAGAATCTCACCTATCAGAGAATATCAACATTGAGGGCTCCTCTGCACTAACTGTTACACAAAAGGAAAAGGATGTTCAGAACCAAAAAATAAACTCAGAAGTTCATAATGACAGTAACATCAATTTCTTTAAGGCCAGCCATAAGAAAAGGAATGGTCCATTTTACTCACTAGATGATATATCTAAGCCAATAACCACTTCCTTCTGGAGAAAAAAAAACCAAATCCCTGAACTTACTCCCATACTGGAAAATGAAACAAGCCTGAACATAGTGACAATTTCTAATGCATTTCAATCCCTAGATGATATTGAGGATGAGCAGGAAGGGGAGATAGTGGAAATCTTTCATGAAGCTGAGGTATCTCAGGAAGTCCCATTAGTTCTAAACTCTGATGATACTGCTAACACAACTACTTCCCCTATGTCCCACAAAGAACAATCCCAAACAGGTCTCAAAGAGCAATCTCAAACAAGTCTCAAAGAGCAAAATTCCATACTGGGAGAGAGGACGCAATGTCAGACTCCATCATCCCCTGACCAGAGCATAATGGAAGAGGATAGCATGCAAAACAAGGTTAGCCTTTCTGTACAGAAGTCTTCATCTGGGAACAATGAAAACAGTACTGGTAAATCAGGAGACAAAGGAAAAAATTCTGCTAAGACTGGTAGAAACCTAAGATCATCACAAAAAGCTACCCCCAAAATTTTTAAATGATAAAACACACCATAATTGGGAATATACCAGTCTGGAATGTGAGGGGAATTGGAACATCAACTGACAGACTTAAGGCCTTAAAATTCAAACATAGGATAGACATAATGTGTCTAATAGAACCCTGGCAGGATAAACAAAAATTAACAAAATGTAAACATGAACTGGGATTCCAGAATGCCTACTCTGCTCATACTGCTAAAATCTGGTTATTATGGAATCAATCTTTCAGCATTACTACTTTAAGGGAGTCAGACCAGTATGTTCAAGTGAATATAACTGACTCTGCTTCTTCCTTAAGCTGGAACTATTTTTTTATATATGCAAGTGTACACAGACAAGTGAGGGAGTCTTTATGGAGTGATCTAAAGGTAGCAATGCATCACCCTTCCATATATATAGGAGATTTTAACACAGTAGCATCTGTATCAGAGTATAAAGGGAGGAAGTCAACCCCAAAAAAAAGCATGAGGCAATTTAATGAATTTTTAAATGAAATGGATTTGCATGAAATACCTACAGTAGGTAATTCCTTTACTTGGAGCAACAATAGTGATGGACGGGCGGTCGTCGCGCCCGCCGTGCAAAAGATAATTTATAAGCCCTAAATGCTCACTTTCTACAACTAGGTAGATAGTGGCAAATCGGGGTCGTCCAAAGAGAAGAGGGATCTTCCTAAGCGTCTAAGCACACAATGGTTGATATTAGGCTAGGAGTAAATATATTTACACACACATAAAAGCAAGTAAAAGGGGGGGGGGGGTTAGTTGGTTGGTTTCCTAAGTTAACAAAGATAAAAAGACAAGATAACTAGCAAGGTCAAGTGACTATGCTAATCATCAAACGAAACTAAAGAAAAGGGGTTTTAAACTACAAAGATAAAATGCCTTGGGGGCAACGGATATCCACTTCCACATCTAATGTAATTCATCTAATCATTCACACATTCCATCATATAGCATTCAGGACCCAACACTCAGGCACCCATCTAGCAAGTACCCAACACACACATCACAAGGAGTTCTAAGTTCATGCTCATAGATCTTCATGCAAAGGCGCTATGGAATTCGTCACGTTCCTACACCTAAACAATTCAACCACACAAGCACTCCCTATGCTCAAACAACTCATGGCACACATGCAGTGAAACACACCGTCAAGAATACATAAACGCCAAATAACAAATGCTTCAAGAATGAATTTAAATCATCTATTCAATACTTCAACTACTTGTCGTGGAGACTAAACTCCTATCCTTCTTAGTTCGTAGTTTGCGAGAGTGAGTTCGACATCTCTCGTCAAACCTCACCAATGACTCCCGAGTCACGACCACGACTCAAGGTGTCATTGGTGGCATTTAGCACGAAGGACCAACAAGCTTGGCAATGCCTATGACCACTACACCGTGACTAAGCATTAAACCAATTCATGCAATTACACGAGATTGGAAGAACGTGCAACACACATTCATCCACGAGCATATGACTCTCTCGTTTGCTACACAAACGAACATGACGAAGAGTTCAACATCAATCACATTCGTCTAGCACATTGTCAACACACTAACACAATCAAAAGCTCTAAATCATACTCTCACATTACTAACAAGAACAGGGGGGAAATAAACCCAAATCCCCCAAACCCTAGCTAGCAATTGATCCAAGCATTTCATATCATCAAGCTCTCAACAACATTAATAGAATCAACAATTACATTCAAAGCACAATAAAAGCACAATAGCAAAAACACCAAATAGATAGATAGAAATGAGTTCTTGCTACATAGATAATGGAAGCTTCAATCCTTTGCTCCCAAGAACAAAAACTACTCTAGAAAAACAAGAGACATAATTAAACTACAAAAACTAAGAAAAGAAAGAGAAGAAAACAAAGGGTTTTGGAGCCCTAAAACCCAGAGAAAACGGGCTGAGCAAAACTTGAGAAGAGGAGGAAAGAGAGTAGTATTTATAGTGCAAAGAAGATAAAGTTGGTTTCTGGCCGCCCGTTGGTCGCGACTCGCGACGGTGTAGGTCGCGACTCGCGACGGTGTAGGTCGCGACTCGCGATGGTGTCGCGACGGGGTCGCGACGGGAGCCAGAGTTTTGCATTGTTTCTTTGTCTTCTTCATAGCCATCCCTCTCAATCTTCAAGTCTTCAACGGCTCCAAAAATGGTCTTCAACGGCCTCCGGTCTTCATGTCTTCGAAGTGAGTATCCAAAAGTCTTCGAAAGTATAGTCTTCAATGTCTTCCGGTCTTCGTTGCTTCCGTGTTCTTCCCTTGTCACACAAAATCCACTTAGAAGAGGTAAAAGAGTACAAAGTTGCTTTTGCCTCTCCTAAGTGAATTTCAAGGTAAAACACAAGCTCTCGATAATAAAAGAGCACAAAAGTGATCCTAAATACTACTAAATAAAGCATATAAAATGGACACATCAAACCTCCCCACACTTAAACCTTACTCGCCCTCGAGTAAGAAAAGATTCAAGCATACGGAGGAAATGGCATATCCACATCCTAAAACCCCTAAAATAACCACACAAAATGGACACATCAAATATCCCCACACTTAGACCTTACTCGCCCTCGAGTAAGAAAAGAACCAAGCACACGGAGTAAATGATATATCCAAAACCTAAACTAATCCCCCAATCAAACCCTCACAAAAACTCTCAATATCAAAAATCCCAAAATAAAAGCTCACATGAGAATTTTTTCACACACACATCCCCAATCCTAGATCTAACCAAACCTACCACTTATCAATTCACTACCCATAAAAATATTTCACAGCCCAGAATTGATATTCCCAGAATCCAATGACACAAAATGAAGCTAAAACCATAGAGGAAGTTTTAAACACATGCTTCACCTAATGCCAATATATCAACCAAAAACGAAGTAGAAAGAGATAAGGAATTTCATAACCACACTTCGTTTCCTAACCCACTAAGCTACCCAATCCCAAGAGGTCTATAGATATTGAGCTACCCGATCCATCCATGTGACAACCGCAACCTTATGACTCCAACGCCGGCAAGTGAGTGAAATCATAGCATTTTTCAATTTCTCTCAATTTCTCTCATTTTGCCTAGGAGCTCTTTCGAGTTTTCGTCCTAGCCACACATCATGTTTCTTTAGCTCACATCTCACCTTTTTCCGCACATTTTAGCCTCTCATTTTTGCCTAGGCCGCCCTTTAAGGGTTTTCGACCTATCCGGGCCCCCAATGTTGCCTAAGTTGCCCTCTCGGGTTTTCAACTTAGCGGGTTTTCTTTTTCTTTTTTTTTTCTTTTTCTATTTTCTTTTTCTTTTTGTTTTTCTATTTTTTTCTTTTTCTCATGTTTTTCCAATGAAAAGTAGCAAAAAGCATTCCAAAACAATCTAGCATGCATATGAGTCCTCTAACCCCTCCCCACACTTAAAACATTACATTGCCCTCAATGTAAACACGTAAGGCAAGAACAATAAAAATCAAGGTAAGGGAGTTAGAGTGACACCCATTTCTCCGCAAATTCGCCGGTGATATGGCGATATCCAAGTACTTGGATGGTCCCGAGATAGGTTTCGGAACCGGAAGGGTGAGCAAAGATGCCGTAGAAGAACTCACCCCTCGAGAAAAGCATTGTCTCCATGGCGCCGTTTGATCAAGACTACACCACGAAGAACACATTAAACTCACAAATACATAAGGATATGTAATACTAGGTTTAGCATCAAGAGTTAATAACCATAGTATTTTCAAAGAACAACCAAATCACACCCAACCAACACTATAAGAATAATCATGAAAAATATCCAACATATATTGACATGTATACAAGCATCATTATAGGATATGCACTTATGATTACAATGATGTAGTCGGCATACTACAATCAACAAATGTACTATAAAGATGCGAGAATGTTCATATGTCAACATATGTAGGATGGTGAAGGAATGAGTGGGTATGTGGTGGTTCTTGGGAGTGTTGGGTGGAGAAGAAGGTAAGATCATGCAATGTTTAAAATCATTTGGAAACTTGGAAGCTTGGAAATTTGAAATCCGGGCTAAAAAAAAAATTTCAACAGTTACTGAGCACGTCGCGACTCGCGACGAGGTTCGTCGCGACTCGCGATGAGCCTCGCGAAGTCATCGCGACTCGCGGAAAGGTGAGTCCGGGAGCTCAAAATTTTTTGAGCTCGTCGCGACTCGCGACGAGCCTCGCGAAGTCATCGCGACTCGCGGAAAGGTGAGTCCGGGAGCTCAAAATCTTCTGAGCTCGTCGCGACTCGCGACGAAGTGTGTCGCGACTCGCGACGAGCCTCGCGAAGTTATCGCGACTCGCGGAAAGTTGGCGCTGGGAATGATTTTTCTCCCCTGTTCGTCGCGACTTGCGACGAAGCCCATCGCGACTCGCGACGGCAGGGTATCCCAGGCTTAAAATTTTTCTTTTGCTTACCAACTGTCCAAGCTTTCTTCCTTCGTTCATTGATCTCGTTCCTTCATCTCCTTCATTGCAATGCACTTCACTTTGCTACAAAATCACAGAAAAACAAGCCATAAAAAGAACAAAAAAAAACAACAACAAAAACAAACTAAGAAACATAAACTAAGATACAAAAACTAAAAGAAATGCCGAATTTATTTAACGTCGTCGGCACGACGAAGCTCCGTATTTTTAAGGTCGTCGGCACGACCCTAATGTTATCCGTATGGTGAAGGCTTGAAGCTCTTCACCATGAGCATCCAAAATAAGAGAGGTGGGGGCACAAAACTTTCAAGAGGAAAGTCTTGTGGAGGTGGAGATGGTTCAAAGGGAATTAAGTGGTTAGGGAGCTTGGGATAGTCTTTTGGCTCCTCTCTCGTTTCCCTCAAAACTTCCGAAAATAATAGAGTTGGTTCACTAGGTGGGAGAAGAGGTGACAATGCTAATGGATGATATAGCACTATCACCTCTTCCTCCATTTTTCTATCCTCTACAACTAACTCCTCATCCCTTTCAAACTCAAAATCATTTTTATTGGTGACCTCACTCACCGAATCATCGAGTTCAAGTTGGGATGGTGTGTTTTCGGAATCACGAGCTTCCATGCGGGCCAATACCTCTAATATGTTCCTCACATGCCCCTCAATGGCCTCAACACTAGAGGAGAGCTGGTTATCCGGCTCCTCACTAGTAAAGGAGTTCAAGTTTGCTATCCTATTTAAGACATCCTAACGTGTCAAACTTGAACTTCCTTGTTGGGCTTGGTTTTGGGGTATGGTATAGGGTGGTGATGGCCAACTAGGTTGCTCGTAATATTGGTTTTTCGGCTCATTCTCATACCACAAATCCGGACTACCACTCCATTCCGGATTGTAAGAGTTGTGGTATGGATAGCATTCATGAGCATCTTGCCCTTGAAAACCAATATCTCCTACCTCTTGATAGCACTCTTCATAGTACCCATGGTTTTGAAAACCATGGGTTCTTTCTCGGTCATAGTGCTCTTCCAACAACAAATGGAAAGATTCGGTAGGATGGTCGAAATGACACATCCTACAAAACCTTGCTTGTTGAGCCTCTCTTCTCATCATGAGTTCCCTCAAGGTGAGACGCTCCATTAAAATTTTTTTATTTTTTTATTTTTCAAAAGTTCGGAATCATAATGCATGGATTCTCGATAAAATAAATTACCAAGAACTCAAGCAATACCTACTCCGAACAAAAACAACCACCAAGTAGTGGAAAATAAAAACAACTAGCCAATACACAACCAAATACACCTAAATACTTAAGAATAAACGCCTCTTCCCCGGCAACGGCGCCATTTTGACGGGCGGGCGGTCGTCGCGCCCGCCATGTAAAAGATAATTTATAAGCCCTAAATGCTTACTTTCTACAACTAGGTAGATAGTGGCAAATCGGGGTCGTCCAAAGAGAAGAGGGATCTTCCTAAGCGTCTAAGCACACAATGGTTGATATTAGGCTAGGAGTAAATATATTTACACACACATCAAAGCAAGTAAAAGGGGGGGGGGTTGGTTGGTTGGTTTCCTAAGTTAACAAAGATAAAAAGACAAGATAACTAGCAAGGTCAAGTGACTATGCTAATCATCAAACGAAACTAAAGAAAAGGGGTTTTAAACTACAAAGATAAAATGCCTTGGGGGCAACGGATATCCACTTCCACATCTAATGTAGTTCATCTAATCATTCACACATTCCATCATATAGCATTCAGGACCCAACACTCACGCACCCATCTAGCAAGTACCACAACACACACATCACAAGGAGTTCTAAGTTCATGCTCATAGATCTTCATGCAAAGGCGCTACGGAATTCGTCACGTTCCTACACCTAAACAATTCAACCACACAAGCACTCCCTATGCTCAACCAACTCATGGCACACATGCAGTGAAACACACCATCAAGAATACATAAACGCCAAATAACAAATGCTTCAAGAATGAATTTAAATCATCTATTCAATACTTCAACTACTTGTCGTGGAGACTAAACTCCTATCCTTCTTAGTTCGTAGTTTGCGAGAGTGAGTTCGACATCTCTCGTCAAACCTCACCAATGACTCCCGAGTCACGACCACGACTCAAGGTGTCATTGGTGGCATTTAGCATGAAGGACCAACAAGCTTGGCAATGCCTATGACCACTACACCGTGACTAAGCATTAAACCAATTCATGCAATTACACGAGATTGGATGAACGTGCAACGCACATTCATCCACGAGCATATGACTCTCTTATTTGCTACACAAACGAACATGACGAAGAGTTCAACATCAATCGCATTTGTCTAGCACATTGTCAACACACTAACACAATCAAAAGCTCTAAATCATACTCTCACATTACTAACAAGAACAGGGGGGAAATTAACCCAAATCCCCCAAACCCTAGCTAGCAATTGATCCAAGCATTTCATATCATCAAGCTCTCAACAACATTAATAGAATCAACAATTAACATTCAAAGCACAATAAAAGCACAATAGCAAAAACACCAAATAGATAGATAGAAATGAGTTCTTGCTACATAGATAATGGAAGCTTCAATCCTTTGCTCCCAAGAACAAAAACTACTCTAGAACAACAAGAGACATAATTAAACTACAAAAACTAAGAAAAGAAAGAGAAGAAAACAAAGGGTTTTGGAGCCCTAAAACCCAGAGAAAACGGGCTGAGCAAAACTTGAGAAGAGGAGGAAAGAGAGTAGTATTTATAGTGCAAAGAAGATAAAGTTGGTTTCTGGCCGCCCGTTGGTCGCGACTCGCGACGGTGTAGGTCGCGACTCGCGATGGTGTCGCGACGGGGTTGCGACGGGAGCCAGAGTTTTGCATTGTTTCTTTGTCTTCTTCATAGCCATCCCTCTCAATCTTCAAGTCTTCAACGGCTCCAAAAATGGTCTTCAACGGCCTCCGGTCTTCATGTCTTCGAAGTGAGTATCCAAAAGTCTTCGAAAATATAGTCTTCAATGTCTTCCGGTCTTCGTTGCTTCCGTGTTCTTCCCTTGTCACACAAAATCCACTTAGAAGAGGTAAAAGAGTACAAAGTTGCTTTTGCCTCTCCTAAGTGAATTTCAAGGTAAAACACAAGCTCTCGATAATAAAAGAGCACAAAAGTGATCCTAAATACTACTAAATAAAGCATATAAAATGGACACATCAAATAGATATAAGGACAGATGTAAAGACTTAATGTTCCAAAGGCTAGATAGGGGAATCTCCACTTTAGATTGGTTTGACCTATTTCCTAACAGCTCAATTCATGTTCTCAATAGATTGTCCTCGGACTATGCCCCCCTTTTTTTATCTATACAATTAGCTGAGGAACAAGCCCCTAGACCATTTAGATATCAAGAAATGTGGACTAACAGACAGGATTTCTTTAATTTAGTGGTATCTAACTGGGACTTACATACTCCATTCAGTGGGATGTATAGGTTAGTATACAAACTTAAAAGGCTTAAGATGGAAATCAAACAATGGAATAAAACACAGTTTGGGAATGTAGATAAGAATCTGACACAATATGAGACCATGGTTAATGATTTAGAAATCTCCTTTCAGCAAACTCATAATGACTCAACCCTAGCCGAGCTTAATAAATCCAAACAACTGCTAATGAGGGCTCAAAAAGAGAAAATTATCTGTCTAAAGCAAAAATCTAGGGTGAATCGGTTTAAACATAGCGATGCCAATACCAGTTACTTCCACCACTCAATTAGGGAAAGGAGGACAAAAACAAGAATAAGCAAGATCAGGGATGAAAAAGGTAACTGGATTTCAGAACCATCCCAGATTAAAGATGAAGCAGTGAGGTTCTATAGATCATTATTTAACGAAGAAGATCCTCAAAAAATGGGAACATACATAGAACATTTTCTAACTGAAATTCCTAGAGTAATAACTGAACAAGAAAATCACTCTTTGCTGTCACCATTCCAAATCCACGAGCTTAAATATGCAGTGTTCGACCTTAATAAACATAGTTCCCCTGGACCTGATGGATACTCTGGTTTTTTTTACACCACATTCTGGGAAACTATTAAAGGAGATCTACTAGAAGCTGCAAATGAATTTCTAAAAAGTGGAAATATTCCTAAGGCTATATCCAGTACTTGGTTAACTTTAATCCCAAAAAGAACTATACCTGTCACTTTTGCTGATTTTAGGCCAATAAGTCTATCTAACTTTGTGAACAAGGTATTCTCTAAGATGATTATGGAAAGGGTTAAGCCTTTTATGTCTCAACTTATTTCCCTTGAACAAAGTGCATTTGTAAAAGGGAGGGACATTTCAGATAACATAATACTGATGCAAGAAATGACCAAAATTTTACCAAGGAAATCTAAAAGCTTGAACCTGATAGTTAAGTTATATATGCAGAAAGCTTTTGACAGGGTTTCATGGTCTTTTCTTAATTCAATTCTCCTTAAATTTGGATTTCATGGTACTTTTGTTAATCGGATTATGCAAAACATAGCTTCAGCTCACTTCTCAGTTTTAATTAATGGAATTGCATCAAGCTTTTTTGCATCCAATAGAGGTATTAAATAGGGAGACCCTCTTTCACCTTTTCTGTATAACATTCTATCAAAGGCTTTCTCCCGAGGATTGAAGAAACTATTTCAAATAGGATTCTTACAATATTTTGGATTACCTAAAAACTGCCCACAGATTACTCATCTTATGTATGCTGATGATACGGCAGTCTTCCTTAATGGTAATAACAAAAATTTGAAAAGATTTAAAAGGTTCCTTAAGGCATATGAGTAAACATCAGGACAAAAAGTTAACTTCTCAAAATCCAATTTCTATGTTGCTCCTCACACTCCTATGGATAGAGTCCAAAAACTGAGCAGGAATCTTGGAATGGTTAGAGGTGCTTTCCTCTTCCAGTATCTAGGGATCCCAATCTTCACAGGTAGGAATACTCAGAAATACTATCACCCTATCTTGGAAAGGATGGAAAAATCCATTAACAATTGGAAAAATAAGTGGTTGAGCACTGCAGGAAAAATTATCCTAATTAATCACTGTTTCCTCTCCATCCCCACACATTTGTTTGCTGTTTTAAGCCCTCCAAAGTTAGTCCTAAGAAAAATGGAAAAAATGGCCTCCGGTTTTTTCTGGGGAAGTAGTGAATCTTTAGAGGCAAGGAAAAAATAGAGAGCCTGGAAAAGAATGAGTATACCAGTACAGGAGAATGGGATAGGATTTAGAGATCTTCAAGCCATAGTTGATTCTTTCTCTTGTAAGCTCTGGTGGAAGCTACAAAGGAATAACACTCAATGGTCACATCATTTGTGGGCATTACCTATTTCATATAAAAAATCCCACACATGGAAGAGAATCTGCCACATAACTGAAAAAGCTAATAGCCTAAGTAGAGTAATTTATGGAGTAGGAGAGTGCTCATTCTGGAACTCTAACTGGTCAGGTGAAGGTATTTTGTACTATGAATGGCCTCAAGATAGGGAATTACCTTTTCCTGATATCTCTCTCAGATCATTCATCCTGAACAAAGACTCTAATCTCCCTATACTGGAGCCACACTTGGCTACCAATACAGTTCCTATTCTACAGGATGCTATTATCAGAAGCATACATGCAGATAGACTGATCTGGAAAGCCTCACTGGATGGAAATTTTTCAGTCAGTTCAGCCTACAAGCATCTCAGAAAGAAGGGTACAACCATTAGACATCTTCATAAGGTATGGTCAAATTTCATTCCTTCTAAAATGTCTGTATTAGTCTGGAGAGCGCCAAACAGAATTCTGCCTTTTGATAACATTTTGTGTAAGTTTGGTTTCTCTCTAGCTTCCCAGTGCCCTTTGTGTTCGAACCACTCTGACTCAATCAATCATTTCTTTAACTCTTGTCCTAATGCAATTGCAGTATGGAATAGAGTTAACAGTCTTCTGTATTTTCAAATACCTGCTTTACGGAGTTTTAGGAATAGAGTAGAATATTATCTCTCCATTAGGCCAGACTCTAGGATTCTGAATCAAGTATATACAGCAGCTCTTATAGTCACAACATGGTCTCTTTGGATTCATAGGAACAAATTTCTATTTGACAATCTCTCTTTCTCAATTGATGCATGTTTCCAGAATGTCAAAGAATTAATGTTCTTAATTTTCACTGCTAATCCTTTGAAAGGTAATAAGGAAAAGCATAAGTATCTAGTTCAGGATGGAATCATACCTAACATTACTCAGAGGAAAAAGGAAATATCCCTAACTGCAGTTAGTTGGGCAAAACCCAAATTTGGCCTCAAAATTAACACAGATGCATCATGGGTATATGGAGGTAAGTCCTCATGTGCAGTAATAGTTAGAGATTGGAGGGGAGAGGTGACCTATTTGAGAGTTAAAACTTTTCAATCAGAATCTCCCCTTCAAGCAGAGATAGTAGGTATTCAATGTGCTTATCAATTATGTTCAGAACTTGACATTAAAGGTAGTGTGCTTGAGTCAGATTGTCAACCAGCTGTTAAAGGAATACATGATCCATATGGAAGTCCATGGAGAGATTTTTCTATTTGCAGCAATTTGAATATGTTGCATAAAGATAATCCAATTCAATATGTTCCTAGGGAAGCAAACACAGCTGCAGATTTTTTGGCAAAATATGCAAGGGAGAAGTCTTTAACTGGAGACTTAAATATAAGGAATTCTCCTCCCTTTTTTAGAGGCTTGATTCAATTAGATAAAATTGGAGTAAAGGGAGTTAGAATTAATAAAATTTAGCTACAAAGAATACTGCTTGTTGTCCACTATTTACTTTTGCAGTCTGTTCACTGTAATTACTCCAAATACTGCTAGTTCTTTCCCCTTTCTTCTTTCAGATTTTCCAGATGCAAGCATAAAGGATGGGGAGCAAATTTTTAGTCACATCTCAACACATTTCTGCCGATTGTTCATGACGTATTCACAGACATTGGACACACTCTACAGGAGATGTGCCTAATCTCCTACCTATCAACCGAAGGAGCTTTCTGCAATGCAACCTCAATCTGGAACTAAATTTCCCTCTCGGCTGGTACATCGTTGACAAATAGGAGTTTTGAACTGCTCGATTCTCCGACCTATTCGTGGGGTACTAGCTAGAAGGTTTTTTTTTCTAGTCCATATTATAAGTTCTAGCTTCCCTTTGTAGTTATAGGAGGACTCACCGCTTTTGGAAGCTACTTGTTTCAGGAGCTTCATCTTATCATTGGGATGATTTTTTTTGTAAACTGTAACTTACCAAGACTTTTAGCGCCATTTTTGGCTGACTTGATCTGGCCCGGGGAGCCTAATATATTCCCCCCATCCTCGGATGTCCTTTAAATTAGAAAAAAAAAAGAATACAAGGGCAAGATAGCGTTCATCCTTCCTCAGGAGGAAGGTGAACTATTGGCATCACATTATCAAAATGCCCTGGTCGGGAAGTTCAACAGAGGAAAACCAACTATAGAGCTTCTTCACACTGCCTTCAAATCAATTGGTTTCAAATCTAAATTTCAATTAGGTTATATTGATTATCGTCATGTGCTAATTAGGTTTCAGGATAACGAAGACTACCAGAGATGCTGGATGAAGGGACAATGGATGATTCAAGGAGCAGTCATGAAAGTCCAGAAATGGTCTCTGGATTTTTCTCCAACAGCAGAATCCTCTATCGTTCCAGCTTGGTAAAAATTCATAAACTCCCTATTCACTTTTACAATACCTCGACAATTATTGGCATGAGTAGTCTGACTAGACCATCCGCCATTAAAGTTTGTGTTGAAGTAGAGCTTTTGTCTCAACTCCCCTAAACTATTGTGGTAGGAATAGGTAACAAAGTAGCAGATTACCCCATAGAATATGAGGAACTTCCCACTTATTGTACTCATTGTAGGATAATAGGTCATAATCAGGATAATTGTAATTTTCTTCACCCTGAGCTAAGGAAAAGGTACATGGACACTAATACAGTAAATGGAAAAAAGGAAAGAAGAGTCCCAGAACAAGTAGAACCACAGAAAGTGTTAGAATCCCACTCCAAAGTGATAGTAAATGCTGAGGGATCCTCAGCTCTAACTGTGTCTCAAAAGGAACTTGAGACACAGGAAAATAATCCAAAAAAATACCTCTGGCTCCCATCAGGAAAATAATTTTAACTCTTTTACTGTTAGCCACAAGAAAAGAACTGATTCTTTCTACTCCTTGGATGACATTTCTAAACCAATCACTGCTACTTTCTGGAGAAAAAAGAACAAACAGGCTGAAACATCCCTCATTCTGGAAGATTTAACACTAAAAAACACTGTCACAATATCAAATGCTTTCCAAACTCTAGATGCTTTAAATGAAGAAGAACAGGAAGGAGAAGCTGTTGAGATTTTCTATGAATCTCTGGAATCTCACGAGGTAGTGGTGCCCTCAACAACTAATGACAAGATTTCAACCACAACAGAGGGACCATCCACCCCTGGAAAGAAACAAGATGCCTGTCACTCAGAACATGTATTCATCTCAGCAACCAAATCACCTGTTATCCCTGAAGCTGCCCAGGCTGGTGAACAAAAGGATGCTCCCTCCTCTACAGATCAGAACACAAAGGTAGACCAAAGTGCACAGACTAAGGTTAGTACCCTTAAAACGAAATATAATCTGGATAATATAGAGAAAGGTGTGGATAAAATAGGAAACAATAGTAAAACCTCAACTACAAAACTTAGGAAGCTAAGATCCTCACACAAAGCAATCCCAGCAGGTTTTAAATGATTAAATACATCATCATAGGAAACATATTAGTTTGGAATGTTAGAGGATATGGAACATCAATGGATAGATTAAAAGCTCTTAAGTTTTCTCATAAGATTGATATTCCTTGTCTGATTGAACCTTGGCATGATAAACAGAATTTAAATACATTAATGCATGAGCTAGGTTTCAAATCTGCCCTCCCTGCCCAAAATGCAAAAATCTGGATCCTATGGAACCAAACTTTTAGTGTAGTCAGTCTAAATTAATCTGACCAATTTTTACAGGCCAGGATATCAGAAATTTCAACATCAGTCAGTTGGAACTGCTTCTTTATATATGCTAGTGTTAATAGACAAATGAGGGAAAATCTCTGGAATGATTTAAGAACACCACCCTTGAACCTTCCATATACATTGGTGATTTTAATACGGTAGCTTTAGTTACTAAATATAAGGGGAGGAAATCAACCCCCAATAAGAGTATGAAACAGTTTAATGATTTCATTAATAATCTGGACTTGCATGAAATTTCTACGGTAGGAAACTCTTTCACATGGTGCAATAATCGGTTCAGAAATAAATGCAAGGAACTCATGTTCCAAAGATTAGATAGAGGCATAGGCAATCTAGATTGGCTGGAATTATTCCCTAACAGTTCAATTCAAGTGCTAAATAGAATGACTTCTGACCATTCTCCTTTACTACTGTCTATTCAATCTTCTGAAGAAATGGTGCCCAGGCCTTTTAGATACTAAGATATGTGGTCTAATAGACAAGATTTCCAGGACTTAGTGGTTAAAAACTGGAATTTATCATCTCCTTTAAGAGGGATGTACAGGTTAGTGTATAAACTTAAGAGGCTTAAGACTGAAATTAAAGAATGGAACAAAAACATCTTTGGAAATGTAAATCTAAATCTGCTTCAAGCTGAGGCTAAAGTTAATGACCTGGAAATAATTTTTCAACAATCTCATGATGAATCAGATTTAGCTGAACTTAATAAGTCTAAAGCTTTACTTATCAAATCTCAGAAAGAAAAAAACATTTTTTTAAAGCAAAAGGCGAAGTTAAATTGGCTAAAGTATGGAGATGCAAATACCAGTTTTTTTCACCACACCATTAGGGAAAGGAGAGCTAGGTCAAGAATTAGTAAAATCAAAGATGGACTAGGGAACTGGATTTCAGCACCCCAACTGATTAAGGAAGAAGGAGTTCAATTTTTTAAGGATTTACTTGAGGATACCACTCCAAAATCAGGAACTTATTTTAACTATTTTCCAAAGGAAATACCTAAAGTGATTACTGAAGAGTAAAATCATCTCCTTCTTCAACTTTTCACTATCCAGGAACTCAAGTATGCAGTTTTTGATTTAAATAAAGCTAGTGCACCTGGATCTGATGGTTTCTCTGGTGAATTCTATACCACCTTCTGGGAAACCATTAAACATGACTTGCTTGAAGCTGCAAATGATTTCATATGCAATGGTAACATCCCAAAGGCTATTTCAAGCACCTGGCTTACCCTAATACCCAAAAAATCAATCCCTACCTCCTTCTCTGATTTCAGACCAATTACTCTATCAAATTTTGTTAACAAAGTATTTTCAAAAATGCTAATGGAAAGAATCAAACCATTGATGAAAATTTTAATTTCTCCTGAGCAGAGTGCATTTGTCAAGGGCAGGGATATCACTGATAATGTAATCCAAATGCAGGAGATGACCAGAATTTTGTCTAGAAAAACAAAGGTTGAAAATTCGATAGTTAAACTTGATATGCAAAAGGCCTTTGATAGAGTCTCTTGGTCCTTCCTAAACCCTGTACTTCTTCAGTTTGGATTTCATGGAAATTTTGTTAAAATTATCATGCATAACATAGTTGCTGCTCATTTTTCTATTTTAATTAATGGAGTCACCTCAGGCTTCTTTGCATCCTCTAGACTCTAGAGGCATAAAACAAGGTGATCCACTTTCACCTTTTCTGTATAATTTACTCTCCGAAGCCTTTTCAAGAGGTTTAAAGAAAATTTTCAACATAGGATATCTCCAAAATTTTGATCTCCCTCTTTCTTGTTCATTGGTTTCACACTTAATGTATGCTGACGATACAGCAGTTTTTCTTAATACTAAACCTACAAATTTGAAGAGGTTTAAAAGTTTCTTGATAGCATATGAGCAAACTACAGGACAAGAGGTCAGTTTTGCAAAATCTGAATTTTTTGTATCCCACAGAATCCCATTATCAACAGTTCTCTCTGTAAAGAGGTTACTGGGAATGGAAAAAGGCTCTTTTCCATTCAAATATTTGGGAGTCCCTATTTTTTCTGGTCGAAATCTACAGGTACACTATAAACCTCTACTGGAAAGAATGGAGAAATCAATCAATAACTGGAAGAATAGATGGCTCACCACTACTGGTAAGATTGTACTGATTAATCATTGTTTTATTTCAATCCCGACGCATATCTTCGCTGTCTTGAGTCCACCAAAGATTGTTTTTAAAAAAATGGAGAAAATGGCATCCAGTTTTTTTTGGGGGAATGCTGACAACACTGATAGGAAAAATGGAGGTCTTGGAAAAATATGAGTCTACCTAATGATGAAAATGGCATAGGTTTTAGGGATTTAAAAGGTACTGTTGATGCCTTCTCGTGTAAACTGTGGTGGAAACTGCAACAAAACAATACCCAATGGACTTCTTTATTATAGTCGCTTCCTATTTCCTATAAAAAATCACATACTTGGTCCAGAATATGCTATATCACAGCTAAGGCAAATAGCCATTCCAGGGTACTCTATGAATTTGGTGATTGCTCTTTCTGGAACTCTAATTGGACAGGAGAAAGAGTTCTGTTTTATAAGTGGCCTCATGGGAGGAATATCCCCTTTGAGGATATTTCTCTCCGGTTTTTTATAAACAACAAAGCTTCCCTCCTTCCAAAGCTGGAGCCATATCTGGCTACCAATTTATATGCCATTTTGCAGACTGCTAAGCTGGAACATTCTCATGAGGATAAGCTTGTTTGGACTCCAACCACAGATGGATTATTTTCTATACGGTCTGCATACAACATTTTCAGGCAGAAAAAGGCAAAAATCAGGCATTTTAATAAGGTTTGGTGTCCATTCATCCCAAAGAAAATGTCTGTTCTATTGTGGAGAGCTATGAATGGAATTCTTCCTTTTGATAACATACTATGTAGGTTAGGTTTCTATCTAGTCTTCAAATGTCCACTCTACTTGAACCACACAGATACTTTGGATCATTCTTTCAATTCGTGCCCCTTCTCTATTGCTGTATGGGATTGTGTCAGTGACCTTTTACATCTACATCATTCAGTTTTTGCTAACTTGAAGGGTAAAGTAGAATATTATCTTTCTTTTAAGGCAGAATCCTAGATTCATTCAAACATTACCACTGCTACCCTTCTTGTCACAATTTAGTTTCTTTGGATTAAAAGGAACAAAATTATCTATGAAAATGAATCTTTCTCCCAAGTTGCTTGCTTCAATGAGATTAAAGGCATGATTTTTCAAATTTTTACTGTCCATCACCTATTTGGTAGCGTAGATAAGCATAAGTACTGGACTCAGGCAAATATTATCCCTCAAATTTTTCAAAAGAGGAAAAAAGCTTTTACTGCTGTAAAATGGAAGAAGCCACAATCAGGATATAAGATTAATACTGATGCCACATGGAATAGAGGTGGTTCTTCTTCTTTGGCTGTGATAGTTAGAAACTGGACTGGAAATGTGGTTATAATGAGAGCTAAAACATTCCAATCTCCATCCCCTCTACATGCTGAATTATTCTCCATTCAATGTGGATATGAAATATGCTCAGAATTGGATCTAGCTACTTGTGTGGTGGAATCAGATTGTTTAATAGCTGTTCAGGGTTTTCAAAATCCCAAGAGTTCACCTTGGAGAACATTTTCTATCTGCAGTTCCCTTAACTCAAAACATCTTAAATACCCAATTCAACACATTCATAGGGAGGCAAATACTGCAGCTGACTCTCTTGCAAAATATGCTCTAGAAAAAAACCTAAATGGTGATATAGACATCCAGTCAGCCCCTCCTTTCCTTAGGGAACTGTTAATACTTGACAGAAGTGGTCTTCCTGTGATTAGAGTTGGGTGTGATTTTCTCCCATTAATGTTATCATCTGTGGACACCTTCATGTATATTCAATTCATACAAACAACATGCATGCTGTTAATTAGAATGGAGACTACTGTTTTTCTCTGTTTTTGCTCCTCAGGTCTTACTACAAGAAATTGGCACACACTCATGATTTCCTCAGTTGCATCTTGGATAGCTTATGGATCTCTCTCATCTGTACAACAACTCTGTACACTCGGATTTTGGACTCAATGCAAACATGCTCGATCACTTGTTTTCTTTTTTGGTTAACTAATCTCATTGTAATAAAAGGTGCTGCCTGGCCGGATGGAAGAATTAACACATGGGGTGACGATTATTCTTTCTGGAATCGCATTTACCTTTTTACAAACTACCATTTCTAGCTACAATCATGATAGGGTAGATTTTAGATACACATCTTGGGGCAACTAAGTTGCCGTAATGTATGACTCTTTTAAACAGGCCTGGGGAACCTTTATAAAATATCCCTCACCTAAGGGTGTTTGACTTAAAAAAAAAGAAGTTATTTTATAATTAATGTTACTAGTGTAGTAATTTATATTTATTTCTAGTTATTGCAATGAACTTTGCATATATTTAAAAATATTCTATAATATTTGTTTAAAGAATAATATATTATTAGTTTAAAACATAAATAAATAAAATTTATAAATTATTTAAATAAAAATTATTATAATTAATTTAATTATAAAGCTGTATAGTATCAGACGCTCTATAATCTGTGAACACAATGCAAAATATTAGTAAGACATACTACTTCGTTCCTCTATTACTGTCGCATGGCAGACAACCTTGACCATCATTCGCTCTCTCGTAACTAATTACTGTAGCTCTGTGCGAACCTTGGTGCGATTTAGCCAAAATGCTCTTCTGACTGTCGTTTTACCTTTTTCTACCATCCTCTTCATCTTCCCTCATCATTCTTCCAACTGATAACGGTCACTGACCGGAATCTTTCCACCGCCGTTATGGCGGCTCCTCCGTCAGGTAGTGGTAGCTATGGGGGAGGTAAATCCTTCCTTTAGGCACTAGCCAATCGCCCTCCGCCTCTTTGTGATTCCCTTCCTTCGAACCCAGAAATTATCCCTAAAACTCAATATAAGGGGGATATCGCTTGCCTTGTTACTCGCAAAGATGCAGACACCCTCGCCTCCCACTACCGAAATGCTCTGGTTGGTAAGTTCGCCAGGGGGAAGCCAACGATGGTCCAACTAAATGAATCTTTCAATTCTGTAGGTTTCAAAGGCAAATTCCAGATTGGATCAATCGACTTCCGGCATGTGCTAATACGTTTCCAGGAGAAAGAGGACTATCAGAGGTTCTGGCTCAAGGGACAATGGAGTTTCAACAACGCCCAAATGAAGGTATTTAAATGGACTTCCGACTTCTCCCCTGAGGCAGAATCATCCACTGTTCCGGTATGGGTTTCAATACCACATGTCCCTGTATACTTCTATAATTCTGCTATGCTTGAAATCATGGGAAATCAAATAGGAAACTATATAAAAGTTGATGTGGCTACTGCGGCCCTGTCCAGGCCTTCTTGTGTTAAAATGTGTGTAGAAATCGACTTGAAGAAAAAGCTCCCATCATTTATCAGAGTAGGAATTGAAGAGGATGGAAATGAATATAGTGTGGTTAAACTCCCTTTAGAATTTGAAGATATTCCACCCTACTGCTTCCATTGTAAATGTATAGGACATGAGGATAACTACTGTATCTATTTACATCCTGAGCTTAAGAGAACATGGCCTCAGAAGGCTGAGAAGCCTCTAATGAATCAAACTGAAGTTCAACAAAAAGGTTCTGTTGGCCAGAGTAATGTGAACATAAATATGAATCAGGCTGGAAATATAAAAGCTGGGAGTTCAGGGGTGTCAGTAATAGAAAAACAAAAAAAATTTCAAGCCCAGAAATTCAAATACGTTCCGAAGAAACAGCTGATCCCAGTTAGTGAACAAGACACTAATAAGGCCGTCTTAATTGACATCGATCTTCCAGTGATTGATCCTCTGATTCCTGAGGATGTTCCTGATCAACAACAAGCTGTAACTAATAATGTACTTGACCCTATCCCCTGTGCCAATCATGAAGCCAATCTTGAAATAGAGATTGATCATAAGTCTCAGTCACCTGAATCTGGAAAACTACAGCCTATTTCCTTAATTCCCAAAGTGCTTTCTTCTGATCCCAGTGTATCAGTACAACTGACTAGGCTTTCACTCTGCCCCTTCGAACCTTAGGACAGTTTTTGCTAAGGATGATTTACCTAGTAAACGAGGAAGGTCCTTCTCACCTTTCAGTTCTATTATTGCTGCAAAAAATTTTATCTTTTCTCAGCAGAAACACAGGGATAATAGATTTCTACCTTTGGCTGATGAAGAAATATCAAGTGAAGAAGCCACCCAAAGTGACTTCCTAGTCAGTGCTGAACTTCTTGCCTTCCTGGACACTGATTATGTCTAAGATGATGATGCTGATCAGGTAAACAGGGTTAGTTCCTCATTCTCTAATCCTGGCAAGCTGAAGAAAGGGAAATCATTAGGGAAACATGCTAAACAGAGTAATGAGTCTTTTTTTTCACAGAAAAAGACTATCATGACTAGATCAAAAAGCTCTGCCAATGTTTCCCTATGAATAAACAACAATCAGGATTAAAATGCTGGTTTGGAACATCAGGGGAATGGACACATGTATGTTAAGATTTTGTAATCTTATCAATAGGCATAAATTTGAACTCATTTGTTTAATTGAGCCTAAACATGATAACTCGCAATGTGATTTATATAGACAAAGGCTGAAATATGATAATTGCATATCAGCAAATAATGGTCAGATTTGGATTTTCTGGACTTCAAGCTTAATACTGACAGTTAAAAGTGATAATTTGCAGTTCCTTGCAGTTAACCTGAATAGTATTAATCTTAATAAGACTATGGATGTCTTCTTTATCTATGGTCTCAGAACTAGATCAGGTAGACAATCTCTTTGGTCAGACCTCAGCTCATATAATCACTCTGAATCCCTTTTTATTGGTGATTTCAATTCCATTACATCAATAAATGAGTATAAAGGTCCATCTACTCCCAAATTGGGGAATATGAGGGACTTTAATGATTTTATTAATGTAATGGCTCTGGAAGAAATTAACACTGTAGGGAACTTGTTCACTTGGACTAATAATAGATTAAGGTCTCCTACAGTTAAAAGACTTGATAGAGGATTGTGCACTTCATCTTGGTCATTAGCCTTTCCTGCATCTTCTATTCAGATTCTGAATAGGGTTAGTTCAGATCACAACCCCATGCTGCTAACTGTTGGTAGTGATACCCCATCCAATCCTAGGCCATTTAGATTTCTAAACACATGGTACAAAAGAAAGGAATTTAATGAGGTAATCAAACAAAATTGGGATATTCCTTTGCATAAATCAGGAATGCTAGCCTTTTATCTAAAACTTGTTAGACTTAAGAAGGTTCTAAAAATCTGGAACAAAGAAAAATTTGGCAACATTCATGACAATGTGGTACATGCTGAATTGGCTCTACAGGCTCAGGAATCCTTAACTGATCAATCAGATTCTGAGATTGAATTGGTTAAACTTAAGGAGGCTAAAGCTAGGTTAGTTAGGGCTATGGCTGAACAAAAAAACTTTTGGAAACATAAGGCAAAGATTAAATGGCTGCAAGAAGGGGATAATAACACAAGCTTCTTTCATAACTCTGTAAAGGAAATACATAACAGATTGAAGATTACAAAAATTAAGAGTATGAATGGTCAGTGGTTAGATAATATACATGATATTGAGATGGAAGCTATTCATTATTACCAGGACCTTCTGAGTGATGACTGCTCCCCTGACAGATCTCTCTTTCAACCTCATTTTCTAAACCATATCCCTAAATTGGTCAATCAGGATGATAATGAAAAACTTCTGCAACCGGTTTCATTAGATGAGCTAAAAGGGATTGTTCTTAATCTTAATAAATCAAGTAGTCCAGGTCCAGATGGCTTTACAGCCAAGTTCTAAATTAAATCTTGGGATATTATAGCAAATGATCTACTTCTGGCTGTTCAGTACTTTCTTACTTCAACTAATATGCCTAGGGGTATTGGTAGTACATGGATCACAATAATCCCCAAAAAGAAAACCCCCCACTTCTTTTGATGATTATAGACCTATAAGTCTATCCAATGTGATAAATAAGATATGCTCTAAAGTGCTTATGGAAAGACTTAAGTCTATAATGCCTAAGATTATTTCTCCTAAACAAACAGCTTTCCTACATGGTAGAGACATCTCAGACAATGTAATTTACTTACAGGAAATGGTTAGGTTTCTTAATAGGAAGAGAAGAGATCCAAATTGCATTGTTAAACTTGACCTCAAAAAGGCTTTTGATAGAGTTAGGTGGTCTTTCTTATATAATGTTTTAGCTAAATTTGGATTTCATGCTAAATTTATCTTCTCAATCATGAAAAATCTGTCCAAGGCTTGGTTCTCTATTCTTATTAATGGTAAGCCAGTGGGATTTTTTCAATCCACTAGGGGCATTAAGCAGGGTGACCCTTTATCTCCATTCTTGTTTAACATTTTCTCTGAGTCTTTTTCAAGGAGTTTGGCTTTCATATTTTACAGTGGTAAGCTGTCATATTTCGACCTACCAGGTAATCCACATTTATCATATGCGGATGATACTGTTGTTTTCTTTAAAGCAACTAAGTTAACTTTGATTAGATTAAAAGCTTTTTTGTCTACCTTTGAGGAAGTCACTGGCCAATCTATTAACTATAATAAGAGTGATATCTTCATAGGTAAGCATGCTTTGGTTCAAAAGGTTAACTACATTAAAAGGATCTTGGGGATGAAAATTGGAGCATTTCCAGTTTCATACCTGGGAGTTCCTATCTTTACTGGTGCTGCAAAAAAGATCTATTTTCAACCTCTTTTTGAACAGATAGATAGTAAGATATGTAATTGGAAAAATAGATGGATATCTACAGGGGGTAAAATTACACTGATTGAATCATGCATCTATTCCATACCCCAGCACATTTGGCAGGTTATAAATCCAAAAAAATTGATTAGTACCACTATAGAAAAAAAACTGAGTAACTTCTTCTGGGGGGATACTGAGTTCAAATCTAAAAGAGCTTGGAGAAAATGGACAGCTCTTTGTCTACCAACTGATCAAAATGGTATAGGGTTTAGATCAATATCCACCATAATTAAAACATGTTCAGTAAAACTGTGGTGGAAGTTTCAAATGGCTGAGGCTCTATGGACTCATTTAGTGGCAGCCCTCCCTCCTTCACATAGGTCCTCTCCAAACTGGAAAAGGATATGTTCTGTTAACACATGGGCAGAAGCTAACTCTAGAGTTATTATAGGGAGAGGGGAATGTAACTTTTGGACTGCTAATTGGCTAGATATAGGGCTTCTTACAAATCTGTGTGATCAGAATAGGGTGGATATTGCAGGGGATTGTACTGTCTCTGAATTCATATCTAACAAGTCTAATCTTATCAGTAAAATTAACCCCTTCCTGCCTCCTGACATTATTACTCTTTTGCAGGAAGCAAAACTAACACCACACAGAGCAGATAGGCTAATATGGAAACCAGGTATCAAAGGGAATTTCTCCTTCAAATCAACATACATTTCACTCTGCAACAATACAGGTTCTATTGCCTCTTCTCAAAATTTTTGGAATTCTAGATTAGATAAGAAAATCTCTGTTTTTATGTGGAAAGTGACAAACTCATTTTTACCTTTTGATAACATCCTCAGAAAAATGAGATTTTGCTTACCTTCGAAATTTTGTATGTGCAATATACATGAAGACTCCTTAGATCATTTTTTTAACTCCTGTGAGTTTGCACTGAATGTCTGGAAATCAGTTCATGGGAATTAGGGACAGAGTTTTTCCATTGGTATGTGAGAGACTATCATGCTATCTAACTTACCCTACTCTAACTTCATTACATTCTATTATAGTCCGAACTGCAGCTATATTTACATTTTGGAATCTGTGGAAGATGAGGAATAAATTTCTTTTTGATTCTGTCAAGCCTTCCTCTATCCTAGTGCTTCAACAGATTAGGGATCAAATTTTCTATTCCTTTTGTGCTAAACCTGTTTATATAGTCTCTCCTTTTGATTTAAGTATTGCAGATCACTTTTTTCTGCCTCTGATTAAACTCTCCCCAAAGCCTAAAATTATGAAAATTGCATGGGAGAGGCCCTGCTCAGGTTTTAAGTTAAATGTAGATGCTTCATGGTGCTGTAATACTAATATGTGTGGGATTGGAATGATAATTAGGGATAGTAGAGGTGGTTTTAAGGGGGCTTATACTTTATATACTAATGTTCTTTCCCCCTTGGAAGCTGAATTGAAAGCAATTAAGTTTGCAATTCAATTTTCTACTGATTTGCCCTCTCCTGTATGTATGGAATCTGACTGCCTTAGTGCAGTACTCTTTGTTAGTGACTCCCAAAGAGCTCACTGGAAATTGTTCTGTTTATCTGATGAGATTCACCATTCCTTAGGGGCTATTAAACTTGAGCACATTTATAGACAGGCAAATCTGGTGGCTCATACTCTTGCAAAAAACTGTCTGCAACTAAAGACCAATTCATCCTTTCACAGTATCTCTGTGCTCCCTAACTTGGTCCAGGGACTCGTTAGACTTGACCAAATTGGTACCCCTTCATTACGGATTGCTAACTAGATCGGATGCTACTGATTTCTACTCATTTCATGCAGGATCTTTCAACTACTGACATGCTGTTGTGTCTCCTTCTACTCTGGTCCTGTGGAAGCTCTCCTCTACTGCTCTCACCATGATTTTAGAAGCTTTACAAGATGGAAAAATAGATGCATTCTGAGTAGCGATGGTAACCCCATCAGGCTCAGGAAAGTGGATGACCTGGACTTACTTCTTGGCTTCTGCTGATCAAGCTGCAAACGACATTCCTTAACCATAAAAATTTGTTGTTTGATGAAGATAAACTCCGTTAGGTTATGAGGATGATTCTGACTATCTTGTGTTTCGTTAATTAGACTCACTAACAAGTTAGATGATTCTTTCCATAGCCTAATACTTTATGAAATCTTCATCGTATCATCCATATCTCTTTATTCTTTTGGAAGCAATTGCTATTGCTTCAAGAGCTGAATGATCACTCCTGTAGACTTGATACTTTCAAAAACCGGTGCTAAATTTGAGGAAAACTTTTGCACCGGTTTGGAAAGGCAGGCTGCTATCATCGTGCTTGACAGGGGCTGAACCAAGGTCATGGAGCTTGCGCTGCAAGTCCTCTTTGCACAAGGAGTCGGGTGAGATTGCCAAGTCTGCCAGGGGTGTATCAAACTCCAACTTCGTCTTGTTGGGCTGAGGAGGTACCATGAATGTGACCTTCCTGGCGCCATAAAACCACTGGAATACCTCTGTGGCCTGGGTGGTGCTGAGCATCTCGAATCGGACAAACCTCTTTGCAGTAATGAGGTAGGAAGTGCTCCTCCCGTAGTGCGGAAAGCCAGCAGGTGGAACCAATACTAGGTACTCTGCCAAGAGGCCTATCATACCTCTAACCATAATCTCCTCCTTCAGCTTCCCTACCACCTTTACATTCCTCTTCATCCATAGCTCAGGCCATAACTCATATCCTAGTCCCTCACTCATCAAGTGCCAAAGGAAGTGAATGTCCTTGTCTGTCATATTTGTCGGCTCTGTCGAGCAAAGTACTGTGCCAACCAAAAGTCGGTGCACATAACGGAGTGCGGGGTGGATGATGACACTGCTCTTATCGTGGGAGTTCTTCAGCCTCATGTTGATGACACTCCAGAAATGTATGTCCTCCTCAATCGATCTTTCCTATGCATATGGGTCCAACCTCGCCCATATCTCTGCCTCCAATGTCTCATCCAAACGCTTCATCAACCTGCTAGATGGTCATCTATCGAGATATATCATCCAAGTGGAAAGAAATGTACCTCTCACACAGTTAATCATCCCTCATCCTTCATATCCTGATTGTTGACAGGAAATCCAGTGTGTATCACCGGTAGGAGGGGGGACTCTTTCCCATGAAACCTTCCAACCCCCTTTGGTGAGGAGGCATCGGATCGGCTGAGTGAGCCCAAGAGCGTCCAATGTGGGCATATCTACAAAAATCATATCCTTGAGCTAACGGCTGGCCCGAGCCTCTCATCTCTCCGTGTAGGACCCGGTGATCCAGGTCAAGCCTATGTACCTATCAGGGGGAGGGGGTACAGAGCTTAACTCTCGAGCTAGCGGCGGAGCTGGAGGTGGAGCAGCAGTGCTCCCATCTCGTGGAGGAGCCCTAGGTATCTTTGTAGGGGCCATATCTAACAACCACAACAAAAAAGTCAAACGCACAGGAATGTACATATATGCAATATTACAAAATTATACTCAACCTTAAACTAGTTTTTCCAATCATCACAAACCAAACCAAATCAAAGCCAACTAGTCTAAGTCCTAACTATAATTACACATAGAATCCCTGTTATATCCAACATGCCCATATTCTCAAGTCCATTAAGTTCTCACATAGTTGAATATCTAATATGCTATATCCCATAATCACAATCATGCCAAACTAGTTTGGCCATCATCAGTGCATTCATAAAGTTAACATTTCAAGTGCCATGGCCAAACTATCCTAAGCATAATAACATTGCATTCAAATATCAACTATGTCTAATCAAGGGCCAAAATGCCTCATATCCAGTATAAGCTACAATTAATTCTCAACCGACGCAACAATAATAACATAGTACAAGCACAACACCAACACGAGCAAATCAACTTATTCAAAGTGAGCATAATGTTATCCTACATTTTTGCAGAGAAAGGCAGTTTGGAAAACCGGTGCTAAAAACTTTCAAAAACCGGTGCTAAATTTGAACCAGTTTGAAATCCGGTGCTAGAAATTAAAGAAAACCGGTGTAAAGTATATATTTGGCACCGGTTTTAGAATCTGGTGCTAAAAAATTAAAGAAACCGGTGCTAAAAGAATTCCAGAAAAAAGTGGGAAAAATGGCACCGTTTGATTTTGCACCGGTTAAAAACCGGTGCTAATAGGAAAAATGGTACCGGTTTTACGTACTATTCAAAAAAACCGGTGCTCAATTGAGCATTTAATGCTCTGAACTACCCCTCTAAAATTAGATCTGAACTTGTAGCTTCCTTCTCCCTTCATTGATGGAACATTTTTTGGATGGTGAGCAATAACTCAAAGCAATGAAGACCCATGGATGTAAGTTTTCATTAACTTCTTGGAATTTCAATGAAATAGCTAGTAGTTATAATAACCATAAATGCATGCTTGGAGAGAGTTTATTCGTATGTATTAATGGTTTCTATATGCTTCATGTCGGTTTAGTATCATGTTGTGAGAGTGTAAATGAGTGTGGATGTAAACATGGCTGTGTTTGTTTTGGGAGATGGTATATATATATATATATACACATACATATACATGACACTTTTAGTATTGTGTAGCAAATTGATTGTATTTATTTTTATTATGTTCGAACAATGAAAATTTGTGTAATTGTTTATTATGTGTTTCTTAGATACAATGGACCGAGAGTCGATGTTTGCGGGGAGGGAAAAAATGGTTAGCTATCCAAGTGTAGCTAGAGGGAGTGGTGAACATATTGCATTTATTGATTCGTTTCTTGATTATGCCTTTGGTCGGGAGGAGAGAATACTTTGTCCATGCAAAAGATGCTTATGTCATGAATGGTTTGATGATCGTGGGCTTGTTAGATTTCACTTGTTGAAGAACGGATTTGACGGAGGTTACATTGTATGGACATTTCATGGAGAGGTTGAGCAAGGACATAACGGTGGTTTTGACAAGGTAGATGGAAACAAATGTACCGTTGATGCTATGTTCGATAACATGTAAGAGATTTTGAGGGGAAGCCTAAAATGTTGAGTGCTTTGCTCGACGAAAAAGAGAAGCCATTGTATTCGGGATGTAAAAGTAAGGATACCATAATCTCTTTTTTTATGGAGGTTTTGAATTTGAAAGCTATAAGTTCTTGGAGTGATGCAAGTGTGAATTCACTCCTAAAGCTTCTGAAGGATAAGTTTTCGGAAAGGAATGGAATACCGAAAAACTTTTACGAGGCTAAGAAAATATTGTGTCCACTCGATTTGGAATACAAGAAAATACATGCATGTCCAAATGATTGTGTGTTGTATGACGGTGATTTGAAAGACGCGGTTCAATGTCCTGTGTGCAAACATTTAAGATATAGGGTGTGAGGAATGATGATGATTGGTGTTTGGGTAAGAAAAAGAAGAAGGTCCCATTGAAGTGTATGTGGTATCTTCCTTTAATTCCTAGGTTAAAGAGGTTATTCGCGAATTCAAAAGATGAAAAGAACTTGTGATGGCATGGAGAGCGGGAAAGACCAAGCGACAACAAGATAAGACATCCGGCAGGCAGTGAACAATGGATAAATTTTGACAAGCGATATCCTTCATTTGGTTCGGAGGTTAGAAATTTACGCCTTGCATTGTGTACTGATGTGATGAATCCATTTGGTAATATGTCAACGAAGCATAGTTCTTAGCATGTGATGTTGGTTATATATAATTTGCCCCCTTATTTGTGCATGAAACGTAAATATGTTATGATGCCTTTGTTAATCTCAGGTCCTAGACAACCTGGGAACGAGGTTGATGTGTAGTTGAGACCATTGATCGATGATTCGAAGATATTGTGGGAAGAAAAATGGGGGTTGGTATTTTATGCCCATATGAATGTTGAGTTTCAATTACGTGCCATGTTTTTTGCACGATCAATGATTTTCCAGCCTATGGAAATTTGTCGGGCTATGTTTTGAAGGGGCACAAAGCATGTCCTATTTGTGAGGAGAAGATAGAATTCAAACAGCTAAGACATGGAAGAAAGACAGTGTATCTTGGCCATAGAAAATGGCTGTAAGGAAACTATAAATACCGGGATGATGTGGTCAATTTTGTTGGTGGGAAAGAAGGAAGGAAATCCCCTACACCACTAATTGGTGTGCAGATTCACAATAAGGTTAAGAAATTGAGAGTGGTGTTGGGAAAGTATAAAGGTAAGGACAGAATACATTGTGATGGTCAATGGAAGAAAAGATCAATATTTTTTTGTCTACCGTACTGGGAGCATCTTGAGGTTAGGCATTGCCTAGACGTGATACATATCGAGAGAAAGTTTTGTAAAAGTTTGATAGGCACCCTCTTGAATATTCCCTGGAAGACGAAAGATAGTTTGAATGCCCGATTGGACTTGGTTGATTTGGGAATCAGAAATGACCTAGCCCCAGAAGTGAAGGGTAAGAGGACATACTTGGGCACTACACCTTGTACATTGTCAAAGGAGGACAGAATCTCAGTTTGTGATAGTTTGAAATCAGTCAAGGTCCCAATTGGTTATTCATCGAATGTGAGTTGGTTAGTTACGACGGATTGTCGTATGACCGGGTTGAAATCTCATGATTCTCATGTCTTGATGGAACAATTGTTACCTATTGCTATTCGTGGGGTAATGGAGGCCGACGTAAGGTACGCAATCACTAGAGTTTGTTTATTTTTTGCTTCCATATTCCGGAAGGGTATTGATCGGGACCATTTGGATGTCCTCCAAAAAGTGGTTGTTTTTGTGCTATGTAAGTTGGAAATGTATTTCCCTCTATCTTTTTTTGATATAATGGTTCACTTGGTTGTTCATTTAGTGTGGGAGGTAAAGATATGTGGTCCGGTTGGTATACGTTGGATGTATCCTTTTGAGCGTCACACGAAGAAGTAATTGAATTTTTCTCTAGCTATTTGGAGGAACATAGAAATTTTGGGGTGCCCCAGAATAGACATGTTGGAATGAAGGAGGGCAAACCGAGGTCAAGAGGAATGTTATTTACACCATTGAATAGTGATCTGATGTCAGTTCATTTGTGTGTTGAGGAATTGTATGGAGACTACTGCTTATGTGGCCGAGCACCTTAATTTGATCATAGAGTCTCATCCTACGTGGCCCCCTAATAAAGTTCAGTCGGAGCACAATGACTAGTTTGTGAATTGGTTATATGATTGATGCAATGTAGGTGATTACGACCCAAAAATTAGGGTATTTGCAAGGAAGCCTAACTGCACGGTTTTGAGGTATTCCGGATATAACATGAATGGTTTTTGTTTTGCTAATAGGGGCCAGGATTTAAAGAGCACAACGTAAAATAGTGGGGTATACATTGAGTCGGAGACTATGTGGCGAGTAAGTAAGAAAGACAATAAACCACTCCTAGCTGTGATGTCATTTTATGGTGTTATTGATGAGATTTGGGAGCTTGACTATGGAGAATTCAAGATTCCGGTTTTCAAGTTCCAGTGGTTTGATAACAGCACTGGAACTGATGACACAATGGGATTTACCCTTGTTGACCAGACTCGTGAAGCATATGAAATGATCAGTTTATTTTGGCCGAAGAAGCCAGCAAAGTTTTCTACTTAAATAACTCGTGCAATGTAGGTTGGTCTTTTGTGTTACAAGGTAAGAAATTCTCTTTCAGTGATGAAATTGATTTTGAAGTTACAAGTGAAAGGTTAGAGTTCCCCTCTATTTCCCCTCTACTTAATAACAATGGAATTGAGGCGGGAGCAATACGGAGGAAACATAGAGATGGTATTTGGATAGATGAAGATGGCCAAGAAGAGGAAGATGGTTGAAGACTAGCGGGGGTCGATCAATGAATTTGAGACAAAATTTATGTATTTTTGTAGTTTGTTGTGTATTGTACCATTGTTAACTATTCTACAACTATGTTCCAATGGGTCCCCATTTTGAGCAACTCTGTGAGCTGCAGCGCACTGCCGCTGTTTTGGTAAAGCCTTGGACAAAATTACCTTCATTTTCCTATGGTAGTTGCTGCCAGCTGCACCGCGCTGCAGCTCTTTTGGCTCAGCGCGCTGCAGCTTTTTCACACACACATTACCTGTTTTGAGTTGCTTGTTCGGTTCCTCTAAGACAAGAACATGAATACGTTACAAGACTAGAAATGTCAAATTCCAAAATCACATCCAAAGAGTAGAAACACAGTAGCAATATATGTTTTGCAAATAAAAAAATCTACTAATCAAAGTTCCATATTAATCTAGCAAAAGAAACAACCTGACAAAATGAAGATGTGAGCTCAATGTAGGTAGTCAATCCCTGCGCAAGCTCTTCTCCCCAGTGTTAGACATTGGCGAATCTAAGGTAGGGATTGGACCCAATTCCTTGATCCTCTCGCCACACATGGCAGTGAGGATCTTCCCAACCTGCGATGTCCATCGCACCAAGTGATCCACCTTCAGTTGCAACGCTGCCATGTCCCCATCCGAGTTCTCGTTAGATGATTTAATTGTTGCCACCCTAGATGACTCAGCAATGTTCTTCTTCTTCAAGAATATTATAGGGTTTATGGGAAGCTTTGGCATTATTGTGACATCATCATCTTTGAATCTGCAACCTGCTTCCACGCATATGGCAGTGATGAGTGAGGAGAAGCCTATGCAATTATGGGCATTGACACAATCCCAGATGTACCCCATTATCGTACCCTCAACATCGATGCTCATGTTTTTCCATATCATGTAGAGTAGCAACATATGGGACCGATGAACCTCACATTCATTTTCACAGGGAGAAGTCAAGCAGCTATGAAACTGTACCACACGTTCATGTCTTCAGTCAAGTATTTCTTCTCAATGCTGGACCATTCTGGTGGTAGATTTTGGATAACTTCATCGCTATCATCACAGATTTCTTTTATTATGTCTTCCCATGAAGCTTTTTGAACAGCTTTGTCGGTGGCTTTGTACAAACTCAAGGGCGTCGGTGGGATCTTGTAGAATCTGTTGATCACATCCGGTGCAAGCTCTACGAACTGACCATAGAGGAAAACATCTGGACAATTCTTGTACTTCATGAGCGATAAGAACTCACATGCCATGGTCTGGTTTGCATGAGGCGGTTGTGAGATGAAGCCTACCCAGCCGTGCTCATTCACATAATCCTTGTAGGGCTTTTCTAGTCTCAACCCTCTCTCTAGTATGAGGCCCCTGGTAATAAATTCCTTGTACACAGTTATTGCCTCATGACAGTATGCTTCTGCGGTCGATATTGGATTGTTCGAGGGGACAATCTGAGACCCGTGCTGATGCTCCTCCTTCTCACCGACTCTAGCTTTTTTCCTTGAGTTTTGGGTGTCGGTCTTCTGCTTGGGTGCACTCTTTTTGGGGGCCATACCTAGTAAAATAAATGTGTTATGGTACGTAATGCGCCAGCAAAATGTTAACATAAGCCAGAATATTAACGGGTGATCAGAATGTCGACGTAATATTTTAAAACAGGGTGGTCGGAATATTAATGGAAAATTACAAAACTGGGTGGTCAGAATATTAACGGAAACAGGGGAAACTTGAAAAATGAAAATAACCTGACATGAAAATTTTCTTTCAGGAATACACAATCAGCTTTCAGAATACAGAATACAGAATCAGCTTTCAGAAGATCACATACAGAATCAGGTTTTTGGTCAGATTCATTTTTTCTCACATGCAGAATACAGAATCTGGATTTTTCATAATTACTCCCGCATTTTGAAAATAAAAGCACAAGCAAAATAAGAAAACTAGGTGGACAGAATATGAACACTACCACGAATAAATTCTCCATCTAGAATAACCTCACTTGAAAATTTTTTAGGGGTTATACCATAAGTTATTTTCCAGAATCATTCTTTTTCACATTAAGAATAAACAATCAGGTTTGTACACAATTACTCATGCATTTCAAAAACAAAAGCACAATAAGGTTCATCACAATTAGGCATTTTCATGAAATCAAACCTACAGCATAGAACAATTGTAGACAATCCCTAGGAAACCAAACACGAGTGTGTATCCGCTTACCTAATTTGGACTATGGTATGTTGACAAAAGGTGTTTGGAGTGCGGACGGTGGTTGGAGGACAGAGCTTAGCCGATGGAGCTTCATGGACGTTAGCTTGGTGGAAGGTGTATGGTGGAAGGGATGGAGCTTGGTGGAGGTGGAATTGAGCGGGCACGGCGGAGAAGCAGGGAGGGCGGAGGGAGCGGGGTCGGCAAAGGGAGTGGAGATGGTAGAGGGAGCGGGGACAGGGATTGCCAGTGGAACGAGTGGGGAATGTGGAGGGAGCTTGGGAGAGGAAAGGTGTTAGGGTATTGGCTGGGTTGAGTGACCAATTTCACAAACACATTGCACCAAGACAAGGTAACAAATGGGCTGAAATTTACACCCAATTGGGCTGAATTTTACAAAGACGTGGGTTGAAAAATGTTAAATGTATTAAGAGGCACGGATCGAGGCTCGAGAGGCGAAAGGGGCTCGAGGAGCAAAAGGGGCTCGGGGGCTTGGGGGGTTCAAGGTAACAGGGGTTCGGGGGCCTCGAGGTGTACGAGATCTCGAGGGCTCGGGGGGCTGGAGAGCTCCACTGGCTGGAGACCTCGAGGGGCCAGAGACCTCGAACCTCTAGGGGCCAGAGACCTCGAGGGGCCGGAGACATCGAGGGGTGGAGGGCTTTGAGGGGTGGAGGGCTTCGAGATATGGAGGGCTTCGAGGGGGTTGAGGGGTTCGAGATTAGAGAGGTTCGAGGGGTGGAGGGCTTTGAGGTCTGAAGGGCCCCGAGAGGGTTGAGTGGTTCGAGGGGTGGATGAGGTTCGAGGGGTACAAGGGGTCGAGGGCTTCGAAGGGTCGAGGGGTTCAAGATCTTGAGGGGCTCGAGAGCTCAAGGGGATGGAGGGATTCAAGATTAAAGGGGTTCAAGGGGTGGATGAGGTTAGAGGGGTTCGAGGGGTGGATGAGGTTTGAGGGGTTGATGGGGTGGATTAGGTTCGAGGGGGTGGAGGGCTTCGAGGGCTCGAGGGGCTCGAGAGCTCGAGGGGTGAACGGCTTCGAGGGGTGGACGGCTTCGAGGGCTCGAGGGGTGGATGGCTTCGAAGGGTAGAGGGGTTTGTGGGATCAAGGGGCTCGAGAGCTCGAGTGTGTTATAGTAAATCAGGATTGATTTTAATGCTTCTGAAGAAGTGTTGTTGACTAGGCCAGAGTGTTAGTAGGACTATACTTCCTTTTGTATTCTATTTATTCCTGTCTAACAATAGATCATTTTCTAATATTGTTAGACTATTGTTAGAGTAAAAATGGTTATTAAGCTAGAGTTCTACTCATATTCTGTTTCCTTATTGTACTCTATATATTTTTGTGAGCAATACAATAATTGAGGGGTTGACAACTCAAAAATAGTCTTCCTGTCGTCCCTTACTTACAGAGGCGACTCAAATACAGTCTTCCTCAAGTGAAACTAAGTGAGGCTACTACCAAGCGAGGCACTTGAACATGTTTGTATTGACTCAGACTAATTCCTGGTTAGACTCTAATTCTCTAGCCCTCGAACCTTGAACCTCTCCCCTCGAGCCCTAGATTCCTTGAACTGCTCCCCTCAAGCCCTCGAACCTCTTCCCTCGAGCCCTCGAACATCTCCCCTCGATCCCTCGAACCTCATGCCTTAAGCCCTCGAGCCTCATTCCTCGAGCCCTCAAACCTCCTGCCTCTAGCCCTCAAACCACCTACCTCCTGATATTATTATTTTTATTTAAACTCAGGGGTATAATTGTTATTTTATATATTTTGACCAATTTTACCATTGACTTTCGCTGAAAACCACCTCTGGGGACCAAAACTTATCATTTTGAATTTGTTGGGTACTATATAAGGGTTGTTTTGCAAATGGGGATGAAAAGATAGTAAAAGATACTTTGTATGGGAAAAAAATATTTTAGTCTAATGTTGTTTTAAAAACAATTTGAAAGTATAAAACACTAAAATGACCCAACAAAGCATCATTTTACTTCCCTCCCAAATTTTTCCTATTCCCTCCATAACCTTAACCGCAATTTTTCGTGCCCCTCCCACCCCAACACCTCTACCGATTTCCCTTTTCCCTCCATAACCTTAACCCCAAATTTTCCCTCTCTCCACCATAACCCCCTGCAAATTTTTCCCAAAGATATTGTCCATCCCTTCACCATTTAGTTCGAACGATTCTACTTCCCAATCTTGGTCGCAATCCTACTTCCCAAATTTGCTCGAGATTTTGCTTCACAAATTTGGTCCCCATTCTGGTTGGATTTTCGTTCCAGTAAAGCGGGTTACAAAGGCGGCCGGATCTTGGCAAAATACAATACCGCCGAGAGTGTGTACCAATAAGGTATGACTGATTGGTAGTTTGCATCTTTCTCGGGCTTAATGAATAGCTATATTTTGGTGGGTCTCTTAGTTTGTGAGCTTGTATTTTCATTTCTTGGGTTACTAGTGTGGGTAGTGTTTCATGTGGATAGATGATATATTTACAAATAATTTTATAATTTTTGCCTACCGTGTTTTTGCCTCCATAGGAATTTTTACAAACCCTATTTTTGCCGCCATAAAATATGTTCTCGGTTGGTTGTTAGTGTATATCCCATCTTTGGATGTGTTGTATTAAGATTTCCTTATGTTTGATTGACTCATACAAGAGATTGAATGGCGAAACTGAGGAAGAAATTGTTTGACTCCGGTAGTACAAAAGCCATTGAAGAGAATTGTGTTACACTTTCAAAAGCTGACAACTGTAATGACAATAATAAGGAAGTGGATGATGCACCCAAATATTGCTCGGGATCTGAAAAGTCGAGGGAAGAAGAAGAAACTATGTTAAAAGATGACATGAGTGGGAGCTTCGACAAGTTCGAGATGAAAGAATATTGCAAGGGTAGAGGCACAGCCACGTGCGAGTCCATCCTGCTAGAGAAGCAAAAGAAGGCCCTTAAAATATTCTTCGACGATAACTTCGAACCCCTAGTTCTGCCCAGCCGATGGTCAATGTATGTTGGCTATGCCTTTAGACAAAGAATCTGCTTTGGACATGACATAATTGGGAATCAGTCCCGGACCATGTAAAGAAAGATGCATGGGAAGACATTCTCGTAAGTGTGTTCTAATCCTCCATTTTCATCAAATCATGTCAACTTCATCACATTTTGCACTAACAAGTTGTATCTTTGTCCACTAGATTAGCTGGGATATACAAACCAAAATGACTTTCAATGAGATGAATAAGTTCCAAAATAAATGGAAAATTTATGCAGGAGAAAAGTGGAGGAATTGGAAGACTAAGGTGGCGCACAAGTACATCATGCAAAAAAACCTGGTTCTTGTGCATGGAGAGATTATCTCTGGATGGACAAAAATGAGTGGGAGCTATTTATGAAACACAGATCAACTCCTGAATTCAAGGTAATTCCTTGAAAAATATTAATCCGTCATTACTTTGTGAGCATTTTACAAATTGATGATCAAATAGGCATTAAGTGATGCAGCAAAAGTAAGCACCTCATAGAAGGAGTACATCCATCACACGGGCAGTGGAGGGAATCGTAGGGTTGCAATAGAACTCGAGAAGAGGAAAAGAAAGGCTAAAATTGATGAGCTTTTGGATGAAGGTCACAGTGTAGAAGAAGCGGAGCCTTTAGTTCAAATCATGGATTTCAAACCGGACCGCTCGGAGGTGTTCCTTGAAGCTAACTGGGACAAGAAATTATCAACCTACACTAACGACTCTGTTAAAAGAGCAGCCCCCACTATTGTAGCAAAATTCATAATTGATTCTATCTCTATTAATATTCTCAGATGTAATGCATAGTACTGGCTAATATATGTTTTGTTTCCTAGAAATCCCTTTTGGATAAGAAGCAAAAGGGAGATTTGGTTATACAAGGAAAAGAAGATATTCTTATTCAAGTAACGGGTAAGAAGGATCATGGGGGTTGTTAGAGAGGTCGCTCTGCAACGTCCAAGGTGAACGAGGCCCTACCACATATGGCTGTGAGCAGTTACGCATCTAGTCGATGTGGGAGCACAAACACAAACCATCTGAGGAAATCTCAAATTCAAACAAACTACCAATAGATGTCATCGAGCTCAAGGAAAGATTTATTACCTTATTTGAAGCCCAAACAAATTGGCTAGCTGGACAATTGGGTAAAGGTATTCCCCCACACTTGGATGCCTGTAAATTCCTTTCTACATCTTCCACCCCTGCAAATAAGGACAACCGGGTATTCATTCCTTCAGCATCTGGATGTAGTGACCCACAAGGAACCATAGCAGATGACAAGGTATTCCATACCATGAACCTCGTCGTTAGCTCCTTTCTTTCTCTGTGATTTTTAGTTTCTGGATTTCCATTTCCTGTCAAAATGATTTTGTGGGGATACATTGACTACTATCACGTTCATTTTGGATGTTGGTAGTTTGGGCCTACTTATATCTTCATCTTGTTCTTTCCCACGTAAACTGAGAAAATGTATCTTTGCCAATATATTTTTATTTGATAGACAGTTTATGGCAGATGAACGCTGAAAGCTGCAGCGCGATCCAGCTCTCAGTCTCAGCTGAAAACTGAAAGCTGCAGCTCGCTGCAGCCTTCAGCAGCTACATGTAGACATCATTTCTTGTTATAATCTATTGATTGCACTTACGAAATTATTTAATTTTGTTTACTTAATAACACATAATTATTTTCCAACCGATGTATTTCCCCAATCTCTGAGTTTATTTCTCAGAAAGGAAAAAGTGTTGCCTATATGTTTTGAACCATAATGGAGAAAGGGATGTAGCTGCATTTGGTATCTTGTTTCCAAAGGACATGGAAACGGACCTACCCATCAAGTGGGAGCGAGTAAATATTCGTGGACCTGTGATCATTCCGAAGGCAACTTTGCCGATTGAACACAAAGAATTTGAGTTTGTCACTGAGGCCATTGGATATAACATTCTCTGGCCGGGAAAGCTGATAAGTGTCATTGGGCAAGAGGATGATGAGGTGTGATAATTGTATTCCTCTTCTTATCGAATCATATATATCTTTCTAGAAATTAATAAAACATAATATGTTGTTCATCTGCTTATGTAGGAGAACGAGCAGCAACCGCCTTTGCAAGAATTGGTAGTTGACGAAGTTGGAAGTCCTCAAATAAACCTCACACCGAAACTTTCCAAGGACACTACACAGGTTAAAAAAATAAGCATATTAACTGGCTATGACATCCAAATGCATATTATTAACACACTATCCCTTACAGGAGGCGGTGGCTAAGGAAGATACTCCGCATGGAGAGGTGGTTGCTCGATTGGTAAAAGGAGAGGTACATACCCCTTAGACTATTTCATTCCGACCGATTTTTTACAATGCATGACTAACATTTTACCCATTAGCAAGTTCCAAAAGGAAATACTACATCAACAGAGAATGGGCAACCAAATCCTCCCATGTCAATTTCTAACCAGTACATATTTGTGAGAACCCATGTTATATACAACTACTGGTCAACTAACATCATTAGAATCTCAATGTAATTAGGGGGTCACGGAAGACCAAGAATGCATCGCTGCTGTTCAACAGATTAATGATGCTTTAAGGCTATCTACACAAATATGTGGACCAAACAAAGTCTTCCACATAAATTTCAACGCGGAGGTGTTTGGATCAGAAGAAGTCTACACATCCATATTTATTGACATGCTAAGACGATTCATGAGCAGCTTGGACGTAGAAGATGAAATGGAGTGGATCAGTGGGTGCCAACTTGATATATGGGCATCGTAAGAATTGCATGGTTACATTATTTATAGATAGATGTATCATCATATTTGTTTCACTTACAATATTATTTTGCAAGATACCTTTGTGATGGGGTGGTTCATGGAGGCCACGTCCAATTTATTTTGGCCTCTTCAAAGTCAATGGCTCAAAAGGCAAATCAAAGGGTGGAATTGACTGCGGGCGAGGTTTTGGCTGTCATGTGCCGCACTCAAGTGAGGCTGTACGTCTTCCCGTACAATCGAGAGTAAGTTTCATTTGTTTTCTGAGTTGCTAGTCCCAGCCACATGGAAGCAATAGCAACCATATACTGTGATTTCATTTTCAAAATATATTTTAAGTATTTTGGTGTTTCCTTTTTTTCAGGGACCATTGGTTTTTGCTCGTACTCGTACCGGAAATCGATCGAGTATATTGCATCGACTCAATGACTGGGGGAATTTGCAAATGCAATAGGTCATGCCTTAAATTGATTCATTTTTAAGTGGAACACATTCATGTCATTCCTTTAACTTCAATGTTTTACAAAAATGTTTGTTCAGGTAAATGTGTTCTTGTACGTTTCTCACTTTCTTGGCTCTATTATTTACAATTAATGTTAATTAATATATTTTCATATATTGTGTGAACCCCAATTTCTGAAAATATTTTTTAATATGTTGACATAAATATATTTTCATCGATCGTATGATTACAACAAAATATCGATGGTTCAATTCCGACCAAAATAGCTCCTACCCTTTGAACTATACATGGAATGTCATAAACATCAATGTACGTATTATCCCATAACGTCATATTTCATCTGTCATTTTCATGTTCGTAATCGTTTCAACAAATTCTCTTTTACATCAGCACAAGATACAAAGTATTACTCGGGAGTGTGGATACCATTGCATGTATTACATGGAAAAAATTATTAGCATGTGCATGGCACTGACATTATTCTGGTACGTTTTCCTACATTGCTTTTATGTATATGTTATTCTCTCACATCTGTATCCTTTTCTTAATATGTGATTTAATACATTGTTTCAGCAATTTCCAGAAGATTACAGTCCACTGGGGAGCGATAAACTGTGGAGAATTGCTCTGAAATGGGTTTGTGTTCTCGCAAAATGTACTCTGCCAAAATGCATATATCAATTGAATGTCATATAGGAACTTGCCTCCATCATCGGATAGTGGTTAGTATTATCTCTTATGAGAAAGGTAATTGACCTTCACTTTTGATACTCATCAACTACGTGATGAGGGGGGTTCCGGTATCTTAGGCCACTAAGAAACACGTTGCTCTTCTTTTGTTAATAAAAAATTATAGTTCATCGAACTCAATGCTTTTTTTAACCTACTTCTTGTCTATGCGTCATAGTTGCTCACAATTTGAACTATTTTTATTCGTGCACCGTTCTGTTACTACGCACAACAAATAATCGGTACCATCCTTGAAAAATAATGCACCGGGTAGGAAAACAAGCGTAAAAATGAAACTGGTTGCGTGAAGATGAACTAAAAGAGCGGCAGTGCACCGCAGCTTACAGTGACCACAATAGTTAGCCACATTTAACACGCAGCTCCCGGGAGAATTTTTTCGACCCCTGGGAGAATGATGTGGCAAAGGGTTGGTATATAGTGAATCTTTTCGACCCCCGGGAGAATGATGTGGCACAAGGGTTGGTATATATGGACAAGTGGGACCGGCGTGATGACATTTTATTTGCTCTATTTAATTAGAATATTTGCTTTCCTTAGTTTTCTTTCTTTAAATAAGGCATTTTCCTTTTCCTGAGGATATTTAATTTCCTTTCATTTTTCTCTTAGAAGACTTAGTTTCTTTTTCCCTTTTCCCTTAGGAGATTTAGTTTCATTTTCCCTTTCTCATTAGGAGATTTAGCATCCTATAAATATAGGAGGCATTCTTTTGTAATTTTAATGCTAGTTTTGATTATGATTATTAAAACTCAATATTTATGATCTAGAATGTTGGTATTAGAGCAAACCAAAAGAACACCTGGTGGTCGAAACTTCAACAAGGGTTTTGAGTTTTTGCTTGAATTAATCTTTTTTTGATTTTTAGATTTATAAACTCTTTCGTGTCGTATTTTAACTGTGTTTGTTGGATCTTTCTTAGCATGAGGATTGAATCTAAAGTTGAAGGACGTCGAAGGGTCCGAGACTTAGAATACTTCGGTATAACTATCTACATGCACCTTCATCAATCGAGTCAGGAGGACGTCGAGGGGTCTGAGCGTTAACAAGTATTATCCACCTTCACCTCCTGGTCAATTTCGTAGTTTTTAGGTAGCTTAAACATTTTATGTGCTTGTGATATTTTGTTTCCACTCTTCTGAAAATTATTGCATGCTCATAATCCTATTTGTTTTCTTTATCGTTCTTTGATTCGGTGCTCTTGAATTGTTCGTCAATTCTTGATTACTCCTTATTAAAAAAATAGATTCTTATGCCATTTTCAATACATATAGAGTCATGTTCTTGATCCTTACGATCTTGAATACCTCGAAGTTCATTTGAATCAAGAGAAAGTTATTGTAGTTTTCTTATTCCAAGTTTTTCATAGGCGATTTTTGTTCCGAAAAGTTTTGAAAATTAAAAAAAAGGTAGCATATTTTTACGTTTCAAAATTGTAAATTAGAGTTTTAAAATTTGAAATTTGGGGCAGATTTCCAATTTTCAAAAGTTTGGGGGCAGATTTGCAATTTCCAAAGATTTTGGGAACTGTGGTCAAAACGTTTTCTGGGGGAATAAGATTCTGATTGTGAGTGTTTTTTATAGTACAAAAAAATTGAATTTGTGGCTGAAAAATAAGGAAAGAAAAAGGAAATCTGATTTGAAAAAGGAAAATAAAAGTCAAAATCCTAATCGGAAGAGGAAAAGAAAATAAAAGTCAATTGAGAGAGATGTTTTGACCTGAATTTTTAACTTGGGGGCATGTAAGTCATTACAATCCTTTACCACACGTGATTTCATTTGAGTTCCAATTCCAATTTATTTTTGGACAAGTTTCTGTAATTTTCGGAACCTATTTGTCACCTATATAAAGCCTTCTTATTTTGATCATAACTTCTTCATTACAGCTCCAATTTATTCCATTCAAATTGCATTTTGTTAATTATTCTTTTTAGAATTTTTAATTCTAGATCATAGAGCCCAATTTTGAGTTTATATGTTTTGAAATAAGTTCTGCAGTACTCATATCCATATTTTGCTTTGAATTGCGGTGAATTGATCAATTTCCCTTACATTAGCCTTTTCCTTGTGAGTTGTGAGTGTTATAAACTTGGTGAGTGACCTTACTAAACAAAGGGGAAGGGGGAACATTTATTACTAATCAATTTTTTCTTCTTAGCAGGGATGGCGGACGATCCATTTGTTTCGTCATTTGTTGGCAGTCCCAACAATCGACCTATAATGAATATCCTGAATTCCTTAATAAATGATGTTAAGAGAATTTTTAGAAAGGTAGACGAGTTTTAAAATCCTATGCTACCTCGTTCTGCAAGACAAGTTGAATCTTCTCATAACATCAAAGGTTTGAAGTATGTTATTCCTAGATTTGATGGTCGACACAATCCTGTGAAATACTTGGATTGGGAGAGGAAGATCAAGAACTTATTTGATCTTTACAACTACCGTAAGAAAGAGAAGGTCAAGCTCGCACAGAATTCTTTTATCCATTATGCCATAGAATGGTGGGAGGATTTGAAAGAATAAAGACATCTTGCTGGTAAAAGACCTATCTCCACCTGGGAGAGAATGAAAACCAAGCTTAGATTATATCATGTTACACGAACATATTTGATGGAGCAATATTCATATATCAGAAATATGAAGCAAGGAAACCACATTGTAGATGAATACTGTCAAGATCTTGAATTAGCAATTAGAAGAGTTAGCATGAGAGAAATTATGCATTTATAAAGAATCGGTTCATTGAAGGTTTAAGAGAAAATATGGATGTTTCGGTAAATCTCCAACATTATGTTTTCATTAGAGATTTAATGGTCAAGGCTAGGTTGGTTGAATCGACATTAAGGCCCAAAGAAAGCTCTAATTTCATATATGATAGTCAAAGGCAAGTCTATGATTCCAGAAGTCCAATTTCGACCAGGGTGGTAGGAATTCGAACATGGGTAGCTAAGGAAATCCTAATTCGACCAAAACCTACTCAAATCCACTATTTGAACCCACCAATCAAAGTATGATCGCAATCAATCAGTCTCTTAGCTAAGATACAGGTAAATCAATTTTTAGTTTGTCAGATACAGTTTCTTCTAACACTCCTACATATTTTCATTGTAATGAACGAGGACATGTTCATAATAATTGTCCCCATGAATGAATACTAACAACATTGGAGGAGGAGGAAGATGATGATATGCCTACACAGTAAGACGCCGAAGAAGAAAAAATAAATGATGAAACCATCATTGTTGATAGAAGTGAGCAAGGTCCTAAAACATAGAAGTTTTTTAGGTGTATTCCATAGAAGTTTCCAAAATTACTCCCCCACAAGGAGAAAGTAATTTCGACCAAAATAGTGTCAATTCCGCCAAAAAGACAGTAAATGTCACAATACACTTTTATCAATCAAATGTACAACCTTTTGAGTTCATACTCTTTGCTTGCAAGCTAATTCCATTGTTGCTTAACACTGAGGGCTAGTTGAGTGTCAATAACCTTGTGATTTGATCATGAGGGCTAGTTAGAGAGAAAGTCAAGATTAGGCGTACCTCGAGGGCTAGACACCTGAATTTCGTGCAGCGCTGTAAGGGTTTGCTAGTTCCCCTATTTTGTCAAAGATATTAATTTTGCAGTCTAGCATCTTTACATGGGGATTCATATCAGTTAGTATCAGTGCAACAGAAATGAAAATTCGTCCCCAAATTTTCCAGCGCGTAATTGTCCAAATTTTTCCTCGTGTAAAAGCGACGAAGAGGGCGCGTCTAGTCTTCGGGGCTGCCTTGAAGTCAAGCACTTCTTCCCCCCGAGATCTAGTTAGAAATGGTGTCGTCAGTGCCGGTTTGAAGCCATGCAAGTATTTAGGGTTTCAAGTGCTTTTCCATTTCGAGGTCGAGTTTGGTGACGATGAACGTGGTTATGACGTTCTCAAAACTTCCAGGGTCAATGAAAAAGTTGCAAACTATATGGCTAATGGTACATGGATATTGGAAGATGTTGTGGTGAAGCCACCCATCCTCGCGACTTGAAGGGGTAAGAAATTGTTTTCGGACTACAAGCGCATGACCCACGTCTCCCGTGACTTCCTTGATCTCTTTCTCGACCTCCACATTATCATCATAAATTGGTTCACTAAATAAATATTGCTCTACTTTATCAATCTCCTCCCCGGCTTCCACATCATCATCATAAATATCATATATTGGTTCACCAAATAAGCCTTGCTCAACTTCCTTAATCTCCTCCCCATCGTACATCGTCTCATCATACTTTAGGATAACCAACGGGGACGCTGACTCCCCACACTAATTTTCCAGAGATGCATCACACGAGTGCATCACCTAGACGTGTCTACCGAAATTCTGGGCCAACAGGTTGTCGTGGTCATTTTTTATGGTCGGTCGTGCTTCAGGACACTTTTGATGAAGCACTTCAATGGAGCATGTTAAGGCCTCCACTTGTAGACATAATCCTACAATTTCTTTACGCCTATAAATGTATTCCAGATCAGTATCACAATTGGGGATGCCTCCACGAGATTGACAACACACCATGGCGGGGATCAGAATGGCTCTGATACCAACTGATGTAGCATGTAATATAGGAAAGATGAAACACCAAATGTTGAGTTTTATTAATCAAAATAAAAAAAACATGAAAATTGCATAAGAATGCCTCTTATATTTATAGGATGCTAAATCTCCTAGTGAGAAAGGGAAAATGAAACTAAACCTCCTAAGGGAAAAGGGAAAGGAAACTAAGTCTTCTAAGAGAAAGGGAAAAGGAAATTAAATATCATAATTAAAAGAAAAATGCCTTAATTAAAGAAAGAAAACTAGTTTACCAGATTAAGGGAAGCAAATATTCTAATTAAATGGAGCAAATAAAATGTCATCACGCCGGTCTCAATTGTCCATATATACCAACCCTTATGCCACATCATCAAGCTTTAAAGAAAATTAATAACATTAAAAAACACATTCAATGCTCCATAAATGCACAATAGTAAAGGCATTAAATAGGCTACAATATGTTCTTAAGACATGGGCTTGGAAGCCTTGGTCAATTGCTCCCAAGAACTAGAAAATTTAGCTACTCAAACCCATGCTAATTAAAAACAACAATTCAAACATAAAAGCAAAGATGAAACAAGATTAAAAAAGAGAGAAAAACCTAGGGTTTGCTGGAAAAAGTCGGGAAGAAGAGAAGTGAGGAAAGAGAAGAGATAAGTCCTATTTATAGTACAAGAAAAAGAAGATGCATTTCTGGTCACCTATTGGTCGCGAGTCACATCAAGGTCCACCGTGACTCACGAGGGGTTCCTCAAATAGAACATATTTTGTTCTTCTTTTCTTCTAACCCTCAATCCATTACACAATCCTCCGACTCTTCAATTCTTCAAGTCTTTAAATCTTCAAAGCTAATTTTCAAATATTCAAAGTCTTCAAAAGATGATCTTCAATGGCCTCCGGTCTTCAATTGTCAATGTTCTTTCCTTGTCACAATAAATTCACTTAAAAAAGGTAAACGAGTGTAAAGTTGATCTTACCTCTCCTAAGAGAATTTCAAGGTAAAACACAAGCTCTTGATAGCAAAAGATTGTAAAAGAGATCCCAAAAAGTCCCAAAATATGCACATAAAATGGATACATCAAACCTCTGCCCACTTAAACCTTACTCGCCCTCGAGTAATAAAAGATTCAAGCACACGAAGGAATTCAGGTATCCACATCCTAACTAATATTCTCCCAAATTAATAACTCACAAAACTCTTAATATCACACATCCCAGAGTTAAGATCAAATGAGAAGTTACCCACAACCCCCATTTCTAAATCTACCAAAACTATATCAACCTATCAATTCATTGATATCAATTAAAACATTTCTAAATCCCAAATTGACAATCCCAAATCCAATGGCACAAAGTGAAGTCAAACACATACTTCACTTTATACCAATATATCATCCTAAGAATGAAGTATATCAATAATCAAGAATTTCATCACTTAATTCGTTTTACCCGCTAAATTACCCAATCCCAAGAGATTTCAAGATGTTGAGCTACCCGATCCATCCAAATGGCAACCGCAACCTTATGACTCCAACGCCGGCAAATGAGTGAAATTGTAGCATTTTTTTCTTTTCTCTCTATTTCTCTAATTTTGCCTAGGGGCCCTTTCGGGTTTTCATCCGAGCCATACATCATATTTCTTTGGCTCACATCTCACCTTTTTCCGTACATTTAGACTCTAATTTTTCCTAGGTCGCCCTTTCATTTTTTCGACCTATCCGAACCCCCAATGTTTCCTAAGTTTCCCTCTCGGGTTATCACTTAGCGGGATTCTTTTTGTTTTTTATTTTTTGTTTCTTTTTATTTTTTTCCAAAATTTTCAAACTTTCATGTATTTCCAATCAAAAAGTAGCAAAAATCTTTTGCATGTCAAAGCTAGGAGAATCCAAGTACATCAAGTGAAAAACATCCCAAAAAAAAATCAAAGCATCCAAAATCTAAAGAGCAAATCCAAAGCAAAGCAGTAAATCGAGAAAAATGATGCGATGTGGAAAAAATTCTCTCTCTGAAAATTAAGCACTATTCTCTCTCTGAAAAACAACGCCCTCTTTCTGCCTAACGGCTTTATCGCCACCGTCCTCCGCCCTACCATGCGGCGCCTGAGCCATGGATCAGGGAAAAACCTTCCTTCGCCCAAGCTTTGAAACAATCCCATCAATCAGCCACCCCAGATTCACCAGAACTCCATCCACATTTCAATTACAAAGGTGAATTAGCGGTTTTATACCCAGAAGAAGAAGTGGACATCCTGGCTGCTCCATTCTCAAAAGCTCTGGTTGGAAAATTCAGTCGCGATCGCCCCACAATGGATTTCCTCAGAAATCAGATCAAGACTATTGGCTTCAAGGGCGATTGCACCTATCGGCGATAGACTCTAGGCACATCAGAATAACCTTCGACATCGATGAGGACTACCATCGCTGCTGGCTCAAACGCACCTGGTCCATGGGAGGAGCTATTATGTGCATCATCAAATAGACGAAACATTTCGACTACGATGAAGAATCTGCTCTAGCACCGGTATGGCTCACCATGGAATTTCCCCCGGTATACTTCTTTCACCCTAAAGGTATAACAGATTTGGGAAATTCTTTAGGAGAGCTTCTTTTTACTGATGCACCTACTAAGAACTTAACCAGGCCCTCCACAATTAGACTTTGTGTGGAAATGGATGTTTCAAAGCCAAGACCAAACAAGATAAGGCTAGGTTTAATAGCACATAACAAATCCTATGCCATTTCCTACGAAGACTTCCCTCAGTACTGTAAGAAGTGCCTAAAGCTGGGTCATAGTGAATCCTATTGTAAAAGGGATCAAGGGATGAGGAATTTTAAGGAACCCTTAGGCTCAGGAATCCAGAATACCATTAAGGTTACTGATCCTAAACATCCTGAGGCAGCTTTGTCAAAGGAAATCAGAAACCTACAAAAGAATAATAAGGGAAGAAATCAGGAAACAACTAGGATGTATCAACCTAAGCAGAACCAAAACCTGCAGAAAATGGTCACCCCTACCACAGTGGCCTCTATTCAAAGTGAGCAAAACAAAGCATCCTCATCTGGCAATAGATTCACTGTACTAGAGGAAATAACTTCAGATGAACATCATAAACAAGGTTTACCACATGGCGAAGGAAAAGTCCTAGGCCCTAACCCCCTAATGGTAGCAGAATCAACTCCTCTACAGGTGAACCAACCAGAAAAAGGCTCCCAGTTAACACAGGATTCCCCCCACAAAATGCCTAACATTGACACAACAGATGCTACTTTGGAAATCATCTCCATTGAAGATCTGGAGGAGGAAGGATATGAATCCAGAGGTTACAACACAGCCCCTTCCTCTCCCCTGCAAAAGAATATCCTTTGCACATCCTTTACTGATGATATACTATGTACTAGAGCTAGGACTCCATTAAACTCTGATATATTTTTACATGATCGTTTCTCCTGGACCCCTAACATTGAAACCACTCCAGTTGTACATAGTAAGCAAACAATGATATCACAGGAGAAGGAGAAGCAGGGAATCACAGTATCCCCAAGAGACTCCGAGAAAGTAAGCAATCGAGACATTCAGCAGGAAGGGGAAACATTGCAACTAACCACGGAGCAAACGGATCCAGAGGAGCAAACATTGAATCCAGAGGAGCAAACACAATCACAGGTTACCCTCCCCAAAAGGAGCTCCAGGTTAGCTTTAAAATCCAAAGTTTCCAATGACAGTTAAATGTATGATTTGGAATGTAAGGGGAGTATCAACATCAGTGTTGAGGTTAAAACATTTGTCTAGGATACATAAACTGTATCTTTTAGTCATAATTGAACCCAAAGGAAACTTAAACCAATTAGACATGTATAAAAAGATGTTCTCCTTCAGGCATCACCTAGGAATGATACACAATAAGATATGGATAATGTTTTCAAATAGGATTGCCATAAATCTTTTAGAAATCCATAATCACTACATACATGTGGAGATAGATATAAAAAAACTGGGATAAGAAATTTAATTCTTTTTTCATTTATGCTCCACACAGTAGGGAAGATAGGCTCAAGGTTTATACAGATTTAGCTGCTAAAATAGATAGCTCCCCAACCCTGCTAGGAGGAGATTTTAATGTCATAAGATCAGTGTGGGAATACTCTGGCCCTAGTTCCCCAAAATTAGATTCAATCTTAGACTTTGTATCTTTCATAAATGAAGTTCAGGTAGATGATTTAAACAATGTTGGTAATCTACTAACATGGACTAACCACAGATCTTTCAATCCAACCTCCAAAAGATTGGATAGGATAATGGGAAACACCAGTTTTTTTTTAATTCATTCAACCATTCCACTGTTCAAATCTTAAGTAGAACAACTTCAGACCACTCCCCAATGCTGTTAGAAATATCAAACTCAGATATCACAACCCCTAGACCATTCAGATTTCAGGAAATGTGGCTTAACTGAATTGAATTTAGGGACTTGGTCTTAGATAGTTGGACTCAGCCTATTCAGGAACAAGGTCTAGTTGGTTTCTCATTCAAACTGAAAAGACTTAAAGCTGATATAAAAACATGGAACAAGCTGGTTTTTGGAAATGTATATGAAAACTTAACAAAATCAGAAAAGGAAGTTGCTGAGTTGGAATTAAGATATGACTCAACTCATACTCTTCAGGATAGAATTGAATTGAATAAGGCCAAGGCTAGACTAACTAGACATCTAGTTGAACAAAATCTCTTCCTAACACAAAAGACTATGATGAAATGGCTTAAAGATGGAGACCTAAACTCTAAATATTTTCATAAATCCATAACTGAAAATCAGGCTAGATTATCAATCATGAAGATTCAGGACCAGGAAGGAAACTGGTTGAACTCTCCAGCTCAAATTAGTGATGCAGCAGTAAATGTTTTCAAAAACCTGCTGTCTGATGAAAATGAAGACCCAACTGGTCAGTGCATATCATTTCTAACAAAAGAAATACACCCTTCCATCTCTGAACATGATAACATTAATTTGTTAAGGCCTATAACTTTGGAGGAGGTAAAAACAGTTGTATTTGATCTTTCTCCAGATGCTGCTCCAGGGCCTGATGGTTTTCTAGGCATGTTCTATAGGAAATTTTGGGATATAATTAATTAGGATGTCTTATCTGCAGTGCTAGAATATCAAGTTGGGATCCCAATTCCTAAATCGGTAGCAAGCACCCTGATAGTCTTAATACCAAAAACAAAGACTCCAAAGTCATTTAGTGTATTCAGACCAATAAACCTGTCTAACTTCATTAATAAATTGATGTCTAAGATTATGGTTGAAAGGATTAAACCATTAATGAACTCAGTAATATCAGAGGAACAATCAGCCTTCTTGAAAGATAGGGATATAGCAGATAACATCTTAATGATGAAGGAAGCGGTTAGAATGCTGGACAAAAAGAATGAATCACTAAATCTTATTCTGAAGTTGGATATGATGAAGGTTTTTGACTGGGTTTCTTGGTCAACCATCAACACTCTCTTATTAAGATTGGGATTCCATAGACACATAGTTAAAATCATCATTAACAACATTAATTCAACCTGGTTTTCTGTCTTAATTAATGGATCACCTTGTGGGTTCTTTAAGCCATCTAGAGGGTTGAAACAAGGAGATCCTTTATCTCCTTTCCTCTTCAACATATTGATAGAACTTCTAACAAGAAACCTTTGGATTCAGTTTCAAAATGGGAACATTAGGCAGTTTCGAACACCAGGGGCAGCAAACAATCTAAATGAACTTTCCTTTGCTGATGAAACAGTGGTGTTCCTAAAAGGAACCACTAAATCCATTAAAAATATGATGACATTTCTGGAAATTTTTCAAAAGGCCACTGGCCAAAAAATAAATTTTCAAAAAAGTGCTTACTATGCTGGAAAGTTAAGCAGAAGTAAGGAAAAAGAACTAAAGGACATAACTGGCATGCAAAAAGGGGATTTACCATTTTCCTACCTAGGAGTTACAGTTTACAGAGGTAGAAAACTTAATAAACACTTCAAAACCCTAATTGACATGATAAACACAAAAATCAGTAATTGGAAAAACCAGTGGCTCTCAGGGGGGGAAAGATCATATTGATAAACCATGTTTTGACATCTATACCTCAACACACATGGGCTGTCACTGCACCCACTAAATACACAGTCCAAAAATTTAGATCTATCTTTAGCAACTTCCTATGGGGGACTTCTGAACATGGACTGAACAAACATTGGGTTTCATGGGATAGATTATCATACCCACTGGCTGAAAAAGGCTTAGGAATAAGGCACATCCAAGCAATAATTGACTCTTTTTCTATTAAAATCTGGTGGAAGCGTCAAATTGGCCAATCCCCTTGGGCAAAATTCATGTGGTCTTTACCAGATAATGCTAGGAAATCGGAAACATGGACAAGGTTCAGAAAAATTAATGACATAGCAGAAGCTAACTCAAAGGTGATCATTGAGAATGGACGTTCGAACTTCTGGATAGCCAACTGGCTTGGCTCGGGTCCTCTGATCAACCAAGTTGATGAATATCAGGTACAAGCAAACTTTCCATTCCTTACTGTTTCTGAATTTCAAAGGAACAAAGGTCATTACCTCCCAAAACTTACAGGTTTATTCAATCCTGACATAAATTTTGAGCTTCTAAAGGACATGACCCTAACAGATAAAGTGGATTACATGATATGGAAACCTGATATTCAGGGTTCCTTTACAATCAAATCTGCATATCAAGTACTAAGACCAAAAAATCCTGAATTTGAGATTTTTTTAAAAATTTGGATCAGGACTATACCTATGAAAATCAGTTTTTTCATGTGGAAAATGACTTTATGTGCTCTACCATTCGCTGATGTCTTAATGTCAACCGGTTTACATTTACCATCCAAGTGCACAGAGTGTGATAGCATAGATTCCTTATCCCATTTTTTAATTCTTGTCCTACAGCAACGTTTTTATGGAACAAATTGCATGAGGCTTTACACATCCCAGCTAGATCTTTCAGTAACATTAGGGACAGATTGGTTTTTTACTGGTCTCTCAAACACTCATCATCGGCTAATTGCTCTATAATGAATATTCTGCCATGCCTAGTATGCTGGGAGTTGTGGAAAGCCAGAAATAAAATGATTCATGAAAATAAAAAAAGCCATGCACCCGTGATCTGGAAATGCATATCTAATCTATGCTCACTGATATACTCGATTCATCCACTAGATATTTGCCACTCGAACTTCCATCTCATTAACAATGGATTACTGCCTAATCTTACAAGGAGAAGAACAACTAGGCTGTACTTAATAAAGTGGAAACCTCCGGATATAGGCCTCAAAGTAAACTGCGATGCAGCAATACATGGCGATAACGTAGGTCTAGGATGTGTTATAAGGGATGCAAATAAAAGGATTACATATGTTGTATCATTTTTCATGACCACAGATAATGCCTATTTCTCCTCCTATATTGCAGTGCTCCGAGCTAAAATGATGTCTATCTGGAAAGGACTACAAGTGGCGGCGGGAAGGATGGAGCATCTTCATATTCAATCGGATTGTTTTGCGGCAATAAGAATCATCCAGGGGCAGCCTTGCCCTTGGCTACTCAGGCTAATCCTGCAGCAGATAAAGTCAGCCACTGCACGGTTCCATCACGTTTGTTTTAGCCACATTCACAAAGAAGGTAATCAAACATCGGACTTTCTGGCTAAATTAGCAATCAGAAATGGAAGCTCCTCACAGTTTGAAGAATTGCTCACATCACAGCGTCTTCTCTTCCTCAACCGTAGGGAAACTCTATTCTCTTAATAGTCTGGCCTTCGTGAGCTTCACACAGGGGGTGGAGGGCTTACAGAAGGAATCACTATCAAGAGCATAGATTTAACATTAGCTTTAGTCTATCTTAGGATCTGGCCTTCTCAGTCTTGTATCGTTATTTCAAATTTTGGGTGTGGGAGCCCTAATCAATATCCTCGCTCACTATTGAGTGTTTTACGCAAAATAAAAGCAAAGCAGTAAAAGTAGTACTACCCCTCCCCACACTTACAACGCTAGACTACCCTCAATGTAGTCAAAACAGGGCAAAAATATACGAATCAAAGCATATAGGGTGTACAACAATAAGCTCACAATCAGGAGTGAGATGACTTGGCACCATCCTTATCGTCCATATCATATGTCTGTTGATACTGCTCCATTCAGCCTGTGTTCCTCTGATGCCTCTTTCTCCGCCTCGCTGCTCTACTAGAATCAGAGCCTAGGGTACAACCAGCCTGCGACTACAGCTCTAAAATCCTAGACGAGAGGTACTCAATCTCCTTGTCCATCTCCATAAGGCTCCAGGAGATGAATAGGTTGTGCTTAACCTGTTCGCAGTTGTACTGATCCTACCTGCGGAAATGCTCATCCTGCCTGCTGAAACCATCTTGAATTTTCTGCATCATGTGCTCATAAAAATTAGGTGGAGGCTGGGTAAAATGAGGTTGCACATGATCCTCCTGCATAGGCTCGGTCTCTAGTGGAGGCGGTGGAAGATCCTGCTCACCTTGCAGCCTAGTGGATGGTGATGCACCCTCATCAGTTGGAGCTTGACGTGGGGGTATGTTCTTGAGCTCTCGCTCAAAATCCTCCCTACAAAAAGTGGAAGCCTGGATGGCTAAATTCTCCAAAGGTGTATCAAACTCCAACTTGGTCCTGTTGCACTTAGGAAGTGTCATAAAGATGACATTCCTCACCCCATATTTCCAATTGTATAATCCTGGGATCTGTGTGGTGCCGATCATGCCGAATCATCCCAACATCTCTATAGTGATGAGGTAAGAGGTATGTTTCCCCAAGCATTGGAAGCTAGCCGGTACAACTAATCCCAAGTGATCCACTAAGAGTGTAACTATGCCTCCTACACTGATCTTACCCTTTGGCTTCTCAACCAACTCAACAACCCTCTTCATCTATAACTCAGCCCAGACTCCTTATCCCAACCCCTCACTTGTCAGATGCCATAGGAAATGAATATCACTGTCTGGTATGTTCATCGGCTCTGATAAACATAACATTGTGCCTGCTAAGAACCTGTGCATAAAATGGAGTGCAGGATGGATGATGACACTACTCTTGTCATGGGAGTTCCTCCACCTCCTATTAATTCTCCTCCTAAATAACATAGCTTCCTCGACAGGGCGCTCTTAGGCTATTGGGTCCAACCTTTCCTGGATCTCTGTTATCTCCCACCCAAAGGCTGCCTTGACATCCGAGACTGTCATCTTCACCCAGATGGAAACAAATGTATCTCTCGCAGGGCTCACCGTCTCTTATATTACATATCCTGACACTGGATAGGAATTTTAGCATGTAGCATAGGTAAGAGGGGGTACTCTTGCCCATGAAACCCTCCAATCCTCCTTTAGCGAGGAGGCAGTGAACCGGCTCCAGCAGCCTGAGAGTATCAAGTGTTTTCTGGTCAATAAAGCTCATTTCCATCAGCTTGTGGGTAGCTAAGACGTCCCACCTACCCATGTAGAACCCTGTGATCTAGGTCAAACCCATGTACCAGTCAGGAGGATAAGGTACAGGGTTCAGCTCCGGAGCTGGTGGTGGGGGTGGGGTGGAGGTGGGGGTGGGGGTGGAGCGGCGCGTGCACCTCGGGGAGGAGCCTTAGGTCTCTTGATAGGGGCCATGTCTAAAAACCACAAAAAAACATGTCAAATGCACAAGAATATATGTAATATTTTGGAATCCAAATTATTTCAAAACTAGTTTAGCTAACCTCGACATTTCCAAAATGCTAATACTTAAGTCCAAGCAAAACTAGTTTAAGCATCATCCATAATTACATAAAAAGTTCATGTCACTTTTAACATGTCAACACTTTAAAGTTCATTAGGGTTGTCCCATAGTTAAATATCCCATATACTATATTCAATTAACACAATTATGCCTAACTAGTTTAGCTATCATTAACAGGTTCAAAATGCTAACTTTCAAATCCCATAGCTAAACTACCTTAAGAACAGCCACAATTGCGTATAAATATCAACTATGCCCAACAAGACAATATGCCCAAATCCATAGCCTAAGCCATAACCAAATTAAACATTTACAACTCTGAGATTAAGACACGGCTAGATAACTCATGCATTCACTTATGTTTTTGACCAATTAAGTCAAAATCCCATATCAACTTGGGAAAATCAGCATGAGCATAGTGTTATCCCGCAACCAAAATCCCATATCAACAAAGGTTCTTAACCACAAAAATCTACAAAGTTCCAACAATCCCAATTCATAAAGTATCACATACAATCCACACAATATCCAATAGAATCAATCATATAACATAAATCATAATTCAATCACAAGAAAGTGAGGGAATGTACCACTTAGATGCTTAGGGAGAAGAAGGACTCAAGCCCACAAGCATTTTTGAACTAGGATGCTAAAAATCATAAAACCCCCAAATTCTAGGGTTTTGTATTCTCAAACAAAATGGGTAGATTTATGGGTGTAAATGGAAGATTGAGAGGGTAGGAAGGATGGAGTAGGTGTTTCTGGTGACTTGGTGGTTGGATTTTAGTGGAGGATTGGTGGAGAGATGGTGGGAGCATGGAGGAGATGAGCGGGTGTGGAATGGATGAAATGGCAGGGTTTTGTTCTACCCATTTTAAAAAGGGCTAGGAATGTGAGTTGCAAGTCGCAATGAATTGGTCACAACTCGCGACAGAGGATTTCAACCGCCAGTCAAGTCAGCATATGGTAGCGAGTCACAATGGGACTGTTGCGGCTCGCGATATCTTAAACCTAAGAGGCCATATTTTTTTAAATTGTTCCTAACTTGGTAACGTGTCACGACCAAACCATCATGGATCGCGATGGTCCATTTTGAGTCATGAAATCTTGAGCCTGAGAGCTCACATTTTGTGAGAAATCCCTAATCTTGTCGCGAGTCGCGATGTAACGTTCGCGGCTACACATGCCCAGTACTTAGAAAAAATTTCTATGTTACCAAATGTCCAAGCTTTTCCTTCCTTTCTCATTGCTTTCCTTTCTGCATGAGTCCATCTCAAGCTCTTCAAATCACTATAAAATCATGGAGAAACACACCGTAAAAAGAACAAAGAAAAATAATGAAACTAACGATAAAAACTCAAATTTAAACATCAGTTGAAAGTCACGAATGATGATCCAGATGATCAAAACCAAGTTTATTTAACGTCGTTGGCATGACTTACTCCCCTCCTTGGAGCTTACTCACAAACCGGATCAAGAAGATCAACATCTTCTCCCTTTTCTGGTACAAAATTCTCGTGGTAAGGTTTCAAATGTTATCCATTGACCTTGAAGGCAATGGACTTAGTTCGATCTAGGATTTCTACCGCACCATACGGGAATAACTTCGCCACCTCAAAAGGATCAATCCAACGATATCTTAACTTACTGGGAAATAGGTGAAGGCAGGATTTAAATAGGAGGACCTTTTTACCCACGTCAAATTCCTTCCTCACAATCATCTTGTCATGCCACACATTTGTCTTCTCCTTATAGATTTCGGCATTCTCATAGGACTCCCTTTGGATCTCATCTAGTTCTTGCAACTAAAGCTTTCTAAGAAAACCTGTCTCATCTATATCAAGGTTCAATTATTTTACAGCCCAATAAGCCTTATGTTCTAACTCAACAGGTATGTGACATGGCTTACCAAAGATTAACCGGGATGGAGACATACAATCGGTGTTTTGTAAGCCATCCTATACGCCCACAAGGTGTCATTCAACCAAAAAATCCAATCCTTATGGTAAGGATTACCCATTTTTTGAATGATGAACTTGATTTCTTGATTGGAAACTTCGGCTTCCTCATTGGTCTGCGGGTGGTAAGCGGTAGATTTCTTGTGAGTGATGCCATATTTCTTCATGAGTTCCTCTATGGTCCAGTAGAAAAAGTGGGTACCATGGTTACTAATCAGGGCTTGGGAACCCCAAACCTAGAAAAGATGTTATCTTTCAGGAATTCTACAACCACTTTAGAATCGTCCATCCTAGTGGGTTTTGCTTCAACTCACTTTGACACATAATCAATGGCAAGAAAAATATATGTAAATCCACAAGAATTAGGGAAAGGTCCCATAAAGTCAAAACCCCAAACATTAAAGATTTCATAGTACAAAATAGGCTTTTGGGGTATTTCATTCCTAGATGAGATATTTCCTACTCTTTGGCATTCATCACAAGATTTTCAAAAGGTATATGCAAGCTTATTCAATGTAGACCTATAAAAACCACTTTCTAAGACTTTCCTAGTGGTCCTATTTGCTTTATAATAACCACCACATGCATGAGAATAACAAAACTCAAGAATTGAGTGCACTTCATTACCAGGGATACATTTTCTAACAACTTGATCCACATAATGTCTCCACAAAAGGGATCATCCCACACATAATAATTAGCATCACTCTTCAATTTATCCTTTTCAGCCTTAAAAATGAGAAGGGAATTTATCGACGACAAGGAAATTTAAAATGTCGGCATACCACAATTGGAGGTCCCTAATTGTGAAAATTTGTTCATTGAGAAACTTCTTATGTAGTTGTTCCTTCATTGAGGAATTTACCACAATGTCTTGGCATGGAGTCAACTGGCTCAAATGATCGGCCACAAAGTTCTTCGCGCCCTTCTTATCTCGTACCTCTAACTCAAATTTGCTCAAAAGTAGGATCTATCTTATCAATCTTGGCTTGGCATATTTCTTCAACATCAAATGATGAAGTGCTACATGGTCAGTGTACACAATAAATTTTGTACCAAGGAAATAAGATCAAAATTATTCCAAAGAAAATACCACCACTAGCAACTCTTTTTCTGTGGTGCAGTAGTTTCTTTAGGCCTCATTGAGAAATATGGATGCATAGTGAATGGAGTGAGGCACTCTCCTCACCCGTTGACTAAGCACCACTCTGACTACATAATCACTAGCATCGCACATGATCTCAAAAGTAAAAGACCAATCTAAGGGTTGTATGATAGGGGTCAAGACCAACATTTCCTTCAATGTATCAAAGGCCCCATTACAACCCTCACCCATCACAAATTCCACCTCATTTTGCAAAATATTGCACAAAGGAGATTCTATCTTTGAAAAGCCCTTGATGAACAGGCAGTAAAATCCAGCATGCCCAAGAAAAGAGCACACTTCATGCACGTTAGTTGGATAAGGCAAAGTTTGAATCGTGTCTATCTTTTCCTTGTCTACCTCAATACCCTTAGAGGAGACAACATGGCCTAATACAATGCCTTTATCTATCATAAAATGACACTTATCATAATCAAACAAAAGATTAGTATCAAATGCAACGTTTGAGAACTTGTGCTAAATTTGCTGAACACTTGTCATAAGAATTACCATGAACGGTGAATCATCCATGAATACTTGATAGTGGGGTGTTACATAGCCCAAAAGGCATACGCCAAAAAGCAAACATACCAAAGGGGCACGTGAAGGTGGTCTTCTCTTGGTCTTCTAGGGCAATGGCTACTTGAAAATACCCTGAGTACCCATCCAAAAACAAATAGCATGGGTAGCTTCTAACCTATCGAGCATTTGATCAATGAATGGTAGCGTAAAGTTATCCTTCCAGGTCTCCGCATTTAGCCTCTGGTAGTCAATGCAAACGCACCACCCATTTTGGACTCGAGTGGGCACCATTTCACCCTTCTCATTCTCAACTACCATCGCCCCACTCTTATTGGGTACCACTTGAGTTGGGCTCACCCATCTACTATTCGAGATTTGATAGATCATACCTGCTTGGAGCAACTTGAGGATTTCTGACTTCACTACCTCCATCATAGGTGGGTTCGATCGGTATTGGGATTTTTGTACGGGTCTTGAATCTTCCTCCAAAAAATAAATATTCATGCAAGTAGATGGACTTATGCCCTTGATGTCGGCAATAGTCCTCCCAAATGCCTCCTTATTCTCCCGTAACACCACCAGTAACTTCTCCTCTTTCTCTTGGATGAGCTTGTTCAAAATGATGACCGAGAGCGTCTCCCCTTCCCCAAGAAATGCATACTTGAGGTCACTTGTCAATGGCTTAAGCTCTATCTCCAGAGCTTTCATAAGTTATAGGAGGAATTCCGGTTCCTTGGGTTCCTCCAAGAGTAGGAGAGGACGGTTTGAGAGGGCTAGTCTCATCTTCTCAAGCAAGTTCAAGTCCTCAAAGCTTTCCTTCAAGATAGTGCTCATAGAATATACATTGTATGCATTATTACTATAACATTGCAAAGAAACTAATAAGGAATCCTCACCACTTAGCTCAAAAACATCTTGCACAACATCTTCAACAACATCTAAAGCATGTCAAGCATATTCTTCACCTGGATACTTCATAGAATCATTTATGTGAAACTCTACTTTTATCCCATCAAATTCCATGGTGAGGGTACCATTATGCACATCAATCATTGTCCTAGAAGTTTTCAAAAATGCCTCACCCCCTCCCCCCAATAAAATTGGGGCAGAATATTTATCATACTCCATGTCAAGGACAAAAATATTTGCGGGGAAAACTAAGGAATCCACCTTAACCAACACGTCCACTAAAATACCTTTAGGGCATGCACTTGAACGATCGGCCAATTGGATTACCACCCCGATTTTGGGCAAAGTACCCAAGTTGAAGCTTTCATACAAAGTGTAAGGAATCACATTTATCGATGCATCTTGATCAAGCATGGCTTTTTCAAAATGTGTGTTTCCTATCATGCAAGGGATTGTGAACATGCCGGGATCGCTACACTTAGGGGGTAGTTCTTTTTGACAAAAGGCGGAAACATGCTCATTTTTCCCATTTTTCAATTTATGCTTGGCTCTTTGCTGTCTATTCACAACACATAATTCATTAAGAAATTTAGTATATCTAGGAATTTTTTCAATGGAATTCAAGAGTGGAATTACCTAATATCTATGAAAGACTTCGTAGATGTCCTTGTTGTCCTCCTTCCTCCTCTTGTTTTTCAAAGCTTCCGGAAATGGTTGTTCCAGAACATATGTAGAAATGTCTACCACTTTTGCCTTCTTGTAATGAATGGATGAAGGTTTGGGAATGGAGGTTGATTTTTCAATAATGACCTCCTCTTCCTTCTTCTCCCCCCTCTTTGATTTCTCCTTGGCCAAATTCTCGGCTTCTTCTTCAACCTCTTTCTCAAACACTTCAATCCTTCTAGGTTCCTCTTCAACAATTTCATTACACTGGAGAGTGCCAACCTCTCTACCACTTCTCAAAGCGATAGAACTAGCATTTTGGTGGGGGGCCAGCGGTTAACTCCAATTGGGATAGAAGTTCACCCTTTTCCTGCGCTTCCATACGATTCACCACATATGTTATATGGGTCATTTGAGTTTCCAAGTTTTGATACTCACCTTGGCTTCATCTTGGAATTTTTCTCCTTTTTCCGCACACATACTCAACTTATGAATGGCTTGCATCACCTCATCCTTTGACAATCCCGAGCTCCCCCCTCGATCATGGAGTTTGTCTTAAATCCTTTTGTATTGTTGTTGAGGTGGCCGGTATTGTTGTTGAGGAGGACAATATGGTTGAGCATTTTGGCCTCCTTAAGGGTTTCCATACGGGACTACCCGAATTGTAAGGCTGGTTTTGGTAGCCTTGGCTGCCTTGATATCTTTGGTACCCTTGGTTGCCTTGATATCCTTTCCCATCTTGATACCCCATGGAACTCACCTCCTCAACATAATCATCTTGAAAAGTAGGGAAAGCGTCCATAGGATGCGCCGATGAGAAAATTTCATACGATTTTACATGTGGCACATTCCCGGAGTTGGTCAAGAGAGAATTTACCATAGAAGTAAGGGCTGAGACTTGGTTCTCGAGGTTTCCACTAGTGGAAGGGTCACTTGTGGGCATTGGATTTCTTCTTCTCAAATCAGTCCTTGAGCTAAAATTCCTTGACTCATCTGCTAGCTCCTCATATAACTTCGTAGCCTTCTCTGAAGTATTGTTCCCAAGGGTACCACCACAAGAACTCCTCACTAGTCATTGTTCCTCATCAAGAAAACCATTGTAAAAATAATAAACCAAGTCTCCCTCTGAATAGCCATGGTAAGGGCAACTCGAGAGAAGTTTCTTGAACTTCTCCCAATAGTCAAAAAATGACTCTTCATGCCATTCGAGAATGTTTCTAATGTCTTTCTTCAAAGTGGTAGACCTTAAGGCCGGGAAGTACTTGGCTAGAAATTTCATCTTCATGTCAAGCCAACTTTTGATGCTCTTGTGTGGTAGGTAGTGGAGCCAATCCCTTTCACCATCCCTAAATGTGAATGGGAATGCCTTCAATTTGTAGAAGTCTTCATCTACTCCATGGGGAACCATACCACCACATAAAAAGTGGAACTCAGTGAGATGTTTGTTGGCATTTTCCCCTTGCCTTCCAAGGAAGATAGGTGGCAAGTTTATAAACCCGGTCTTGAGCTCGAAGTGCATGTTTGGTCCAACCAAAGGATACTCTATGCACATTGGTTGTTGCTCAAGGTTAGGGGCCATAACGCCCCCTCAATAGGGCTTTCCCTAAAGAAACCTCCCTTCCTTGGATGGGAGGAGCTCTTCCTTGGAGAGGAGGATTTTGAGGCCCTCCTCCCGAATGCTCATCTTCATGCTCGTGTTGATGCTCCATAGAAGTAGAGGTATCCACAAAATGGTCACTAGGAGGGGTATTTCACACTTTCCAAAGAAAGCTTCCTAGCCCATCTCAAATTCAACTCTAACTCGGGGTTGTAGTGTAGGGGTTCTTGTGAAGAGGATCGTGCATGAACCATACACAAGAACTCGGATATTATGTCTCCAAGCTTAGAGAAAATGGCAAGTCAACTAAGAAAATTAAATAAAAGCAAACGAACAAATATTTATAACTAACACATACTCAGACATAATATGCCCAAACACTTAAAAATAAACGCCTCTTCCCCGGCAGCGGCGCCAAAATTTGGGAGGTCGTCGTCGTACCTCTCAAAGGTACTATTTTTAAGCCCTAATGCTTCCTATCTACAAATAAGTAGATAATTGAAAGTCATAGTCATCCACGAAGAAGAGGGATATTCTCAAGTGTTTAAACATATAAAGCAAAAAACATACTAGATATAGGCATATATATAAGCATGTAAATAAGGGGGGTGGTTGGTTTTTCCTAAGTTGCCAAATTTAAATACAAGTTAACTGGTAAGCAAGATAGAACTACAAAGTAGGCAACAAACTAAGAGAATAAGATTTAAAACACAGGTTATGGAAACTTCGGCGCAATTGACTGTCACTTCCAAGCCTCTTATCTATCATTGAACATGTAACCTATTTATTACTTTCACTACTTCTTGTGAAGACTAATCTTCTATCCTTCTTAGATAGTAGTTTGCAAGAGTGAATTTGACATCTCTTGTCAAACCTCACCAATGACTCCCTTAGTTGAAGCACACCTAAAGTATCCCATTGATGGCGTTGAACATGAAGAATCAACAAGCTTGGTAACACTTATAAACACTACACCGTGTCTAAGCATTTAACCAATCTATGCATTTACACAAGATTAGTCAAGAACATTCAACGTTCATAGACTTCCTTTATTTCCTACAAGGAACAAACATGATAAAGAGTTCAACATTATCATATTTATCAAGAAATTATCAATCCATCAACACAATCAAAAGTTCTAAATCATACTCTTGGATTTCCTATCAAGAAAAGGGGAAATCAACCCATTTCCACAAACCCTAGCAAGCATATCATACAAGTACTTCGTATACTCAAACTTTCAAGAACATTAATAAAATTAACAAACACATTCAGCGCTCCATAAATGCACAATAGTAAAGGCATTAAATAGGAAACAATATGTTCTTAAGACATGGGTTTGGAAGTCTTGGTCAATTGCTCCCAAGAAATAGATTTAGCTACTAAAACCCATGCTAATTAACAACAACAATTCAAACATAAATCAAAGATGCAACAAGATGAAAAAGAGAGAAAAACCTAGGGTTTGCTGAAAAAAGTTGGGAAGAAGATATGTGAGAAAAGAGAAGAGACAAAGTGCTATTTATAGTACTAGAAAAAGAAGATGGATTTTTGGCCACCCGTTGGTCGCAAGTCGCGATGGGTCCATCTCACTCGCGACGAGTGCCCAGAATAGAATATATTTTTTTTCTTCTTCTTATCTTCAAGCCCTCAATCCATTTCACAATCATCCAGCTTTTCAAGTCTCTAAGTCTTCAAATATTCAAAGCTAATCTTCAAAGTCTTCAAAAGATGATCTTCAATGGCCTCCGGTCTTCAAGTGTCGATGTTCTTTCCTTATCACACAAAAATCACTTTAAAATGGTAAAAGAGCGTAAAGTTGCTCTTACCTCTCCTAAGAGAATTTCAAGGTAAAACACAAGCTCTCGATAGCAAAAGAGCGGAAAAGAGATCCAAAAAAGTCCCAAAATATGCACATAAAATTTACACATCAGCGGGCCATAACGTGTGCGCACCAAAACCTGAAGCATCCTCATTGTATCCATCCACCTGTGTGTAATACTTCCACCCAAAAAATTGAGCAATCTCCACATGAGTCATAGAATAGGCCACATCCCCAAAATTAAATCTCACAATCTTCCCCCTTAACCTGTTGTGATCCCTTGAGACAGTAGACAAAAAATCTATAGTGTATCCAGTAAAGGTGCAAGCCAAAATTGTAGTAAACTCCTTGAGCGCTTTCCTTCCGAGGAGCACCCTGACTAGTTTGTAGAGTTTTAGGTCCTTAAGGTTCCTCTCATCCACAAACTTACTTTCTTGGATGAGGCATCCAACTAGATGGCCCCATTGGGCCTGATGCTTTGGGAGGAGTTTGGTGAACCCCATAAATGGTATATTAGCCTCCCCTCTCTATCTACGAGGCATGATGAATAGTATAGAACAAAAACAGCACCAACAACAATAATAGTCTAACAATCCTTAACTAACTACCCCAAACATAAAATTTCTTCGACAAGATGTCAATAATCAATACAAAGCCCCCCTTTTCAAAGAGTCTATCTCCTGCGAGATTGTCTTACTGTAAGACTAGGGACTTACAGTAATTTAAGGTAAAAGACAAAAACATGCGGTTCCTAGCATAATTTATTTATTTTCGGTGCCCATTTAAAATGTGTGACACAATAGGGGGACTAACCTGCAAATACCAAAAATATGGAACAAAATCTTAGATAAATACGTGTTTACAGAAGGCGTACAATGGAAAAAAATGTTTCGTAAACATTCTCAGAGTTTCAATTGATCTCAACCACTTCAATCCATTGCTCCAAAACCTTGAATGATCAAATCCCCAACTTTTGCAATTTACAATGAACAACGTCGATCAACAAGAAATCAGGTTCATGGTTCAAAACTACATAATCAAATCTATCTTTAGAACAATCTACATTATCATTATGTGAATATCATTTATTATGTAGATCGGAAGATCAATTAATGTGCGAAGAAGATGATAGCAAAATCGAATCTTCATCAATAGGCCTTTTCAACAATGAACGAAAAATTACTGTGTTGAACAGCACAATCAATGAAATTGAACAAAATTATGTGAAAGGTGAGTATAAAAAATGGAATCATCGTATAATAATTGATTTAATTTGTTGTGAATGTTTCAGCTCTTATTTCTTGTGAATATTTTGATACAAACTGATCTTTCAGCTCAAAAAGCTTCCGACTGTTTTAATGTTCAATATTGATGCTCTGTACCAGTATGTGAAAATACTATTGTAGATCTGTATCAAGTTGACCACAATAAACTTTTATGTGATGTTACTGATATAGAGATTGATGTGTTAATGAAAGTGACTGATACTTGGGTATCTGATGTTAATTGTTATTGAATATTGGCTGCTAGAACAAGTGTATCATGCTATAAACAGAATGAGTGATTTGATTATTCTTATTCATAAAACTGGATGCTCAGTTCTGGCATGGGTAACAAATCATAGAATTCTGATTCTAGACATACATGCATATACTGGTATGTGATGTTTCTATTATACGGATTTATGTCTTTATAAAATTGTTTGATTCTTCTGCATCTGATTCAAAATTAACTTGCATATAATGGTATGTGATGTTTCCATCATATATATTGATTTTTTAATAAAAGTGTTTGATGTTTCTACACAATATGTCAACTATTACTAAAACTGATTGAATTAATCTGTGATTTTATAATTAAACTAAATGATCTGTGATTTTACTAAGAGATCTGCCAGATGATTTTCCTAATCTATTGGAGATAGATTCAAGGGAGTGTTTGCAAGGACTGAGAGTAAGAACTTGGGAAGAGCTTGAATTTGTGTAAGGAAGTCAACAACACGACAGTCAAAACGAGTAATTATGCGAAAATATTTCACATGCTCATGTGAAGGAAAGTCCATTTCAAGAACTAAAATCAAACTTACTCTACAGCCATAAAGGAAGAGAAAAAAATCAAAAGAGTTTCTAGTGATAAGAACAGGATGCAAAGCTCAGATCAGGACCAAGCTTGTTGATGAAGAGTTCTACGAAATCAAGCACTACTTTGTTGAGTATAACCATGAGTGCACAAGATCAGAATGGCAGTACCTACAACGTAGTGAAAGAAGAATCGAAAATGAGAAAGCAGGAGCAATCGAAGCAATGGAAAAGGCAGGTCTCAAACCAGCAGCAAGTTACAAAATTTTAGCATGTGCTGCCCAAGGAAAAGAAAATGTTGGGCACACTATGAGAGATCACATTAATTATTTAAATAGGTACAAAATGGACACTATAGAAGGGGGGATGCTCAAAATGTCATAGATGAACTTTATTAGGGGGGCTGCTGCCGAGGAAGACTACTTTTTTAGAGTGAAGCTGGATGATGAAGGAAAACTAACTGCACTCTTTTGGAGACACTCGATGATGAAAGAAAAATAATTGCACTCTTTTGGAGACACTCAATGATGAAAGAAGATTACATACTATATGGTGGTGTTGTGATTTTTGACACCACTTATTAGACAAACAAGTATAATCTTGTTTGTGCTCTGATTGTCGAGATAAACAATCACTGGAACAATGCAATGTTTGGGTGTGCTTTTATTGGAGACGAAAAGGCTGAAACATTTGTGTGGCTACTAGAGGTATTTAAAAAATCAATGGGGGGAAAACCACCCGTGACAATATTCACTGACCAGGATTAGGCTATGGTAAAGGCAATTAAAGAGGTATTTCTAAACTCTGTCTGATGATTGATGTTTCAAGTTATGTGTCATCAAAATGATCTAACATGTAATGCTATTCAGTTGATGTTCTAAATATATTTTTTGGAACATTGCTTCTAATTATCTGACTTGCGATGTCAATAATTTAATTTTTAAATCATCACCACAACCTGTTTTAGAACATCTGAAAACTCATCGTGGACATGTATACAATTTCTCTTTGTTTTGATACTATAACATGAGCATCATACATTTATAATTGATTATGCATTAGCAGCATATGACCTTTTTAAGAAACAGTTTAATGATGCATATACTGAAATTGTTGTTTTGTAGATATTCAAAGAAACAAAATACAGACTCTGTTTGTGGTACTTGAAACAGAATGCAATTAGTCACTACGATAAAGTAAAAAGTGATGAAGAATTTGGATTGGCATTCGACCAGTGTTTGAAAGGTTGTGCAAATGAAGAAGAATTTGAAAAATGCTGGAATTCCATGATAGAAACCTACCAGCTGCAAGAAAAATATTAGTTCAAATGCTTGTACGAACTCTGAGATAAATGGTGCACTGCACTAAGCAAGGATTTCTTCTCTGCTGGAACTTTGTCATCACGACATAGTGAAAGTACCAACAAAGCAATCAGCTTCAATACTTCAAAAACAACCAACTTGACACAGTTTTTTGCGATATTTGGAAAAACTGTCAAAAGTTGGAGAAGCATGGAGACAAGCAGGGAATACAGCGGATCAATAGGAAAACCAATAGCAGCTGTAGAAGGGCCCGGATTACTGAAGCAAACTAGGGAGATATACACTCTTAAAATTTTCAAGGACTTCGAAACAGAGTGGAAATTGGCAATGGTGAGTAAAGTGGAGAAAATATTCAACATTGGCTATGAAGATATTTACGAAGTCAGCCCATAAAATAATGAAACAAAGGTAGAGAAGGTTTCTTATAGACTTAGGGATGGTAAAGTGGAGATCAAGTGTTCATTTAAATACTTTGAAGAAGTTGGGTTGTTCTGCTTCCACAGCCTTCGTGTGCTCCACTTGTGCAACATCACAACAATACCTGAAAATTATATACTAAAGAGATGGAAAAAGATGGCAGAGAAGGAAATATGGAAAGGAGTACTTGGAGGTGCATCACCACAAAATAGCGAGAACAACAATGCGATGAAAGGTAAGATACCTTTTTTTTTAATTAAAACACCCCTTGTAATAAGGAGAGAGGGTTGTATATGGGCTACCCTAAACCCTTTAAAAAAAACTGAAAAAGAAAGAGGAGCTTAAGCTCAGTTCGTTACAAAATGACGAAGCAAATTAACTTGCTTCCAAAAGCGATAGTGTTAGATGCCACACGGCTCCAATCACAAATTAGTAGTTAGGATGTCGGTTCCCGTTTCAAGGCAATATAAGAACCAAACGCAGTTTAGCGAATCGTAGATACGAAACTCAAATTAGCATCCGATCTATATCAGCCTTAAACAGGAACTCAAATACCACTAACCATATTAACAAAAGAATGGTGCGATGTAATAGTCCTCTATAATGATCAAAAGTGATGAAGGATTGAGCACCAGTAGAAAGATATCCGTGCGGGTGCTGCTCAGAAAGATTACTGATCAAGGAGGCTGATGGATTCTGATTGTGGGAAGATTCAGAGCATCCCCAGCTATTGCTTGTTTTAATTGAAGAGGAGCCTCCTGTGCAGAGATCTAACCCCTATTTTCATCTTGTTGCAATAAACTCCTAGCTAAAGAAGCTAACTGATGAGCCACCTGATTTTGCTCCCTGTAGGCATGAACAAAGGAGATGTGTTTATCTGCTATGAGTTCTTTTATCTGCCAAATGAGTCTCTGAATATTCCAAGGCACATGTTTAGCACCATTTAAGAGCTGCACACCCTGCAAAGAGTCCATTTCTACAGTCAAGGGGAACAAGTTAAGTGCACAACATATTTGGATCCCTGTAAAGGAAGCCATTAATTCTGCAGTGAGGGGATCAGATATGGAGTCCATTTTTTCCATTCCCATAAAAAGAATCATGCCTGAATTGTTTCTGATAACAGTACCTTCTGCGGCATAGTTTAGCTGAGGACAATGTGCATCAGAGTTTAATTTATAACCAAGATCTGGGGGATTCCATTTGTAAGACTTGATCATCCGAGGTTTTGGAGTTTTGAAACTTGTAAACATTCCTATGGCTATCAAATGATTACAGTCAGGGTGCTGAATGATAGGTTGCAATGAGAAAATAGATACAGCCATTTTCTGAATCTGTATGATAATTGACTTTTCCACAATATTTTTAGAATCATACAGGAAGTTGCATCTATCCTTCCAAAGGAACCAGATCAATAAATTTGGCAAAATATGACATGCACTGTTTTTTTATTTTGAGAAATGTGAGATCGACCAGAACCATGACAATGCATGAAAAATATGCCCAAACTGTCTGTATGGAATTTCCAGAATATTGAACAATCATTTCCAAAGCTTAGAGGCTAGATGACAGTGTAAGAAAAAGTGAGTGAGTGAGTCTTCATTTTGACAGCAGATGCACTTAGAAACAACTTGAATACCCATCTTCCTTAGTTTTTCATCGAAATGTAAAAAGTAGTTAACCATTTTCCAGACAAACACAGATATTTTAGGAGGAACCAAAGGATTCCAAATCTGTTTCATTGACCTAATATCTGACCTTTTGCTGGAAATGGTTTTGAAAGATGATGATACCGTGAAATGACCTGTAGAAGATGGTGTCCAAATCATATGATCATCCCTGTCAAATAGTGAAAAGGGTGAAGACAAGGAGTTTATCAAGTCCAAGTTAAAACCATCCGAGAGCTGGGGTAGAAAAAGATTTTTGTTTTCCTGGAACTGAGCTATTGTAAGGTCTGGGAAAGGGAATTCAGAATTTGCTTCCCAATGATCTGAGAGGAATCCTGAGCCCCTCCAGTTACTGTTCCAAAAATTTGAAGTTCCTCTTCCAACCTGTACTTTAGCAAAGGTCTCAGCTATATGAGTTATAGCTTTGACTCTTTTCCATGAGTCTGATGATCTAGCAGAGGGGGGTAATGACCAGATGAATCTAGACTATAAGGTGGATCCGATCTGTAATTTCCAATAAAGCTTGAGTGAGAAGCTATCAACTACTGTCTGGAAGCATCTGAATCCAAAGCCATTCTGAGACTTAGGATAGCACAGATCAATCCATGCTTTCCAGTGTCTCTTTTCCCTTTGGTCTGATTTCCCCCAAATAAAATTGCTGCACATTTTTTCCATCATTTCAAACGTATGTTTGGTTGGGGACATGACACACCAAACATGTTGTGGGATGGAAGTAAGAACATGTTTCACCAGAATTATTCTACCAGCCATATTCAACCACCTATTGTTCCATTTCAGAATCTTTCCATTCAGATTTTCAATAAGAGGCTGAAAATATACATTTAACTTCCTACCTTTATAAATAGGTACCCCTAAATAAGTGAATGGAAAAAAACCTTCTGACATGAGTGTTATGTTTCTGATCATCCCAGTTCTTAAAGAACTAGTTTTATTTCCTACATAAAAAGCACTCTTTGTGAAATTCACCAACTGTCCAGAAGCTTTTTGATAATGTTTTAAAAATAAAACTAGGTTTTTTAGAGATTTCTTAGTTGCCTTAATGAAGATGACAGTGTCATCCGCATAAGACAAATGAGAGATCTCCATTGAACCCAGTGGGACTGCAAATCTATCAATAAATCCTAACTGAAACATGCTCTTTAGGCCCCTATTTAAAAGCTCAGTGATAAAATTAAACAAAGTAGGGGACAGAGGATCTCCTTGTTTGAGACCTCTAGAAGCCTTAAAAAATCCATATGGAACCCCATTAATTAACACTGAGAACTAGGCAGCTTGAATGTTACTGAGTATCAGAGAGACTATGTGTCCATGAAAACCATATCTCAAAAGCAGGGAATTTAGCATAGGCCATGACACTCTATCAAATGCTTTAGACATATCAAGTTTAAAAATAGCATTTAGACTATGTCCCTGCTTATCTAACAGCCTAACCAGCTCCTGCATAATCAGTATATTATCAGAAATTTCTCTACCCTCTATGAATGCAGATTGCTCCTCTGAAATACATTTATGGCTTAACAGCTTTAACCTCTCACTCAGAATCTTAGATAAGATTTTGTTAGAGAAGTTAGAGAGGCTGATGGGCCTATATTCAGAGAAGGATGTAGGGGTCTGAACTTTGGGAATCAAAGTTATCAGAGTGCTAGAAAAAAATTTTGGCACTGGAACACCACACTGAAATTCCCTCACAGCAGTCAGTAAATCATGGTTTATAATGTCCCAGCAAAACCTATAAAATCTACCATTAAATCCATCTGGACCAGGGGCACTATTTTCACTTAAATAAAAAACAACCTTCTTTAACTCATCCATTTCCACCAGTTTGAGTAATGAAATATTATCCTCCTCTGTAATGGGAGATGGGATATATCTTAGAGAATGGAGGAGATCTTGACCAGATGGATCATTGTTCTCATCAGATAGGAGGAGTTTGTAGAAGGAAACTGCAGCCTCACCAATACTATCCTGATCACTACACCACTGATTGTTACCTAAATTGATTTTATTTATCCTAAGTCTAGCATATTTATCCCTAACTGACTGATGGAAAAATTTAGTATTTTTGTCACCATTTTCTAGCCAATTATTCCTAGCTTTTTGTTTCCAAAAAGACTGCTCCTGGTGCAAAACTTTTGTCAATTCAGCATTATTTTTTGATAATAATAGTAAATCAGATGGATCAGCAGATATGTCATATTTCCTTTCCAATTCCATTATATCTGATTCCATGATTTTTATTTTATCAAAAATATTGCCAAAATGTAGTTTATTCCAGGTCCTAAGATGCCCCTTTAATCTACTCAGTTTAAGTGAGAATCCAACCATACCCTGAGGCCCTGTGGGGATTTTCCAGTTATTTTCAACCTCAGATAAAAACTGTGGGTCAAGTGTTCACATATTTTGAAATTTAAATGCTTTTGGATAGGATTGCTTAGAACTTTGGGCATCTAAAACTAATGGAGAATGGTCAGATGGAAGCCTGCCTAAAATCTGAATGGAGGAGTTGGGATATTTTTGAAACCAGGCAGTATTAGCAATAGTTCTATCTAAACGTTTTGCTACCTTATGCTCCAATTTCCTACCATTTGTCCAAGTAAAGAGATTACCTACTGTTGTAATGTCATTTAGGTTATTAGAGTTAATAAATGCATTAAAATCATTTATGCTGTTTATATCAGGTGATGACTTACCTCTATATTCACTGATAAACCTGATGAAAGGTAAGATACCAAGGCACCATGAGATGCTCAGAAAATACTACAATTTAGTGTTGAAATGTGAAAATGACAAAGATACTCGTAGAACACTTGAGGATGGTTTGAACAGGGATTCGGCTACAGTATGTTAGCTGTTTTCCATGAAAGATCAAGACAAAGCTGAACATTCAGCGATAAACAAAGCCAAAGAGTCACCAACAAAAAGTGCTCCCGAAGTCCTAGATCCAAAAAGAGCAAAAACAAATGGAAGAAGTAAGAAATTAAATCAAAGCTAGAAAGTAAGAAGCCACAAAACAAAGATTTGGGTCCAAGACTCCAAAAGGCCAAATCATCTGAATTATGGAAGACCAAAGTTGATGAAGGATGAGTTCTGAACTTGCAGAACAAATTTGATGTTTCAGTACTTTCATTTGACATTTCAAGACTTTCATTTGATGTTATATTTTTTAGAAGTGGGGACTTTGAATTAAAATTACTGGTCAAATTAGTAGAATATAGAAGTTTTTATAATGGAAACCATTCTAAAGTTTACTAGTCTCTATAAGTTTCTTGTTTGAGTACTGAAATTTAATTTGCAGGAACGTGATCTTTTAACTTAAATGTGTGATAACTTACATATATGTAATGAGCTTTTAAAGTTTACTGGATTTTTACATTAAGTATACCAAAAGTTACAACTAGAAATATGTCACATTTTTTATAAATATACTAGACAACTGCTAAAATGTAAGAATCAAACTTTAAAACATAATCATTCATACTTTATCATTAATGTAAAAAAACTCTATAAATAGACTAATTATAGTTAAAGCATAAAAATAAGTTTTACTATCAACACCCTAAAACATCAAGACCTACTCATGAAATATCATGCATTACTTTAAAATGTCAACTTCCACCAAAATCCAACAACAAAATGTCAAATTCCAACAAGAATTATGAGAATCACCTAACCAACAATCCAAAAATACTTAAAACATCATCCACAAACATAAGTTCATCACATCCAAAAACCATCCAACACCAAAAATACTAAAAATCATCCAACAGTAGTACTGAAAACATCATCCTCAAATGCAAGTTCATCACATCATTAATAAAGAATTATTTCTTCTTGAATCCCTTCGATGACTTTTTTGCTTGTCCACCCTTCTTCTGAGCAACTGTAGACCCCTTCTTGTAACGTACAGCAGTAGAAAAACCTGCAACTCGTCCAATATCTTCCAAGCTTTCAATCCCAAGACTAAAAGATTGTTCAGGTCCAGTCTTCAATATTGGAACTTCAGGAGTGCACTTCTTCACTGACTTCTTAATGATTTCTTCGATCTAATAAAAAAATCCATCAGAAAAATAATCTTGTGAACAAACAGGAATATGAACTGGAGGAACAGTATCTTGCGCAGTATCTAGAGCTTTTTCACCAAGCTTCATCATCTCAGCCACATAGGATCTGGTAACAATTTCAATATTCCTAGCAAATATCATTGAGAGCTCAATAGAATCCTACAAAAAACTACATCATTACTCATAATTTGAAACATCATATCAAAAACAACAAATATAACATAAATAAAAAAAACTTACAGAAGGAGCTTCAGCAAGAATTTTCTCCTCGGTGGGTAAATCGTTAGAAATTTCCAACACTACAAAGCAAGAGGTACGGCGGATAGTGCCACTACCTGTTCCTAAACCTAACTTTAATTTTCCCATTGAAGTCAAAGGAAAACCATTGCCACTCATCACACAAGCATCAAACCCAGCACTCACTATGGACTTACAAATAACCTTTATCTTACTGTCATTAAAATTTTGGACTAAGGGGAAGGAAGTAGGAAATGGGATTCCTTGAAATGGAAATCTATAAAGATAGCACATCAAAGGTAGAAATACAAAACCATTTACAGCATCAAATATACCTTTGTTGTACCTCTCAACAGCATCACCAAATGTTTTCAGCACATACCCACACGAATCCATATTCCTGATTTCATTCACATTTTCCACAACCCTCAAAAGCTTAAAATTAACATTACTTATAGATGTGGGAGTAAGGAAAGTACACAACACGTACATCAAAAAATAATTCTTAAACAGATCACCTCACTCAGTCAGCAGTGACATCCTACCTAGCAACCTATCACAAGGAATATTGTCATGTTTATCAGCCCCTAAATACATCTTCCACTTAAGCCTTAACTCCATATCTCTATTCTGCCCCTTACCTAAGTTATTAACCTCTACAACCTCCACATCACTTATAGGCAGACACATGGAATCATAAACATCATCCCTGGTTATATAATACTTATCACTACCTATTCGATGCAAGCGACTAATTGAGTTAAAGTTAGATATCAGTTACTGAATCAAAATTTTGGGCAAAACACAAAAATTTATCTTCAATAATCCTTCAAGTCCTATATCAATAACGGACCTGTTCTGGCCATCAGTCAATGATTTCACAAGCTTTACAATCTTACCAGGGCTACACCTCGTAGGGTAGCCCCTCTTTGAGCTGCAAAAAAATATAAAATGATAAGCAACACCGAAATATGAAACATATCATAAAATTGTAGGTCAATAATGCATACCTTGATGGATCATTGACACCCTTGGAATTTTTCAACTTCACAACTCCTCCACTCTCCTCTCTAACACTCTTCCTCACAACAGATTTCCCTTTACCAATAGGAGCTTTTTTACATACAGCAACAGCTTTGCCACATTCCTCATTTGAATCATCAGACTCTCCACCAGCATCATCAAACTCTTCATCAGAATCATCAGAGTCATCAGAGTCATCCTCCTCACCAGATCTAACTTCATAATAATCCTCCTTCACATCACACCTATCTTCATCATCATCCTCATTTTCATCAGAAAAATCATGCTTCTTCCCACTCACTAATTTATTCTCATCACCATTATCAGAATTCTCCTCCCCCTTGTTAGATTCTTCGCCTTCATCAGAATTGTCTTCACATTCATCGGCTCCCTCCTTCTCAAATTCCTCTTCAGCATCTCCATCTTTCTCAAAATCATTTGGCTTCTCACCTTCACCATCAGAAATGTCATCAGATTCTGAGCCATCAACATCTTTAGACCCCTCATCACTTGTCTCTATTTTATCATCATCACTACCAGTCTGATCATCATGACCAGTTTCATCAATGGTAGCATCAAGTGTTTGAGATTGAGAAAGAGAAGTACTGAAGATCTCCTCTGCAAACAAAAATATTAAATACAGTCAAATAATGGGGTAACACAAAAATATCATAAGGATGAAAATTTAAAACAACAAGGTTAAAACATATAGATTACCAGATAGAAGATCAGCAACTCCAGCGTCAGTCAACATATCTTTGAAACGTAGCTTTGACTGGAGAATTTTTGAAGCTGAAGAAACATTTTTGACAGCAACACCTGTAAATATATTAAAACAAAATATGCAAAAGAATAAGATTACGAAAAAAGTAACATCAAATCAAAAGAAAAATGTATAAAAGGGGGGGAAATACAACCTGGTTCGGGAGATTTCTCAATTTGAACAGAAAATTTTTCAGCACCGTCAGCTACATAAAAAAAATATCATAGCATATTAAAAAAAAGGAGGAAAAAAATCAAATCACAGGAATAAGTATTCCAAAATAAAAATAAAAAACTACTGTTACCTTTTTGGCCATATTTTCCAACTCGTAAAACTGGAACTAGGCTAACCACCTTATCTGAATGAAATAAAAAATAAAGATCAAATTACTGAACAAGAATGAGCAAAAGGTAAGTCATAAAAAATCATAAAAGAAGTTTTAAAAGGGGAATCCATTTTTACCCTTTTTAGCAGATTTTACAGGCTGAGCAGAATCTAGACTTACAGCATCACCTAAAACATATAAAACATCAAATTATAGTAATAAAAGGTAAAAAGTAACAAGTGAAACATGAAAAATCAGAAAAGGATATATTTAAAAGAGAAAATTATTGTACCTTTTGTAGCAAAAAATTTTCCAGGCGGATCAGAAGCTGAAACATCACAACATAGTCCTATTTGGTAAAGGATAATAAATTTTAAAAAATGAAAAGTATGAAAAAGAAGTATTGGAAAGGAAAACTATTTTTACCCTTTTTAATGGATTTTATTTTCAAGCTCAGAAGCATAAACAAGGCTCACACTCTCATTTGAATAATGTGAAATATAAAACCATTGTGATAAATGGTATAGAGTAATTTTAAAAAATCAAAATAAAAAAAAAGATGAATTTAAAAGGAAAATTATCTTTACCTTTTTTAGCAGATTTTTTTCCGGCCAGAGCAGAAGCTTGACTGACATCATCACCTAAATTAAATAAAACATCAAAACAGAGTGTTAAAAGATAAAGTGTAATAAATCATAAATCACAAAAAGTAGAATTAAAAAGGAAAATTATCTTTACTATTCTTAGCAGATTTTTTGTTTTTAGCCACAGCAGAAGCTAGACTGACACCATCACCTAAATTACATAAAACATCAAACCATATTGGTAAAGGGTAAAGAGTAATAAATAAAAAATATTAAAAAATCAGAAAAGATGTATTTAAAAAAATAATGTTTACCTTTTTTAGCTGAATTTTTTCAGCCACAGCAGAAGCTAGACTGACACCATCACCTGAGTTACATAAAACATCAAACCATATTGATAAAGGGTAAAGAGTAATGAATAAAAATTAAAAAAATCAGAAAAGATGTATTAACAATGATAATGTTTACCTTTTTAGCAGAATTTTTTTCAACCACAGCAGAAGGTAGACTGACATCATCACCTGAATTACATAAAACATCAAAATATAGTAGTAAAAGGTAAAGAGTAATAAATCAAAAATAAAAAAATCATAAAAAGAAGTATTAGAAAAAAAATAATGTTTACCTTTTTTAGCATATTTTTTTTCACACTCAGAATAAGCTTTGCTGACACCCTCAACTGAATTATATCAAACATCAGACCATATTTTTAAATGGTACAGAGTAGTTCATAAAACATAAAATGAAAAATAAATCTAAATTATAAATATTACCAGTTGCATTCTCAGCTAAAACAGAAGCAAGTTGGCTGTAATGAATATTACTGGCACCCTTCTCTAAAAAACATAAAACATCATGAAACATTTACAATAGGTAGTATCGAACCACATAATAAAACACAATATTATAATTTTAATAATACCTTCGGGATCAAAATAGCTCTCACGCTCAACAAGAACCTTACCCTTACCGCTAATCACTTTGACTCGTTTAATAGCAGCTTGTTTTACACACCTCTTCCGGTTATTTTCTTTAGGGATGGATGAATCAGGAACTGGAGATGATGGGATAAACACCTCAGCCACTTTCTTCCTTTTCACATTTCTTGGATTCAGAGCTGGAGGAAACCAAAATATTAATAAAAATTAAAAATATACAACAAATTATATAGATAAACATATACCTGCAGTAAATATAGGAGTCGTCAAACCACGAATCCTCTAAGATTTTCGAAAAGGAACACAACAATCTAAAACCAAAGAAAAAAATATCTATAGCATAAATAACATCACTACCCATACGTGTATATAAATATCCACAGAAAGTCAAAAACATCAATTAGAAATCAAGTTTAGAACTAGAATTCAGCAAATCAAATAAACAAAACAGACGATCATTAAAAAAAATTTAATACATCAATGAAGAACCTAACAACATCATTTTGGAAAAAAGAACAAAAACTGTTGAACACACAAAAAACTGTGAAACCAGCACACATAAAACATCATATAGAAATAGCTGATACAAACTAGTAAACACTGGCATCATCATAACACATAAAACCAAACTACACAAAGAAACATCAGTACAAGAATAGTAAAGTCAAATGGAATACTTGTATCATCAAAAATCAGAACTGTAAAGCATCAAATAAAAACATATATAATGAAAACATCAGCTGATATACTTAAATCATCACTCTTACTGAAAATTATGATAGAATCACTGTAATTTAAAAATCATACAACAATGACAATAAAAAACACATATAATAAGAACTAGATACATAACTTCGTTCCAATAGAAACATGAATTACTGCATCTCATAAACAGAAAATCAAGTCAAATGATAACCTTGAAACATCATAATCAAACATTAAAATATCATGTAAAAACCTAACGACAAAAAATGAACAAATATAGTAATAAATTCAAATATCCCCGCCAAACAAATAAAAAAAGAAAGAAACCTTGAGAAGTCTTCCTCTTCTGCTTTACAGCAACCTTCGAAGAAACGGAAGGCTGGGAGTATGATTTTGTAATTTTCATCACAGTATCGTCTATACAACCGGAATCAACAAGATCTTTTTCCTTTGACATCTACAAAACGACAAACATGAAAAATAATACAGTTAAAAACACCAATGAAAACCAAATAAACAACATGCATGTAAAAACATTCAGCTTCGTAATTTCCTCTTCAAATACGATAACAACCTTAAAATAGAATAGAGTAACAACTGCAACAAAACGTACAGAAACCTCAGAGTTCACCAACAAAAAAACTTACCATACAATAAAATGGTTAAAAAGCAAAGATTATTAGCCGGAAGAACAAATCTAGGTCGTCGGAGTTACCTGATGAAGAACCGAACCGATTATCAAGCAAAATTGCAAGAAACTCCAAAAATCGGACCAGAACAACTAACTACACTCACATCAAAACAAGATATAATGCGTATTAAGCAACAAAAATGGATAAAAGTACAGAAATCGAGGCGGAAATAGAAAATCCAGGTCCCCGGAAAAGAGGGAAAAAGAGATGGAAAGAACAATTATGTTTTTTGATAGAAAACAGAAGCGGTTTGAGAGAGAGAGAGAAAGGTGAGAATGAGGGGAAGAGGAAGAGATACTATAGTAAATGTATGCTCAGATTTATTTTAATTACAATTTAGTCCCTAAAAATATGAAACTATAATTAATACCCCATCCCAAATCAAGTATGTATCATTTATAATTTAATCCTTGGTCTCATTGCGAGACGGTTTCGCGTAAGACTTTGTCTAACACAATGGTATTTCTTAGAAAGAAATAGTAGTTCTATTACTCCTTTTGTACTAAATTAAGTTGCACACTTACTATTTGACAGTCAACACTGTCAAAATTTGATCACATATTTAAATAAATATATATGTAATGATGTTAATGTATATGATATTGTTGAATTCGTCGGTGTAAGTAATTTTTAAATATAAACTTTTTAATTGTCATTATTAATTAATGATCAAACATTTTTTTAAAAAATTGTGAAAAAAAATCTGTGAAATTTAATGTGAATTAAAAAGAAATATTAGAAAATGACCGTTATCTAAGAAATCTCCCTCGTGGATTTATCTTTGGGACTGAGTAATTTGAAGAAGGGAGCACGCCCCCCTATCGTCAACAGTCATCTTGGAAAATATGCTCTTTCCTGGAAATTAACAGGTTTAAGTTCCGCCACAGTTAAATGCGTCCTTATCAAGTAACTGGTCAAAAATAGACATTGGCCACGTATCTCCTAGCATTTTTGTTTGAATCATTTACTAAAATCAAATTGTACGACTCTGACCGACAAATCACCCCTCTCCCCCCTCTATATTTAAGGACGCTGGGAGATGAGCTTCACTTCTCAGCTCAATCAGACACACATCTCCTCCATCTGATTTAGACTCAAAGCATCCCAACAACCCCAATAAATAAAGCACAACAACAAAAGCATATCATGGGTAGTACAACTGAGGAATCACTGGTACTCCCAAACGAGTGGCTAGATTACTTCTACCAGCAACAAATCATCGACGACTTCGACGTCCCATTCGGAGCCATCTCCGATCCGGCGGTCTCCGACGACACGAGCTTCGGAGACGATGTCCTCACTCCTGGCACCCAGCAAACCGCCGCCAGCTTCTTGAACATCGGCGCCGGCGGCGAGGATGAAAGCGTGCTTGTACACGATGGTCAGCCTCCAGGGTTGACTTCCTCGAACAACGCCGCCGCCACCTCCGCCTCCGCCGCCGCCGCCAAGGGACTTACTGTCAGCCCCGAAAACTCAAGTGCTGCTAGTGCCGTGGATCTGAGCCCTAAAGCCGCCATTGGAAAACAGGTGAAAAGAAGGTCCCGGGCGTCGCGCCGCACTCCTACGACTCTGCTCAATGCAAGCATTAAGAATTTCCGGACACTGGTGCAGCAATACACCGGTTGCCAGAGTGCGGCGCCGGGATTTGGCCGGAACGGTAAAGGGCCCATCAACTTGAGCTTCGGCGCCGGGAATAACGACCGAGCTGACTTTCCGGCGTCTTTTGAGCATGGTAACTATTATTACAACAATACTCATGACTCTCATCATCAGCTCCATATGAATCAGCACCAAGTTGATCAAATCTACGCTGAAAGATACTGATTATCAAATTACAGTTTATAACTTTGAAACTGCTAAGAATGGAAGCTCAAGAATACCATGAACAAGATCTTGATATTCCAATGGATGGATCCATTAGTTCTTAGTTTTTCTAATTAAAACAAGACTTAGGTAAGTAAATCTTAATAGTTACCATGGTTGATGCGTAGCGTATGGTTAGAATCCGAGTAATCAGCGTAGAGATTCGTCTGCTACGCATTTTGTACATTATCTGTGTTTGAGTCACGTTACTTTTATTGAATTTAATATTATAATAACATTTTTTTATTCTGTTTTAATTTTGAATGGCGTTCTCCAACGTATATCTCTTCAGGTTTTTGTTTCATACAATAATTGCTCTTTGCTAAAGCTATAATATATACCAGAAGTATAATTCACTTCTAATACTATCTTTAATTAGTATTTTTAACTGCTCATGAATTATTAGACTTGAGGACTAACGTTTTATTCGTGATAAGTTACAATATTGAAATTCTAAACTTTTATTGAACTTGTTTCTTCACTTTCATCAATGTTGATGTGAAAATAAGTCGAATGTCATTCTTCAAGTAATCCCCCTGTCCCATTTCAAACTGCACACTTTGGTTTTCATTAGTTGACTCAAAAAATATTTGATCCTTAATATCGGAGCCGCGGCAGGTGACATCGGCGCTACTAGCGCCGCGTGGACTGCACACACTGACAGTGAGCTGGGCGCGTGTGATGTGTGGGTCGGCACTACTGGGTGTGGACTGGGCTGCTAGTCAGCGTGCGACAAACAGGAACAGTTTTCAGATAAACCTTGAGCTCTCGTTATAGATTGTAAATCAAAATTATATAAAATAATGGCCAATTCAGCTGGAGAAGATGGCTCAAACATCTCCGAAGGCACAAACGAAGGTTCCAAAAATGCAGAAACATCAAGTGAAGGTGGATCAGTGGCAGTACTAGTATGGGTAGTTGAAAAAGCATCTCAACAAACCGAGCATGACGAGTGACGTATTCTTTCTTCGTAAGAGGATCAAAACAACGATAACCCTTGTACTGTGAACTATAACTCAAAAATATACAAGACATACTCCGAGGTGCTAGTTTATGCTCAGCATAGGGCCATAAATACAAAAAAAATGTCAACAAAATGGATGAAAATTGGAGTAGTCAGGAGTGGTACCAAAAACAACAGAGAGCAGAAACTGACCCGATAAAATCGGAGTAGGCAGCATGTTGATAATGTAGGCTGCTATAGAGAAAGCATCATACCAAAATGAATGATGAGGGCCAGAATGAAAGAGCATCGACAGGCCTGTCTCAGTAATATGATGTTGCTTCCTCTCTGCACGACCATTTTCCTCTAGAGTGTAAGGACAAGAAAGATGGTGATGAATGTCCTTAGACGCACAATGAGGTTGCATGCAATGATTTAGAAACTCGGTTCCACAATCACTCAGAAATACTTTAGTTGTGGTAGAAAACTGGTCTCTACAAGAGCCTCAAAATGTATATATAAGCATCTACAAAATCAGACTTTCGTCGTAGATGATATAGCCAATTAAACCAAGAAAAATCATCAACAAAAATGATATAATAATGGTACCCGACTAGGTGAGGGTCTCCAAAGATAACAATGTACTAAATCAAGTATGCGTGGTGCACGTTAAATTATCACTAAAAGAAAGACGCTTTCCTTTAGTCATCACACAAGAAGAACATAAATGAGGATTATGCAACAAACTAGTAACAGACAAACTACCAGTTCTACTAAAAAAATGAAATAACAGAAAAAGGAACAAGTCCTAAACGACTATGTCATAGCTCAAATGAGGCCTTGACTTTATTTGAATTAATAAAAGAAACTAAAGCATCATCACCATAATCTAAAATTTAGAGACCCCTCTCACTGTGTACTCGCCCCACGAGCTCCTTGGTAACCTTGTTCCTGATAGTAAAAGAATTTTCATCAAAACAAACAACGGCATTCAGATCTCGGGTTAACTTGGCGATAGATAATAAATTCTTAGTAATATTCAGAATAACCAAGACACCAGATAAATTAAGAGAATCATAAATCCAGGAATCACCGGTGTGGGAAATACGCAAAGAAGATCCATTGACGATTACCATTATAAGGAGCAACACTAGATATGTTGGATGCTGAAGCACTCATGTGATTGGTAACTCCAGAGTCTATGTACCAATCAAAAGCATCATTGTATTTCTAAAAGTGTTGTGGCTGAGTTGTATTTAAGGAATTGGCAATCTAATCACGAGATACGTGAGAGAGCTTTTAGTAGTATTTAGCAAGATAACCTAGACGCTAACACCATTGTCACATGTAAGTGCCACTACCACGACCACCCTGCGCAGCCTAGCCACCACCGCTTGGAGCCAGAGATCGGCCGACAGGACTCCTTCCACGGCCGTAGCCTTGGCCACCCTGCCATGCCAATTTATGTGGCTTCCTCTACTGCGGGTTAGCTGTTTGGATGCTTGCTTAGAGGCAGTAAAATCAACTGAAACTATTCTACGAGCAAGAGTCGAGCGAGCTTTGTGAGAAAACTCCAGAACTTCAGCATTAGCAAAAATAGTAAACAACTTTGGTGAAGGATCAGTAATTATCTGAGCTGATGAAAATTCAGAAGACTTATCATTCATGCCACAAAAAAATAATTTTGACTAAATGAATAGTAAAATTATAGTTTAAAAGGAGATGATGTAGTAAGAATAGGTCCAATAGTAACTGTAAATTTTGCTTTGGATGATGAAGAACTGAAATTTAATTTAACAAGTGATGCTTTATAGATTAGTGTGACTTGTATAATTCATTGATATAGATGAGTATAAGGGTATAGTTGCTAGAATGTTTCTGGTTGTTTGGTTTTCATTGAGAAGTGAATTCCTCTTGTAGTCTACAATTTAAGGAAAACTATATTCCGTGAGATCATGCAACATTCACTCAAAAGTCAAAATTAAGTTCTACAATTTGAAAATTTGCAGTAGGTGTTGTCAACTAAATCCTCTCTTCTCTCTCCTCCCCCCCTCTCTGAATCACCACATTTCTCACCGGTAACGGCTCCATCCTCCACCGCCAATAGCTCTATCTCGCCATTAGCGATTTCACTCTCGCTGGCTACGGCTCATCCACCGCCGGCCACTATGGCTAACAACAACAGCTCCCTTAATAATCCAAAATCCTTCCTCTCCGCCCTACAATCCAAATGCCCTCCCCTTAGCTCATCTCTACCAAATAACCCGGAGCTGAACCCTAAATCCGAACACCTAGGTGAACCAGCATGTCTATACTCTAATGAAGAAATCTCAAAACTCTCTGCCCACTATGCCAATGCCCTAGTTGGGAAATTCGCTAAAGGAAGGCTTACAATGGAGCAATTGGAGTCAGCCTTCAAGACGGTAAGGTTCGCTGGGAAGTATCAACTGGGATCTCTGGATTTCAAGCATGTCCTCATTAGGTTTGATCAAGTAAATGACTACCAGAGATGCTAGATTAAAGGAATATGGAGCTTCAATGGCATCCAAATGAAGGTTCTCAAATGGTCTCCCGATTTCTCCACGCACAAGGAATCTCCAATAGTTCCAATTTGGTGTACAATCAGGGAAGTCCCTCTCCATCGATTGAGGCTATTGGTAATAGTATAGGTAATTTCATTAAGAAGGATTTAGCTACTGAAATGCTAACCGAACCCTCTGCAATTAAACTTTGTGTGGAAATTGACCTTCAGAAGCCACTAAACAATTTCATCAGATTGGGTTTAGTTACTAACAACAGAAAATACCCAATTGAATATGAAAACATTCCACTGTACTGTGACCACTATGCTAAACTAGGTCATTCACTCAGCCAATGTAGAGTTACCTCCGAAAATTATACTCTGCCTTAGTGGCAAGCTACTGGGAATAAGTTTAACAAAGCTCCAATTAGGTTTACTAAAAACCAACCTCCAAATAATGCACCCAATAGAGATAAATTAGCTCACCAGTTAGCCACAACAAATCCTACCTCTAACCCCTCATCCTATATACCCCAGGCTCCAGAAACTGACCTTGGAAATAACACCCCTCATCTACCCCAACCCCCCTCTCCAAATCAGTCCCATGCCAACTAACCCTTTGAAAGGCTCCAATCATCTCTCACAAATATGCTAAATGATACAGGCCTTACTATCCCAAACAAGTCCCATAAAATCTATGCAAAAGATGATATCCAGAGTGGCTCCCATAAACTTACTTTTCATCAGGTTTCACCTATTAACCCCCCACTTTCACAAGAAAGGTGGAAAATAGATTTTCTGTATTGCAGGACATGGACCACCTCTCTCACACTGATGACTGTGTTGATCAGGATCTCCAAGACACAGTGGAAGAAGGAAAAGCTCACTCAGTTAGTCCCCACTCTCACTCAGATTTATTGACTGAACAAATACAATCATCAGGTAACAATGGTTGCCAAGGTAAGTCTAAACACAAAAAAACAACTACCTTAGTCAACTGAACAGGATGATGTTAAGATCTGCCACTAAAAGCCATAAATCATGTGAACAATGACACACACCATTAAATTTAATTTTTTGATCAGGAATCTAAGGGGAATGGAATCTTCAATTCTTAGATTAAAACATCTGGTCATTCAAAAGAAAATATGACTTTATGTAGTATTGAACTCATGCATGATAATACTCAATGCCAATCCTACATGGAAAAGCTTAAATACTCACATAATCTTCCTCTTCATAATGGCAAAATCTGGTTAATGTGGAATGATTCTATATATGTTGCTCTTATCTGCCATCATGAACAATTTATAAATGTTAAAATCAATCACACAAGTTCTAACAATGACATGGAAGCAGTTTTTGTTTATGCCCTTAGAACTAGGGAGGGTAGGAAAGCCCTATGGCATGATCTTAGCCTCCTTCCAACTAATGATACTGTGTATATAGGAGATTTTAACACAATCACCACACTTTCAGAATATAAAGGTCCTAGCTCTCCTAATCTTGGTAGTATTAGGGACTTTCATAACTGGATTAGCTCTAAAGGATTACATGAAATTAATACAGTAGGGAACATATTCACTTGGACTAATTATAGACTTAGAAACCCCACCTCAAAGAGATTAGATAGAGGATTATGTACTATACAGTGGAGCACCAAATTCTTAGCATGCTCTATCCAAATCCTTAATAGGCAATCCTCTGATCACTCCCCTCTTCTCATGCAGGTGTCATCCTAGGTCCCCTCTCATCCCAAACCTTTTAGGTTCATCAACACCTAGTTCAATAGACCAGAGTTTATAAACCTGATTAGAGACAACTGGTCCATCCCTATTCCTCAGTCAGGAATGCTAGGTTTATACCTTAAACTGATTAGACTCAAGAAAATAATTAAGACCTGGAACAAGGAATGTTTTGGTAATATAGACTCTAATGTTATCACTGCTGAGGACAATCTGAGAATGCAGGAAACTGCCTATGACCTATCTCACTCAGATTCTGACCTTATCAAACTTAATGAGAAAAAGGCTTTATTAATTAGAGCTTTAAAGGAAAAAGAAAAATATTGGAAACAAAAATCAAGAATGAACTGGTTTAATCAAGAATAAACTGGTTTAAGTTTGGTGATAACAATACCCAGTTTTTCCATAAAACTGTTCTAGAAAAAAACTGCAGGTTGCACATCTCGAAAATTAAAAACTGTCAGAAACATTGGCTAGATAATTACTCAGAAATCCAAAAAGAAGCAATTGGTTATTTCTCTGAACTCCTATCCGAGCCCAACCAGCCTGTAAATACCACCTATTACCCTCACTTTCTCAGCCAAATACCTACCATTATCACTGAACAAGATAATTTAAGTCTATCTAAACCAGTAACAGAAGATGAACTTAAATTGGTACTTAGGAGTCTGAACAAAAACAGTAGTCCAGGACCTGATGGCTTTTCATGTAAATTCTATACCAAATGCTGGGATTTCATTAAAGAAGACCTAATAGCTATTGTAAATGATTTCCTCTCTGGCTCAAACATGCCAAGAGGCATCACCAGTACTTGGATAACTCTAATCCCTAAAACGTCTACCCCATCCTCCTTTGATGACTTTAGACCTATCAGCCTTCAAATGTTGCCAATAAAATATGTTCCAAGGTCCTAATGTAGAGGCTGAAACCCTACATGGAGAAACTGATTTCACCTAATCAACCCGCCTTTATGAAAAACAGAGACATCTCTGATAATATACTATATCTTTAGGAAATGATAAGGTTTTTAGACAAAAAAAACAGAGTTCCTAACTGTATACTTAAACTTGATCTTAGAAAAGCTTTTGATAGGGTAAACTGGAACTTTTTAAAAAGCATACTTTGTAGATTTGGTTTTTCAGGTTCATTCTTGAATGCAATGATGAACAACCTCTCTCAGGCATATTTCTCTATTCTCATAAATGGTAACCCGGTAGGTTTTTTTAAAGCCACCAGAGGCATCAAACAAGGTGATCCACTACCTCCCTTTCTCTTTAACATTTTCTCTGAAGCTTTCTCTAGGAGTCTCTCCTTTATCTTTCTGAATAACATCATTCAATATTTTCATTTGCCATCTGCCATCACACCAGCCACACATTTAAGTTATGCAGATGACACCATAATTTTTATGTAGGCCTCAAAACCGAATCTAATTAATATTAAAGCCTTTTTAGAAAATTTTGAATCCACCTCAGGCCAGAAAATCAAATATGAGAAATCAGATTTTTACATTAGCAAAAGAGCCACAACTGCAAAGATAAATCAGATTAGGACAATCCTAGGGATGAAAAAGGGGTCTTTTCCTTTCAAATACCTAGGTTGTCCAATTTTTAAAGGCAGAACACTTAACAATTATTTCCAACCTCTGCTTGAACTCATAGATAAGAAGCTGATAAATTGGAAAAATAAATGGTTAAGTTCAGGGGGTAAAATGGTTCTCATTCAATCATGCATATATTCCCTTCCACAACATATATGGACTGTCCTTAAACCCCCTAAGTCTATAGTTAAGTCACTGGAAAGGAGAATGTCCAGATTGTTTTGGGGTGAAGTTGAAGGAAAAAATAATAAGGTTTGGAAGAAATGGTCTGATATAGTTGTTCATAAATCTCAGTATGGATTAGGTTTCAGATCAGTGCAGGCAATAATTGCCTCATGCTCACTTAAACTTTGGTGGAAAAGCCAACTGTTCAAATCCATGTGGTGTAAGCTGTTATGGTCATTGCCCCAAATCACATAGAAAATCCCAACTTGGAAGAGAATTTGCAACATTAATATATTTGCTGATAGTAACTCTTTGATTATTCATGGCCAAGGTAACTGTAACTTCTGGTCTGCAAACTGTGTCCTAATGGTCCACTGCTTAACTGTGTTCCTCCCTCCATCATCTCTACACTCTCCCCTTGCTCAGTGGCTGATTTCATCAATAACAAAGGCCCTATCTTGACACAGATTTCACCTTTTTTTAGAGCATGATACTCTGACTTTTTTGCAGGAGGCAGAAATTATCCAACAAAGAGAAGATAAACTTGTTTGGAAACCAGAGGAGACTGGAAGGTTTACTTTCAAATCAGCATACAAGGCTCTCACACACTCAACAAGTACTTTCCTAGTTACAAAATTTATATGGAACCCCAGGCTACAAAAAAGGATTTCTATCTTTACCTGGAAATTGCTAAACTTTTTTTTTGCCTTTTGATGATGTTCTAGCCAAATGTGGTTTTAGCTTTGCTTTTAAATGCCCACCTTGTAACCATACTGATTCTCTAGAACATTTTTTTATTAACTGTCACCTAGCTCGATCTATCTGGAATGATACTGCTGCATGCATGAGTTTTAACCTACTTAATCTTGACAATATAACGGACACATTCTTTACTTATTGGAACTGTAATGATCTTCTAAGAATGCAAAGAGTGATACGTAGAATGTTGCCCTCACAGATTTGTTGGTCCTTATGGAAAGCCAGAAATGCCTTCTATTTGGATAACAAAAATTTTTCTACTGTTCATATATTCAAAGAAGTTAGAGACCTAATCTTCCTATCTCTTTCAACTTACCCTTGCCCCTCAAACATTCCCCCCAATATAAGCCTTCCTTTTTCTTCACTGATCCCTCCCCCAGACCACCACCAAAACCTTCCATATCCATTGTATATTGGGAAAGGCCTGGACCTAACCTCATCAAAATTAATGTAGATGCTTTCTGGTCTTCTAAAATTGCATCAATTGGCCTTATTTCCAGAGATAATAATGGAACTCCTCACCTAATCAGGTCTGCAATCACCTCTACCAAATCACCTCTTGAAGCTGAAATAAAGACTTTCTTATTTGCTTGTCAGGTTTTCATTTCTCTGGATTCTAACTTCATCATTGAATCTGACTCACTGCTTGCAGTGAATATGATTACTGATCCAAGCTATGCAAAATGGTCACTGTATGCATTAGTCTTCCAAGCTCACTCTCTTTTAAGCAATGCCACCCTTAAACACACTTTCAGGGAATGTAACTCAGTGGCTGATGCTATTGCTAAACACCAATTTTCACACCCTATGGAGTTCTTTTTTTAACCTCTCTAACATCCCTGAAACCATTAGAAGCCTCATCAATTTGGATAGAGTTCATACACCCTACATTAGGAACCATAGACATGCCACTAGGGATGATTGATACTACTAATTGTTTCTACTGTCTGCGGTACTGATGCTATCTACTCTACACCAACACCCAGTTTTCTCAACTATACTACCTTGCTGATCTTTGCACCAATAATCAAGACTCCACACCAGATTCTGCAGCTCTCTGAGCAATACTCTACTGCTATTCTAGTGCCAGAAATCCTTTGTAGCCTTTTCAAGAGTAATGGTGACTGATCTACACAGCTTCTTGGACTGTTTTTTGTAATGAAGGAATGGTAGTTGCCTGACCAAAGTAATGAATTAACACAAGGGGTGGAGATTCTTTAATTTAGAATTGCAACTACTATTCCCAAAAATGAGCTTGAAACTTCTGCTACATACATCCGTAGTTATTAGATACTAACTATTCTTTTGGAGGCAACGATGTTGCCTCAGTAGAAAATCTGTAAGAATTACTCTCTTATGTATCGATTTTCTCTCATAGGTCTGGGGAGCCTCATATATAATCCCCCACCCTTGGGTGTTTTCATTAAAAAAAGTTCCATGAAAAAGTCTAATATCAGAGGTTATAATAGTTTCATTAGTTATGAAAAATCTCATTTAAAAACATTTATGGTCAAATAATAGTTGTTTATATTTCAATCTATTTTTTATTAGGAGATCTCTTGAGAGGTGGCCTATCATTGAGTAATGGATGGTCCATTGTATTTTATTACATATACACTGTATTTGTTAAATTACATACAAAACTTAAATAATTTTAAATTTTAAATATTATAATTTTTTATAAATTAATTTCTTATATTTTCATATTCAAATACACGTTATTATTTTTTGAACTTATATATATTTTTTAACTTCTTATTCCTTTTTTTTGTTAAAAAGGAATATATATATACATATATACGTTATTGTTTTTTGTTAAAATGGAAACAACATTAAATCACCTAACTTATTTTATACGGTCTAACTGTTAAACATTAAATCACCTAAATAGTTACGTTAATTATAAAATAATTATGTTTAACGGTTAGACAAAATAAAACAAGACTTTGTGATATTCCATATGTAACTTCACAAGAAATACACAAACATCGCTCTCCGGTTGTCAAACAAAAAAATTCAACTTCACGTACTGTCCCTTATTTTTTAAGAGTGACACTATTTAAACACCACTATTTTCAGTGCATATTTAATCACCGATAACTATAATTACATACAATAATGGTGTGTTAATTTTGTATACTTAGATTAAAATTCACAATAGAGAGAATCTAAATGTATTTGACTTGATGATTGATACGATCTGTGCTATATAGCATAACTAGTAATTGTTAGCATAATATAGATGTTTATTTATTCACATTCTATATGTAATTCTGTAGTCTGGAGAGTTGAGGCAAAAAAGTGAAGAAGTCATGGGATTAACGGAATATTGAGGATTTAAAGATGAAGACTAGAAGACCAACAGTTATCCCAAAATAAAGAACTGAAGAATAAGCAGAGAAGACCGATGACCAACGGATGACCGCTAGGAATCTGCAATCACTACAAGAAAAATGACCTATTATTTTGCCCATTTTACCTCGATTTTTTGGTTTAGGTCAAATAATCGAAGTGAAACTATCTTTTACGTCGATTAATATTTTTTTGAAGTAAAAGATATTTTTTACCTCGGTAACTAATCATACCAAATAACATGCGACGTCGCATATAATATTTAATAAGGCCACCCAAATTTGCATTATATGTTGTTTTTATCAACATGTAATCCGAACGATGACCAACGTCGTAGGTAAGTTACATTTAGAACTTTAGAGGTTAAAGTTGTTTGAAAATGATTGACTTTGTTCTAGAAAGTATTTGTTCAATCATTCATGAACATAAAATTATTTTGAATGGTACGATTGAAAATGGTTTCTAAAATCAGGCACAGATCAAATCGCACATACCGTCAATTATATATTGTTCAAATAAGGTAGTTAAATTATTAGAAAAATAGTAGTCATGAAAATATCCTTACAATTAGCACATATATTCAAATAAGAATTGTCTTAGTTCCAAAAGAACATGAATTGCAACAAACTCAATCAGCTCGCATTATGATGACCTTAAAGACAATCGGCCCCCTAGATTCTATGACATCAAAGAACAAGGTGTCTTCAATGCATAGGCAGTTCCTGGAAAGGAACTCGGCAAAACCCTTTGGGGACAAGGCCTTGATTTTCCCACCTCCAGAGTAGTTCATGCGCCACTCTCTCTCTCGTAGCACCACAATACTATGGGGGTCTTGTCATTCAGCAGAAGTGGGATGGTGTCCTTCGGGATGTACTAAATCACAAAAAACCATTTATTACAAATATATACTCCCTCCATCCCATAGAAATTGGCACATTTCAGTTTTCGTCCATCCCGCAGAAATTGGCATAAAAATATTATTACCTAAAGTTGCAAAAAAAGAGCTTATACATTTACTATATTATCTCTCAAGAGGTTGATTAAATCTGCTAATAAAATCTTCCATTACCAAAATACCCTTCCTTTATTTCCCACAAACACTTCCACCACATCTTGCGTAGAATACTGATCCAAAAGTAATTGTGCCAATTTCTATGGGACAGAGAAAGTATATATATATATATATGTAGATTCAATTAACAATAAATAATATTAATTTAAAATCAAATAATTACATGCATTTAATTAGCTAGCTATAGGCCTTACTAAAGTTGGGTTTTTCCTAAAGTTCTACTGCTTCAGAGTGTGACCTGCCTCGACACGGTTGTCATTAAAACACGAGGGGCTCATGGGGCAAAGATAGAGATTTATATTCTGCACTCTTTCTTACTGCTAAGCTACCAAGGGGTAGTAAGCGGAAAGCCCTGGGTTTGTCCACAAGGATGCTAAGGCTCAAATACTAATTAAAACACAACCTCGTTCAGGTCGTCAATCAGCACGAGTGAAAGGAAAAAATAGTAGTGTATACATGCAAGCAAATAGGGGGGGTGGGAGGTCATCGCCATACCTCTCAAAGTTAATACTTTTAAGCCCTAATGCTTCCAATCTACAATTAAGTAGATAATGGAAAGTCAGGATCGTCCACGAGAAGAGAGATCTTTTTAAGTGTTTAAACATATATAGGAGAAAACATACTACGCATATACATACATAAATACATATAAAAGCATGTAAAAAGGGGAGGGGGTGGTGGTTGGTTTTTTAGCCTAAGTTATCAAATTAAAAGTTAACAATTAGAAAAGCAAGAGAACTGTGCTAATCATGCAATACAACTAAAGATACGCTTAAAATGATAATTAACGGATCCTTGGGGGGAATCGACTTCCACTTCCAAACTTCCTATAGCTCATTGATTCATTCACTCATTCAATTACATTTATTGTCTATGGGGAATGTTATCACTTCTCAATCAAAGACCAACATTCATTCCTCCTTAAGAGTAGTTTGCAAAGACAAAAAATGACCATTTGCAAACCTCATTGATGATCACCAAAGACAAACAACATCATAGGGGTATTTCATCAATGGCATTTCACCCAAAGGACCATAGGTTTGATAACAACACGCCTTGTACCATAGACATAGTCATTTAACCAAACAAAGAATTTATTAGGTTAAACTTAGAACAAACAACATTCAAGGTTCAACCTTTCTTTGCACCTATATGATAAATATGAAAACAGTACACATTAATATACTCATCTAGCAAGAATTACCACAGATTATACAAAAGAAATTCTAAATCCATGCTTTTGGATTTCATATCACATGAGTTAACAAATTTGCAACTAACCTAACACTCTAACATTTCAATCATACAAACATTTCATATACTCAAACAACCCATGGTATAAATGAGGTAAAACACAACATTAATGGCATAATAAATGCTCTCCAATAATTGTTCATAAATGAGCAAATATAGAATCTTACTACATAAGGTTGGAAGCTTCAATCAATTTCACGCAAGAACTAGATTTAGCTACAAGAGTTCATACTAATTAATGCTAACAAACCAAACATAATACAAGAGAATTCAAAGATGAAAAATGGTAGAAACTAGGGTTAGAAATAGTACCAAAAACGAAAGAAAGAAGAGATGTGAATGAGAGGAAAGAGAGTGCTATTTATAGTACAAAAAGGATAAGGTTAGGTTCTGGCCACCCGTTGGTTGCGACTCGCGACGAACCTGACGGCCGCCAAAACTTAACCTTATTTGATTTTCATCTTCTTGTGGTAAACACTTATCTTCACAATGATTCCTCTCATTTTTCAAGTCTTCAACTATTTGAAGAAAGTCTTCAAAGTCTTCAAAAATGGTCTTCGAGGGCCTCCGGTCTTCAAGTCTTCGTGTCTTTGAAGTAAGTCTTCAAATTCTTTGAAAAGTGAGCTTTAATGGCATCCGGTCTTCAAGCCTCCATGTTGTTCCTTTGTCATGCAAAATCCACTTATAAGAGGTAAAAGAGCGTAAATTTGCTCTTACCTCTCCTAAGAGAATTTCAAGACAAGCTCTTGATAATAAAAGAGCACAAAAGTGACCCCCAAAAGTACTAAATTATGAACATAAAATGGACATATCAAACCTCCCCACACTTAAACCTTACTCGCCCTCGAGTAAGAAAAGATCCAAGCATACGAAGAAAATGACGTATCCATATCCTAACTATTATTCCCCCAAATCAATACCTCACAAAACTCTCAATGTCACACATCTCAATGTTAAGGTCAAATGAGAAGTTTCCCACAACCCCCATTCCTAAATCTACCCAAACCATATCAACATATCAATTCATTGCTATCTCAAAACATTTCCAAATCTCAAATTTATAATCCCAAATCCAATGGTTCAAGGTGAAACTAAAGACATGTATAAAGTTCAAAACACATGCTCTACTTTATATCAATATATCAACCTAAAAACGAAGTATATTAACGATCAAGAGTTTCATAACTGATGTGTCCATTTTAGATGCATTATTTAGTAGTATTTAGGATCACTTTTGTGCTCTTTTATTATCGAGAGCTTGTGTTTTACCTTGAAATTCACTTAGGAGAGGCAAAAGCAACTTTGTACTCTTTTACCTCTTCTAAGTGGATTTTGTGTGACAAGGGAAGAACACGGAAGCAACGAAGACCGGAAGACATTGAAGACTATACTTTCGAAGATTTTTGGATACTCACTTCGAAGACATGAAGACCGGAGGCCGTTGAAGACATTTTTGGAGCCGTTGAAGACTTGAAGATTGAGAGGGATGGCTATGAAGAAGACAAAGAAACAATGCAAAACTCTGGCTCCCGTCGCAACCCCGTCGCGACACCATCGCGAGTCGCGACCTACACCGTCGCGGGTCGCGACGAACTCGTCGCGAGTCGCGACCAACGGGCGGCCAGAAACCAACTTTATCTTCTTTGCACTATAAATACTACTCTCTTTCCTCCTCTTCTCCAGTTTTGCTCAGCCCGTTTTCTCTGGGTTTTAGGGCTCCAAAACCCTTTGTTTTCTTCTCTTTCTTTTCTTAGTTTTCTTAGTTTAATTATGTCTTTTGTTGTTCTAGAGTAGTTCTTGTACTTGGGAGCTATGGATTGAAGCTTCCACTTCTATGTATTGAGAATCATTTTATCTATCTATTTGGTGTTTTTGCTATTGTGCATTTATTGTGCTTTGAATGTTAATTGTTGATTCCATTGATGTTGTTGGGAGCTTGAGGATATGAATGCTTGTATGAATTGCTAGCTAGGGTTTGGGGGATTTGGGTTAATTTCCCCCCTGTTCTTGTTAGGAATGTATGAGTGTGAATTAGAGCTTTTGATTGTGTTAGTGTGTTGACAATGTGCTAGACGAATGTGATTGATGTTGAACTCTTCGTCATGTTCGTTTGTGTAGCAAACGAGAAGAGTTATATGCTCGTGGTCTATGAGTGGTCGCTCTTGACTAATCTCATGTAATTGCATGAATTGGTTAAATGCTTAGTCACGGTGTAGTGGTCATAGGCATTGCCAAGCTTGTTGGTCCTTCATGCTATATGCCACCAATGACACCTTGAGTCGTGGTCGCGACTCGGGAGTCATTGGTGAGGTTTGACGAGAGATGTGGAACTCACTCTCGCAAACTACGAACTAAGAAGGATAGGAGTTTAGTCTCCACGACAAGTAGTTGAAATATTGAATAGATGATTTAAATTCATTCTTGAAGCATTTGTTATTTGGCATTTATGTATTCCTGACGGTGTGTTTCACTGCATGTATGCCATGAGTTGTTTGAGCATAGGTAGTGCTTGTGTGGTTGAATTGTTTAGGTGTAGGAACGTGACGAATTCCGTAGCGCCTTTGCATGAAGATCTATGAGCATGAACTTAGAACTCCTTGTGATGTGTGTGTTGTGGTACTTGCTAGATGGGTGTGTGAGTGTTGGGTCCTGAATGCTATATGATGGAATGTGTGAATGATTCGATGAACTACATTAGATGTGGAAGTGGATATCCGTTGCCTCCAAGGCATTTTATCTTTGTAGTTTAAAACCCCTTTTCTTTAGTTTTGTTTGATGATTAGCATAGTCACTTGACCTTGCTAGTTATCTTGTCTTTTTATTTTCGTAACTTAGGAACAACCAACCAACCAACCCCCCCCCCCCATTTACTTGCTTTTATGTGTGTGTATATATATTTACTCCTAGCCTAGTATCAACCATTTGTGCTTAGACGCTTAGGAAGATCCCTCTTCTCTTTGGACGACCCCGATTTGCCACTATCTACCTAGTTGTAGAAAGTAAGCATTTAGGGCTTATAAATTATCTTTTGCACGGCGGGCGCAACGACCGCCCGCCCGTCAAAATGGCGCCGTTGCCGGGGAAGAGGCGTTTATTCTTAAGTATTTAGGTGTATTTGGTTGTGTATTGGCTAGTTGTTTTTATTTTCCACTACTTGGTGGTTGTTTTTGTTCGGAGTAGGTATTGCTTGAGTTCTTGGTAATTTATTTTATCGAGAATCCTTGCACTATGATTCCAAACTTTTGAAAAAAAAAAATTTAATGGAGCGTCTCACCTTGAGGGAACTCATGATGAGAAGAGAGGCTCAACAAGCAAGGTTTTGTAGGATGTGTCATTACGATCATCCTACCGAATCTTGCCCTTTGTTGTGGGAAGAGCACTATGACCGAGAAAGAACCCTTGGTTTCCAAAACCATGGGTACTATGAAGAGTGCTATCAAGAGGTAGGAGATATTGGTTTTCAAGGGCAAGAAGCTCATGAATGCTATCCATACCACAACTCTTACAATCCGGAATGGAGTGGAAGTGGATATCCGTTGCCCCCAAGGCATTTTATCTTTGTAGTTTAAAACCCTTTTTCTTTAGTTTCGTTTGATGATTAGCATAGTCACTTGACGTTGCTAGTTATCTTTGTTAACTTAGGAAACCAACCAACCAACCCCCCCCATTTACTCGCTTTTAAGTGTGTGTATATATATTTACTCCTAGCCTAGTATATCAACCATTTGTGTGCTTAGACGCTTAGGAAGATCCCTCTTCTCATTGGACGACCCCGATTTGCCACTATCTACCTAGTTGTAGAAAGTAAGCATTGAGGGCTTATAAATTATCTTTTGGCGCGCGGGCGCGACGACCGCCCGCGCCTGTCAAAATGGCGCCGTTGCCGGGGAAGAGGCGTTTATTCTTAAGTATTTAGGTGTATTTGGTTGTGTATTAGCTAGTTGTTTTTATTTTCCACTACTTGGTGGTTGTTTTTGTTCGGAGTAGGTATTGCTCGAGTTCTTGGTAATTTATTTTATCGAGAATCCTTGCACTATGATTCCGAACTTTTGAAAAATTAAAAAATTAAAAAAAAAATTTTCTTAATGGAGCGTCTCACCTTGAGGGAACTCATGATGAGAAGAGAGGCTCAACAAGCAAGGTTTTGTAGGATGTGTCATTCCGATCATCCTACCGAATCTTGCCCTTTGTTGTGGGAAGAGCACTATGACCGAGAAAGAACCCTTGGTTTCCAAAACCATGGGTACTATGAAGAGTGCTATCAAGAGGTAGGAGATATTGGTTTTCAAGGGCAGGAAGCTCATGAATGCTATCCATACCACAACTCTTACAATCCGGAATGGAGTGGTAGTCCGGATTTGTGGTATGAGAATGAGCCGGAAAACCAATATTACAAGCAACCTAGTTGGCCATCACCACCCTATACCATACCCCAAAACCAAGCCCAACAAGGAAGTTCAAGTTTGACACGTGAGGATGTCTTAAATACCATAGCAAACTTGAACTCCTTTACTAGTGAGAAGCCGGATACCCAGCTCTCCTCTAGTGTTGAGGCCATTGAGGGGCATGTGAGGAACATATTAGAGGTATTGGCCCGCATGGAAGCTCGTGATTCCGAAAACACACCATCCCAACTTAAACTCGATGATTCGGTGAGTGAAGTCACCAATAAAAATGATTTTGAGTTTGAAAGGGATGAGGAGTTGGTTGTAGAGGATAGAAAAATGGAGGAAGAGGTGATAGTGCTACATCATCCATTAGCATTGTCACCCCTTCTCCCACCTAGTGAACCAACTCTAATATTTTCGGAAGTTTTGAGGGAAACGAGAGAGGAGCCAAAAGACTATCCCAAGCTTCCTAACCACTTAATTCCCTTTGAACCATCTCCACCTCCACAAGACTTTCCTCTTGAAAGTTTTGTGCCCCCACCTCTCTTATTTTGGATGCTCATGGTGAAGAGCTTCAAGCCTTCACCATACGGATAACATTAGGGTCGTGCCGACGACCTTAAAAATACGGAGCTTCGTCGTGCCGACGATGTTAAATAAATTCGGCATTTCTTTTAGTTTTTGTTTCTTTTAGTTTTTGTGTTTCTTAGTTTTTGTTGTTTTGTTTTGTTCTTTTTATGGCTTGTTTTTCTGTGATTTTGTAGCAAAGTGAAGCGCATTGCAATGAAGGAGATAAAGGAACGAGATCAATGAACGAGGGAAGAAAGCTTGGACAGTTGGTAAGAAAACGAAAAAATTTTAAGCCTGGGATACCCTGCCGTCGCAAGTCGCGATGGGCTTCGTCGCGAGTCGCGACGAACAGGGGAGAAAAATCACTCCCAGCGCCAACTTTCCGCGAGTCGCGATGACATCGCGAGGCTCGTCGCGAGTCGCGACACACTTCGTCGGGAGTCGCGACGAGCTCAGAAAATTTTGAGCTCCCGGACTTACCTTTCCGCGAGTCGCGATGACTTCGCGAGGCTCGTCGCGAGTCGCGACGAGCTCAGAAAATTTTGAGCTCCCAGACTCAACTTTCCGTGAGTCGCGATGACTTCGCGAGGCCCGTCTCGAGTCGCGACGAACCTCGTCGCGAGTCGCGACGTGCTCAGTAACTGTTGAAAATTTTTTGAGCCCGGATTTCAAATTTCCAAGCTTCCAAGTTTCCAAATGATTTTAAACATTGCATGATCCTACCTTCTTCTCCACCCAACACTCCCAAGAACCACCACATACCCACTCATTCCTCCACCATCCTACATATGTTGACATATGAACATTCTTGCATCTTTATAGTACATTTGTTGATTGTAGTATGCCGACTACATCATTGTGATCGTAAGTGCATATCCTATAATGATGCTTGTATACATGTCAATATATGTTGGATATTTTTCATGATTATTCTTATAGTGTTGGTTGAGTGTGATTTGGTTGTTCTTTGAAAATACTATGGTTATTAACTCTTGATGCTAAACCTAGTATTATATATCCTTATGTACTGGTGAGTTTAATGTGTTCTTCGTGGTGTAGTCTTGATCAAACGGCGCCATGGAGACAATGCTTTTCTCGAGGGGTGAGTTCTTCTACGGCATCTTTGCTCACCCTTCCGGTTCCGAAACCTATCTCGGGACCATCCAAGTACTTGGATATCGCCATATCACCAGCGAATTGCGGAGACACGGGTGTCACTCTATCCCCTTACCTTGATTTTTATTGTTCTTGCCTTACATGTTTACATTGAGGGCAATGTAATTTTTTAAGTGTGGGGAGGGGTTAGAGGACTCATATGCATGCTAGATTGTTTTGGAATGCTTTTTGCTACTTTTCATTGGAAAAACATGAGAAAAACAAAAAAAATAGAAAAACAAAAAAAAAATAGAAAAAGAAAAAAAGAAGAAAAAGAAAACCCGCTAAGTTGAAAACCCGAGAGGGCAACTTAGGCAACATTGGGGGCCCGGATAGGTCGAAAACCCTTAAAGGGCGGCCTAGGCAAAAATGAGAGGCTAAAATGTGCGAAAAAAGGTGAGATGTGAGCTAAAGAAACATGATGTGTGGCTAGGATGAAAACTCGAAAGAGCTCCTAGGCAAAATGAGAGAAAGTGAGAGAAATTGAAAAATGCTATGATTTCACTTATTTGCCGGCGTTGGAGTCATAAGGTTGCGGTTGTCACACGGATGGATCGGGTAGCTCAATATCTATAGACCTCTTGGGATTGGGTAGCTTAGTGGGTTAGGAAACGAAGTGTGGTTATGAAATTCCTTATCTCTTTCTACTTCGTTTTTGGTTGATATATTGGCATTAGGTGAAGCATATGTTTAAAACTTCCTCTATGGTTTTAGCTTCATTTTGTGTCATTGGATTCTAGGAATATCAATTCTGGGCTGTGAAATATTTTTATGGGTAGTGAATTGATAAGTGGTAGGTTTGGTTAGATCTAGGATTGGGGATGTGTGTGTGAAAATAATTCTCATGTGAGCTTTTATTTTGGGATTTTTGATATTGAGAGTTTTTGTGAGGCTTTGAGTGGGGGATTAGTTTAGGTTTTGGATATATCATTTACTCCGTGTGCTTGGTTCTTTTCTTACTCGAGGACGAGTAAGGTCTAAGTGTGGGGATATTTTATGTGTCCATTTTGTGTGGTTATTTTAGGAGTTTTAGGATGTGGATATGCCATTTCCTCCGTATGCTTGAATCTTTTCTTACTCGAGGGCGAGTAAGGTTTAAGTGTGGGGATGTTTGATGTGTCCATTTTAGATGCATTATTTAGTAGTATTTAGGATCACTTTTGTGCTCTTTTATTATCGAGAGCTTGTGTTTTACCTTGAAATTCACTTAGGAGAGGCAAAAGCAACTTTGTACTCTTTTACCTCTTCTAAGTGGATTTTGTGTGACAAGGGAAGAACACGGAAGCAACGAAGATCGGAAGACATTGAAGACTATACTTTCGAAGACTTTTGGATACTCACTTCGAAGACATGAAGACCGGAGGCCGTTGAAGACATTTTTGGAGCCGTTGAAGACTTGAAGATTGAGAGGGATGGCTATGAAGAAGACAAAGAAACAATGCAAAACTCTGGCTCCCGTCGCGACCCCGTCGCGACACCATCGCGAGTCGCGACCTACACCGTCGCAGGTCGCGACGAACTCGTCGCGAGTCGCGACCAACGGGCGGCCAGAAACCAACTTTATCTTCTTTGCACTATAAATACTACTCTCTTTCCTCCTCTTCTCCAGTTTTGCTCAGCCCGTTTTCTCTGGGTTTTAGGGCTCCAAAACCCTTTGTTTTCTTCTCTTTCTTTTCTTAGTTTTCTTAGTTTAATTATGTCTTTTGTTATTCTAGAGTAGTTCTTGTACTTGGGAGCTATGGATTGAAGCTTCCACTTCTATGTATTGAGAATCATTTTATCTATCTATTTGGTGTTTTTGCTATTGTGCATTTATTGTGCTTTGAATGTTAATTGTTGATTCCATTGATGTTGTTGGGAGCTTGAGGATATGAATGCTTGTATGAATTGCTAGCTAGGGTTTGGGGGATTTGGGTTAATTTCCCCCCTGTTCTTGTTAGGAATGTATGAGTGTGAATTAGAGCTTTTGATTGTGTTAGTGTGTTGACAATGTGCTAGACGAATGTGATTGATGTTGAACTATTCGTCATGTTCGTTTGTGTAGCAAACGAGAAGAGTTATATGCTCGTGGTCTATGAGTGGTCGCTCTTGACTAATCTCGTGTAATTGCATGAATTGGTTAAATGCTTAGTCACGGTGTAGTGGTCATAGGCATTGCCAAGCTTGTTGGTCCTTCGTGCTAAATGCCACCAATGACACCTTGAGTCGTGGTCGCGACTCGGGAGTCATTGGTGAGGTTTGACGAGAGATGTGGAACTCACTCTCGCAAACTACGAACTAAGAAGGATAGGAGTTTAGTCTCCACGACAAGTAGTTGAAATATTGAATAGATGATTTAAATTCATTCTTGAAGAATTTGTTATTTGGCATTTATGTATTCCTGACGGTGTGTTTCACTGCATGTATGCCATGAGTTGTTTGAGCATAGGTAGTGCTTGTGTGGTTGAATTGTTTAGGTGTAGGAACGTGACGAATTCCGTAGCGCCTTTGCATGAAGATCTATGAGCATGAACTTAGAACTCCTTGTGATGTGTGTGTTGTGGTACTTGCTAGATGGGTGTGTGAGTGTTGGGTCCTGAATGCTATATGATGGAATGTGTGAATGATTCGATGAACTACATTAGATATGGAAGTGGATATCCGTTGCCCCCAAGGCATTTTATCTTTGTAGTTTAAAACCCCTTTTCTTTAGTTTTGTTTGATGATTAGCATAGTCACTTGACCTTGCTAGTTATCTTGTCTTTTTATTTTCGTAACTTAGGAACAACCAACCAACCAACCCCCCCCCCATTTACTTGCTTTTATGTGTGTGTATATATATTTACTCCTAGCCTAGTATCAACCATTTGTGCTTAGACGCTTAGGAAGATCCCTCTTCTCTTTGGACGACCCCAATTTGCCACTATCTACCTAGTTGTAGAAAGTAAGCATTTAGGGCTTATAAATTATCTTTTGCACGGCGGGCGCGACGACCGCCCGCCCGTCAATAACTTACTTCGTCTTCTCCCGCTAAATTTTCCACTCACAAGAGGCCCTCAAGATGTCAAGCTACCCGGTCCATCAGTATGGCCACCGCTACCTTATGACTCCAATGCTGGCAAATGAGTGAACACTTAACACTTTTCAATTTCTCTCATTTTCTCTCATTTTGCCTAAAAGCCCTTTCGGGTTTTCATCCTAGCCACACGTCATGTTTCTTCAACTTACATCTCACCTTTTTCCACACATTTAGCCTCTCATTTTTGCCAAGGTCGCCCTCTTAGGTTTTCGATCTATCTGGGGCCCCAATGTTGCCTAAGATGCACTCTTTGGTTTTCAACTAAGTGGGATTCTTTTTATTTATAATTTAAATTTTTTTTATTTTCTATTTTATTTCAAAAAATTTCATGTTTCTCCAATCCAAAAAGTAGCAAAGTGCTTTCCAAATGTTAAGTCTAAGAAAATTATCAAATCCAATATTATCCAAGTACATCAAAAGAAAAGCATCCCAAAACAAAAGGGAAAAATATCCAAAACAAAATAAAAGAGTTATCCAAAAGTAGCAAGTCTTCAAAGTATCTCCAACCCCAACCGTGCAATTAGTAGATACCCCTCCCCATACTTAGAACACTACATTGCCCTCAATGTAGACAATAGGACCAAAGCGAACAAAGCAAATTATTGAAAGGGTAAGGATATGGTGCTCACAAATTACTGATGTGAGGAAGAAGGGCCACCGCCAAAATTGCGCTGCTGATAACAAGCCAGGAAATCCGTGCTCCTCTGCCTCCTAGATCTTTGCATCTCTGCTCCCGGATCGGGGCCTGAGACACCGCCTGCCTGGGACTGCATCTCATGGATGCGAGCTGATAGGTGATCAATCTCCTCATCCATGTCGATCAAGCTCTAGGAGACAAACATGTTGTGCTCCAGTATCATACTGTTCTAGCAGCGTATTCCATCCTGCATAGTCTACATCATCCGTTCATAGAAATCTGGTGGAGGCTAGGAGTGAGGTGGCACATCGTCCTCCTACATCGGCTTGATCTCTGGTGGAGGTTGTGGGGAGTGCTGCTGCTATCGCTCGGAGAAAGACAGGATGTTATCATTGCGCTGGACAGGGGCTGAACCAAGGTCGTGGAGCTCGCGCTGAAAGTCCTCTCCGCATGAGGAGTCAGGTAAAATTTCCAAATCTTCTAGAGGTGTATCAAATTCTAGCTTCGTCTTATTAGGCTGAGAAAGTGCCATGAATGTGACCTTCCTGGCACCATATAACCAGTGGAATACCCTCATGATCTGGATGGCACTGAGCATCTCAAATCAAACCAACCTCTCAGCAATGATGAGGTAGGAAGTGCGCCTACCTAAGCGTGGAAAGTCAGCTGGAGGAACCAATCCTAGGTACTCCGCTAAGAGGCCTATTATACCTCCAACCATAATCTTCCCCTTTGGCTTTCATGCCACCTCTATAATCCTCTTCATCCACAGCTCAACCCATAGCCGGTATCTTGTTCCCTCACTCGTCAAGTCCCAGAGAAAGTGAATGTCGTTGTCTGGCACATTCGTTTGCTCCGCACAGCAAAGTACTGTGCCAGCCAACAGTCGGTGCACATAACGAAGTGCAGGGTGGATGATGACACTCCTCTTGTTATGGGAGTTCTTTGGCCTCATGTTGATAACACTCCAAAATTGCATGTCATCCTCGATCGTTCCTTCTTAGGCCTGTAGGTCCAACCTTGCCCGTATCTCCGCAGTGTCCCATCCAAATGCCTCCTCAACCTGCGAGACGGTCATCTGTGAAGATATATCATCCAAGTGGAAAGCATTGTACCTCTCTCATGGTTGATCATCTCTCATGCTGCATATCCTGACTGTGGATAGGAACTCTAGTGTGTATCGTCGGTAAGAGGGGGCGCTCCTGCTCATGAACCCTTCCATCCCCCCTTTGGCGATAAGGCATCGAACAGGCTGGGTGAGCCTAAGAGCATCCAGTGTGGGCACATCTACAAAACTCGCCTCCTTGAGCTGATGACTCACCAGGGCCTTCCATCTCTCAACATAGGACTCGGTGATCCAAGTCAAACCCATGTACCTATCCGGAGGGGGAGGTACATGGCTCGACTCTGTAGCTGGTGGTGGAGGCAGAGGTGGAGCGGTGGTGCGCCCACCTCAGGAAGGAGCCCTAGGTCTCTTTCTAGGGGCCATATCTAACAACCACAACAAACAAGTCAAACGCGCAGGAATATGTATATATTCAATATTGCAAATTCATACTTAACCTTAAACTAGTTTTTGTCAATCATCACAAGCCAAATCAAATCTGTGTCAACTAGTTCAATTCCTAACCACAATTGCATATACAATCCATGTTATATCCAACATGCCCGTATTCTCAAGTCCACGAAGTTCTCACATAGTTGAATATTGAAATACTATATCTCAAAATCACAGTCATGCCTAACTAGTTTAACCACCATTAGTACATCCATAATGTCAACATTCAAGTCCCATGGCTAAACTACCCTAAGCAAAATAACATTGCAAAGCACAATAACATTTTATCCAAATAACAACTATGTTTATTCAAGGGCCAACATGCCTCATATCTAGCATAAAACACAATCCATTCTCAACCAAAGCAACACTAATAGAGCAATGCAAGCACAAGACCAATACGAGCAGCTCAACACACTCAAAGTGAGTATGATGTTATCCTACATCCAACCAAGCCGTAAACACAAAATATGCACACAATCCCCATCAAACCAAATTGCAAGCACAATATATTCACAAAAATCAACCAAGTTCCAACAATCTAATTTCCTAAGGCATCAAACATAATCTACACAATATCCAATAAATAGAGTATACAATCATAATCATAATTGAAGTTCAATAAAGTGAAGAAATGTACAACTTAGATGCTTTAGAAAAAGAAAGGAGGGAGCCTACAATTAATTCAAAATTGGATTGCAAAAAGTCACAAAACCCCCCAAATTCTAGGGTTTGTATTTGGCTAGAAACTTCATTTTCATATCGAGCCAATTCTTGATGCTCTTGCGTGGTAGGTAGTTGAGCCAATCTCTTGCACCATCCCTTAGTGTGAATGGGAATGCCTTCAACTTATAGAAATATTCATCCACTCCATGGGGGACGGTACCACCACATAAGAAGTGAAATTCGGTGAGGTGTTTGTTGGCATTCTCCACTTGCCTACCAAGGAAGATGGGTAGCATGTTGATGAACCCGGTCTTTAGCTCAAAGTGCCCATGTGGTCCAACCACGAGATATTCAATGCACATTGGTTTTTGATCGAGGTTGGGGGCCATGATGTCTCTTAACAATTCTTGCCCTAAATGAATCTCCCTTTCTTAGAGAGGAGGAGCTCGCCCTTGGAGAGGAGGATGTTGAGGTCCCCCTCCCAGATGCTCATCTTCGTGCTCAAGTTGATGTTCCATAGAGGAAGAGGTATCCACAAAATGGTCACTAGGAGGGGTATTATTCACACTTTTCAAAGAAAGCCTCCAAGCCCATCTCAAATTCAACTCTAACTCGGGGTCGTAGGGTAGGGGTTCCTGTGAAGAGGATCGCGTACGAACCATACACCAAGAACTCAAACAATACGTCTCCAAGCCAAGTGAAAATGGAAAATCAACTAAGAAATAAAAATAAAAGAAAACTATCAAATATTAACAATTAGCATAAAATCACACATAATATGCCCAAACACTTAAAAATAAATGCCCTTTTCCCGGCAGCGGCGCCAAAATTTAGGAGATCATCGCCGTACTTCTCAAAGTTAATATTTTTAAGCACTAATGCTTCCTATCTACAATTAAGTAGATAATATCAAGTCAGGGTCATCCAAGAGAAGATGGATATTTTCAAGTGTTTAAACATATATAGGAGAAAACATACTAGGCATATACATACATAGATACATATAAAAGAATGTAAACAAGGGAAGGGGAGGTTGGTTGGTTTTTGAGCCTAAGTTATCAAATTTAAATTTAACAATAAGAAAAGAAAGAGAACTATGCTAATCATGCAATACAACTAAAGATATGCTTAAAATGATAATTAACGAAGCCTTGGTGGCAATCGACTTCCACTTCCAAACTTCCTATAGCTCATTGATTCATTCACTCATTCAATTGCATTTATTATCTATAGGGAATGTTATCACTTCTCACAAAAATCAACATTCATTCCTCCTTAAGAATAGTTTTCAATAATAAACAACGACCATTTGCAAACCTCATTGATTATCACCAAAGACAAACAACATCATAGGGGTATTTCATCAATGTCATTTCACCCAAATGACCATAGGTTTGATAACAACAAGCCTTCTACCAAAGACATAGTCATTTAACCAAACAAAGCATTTATTAGGTTAAACTTAGAACAAACAACATTTAAGGTTCAACCTTTCTTTGCATCTATATGATAAATATGAAAACAATCCACATTAATATACTCATCTAGCAAGAATTGCCACACATTATACACAAGAAGTTCTAAATTCATGCTTTCGGATTTCATATCAAATAAGTTAAGAAATTTGCAACTAACCAAACACTCTAACATTTCAATCATACAAACATTTCATATACTCAAACAACCCATTGTATAAATGAGGTAAAGACAACATTAATGGCATAATAAATGCTCTCCAATAAATGTTCATAAATGAGCAAATATAGAATCTTACTACATAAGGTTGGAAGCTTCAATCAATTGCTTCCAAGAACTAGATTTAGCTACAAGAGTTTATACTAATTAATGCTAACAAACCAAACATAATACAAGAGAATTCAAAGATGAAAAATGGTAGAAACTAGGGTTAGAAATAGTACCAAAAGTGCAGGAAAGATGAGATGTGAATGAGAGGAAAGAGAGTGCTATTTATAGTACAAAAAGGATAAGGTTAGGTTCTGGCCACCCGTTGGTCGTGACTCGCAACGAACCAGACGGGCGCCAAAACTTAACCTTGTTTTCTTTTCTTCTTCTTGTGGTAAACAATTATCTTCACAAATATTCCTCTCATTTTTCAAGTCTTCAACTCTTTGAAGAGAGTCTTCAAAGTCTTAAAAAAATGGTCTTCGACAGCCTCCAGTCTTCAAGTCTTCATGTCTTCGAAGTAAGTCTTCGAAAAGTGATCTTTAATGGCCTCCAGTCTTCAAGCCTCCATGTTGTTCCTTTGTCATGCAAAATCCACTTAGAAGAGGTAAAAGAGCATAAAGTTGCTCTTACCTCTCCTAAGAATATTTCAAGGTAAATACAAGCTCTTGATAATAAAAGAGCACAAAAATTACCCCAAAATGTACTAAATTATGAGCATAAAATGGACATATCGGGGGGGGGGGGTTGGTTTTTCAATTATCAACTAAAAAGCATGAAGCAAACAACTATATAAATAGGCGCACTTGGGGGTATTTGCGTAACATGCTTGATAAATGACTTATATCCTCGATTCATTCACATATAGACTTATAAACCTAAATTATGCTCATGTCACACAGTGTGAAGATAGCCAGGTATTTCCCTCCGCCTGTCACACGTGGTACTTACCACAATGCCCATATCTCACCATCTTCGTATATTTAGGCAATGCACTCTAGTCCTAAGATTCCATAGACCATTCCCTAATCGCTCACTCCCAAGGCCAACGCGCCCCCCGCTTAGAGGAATAATGCCCACATAAAAGGGCATTGCCTCGCATAGGTCGCAACCATTGGATATGTAGCGAGATGCATTACATTCCCGGACACTCCACTGTGGATCTCAATCCCTAGGCCTAGAAAGGAAAAGGAAAGACACCTTGTGATGACTCTAGAGTGGGCACAACTATAATCGCTACATGCAACACACTAATCTATCGGGGTAAGCTAGGGCACCTTCCCTCCGTCGGTATTTTCTGAATCAACTGGTCGACATGTGATTTACATCAAGCACAGCTATCCAATCGGAATCATGGAATAACTCATATAAGGATTTTCTCTCAAAGGACATAAATGCACTCACCTCCCCGGTGTTCTATACCTACTCCGCAATTCCAACACTTCCCAAGATCGCAATGAAACCTAGCACCAATTTATACTACTATACATGCATGAGTGCATCATCATAATGACATATCATAAAATCATAGTTCTTAGAAAACAAAAGTTCAAGCACAAATATTCATAAGCATTAGGGAAATCTGAATCTCAAGAAGAAACCATCAAAGCATGAATACAAATATCCCCAAGCTACTAAGATACTCTACAAATATTCATAAGCATTTGTAGAGTCTGAATCTCATAAGAAACCATCAAAACATCAAAGCATGAATACAAATATCCCCAAGCTACTAAGCTACTCTACAAATATCCCCAAGCCAGATCACAAATATTCATAAGCATCAAAGCATCAAAGCATGAAACCATCACAAGAAAAGTCTGAATCTCAAGAATATTCATAAATATTCTACAACCATCCTAAGCCAGATCACAAATATTCATAAGCATCAAAGCATTAAAGCATCAAAGCATGAAACCATCATTTGTAGAGTCTGAATCTCAAGAAGAATCCATCAAAGCATGAATACAAATATCCCCAAGCTACTAAGCTACTCTACAAATATCCTCAAGCCAGATCATAAATATTCATAAGAATTGAAAAAGTATAGATCCATAGGAAATATTAGGTTAGATGCCATGGATTTAGAAAATAAGATGAAAAGAAAAAGATAAGATAAATAAGAAGGAAGGAGAAGAAGAATTCTCCTCTTTCTTCTCTCTAAACTAGAGAGAGAATCTACCCTACATTATGCCTAGGTTTTAATCTACTTCCTAGTTGTTTAGTAGAAGACTAAGGTTCATATATATAGTAGTAGGAGATTGGGCTTGAAAATAGGCCCAAAATAGGCCAAAAATAGCAAAAACCTAGGTAAGCCGCCAAGGCTTCACAGACTGGCATGGATGTCACGGTCCTTGAAGAATTCAAGCACGGGGCATGGGATTTGGCATAGTTCATGAACATTTATAGCCATGGGCCATGGGATCTAGCATAATCCGTGAAGCTTCTCTCGTACCACTGTCTGTGAAGGTTTTTACGGACTGCGAACAGTTCACGGTTTTTGCTCAGAAGTTCTCACAGTCCATGAAGGTTTTCATGGACTGCGAGCAGCCTATGGTCTTCATTCAGAACCTTTCTCATGGTTTGTGAAGGTTTTCATGGACCAGCTCCATACTTAGCCAAATTCTTCAGCTCTTCATCCCCTTACTTCACGGCCCGGCCCCTTACCTCGTGAATGTCTCGTGCTGGTCTCATGGAAGTCTTCACGGAACCCTAGGATTCTTGTATACTGCAGGTCATGAAGATTGTCACGGACTAGTGGTGCTTGAACATGCACGGTCCGTGAAGTGTCATCAGTGCTTCATCGGCTGAAATTTGTTTGCTTACTATGGGTGAACCGTTAGTCCAAATCGGGAGTTCTAGCTACCAATTTTGTAGTACTCAAGAAGACGCATCCAATGGAACCAATATTGAAGGCTAATTCTTCCTGGATCATTGCGGATTAAGGAAATATTTCTCGAACCACAATTCACCATTTTCTCCTTTGGCCGCCATGTACACCGAAGCCGCATATCTTTGGTTTCAATATCCTTCTACTACACATTGATATTCGTGGCCTTTGTCTACTAACATTAAAATGAAAATGGCCTTCAAATCTTCTATCATTAAAAGCAAAAGGCCTTCGCAAGAATGTTATAAAAAAGTACCTACATGCAACATACTAAAGATGATCAAAATAAAGACGAAGGAGGCCGTGGATACAAGATGTCCATTAGTACCAATTAAGTCTACAAAATGAAGAATTTTGACAAGAAAACCAAACATGTCTATCTAAACCCTTTGTCACGTAAACTCAACTAATACTAGCAATCCACCAACTAAAATTCACCAAAACGTATGCCAAATGCAACGGTTAATGTACGTAAAATGAAGCAGGTCAGAGTGCAGTGTAAATGTGGGCTATCAACAACCATTGTATGATGTTCAAGGTCGAACACAAGAAGCTCTGGGTTGTTCCGTTGTGCGGAGAACTGTATCAGAACAAAAAAAATTTAATCATCACAAATTGTGAAGATGTATTAGTAAATATATATGTAAAATGGTAAAAAAACCTAGGAAAAATGGGCGACTTGAGAATCCTTTGCCAACCATTTGTCCAGAATAATATTTGAAAATGTTAGGGCTACAAGCCTTGGAAATGAAGTGTGTGACGTCAACAATGCATCACACGTATATGTCGGTCCAAAACAGTTGCATGATCGATATGTACCAGCGACGTCGCTCCATAGTCGACCGAACCAAAAGTGTGATCGATAACGAGTTTGCATAAACAATTGTAAAGTAAGGTCGAACGATTGTATGCGTCGTTGGTAACCAATTACTTATACCGATGGACAAACCTACAATGTTTCGATGTCTCATTCAAAATAACGTATCACTAAAAATAAGAATGTACAACATAGCAGTCTATTCGCATAGACCAAAGGTTAACCAATAGGCTAGTAACGCCGCATAAAACCCTACAACTATGGCCAAAATTGCAGAAAACCCAAAAAAATCATGCATTAAAAACAAATAATTACACAAAAAAGTTCAAAAACATACCAAAACATATCAAAACATAGTAATTAGGTGGACTCTTAAAGAAACTTCACACTATGACAAAATCTATAAGAAGTAGAAAAGCAAAAACACAACATATTCACACACAATATATCAAACAATGTCAAGAAAACATTACAAAAATGAAGGTGTTGGAAGAGTAGAAAAACCACACCTTTAACAAGAGTGAATAGAAGGGTGGGTGGGAGACTGTTCGAATTCGTGGGAAACTTGAGAACACAAAGTTTGAATGATTCTGAGGGAGAAAATATATAGATGTTTTGAAACAACATTGTTTTGGACCCTTGTGTTGTCCGCCTCGCAGGCAGCGACGTCGTACATATCTTGGTTAAGTCGACAAGCTGCCAAACCATGACCGACATCGCACATGTATGTGGCCCTAACAATTTCAGTCCGCTAGCATAACAAATGAGCTCGCTAATGACCAAAACTAGGGGTGGGCAAAGAAACTGAAAATCGAATAACCCAAACCAAATTTAAAATACGGTTTTTGGATAATGAAATTGAGTAAATTGATTCTTGAATATGGTTTTTGATTTTTTTTGGATATTGAAACTCAATCCGGAAATCGACCCGAATACCGAATTGCAATTAAAAATAAATTAATTAAATATATATATATATATATATATATTAATAATATCATTTTAAAACTCTAAATTTGTTATGGTTTTTTTTTAAATTAAACCATCCTTGGATGGGGGAAATTATATTAGCCTTCCCAAGCTATTAAAGAGAAAACAAAACCGACATAAGTAGCAATTTGAAGCCGAAGTTTAGTAACTTTACAAATTGAGCATATTGCTCTCGAAGCAACCCTTGTTGCTTCCAAAAGAATGTACTAGTTGATGTGACAACCCGAGGATTACAAATACTAATGACTAGGTAATCGGCTCTCGAACTTCTTAGTGAGTCGAGTAAACGAAACACAAGTCAGTCAGAGAAGACTTTTACCTAAATCATAAGCCTATCCTCAGATAAGAAATTCAGGAATCATTGTACAGAGTACAGTTGGGGAGAATCACTTTAGCTGAGCTAGTCCGTGCTGGATGATTGCAATTGTTATGTGCCGTCCCTGCAAAAGGGTGAAACCAGAAAACAACTCAGTAGCATCTATTCAGTGTGAAATTCTAATAGAAGGAGTGCCAATCAAATCCAACTTAATAAGACCCAAACAAATAGGGGAAGCATTTGTGAACTACTGTAAGAAGTAGTAGTCTGAACATTTAAACATTCCTTAGCCAACACATCCGCTACCAAATTAGCCTGTCTATGTATATGGCAGATAGTGATATCTCCCAAAATCTGATTGATCTCATCAGCTAGTTCAAACAATTTCCAATTCGCTTTGTAAGGATCATGAACATAAGTAATAGCACTTAGACAATCAGATTCTATGGTAATAGGTGGCCGAAATCCTACACATAATTGCACTGCCAAGAGGATTGCCTTAAGCTCAGCCTCTAAGGGAGAGAAAGCCTGAGTAAATTCCGATTGAGCTGAGATGAAATTACCATTGGGGTCCCTAATAATCAAACCTAAGCCACACTTCTCATCATATGAATTCCAAGCAGCATCTACATTCAATTTATATCCCTCATTTGGTCTTTTCCATGCAATTTTGAAGATCTTAGTTATGGTTGAATTTGTATTGTAGTTGTTGGATTTTTATTTTAGAAGTTAAGTTTAATAATGTAAAAATAAAATTACATATTTTTATATTATTTGAAATTATTTATTTCTTTTCAGTAATATTTTTATAAAATTTCCCATGAATTCAGTTTATTCGGTTTGAAACTGAATTCAAACTGAAATCGAATTTCGAATTTGGTTCGGATAATTCAATTTTTTGGGTTATTCTGATCGGTTTCTATTTTGAGTTTTTTAGGGGCAAAACCGAATAAAAAATGTGGCCCTAAACAATTTCCTTGTTTAAGTATAATTCAAACAAACATTTCATTGGCACTAGTCTTTTCTAGTTTTGTGTAGGATCGTAAAATAAAATTTTTGTTTCATATGGTAGGTTAAAGATTAAATAACATTCAACAAATAAATTAAAAAATTAAAGATTGAATAACATTATAATGACATTCATCAAGTAGTCTTAATGAAACAATTTTTCCAAATTCGAATAAATTTGTTTTAATTTGTTCCAAATTCTAAGTAGTAAAATAAAAATAGGGACCCAACAATGATGACATTGAACACTATCAACCTAGAACCATCTAACAGCTTGAAGTAGAGGGTGTCCCCAATCCTTAGTTCGCGGGCATCAAGAAACTCACCAAAACCCTTTGGGGTCATGGTCTTGAGTGTTCTATTCCCCGAGTAGTTCATGTGCCGCTCTCTTATGTCGCACCTCAAGACAACTGGCGTCTTGAATTTTGGTAGGAGGGGAATAATTTGGCTTGGGCGTACTAGATTATAAACAGAAAATCACAGTTAGTCAATATGAAAGTAATCTGGAGAAAATTTTAATTGAAAATAAAATACATGTGTAACAGGTAGGACCTACCAATATTCGAACTTGACCAAAGTTCGTCTGACTCAAGGTACAAACGAAGTGGGGAATGGTATCGCTAAATGAATACCACACACGCTATCCATCCAAATTGTTCAAGATCTAAATTGGTCAATGATATTATGACACTGTTTGGAAATGGAATTTTTATTGGCATTTTGATTTGTTTTTGGCGGTTGACGTTTTCGCTCGGTTAAACAGCCAATGAATATGAAAAAAAGAGTTTGGTTGCTTGGATTTTCACGTAGTGTTTCCGTCAAATACAAAACGATAATAATACTAGCGGTTTCCTAGCGTTTGGCTTTTAGCTTCTACTACTTTTTAAAAACCTTTTACCATTTTACCTTTCTCTCTACGCCATTGGTATGCCATTAACATACGACAACGTTTTATATCTTTTGGAATTTAAATTTAACTTTTTCATCGACATTTTTTGGCATTTAAACTTTTTCACACATAAATTTTAATGTAATTTGATTTTATTTTTCCTCTCTTATTTCAATATTTATCCTTTACTCAATCTAATTTTCGATAGCCGAACATTAGTTTGATGAGTTTATATATAGATTTATGTGATTTACTAATACTAATGTACATTAATAATTCATATTATAAAATATTAGATATAAAATTATAATTTTTCAATATTTTAAAAGTTGTATAAATATTTGAATCGAAAAGCCATCCCCCTCACATAAAAATATTCGTAAGACAAATAGAGTGGATCTCCTGACAGGTGGCATGTCCAAAAGCTCATGGACATGCCACTTATTTTTTACCTCATGCACTGCATTTGTTAAATTACACACTAAATTTAGAAATTATGAAAATATTTTTTTATATTATATATTTTTAACTTTTTACATTCAAATACATATTATTACTTGTTTTAACTTTTTAAATAAAAATATAAATTATATTAAAAAATTACAACATTTAAGGTAAAGCCAATGTGGACTATCCATAAGCTTATGGAAAGACCGTCTTTCCTAAGATTTTCTCAGAAAATAAATAAATGTGTTGATGTTATTCAAGTATAAATGTTGCGTAAAAAAATTATTATACATCCACGGCCTGAATGTCATGCAAAATTAGAATCATCCAATTATATTCGATGCAGATACTCTTTTATCTAATGAAAATAAGTCAACTTATATAATTTACTTTTATTCTCTTATATTAATGTTCATAGTGAAGAATAGTAAAAAAAAATATTTGAAATGAATTAGTAGATATATTGTTTTCAATATTAGTGAGTATCTTAAATAATTAAAAATATATTGCATTAATATTAATGAAAATAACAAAAAAATAATGTAAAATAAGTTTATAAATAGTGAATGGTCGTCATATCCTTAAATGTCATTTTGCATAAAACTGCTAACAACCAACAGTTACATTTGTCAAACACTTTTGTGAAAAGCTAACAATCAAATAGCTAGCACAATAGCTAACATAATCAACTGGTCAAACCAGTTAAATGAAACAGCCAAAAACCAACCGCTAACAGCTGATTGCAAACAGGGCCTATAAATATTTAAATAAGAATAGAAATGATGTGCTATATTATGTGTGCATTAACCATTGCATTTGACAAAATTTTTAGTTAGTTTTAGTTGGTGGATTACTAGTATTAGATGAGTTTACGTGACAAGGGGTTTAGACGGCCATGTTTTGTTTTCTTGTCTAAATCCCACATTTTGTAGACATAATTGGTACTAATTGACATCTTGTATCCATGGGCTCCTTAATCTTCCTTTTGATCATCTTTAGCAGGTTACCCCGTGGGTACTTTTTGTTTACATTCTATGTGAAGGTCATTCGTAAGGGCGGTAGAAGATATTGAAGGCCGTTCGCAAGGATGATAATAGAGATGAAGGCCATTTACATTAGAATGGTAGTAGACAAAGGCCAAAATCATCAATGCATGGTAGAAGGAGATTGAAGCCAAAGATAGGTGGCTACGGACTTCAAAGCAGCCAACAAAAAAATGGGGAATCGTGGTCCAATGAGTTATGCTTCAGTCTGAGAATGATCAAATAAGAACTAGCATTCAAGGCTTGTTCCATTGGATTCTTCTTCTTGAGTACTGTAAAATTGACTACTAAAACATTCAAATCGGACAAACGGTTCTCCTGTAGCGAAGGAAACTAATTCAGCCGCCCAAAGTACCAATGAGTCGAAGCGGGCCGTACATGGTTTGGCACAAATAGCCTGCGCCAGAGGAGATGCCCCATACCAAGGAGACCAGTACGAGGCCATGGCTATGCCAGACACGATGGGCCGTAGCACCAAGCAATGAATCCCTCCACGAGGATAAGTATGTGCTCAAGAAGTCCCACTTAGGTGTTTTACGCTGTTCCAAGACCATTATCTTGAGACTAGTATGCAGAATGTGGGAATTTATGGGGCTTGCACCAAGTTCCTGAGAAAAGCACCTATCATGATCACGGCCCGCACAAACGGCCACTGGCACGAATTAGGACTTTCAGATTCAGCGCCTTGATGGAGCCCTGAAGCGATCGACGCGACCTGGGTTAGCCCTCGCACCCTACACCAAATTCCCTCTCCCATATATTGAAATCTTCGTCTTTCCGAGCTCTATCCAACACAATAAATTAAAGCTCCATAAGATTCATGTATTTTAGAAATTTATTTGAGAAAGGTCTATCAACTAGAGGGAAATTGTGACTAGGGTTTTGACCTAACTTTGGCCTATTTTGGGCCTATCTTTAGGCCCAATACCCTACACTATATATAGGAGCCTTAGTCACCCACTAAGCCCCAGCTAGACATAATGTAGATTATGCCTTTCTCTAGTTTAGAGTGAAGGAAGATGAGAGTACTTCTTCTTCTTCCTTCTCATTTTCTTTTTCTTTTCATTTTTTAATCTAATTTTCCTACATTCATGGAATCTAACCTAATATTTTCCATGGATCTATCCTTTGAAGAGTAGATTCATAGCTTGAGGATAATCGTAGTGACTTTGTTATATCTTTGTGCTTTTTGATATTCTTTAGTTCATCCTAATGTTGTGTTCATAATATTATTGTGATTTTCTTTTGAGTTTGAATTCATGAGTATTACACCACATATAAGCACACACTTTGGGCTGTATTCATGATAGGCACAAATATCGATGCCCCATTGGGAGGAAAATCTAGATGTATGTATGGGTGGAGGGGAACGAGTTTACGTGAGTGTGTGCATGGGAGATTCGAGGTCAACCTGATCCACTTATCATCGCATTAGTCTTAGCTGACTTTGTAATGTTTTCCGAGAGGTTTCGGGTAAAGATAGCTTAAATAGTAGCAAGTTGGAGTTACAAGAAACCCTAGTATCATAGATAAGGTGGCTACATTCCTTGGGCCTAATTGATAGGACACGAGGGGAGTAGTTGCATCCGTGGTGAAAGCTCATGACGTTATCGTATGGGGGAGAATCAAACCCTACAACAACAGTCGGACCTTGTTGTACTCCCCTAATTACGATGGCACCGTTGATGAAGGATTGCAGGAGTACCCACAGTGACAGGGATGGGAAAGTGTATGCCATTGGTCACACCACGTGTTATGGACACACTATTAGATTTTTTAGATCTCTATGTGAGAATCGAGGATAGAAGAATTAGATTGACCAAGTCACTCAATAATTTCCCCAAGTGATAGCTTTATATCATAGTTGTGTTATTTACTTTGCATGTTTTGTAGTTGTTAGATTGAAAATCCACCCCCCCCCCCTTTGACTGTTTTCTTTACTAGCTATTCCTTTTACTCGTATGGATTGACGACCAGTACGAGGTTGTGTTTCTAGTTGACACATTAGACCTAGCATCTATGTGGACAAACTTAGGGTTTGTCGCTAACTACCCTCCAGTTAGTATAGCAGTGAGATCGTGGTGCAGAATATAAATTTTTATCTTTGATCTCCACCATCGGCTCGGGTTAATTAGCTAAAACTAATAACCCCGGGTTGAGGTGGGTCAATAAGTAATAAAATAAAAGGAATGTAGCAGACTAAACAAAAAATCACAAGCCTCTATTGGGGAATGACTACTAGAACCTTCATTGGCAGCCATGGTTCCAAAATTTATCGGATGAAATATACATGGATAGAAATTGGTTCTGGTTCAAATAATCATTTAAGTCGGCAAGGCGTCACACGACATTTCGGTCCAAAATAATAGCATGGCCGACTTGTTCGTGCAATGTCTCTCATCATTCATTTAAAACGAACATGGTGAGCGATAGACAAACGAATACGTATTCGGAAGCATAAAACCAGCATAGACACCGGTAACTAACGTTACTCACCTATCGATTGAACCGATAGGTTAACCGAGAAGAGTGCGACATACAAGAAAAAATAGCAAAACTATGAATGAGCAATGATTACAATGATCACACAAATCAAAGATGAACCGAAGTGTCATCGATGTCGCATTCAAACCTAGCACATACATCCATAATTGTAAGAACCTAGAAAAATTCATGCTCTGAAACCAAAAAAAAAAAAAGAAACAAAATTGTCTGAAAACATAGAAACAAATTGTGTACACCCTATAACCCTAATCCATGGGAACTACAAAACAAAAAACATACGACACATTCATACACCATATACATAAGAATTTTATAAAAAACAAAACAAAAATGAAGGAATTTAAAGAATCTAAAAACCATACCTTTGAGAAGAGAGGTTGGGAACTGTTGGAATTCAAGGGAAAGTTGAGTGTCTGAATTTATTTATGAGGTTAGCTCCCTATGTATGGTTATTTTGAACCCTTGTGAATTATGCCTTAACATGGGCGACGTTGCACTTCAGTTGTCCTTATCAACGTGTATAAGAAGTGTGACCGACGTCGGCTATCCTGAATGTGGGTCTAACAATTTCAGCCCGCTAGAATAGCAAGTGGGCCTGCGTTTTACCAAAATGAATATAATTGACCTTAATAACAGCTAATAGTACATTAGAAACTACAAATTGAAATTTATAAATGTCGATGAACTTTATTAATGTCTGGCTTGATCGGAATCAATTTTAGCACAGTTGGTGAACTTTTTAGTTTTTATACTTAGGTCCCTCTCAGAAAGTTGGAGAAGTAGATATGCAAAATTGGAGATACCCTTATCTAATTCACATTGCCACAATCATGTTGTTCTAATTTAGGCATCAACAGGTCAATGGAAGGGCTCAAAATCTTCACAAGGAGTATTTGACGATATTTTTAAAAGATTACACTACGGCCCAAACTTACTTGCATGTTCCCTACACTTCGGAACTCTGCACCCAAACATAATGACAAATGTTTGATATGGAGATTATGCATACTGTCTAAAAGGGATGTGAACCGGGGTAATCGTCCCTCATTTTTATTAGTATTTCATTAATACCCTTACGATGAGAGTTATTAGAACGATAATATAGAATCACATGAAATTACATATCTTGGTTTATTATGAATTAAAAAAGATAATAAAATTTTGTTTAAAGTTTTTAAAAGTACTAGTATGTGGTCTAGAATAATTGTAGATGATTACTTATAAATATACAAGGGTTAATCGGAAGATCGTGTGGAAGTCACTAAGGGATCATGCCAGTTTATTTATCACTTTCAGAGATTATAACTTCGACTGGGGATGGAAAAGGTCCCTTCAATGACGATCAGAATCGATTTTGGGACAACCAGTGAACTTTTTATTTTTTTCACTTAAGTTCCTCCAAGAAAGTGGGAGGAGTCGAAATACAAAGTTAGAGATACCCTTATCTAATTCACATTTTCACGACTAGGGGCGGAACTAGGGGTGGGCGAGTGGGTGCTGGTGCCACCCCTGGGATCCGGTTGCGTGAAAATTAGCCCTAGGGCACTACCGAAAAACCTTGCTCCGCCCCTCTTCAAAGCTTGTTCATAACCTGTTTATTCTCGACAAATTGGAGAAGACACTATGTTCTGTACTTGTTTTATTTTATTTTAATTCAATAATTAAAAATATGTCATTTTGGTTTAAGTGGAATGATGTCGTATTGTGTTTTGAATGAAAAAATATTAAAAGAATAACTACCTTTGGTGCCTCTGATCTGCAAGTAAGCTCAAGAGTAAATAACATTTTTAACATACAGACTACTGTACCAGCTTCTGAAAAGATACCCGGTATGCAAGCCGCCTATAAGTTTCAGAAATTCAGAATACATCATAAGCATCCGGATTCACAACTAAACAAAGAAATGCAAACACTTGGCAATGGATTGTAACAAGCATAACAATGAATTCTTGAGCACATAAGCAAAATCATTCGAAAAAAAATTCAAATTCAAATCCTATTATTCCTAGTCTCTTTTTCTTTCACTCAACCAAGTAATGTCATCAAAACCAAAACCAAAGAAAAACCACCACCTTCATTTCACCAATGCATACTTTCATTAACCATCAGAAACATAGATTCTTAAACTAAACAATCTACAACATTCAAAAAATGTTCTGAAGATTGATGATAATTTACGTTATCAAACAAGATCTCCAAAATCTATATTAGTTCAACTCGCTTTCTCTCTTCTCTCTCCTATTGCTTTTTTTCTCTACTGAACAATCTTTCTTGCTAGTAACGGCTCTCCATCGCCGGTAACGGCTCTATCCCCATGGCGGAAGACACTCCACCGGGGAACACAAAATCCTTCCTAGATGCGCTTGAATCGAAATTCCCACCCCTTACCACAACCCTCCCAAATAACCTAGAAATAATCCCAAAATCTGAACACCTAGGTGAACCAGCGTGTCTCTACTCTGATGAAGAAATTTCCAGACTCTCCGCTCACTATGCTAATGACCTAGTCGGAAAATTCACCAAAGGCCGACTTACAATGGAACAACTCGAGGCGGCTTTCAAGACGGTGGGCTTTGCTGGGAAATACCAACTGGGTTCACTCGACTTCAAGCACATCCTAATCAGATTCGACCAGATCAACGATTATCAACGATGTTGGATTAAGGGTTTATGGACCTTCAACGGAATCCAAATGAATGTGCTCAAATGGACTCCAGATTTCTCCACCCATAGAGAATCATCAATCATTCCCATCCGGTGCACAATCAGGGAAGTTCCTCTTTATTACTATAATACTTCTTCCATTGAGGCTATTGGTAATAATATAGGAAATTTCATTAAGAATGATTTGGCAACTGAAATGTTAACAAGGCCATTTGCTATTAAGCTCTATGTTGAAATTGATCTACAGAAGCCACTCAATAATTTCATCAGATTAGGATCTCTTTCAAATAATAGAAAATATCCTATTGAATATGAATACACCATTCGATGTATTGTACCCACTGTGGTAAGCTAGGCCACTCTCACACTCAGTGTAGAGCTATTACCCAAAACCATAATCTACCACAGTGGCAAGCCACTTGTAACAAGTTTAATAAGGCACAAAATTGGATAACAACAAACCAGTCTCCTGGTAACCCCCAACACAATGGCCAACCAAAACATCAGCTAGCTACAACCAATCCCACTCTAAACCCATCCTCCTACACATCACAGCCTATAACATCAGAGACTAAAAATAATACACCCCGACCAGTCCCAAACTCTCCAACCCCAAGCCTAGTCACCATCCATCCTGAAGGCCTTGAATCACCACTCATAAAACTGATAAATGCCACAGCTTTTACTGTTCCAAACATTTCTCACAAAAGCTATGCTAAGGATGATATACAAATTGGCTCACACAAATTGAACATCCGCCAATCCTTATCTACTAACCCTGCACTTTCTCAAAAAGGAAAGATGGAAAATAGATTTTCTTTACTATAGGATATGAAATCTTTCTCTCTAGTAGCAGACCTTCTGGACCAGGAACTCTATACAGATCAGGAGAGGGAAGATATCTCAGCCATGCCAATCACAGACAATTCCCAAGCTCAACTATCACTCTCACCTACTCTACCACAATCAACAGGTAATCAAGGTAAGCTTAAGCATAAAAAGATTAATTACCTAAGCCACTTGAATAAGATAATGTTAAGATCATCCACTAAAAGCCACAAATCATGTGAACAATGATACACAACTGTAAAATCAATTTTTTAGTTCTGAATCTGAGAGGCATGGAATCCTCAATGTTTAGACTTCAAAATTTAATCAAATTGAAAAAAAATACAGCTCTTATGTATCATTGAACCAATGCATGATAATAACAAGTGTCAATCTTACATGGTAAAGCTGAATTTCTCTCAAAGTCTACCTTTACATAATGGAAAAATATGGCTTATGTGGAATGACTCTCTAATAATATCTCTGATTTCCCACAACAATCAATTCCTGTATGTTAAAGTTCTTCACCCAATTTCAAATACGGATATGGGTGCTGTTTTTGTTTATGGACTTAGAACTAAAGTAGGTAGAAAACTCTTATGGAATGATCTCAGTCTTTTACCAAACTCTAACACCATCTTCATAGGAGTTTTAACACAATCACCTCTATCTCAGAATATAGAGGGCCCAGTTCTCCCAAATTAGGTAGTATCAATAATTTTAATGAGTGGATTAGCACTAAAGGACTTCAGGAAATAAATACTGTAGGTAATCTATTTACTTGGACAAACTCAAGACTAAGAAATCCCACCACCAAGAGATTAGATAGAGAACTTTGTACTATATAATGGAGTACAAAATTCCCAGCTTCCTCTATCCAAATTCTCAACAGACAATCCTCTGACCACTGCCCCTTATACCTACAGATCTCAACCCTAACACCCTCTTATCCTAAGCCTTTTAGGTTTATAAACACCTGGTTTAATAGACCAGAGTTCATAAACTTAATCAGGACTAACTGGTCTACCCCACTTCCTCAGTCAGGAATGCTGGGACTATACCTTAAAATTAATTAGACTAAAAAAAGTAATCAAGAACTGGAATAAAGAATCTTTTGGTAACATTTACTCTAATGTACTCACAGCTGAAGAGAATCTAAGATACCTGGAAATTAAATATGACTCCACTCATTCTCAAATAGATCTAATCAAACTTAATGAAAATATGGCCTTACTAATTAGAGCACTTAAAGAAAAAGAAAAATTCTGGAAGCAAAAATCAAGAACCAATTGGATTAAGCTTGGAGAATACACAGTTTTTCCATAAAACTGTAGCAGAAAAAAATAGCAGGTTATATATATCCAAAAATTAAAAATAGGCTAGGTCAGTGGCTTAACAACCACTAGGAAATCCAGGATGAGGCTGTAGCTTATTACACATAACTCCTGTCTGAACCCAACCTCCCAAAAAATAACACATACTACCCACATTTTCTCAGTCAAATACCTAACATCATCTCTGACCATGATAACTCTCAGCTGTCCAAATAAGTTTCAGAGGAAGAACTTAGATTAGTAGTCATGAGTCTTAATAAAAATAGTAGCCCTGGTCCTGATGGCTACTCAAGTAAATTCTACACCAAATGCTGGGATTTCATTAAGGAAGATTTAATATCTGCTGTTAATGATTTTCTTATAGGCACTGGCATGCCAAGAGGTATTACTAGCACTTGGATTGCTCTAATACCAAAAAACCAACCCCAGCTTCTTTTGATGACTACGGATCAATTAGTCTATCAAATGTAGCTAGTAAAATATGCTCTAAGGTGCACATGGAAAAGCTCAAACCTTACATGGAAAATTTGATTTCACCAAATCAAACTGCTTTCATGAAAAATGGAGATATATCTGATAATATCCTTTATCTTCATGAAATGGTAGGATTTCTTGATAAAAAACACAGAGCACCAAATTGTATCCTTAAAATAGACCTTAGAAAATCTTTTGATAGGATTAACTAGAATTTCTTAAATAGCATACTCTCTAAATTTGGTTTCAATGGTAATTTTGTGAATGCTATCATGAAAAATCTCTCCCAGACCCATTTTTCAGTGCTTATGAATGGTAATCCGGTTGGCTTTTTCAAAGCTACCCGAGGCATTAAACAAGGTGATCCTTTATCTCCCTTACTATTTAACCTATTTTCTGAAGCATTCTCTGGAAGCCCTTCTTTTATTTTCATGAATAACAAACTGAAATATTACCAGCTTCCACAAGGCATAACATCAGCCTCACAGTTGAGCTATGCTGATGATACCATAATATTTATGCAGGCATCAAAGACTAACCTAATTAGGATCAAAACCTTTTTAGAAACCTTTGAAATTACCTCAAGCCAAAAAATTAATTATGAGAAATCTGAATTTTACATAAGTAAAAGGGCAACAGTTGGAAAGATTAATCAGATTAGGACAATTTTAGGCATGAAAAAAATACTTTTTCCTTTCAAATACCTAGGTTACCCAATTTTTACAAGAAGAACATTGGACATACATTTCCAACCTTTGCTTGAATTTATTGATAAAAATTGATGAACTGGAAGAATAACTAGCTGAGTACAGGAGGAAAAAATGGTTCTTCCTCAGGCATGTAAATACTCTTTTCTACAACACATATGGTCTGTTCTCAAGCCCCCTAAACAAATAATTAAATCCCTAGAAAAGAAAATGTCTAGATTCTTTTGGGGTGAGAGAGAGGGCAAGCTGAACAAAGTGTGGAAAAAATGGTCAGATCTATGGCCACATAGGTTTCAAAATGGATTAGGCTTTAGATCTATTCAGGAAATAGTTGATGCATGCTCTTTAAAATTGTGGTGGAAGTGCCAACATGGCATAACTATGTGGTCTAAGCTAATCTGGGCATTACTCCAATCTCACAGGAAATCACAAACTTGAAAGAGAATCTGCTCTATCAATCTGTTTGCTGAAAATAACTCCATAGTTATCGATGACCAAGGTCTCTGTAACTTCTGGACCTCCAATTGGTGCCCAAGTGGCCCACTAATTAACTATGGTCCTCCTCACTTTTCCTCTATCCCCTCCTCTTGCCCAGTAGCACAATTCATCAATAATAAATGCTCTTTCCTGTCTCAGATTAGCTCCTACTTGGACAATGATACTTTAATTTTTTTGCAGGAAGCTGTAATCAATGAGGATAGACAGGATAGACTGATATGGAAACCGAAAGAGAATGGATCTTTTACCTTCATGTCAGCATACAAGGCTCTCACTCACATATCAGGTAATTTCCCAGCTACTAAAAAGATATGGAACTTTAGAGTGCAGAAAAAAATCTCAACCTTTACCTTGAAGATGCTTAACTCCTTTCTACCTTTTGATGATGTCTTAATTAAATATGGTTTTAGCCTTGCCTCTAAATGTCCTGCCTGCAACCAATTAGATTCTCTAGATCATTTTTTTAACTCTTGTCAGATTGTGCAAGCTGTATGGAATGATACTGCTGACAGTTTAGGTCATTGTAATCATACTCTGAATAATCTAACTGAAAAATATTTGCCTACTGGAACACTAAAGGACTCCCAAAAATTCATAGACTTATCTGCAACATTCTACCACCACTGGTCTACTAGTGCCTGTGGAAAGCTAGAAATGCTTTCCTTTTTTAAAATTTTCCACTACTCAAATTTACAGGGAAGTAAGAGATTTAGTATTTTTAACCCTCTTGGAAAAACCTTGTTTCTCAAATGAACCATCTGACATGAGATTTTCTATCACCTACTCAATCCCATCTTTTAGACCTCCCCCAAAACCTTCACTTACCATTATGCATTGGGAAAGACCTGAACTAAATAGCATTAAGATCAATGTGGATGCTACCTGGTCTGTTTCTAACTCAACACTTGGCCTCATAGCTAGAGATAATAATGGCATCCCCATGTTAATCAAGACTTCAAACATCACTGCCACCTTCCCCCTTGAAGCTGAAATGAAAGTCATTCTCTTTGTTTGTCTCTCTTTTCCTACACATGCTTGCAGAATCATAATTGAATCTAATTCACTATTAGCTATTACTATGATTAACATGCCTATGAGAGAAAGATGGTCTCTCTACACCCTTTCTTTCCAAATCCACTCTCTGCTAAAAGAGGCTATACTGAAACATGTTTTTAGAGAGTACAAATCTGCTGCTGATGCTGTTGCAAAGTTAAAATCCTCCCCCTTTGCAGAAACTAATCGGTGTCTATCTGATTTCCCAGCTAACATTAGAGGAATTATCAACCTAGATAGGATGCAAACTCCTTATATTAGAATACATAGGCATGCATATGATGATGATTGATACTGCTGATGTTTCTCTCTGTCTGCTAACTTAGGTACACAACAGATGCTGCACTTCAAATTGCATGACAAAGTTTTGGCAACATAAACATTTCAATGTTGGTATGGATAGCCACTATATCATCTGATTCTCCAAGCTCCACTACCAAGGGTTTGCACACAGTCATGCTCAACCATTTTGACTATATTGAAGAATCTAACACCACTCATAGGATGAACACTCATTTTCTGGACTATGACATTTCGACATATATTTTACCCAGGACCTCACCTAGACACTCAGTAGATGTCTGACCAAAGTTAGAAATTAACACGTGGGGTGGATATTTCTAACTTTGGAAATTAATTTCTAACTTTGGAAACACATTTGTTGATACAGTTCGTACATATGTAAAATTAGCTACTTAAACTCTAGTTTTAGATGCTTGCTATTTCTCTACTAGTTTTGGAGGCAATAATGTTGCCTCGGCCGCTATGTTTCTGGCCTCAAACTTCTGTAATATATCGTTTCATCTTTAGAGGATTGTGGACCCTTATAAAAATATCCCTCACCTTCGGGTGTTTTAACCAAATAAAAACAAGATCTCCAAGCTATTGAAAAAAAACCAACATATGAATTGAAACAAGATTTTGGTGCCCCTCTGGCGTTCTGCAAGCGTACCAATGTCAAAATCTAATATAGATACCTAATTGGTCCAGGTTTGTTTCATCTGTTTCTTACCGCTTATCGTGGTAAGGTATATATAAATGTATTCATATTTATGTAACTCCATTTAAGAAATCTTTGTTCTAATTAGGTATATATTCATTTTAGTATTAAGTTATTCTACTGGATTATTATGTATATATTGTTTCTAATTAATTAAATTGATTGCAATTAGATATAAATAGTCTGATTGGCTATTAATTGATTTGTGATTGTGATTTATTTACTAATTCATTTTAATATCCATATAATTTATTAATTAACATGATATAATATCATTACAAAATATTTTTGATTTGAATGATTACATGTCGAAGTAAGTGTTCAGAAAAAAGTATTTCTTTGATATGTCTAATTAAGTGTTTGAAAAAAAATTGCTAGTATAATCCCACCCCCCCCACCCCCGCCGTAATTATGTCCTAGTTTCGCCACTGGTCACGACCATGATGTTCCGATTTGGGCATGAACGGGTCAATGGAAGAAGTCAAAATTGAAACACGGAGTATTTTATGACACTTTTAAAAAATTAGACTATGGCCCATGTGTGTGATATCGTATAAGTATTGACAAGAACGGACCTAAAACCAACTCGTGACCGACGTTGGTCAACCTGAAACTTCCAGCGGGAACCAAAAATTTGAACTGAAAATTTGAGCTAAAATTTCCCCCAACCCTATTTCATCTCATTATTATTCAACACCAATATCCATTTCACATCTCCAACCCACTTCCTCCAAACCCAACTCCACAACATCCTTTCCATCCACACCATTACAACAATTAATGTGCTCAATCAAATTGTTTCTCTCAAGCATCAACAAGTATCTGGGTTCAAATTAATTGAGGTAGTTTTCCATATCCATTCCATGTTCATTTAGAAATTTTATTAGTGATTTTGTATATGTTTTTTTTTCTCATTGAACAAAGATTGAATATTTTCATGAAGTATGATGATTCTATTACATGTTGTATAGTGTATAGTGTTTGTGTTTCCAAGATAATGTCATGTTTGTAAGGAGTGAGGAAAAAAAGCTTAGATTAGGGCTGATTGTGGATAATAGTTACATTTTCGTATGAAAAAACTTTAAATGTGTGACATCGATCACTGTAAATCGGCCCTTGTGATATGGTACCCAACATAGTCCGACGTTGCACATGTCGAGATTAATGTCTTCTACGTAAGACTATTTTATGTGTATTTAATTTGGGGATTGCCCAATTCTGACATAAATAGTATTCCATGTGCAATGGTTGTAATAGGACAACGACAGTTATCGATGGACTTTCGGCATTTACATGGATGGACTTTTGATTTTACTAGTCGCCCTGACTTTGTAAAAGTTGTACTACGAATAATATTTTAATTTCATATCAACCTTATGTATTTTAATAGATTGTAACATATATTTGCAATATATGTTATAGTTTTGTGGAATTTAGCATGTCATTCTTTTCTGCATTAATTGAACAACAATCGATTGTTGTATAATGTTTAACCATTTCACGGGTTATCGAATATTAATCGATGAACGATTATTTGTGTCAAAAAATATTAAATATTATAATATTGTACTAGAATCAATGTCTCCACGATTAATTCGCTGCATCGCAAAACCGGTACCGCAATGACACCTTACCGGCGTCGCATAAACTGTCATCGATTTTTTTTGCGACACTGGTGCATCAAAATGACTTCGTATTGGTCATCAATCCACGTCATCATGCACACGACATGGGTGCCCCATAACGCATGATGTCTCTTACAAGCATCAACGACATCGCTGTTATAAAGATCGACGTTGCCTTACCCGATGTCGCATCATTTCCTCTCCCATCGTCTGCCTTCTTGCACTGACTAACGTTAGTCACTAGACATGTCAATGTCAGCCTGAACAAAGTCACAGCTATGGTCTCATATCGTCAACCTTCTTTCTTTGACCAACGTCGGTCACAAAACCTGCTGATGTTGGTCCAAAACTGAGGTAAAATACTTTTTACCTCGGTTGAGAACCAAGGTAAAAAAATGTACTTTTTACTATGCCATTATTTACCTTAATTTTTTGGGACAAAAAACGGAGGTAATAATTCATGTAGAACCGAGGTAAAAGGTCATGGTGTCTTGTAGTGAATCGAGCCATGGCTATAGATGGCACAAATCTGGAGATTGGAAGATGGCACAAATTTGGAGGATGGCAGGCACTGGAATTATACAGTCCCAATGCTGAAAACCACGAGCGTGGTGGCAAGAGAAATACTCCCGGGATTATTTTTTGTTATTTTCCTATTTGTGTAGCAATTCCATTCTCGTTCAGATTTTATTTCCTTTTTCTATTTCCGGCAGAAGTCATATGTCCTTGACATGTTTATATTTCATTTTTCTGTTTTTAGTAGAATTAAATTCTAATCATGAGAATTATTAGTTTACTTTTCATTCAAGAATTAGATTTTATATAATGCTATTGTTAATTTTGTCTTGACTGTTGGTTGGAATCAGTTAGTGATAAGTATTACAGTGCTATGCTGTTTGGTAACTATATTTGTTGGGAGCACTTAGTGGAAACAAGATCATTAAAGCTAGTTCCTTTATACCACCAAATGAGGCACGTTTTGGGCGCCTTCCCCGACTCCAAATTTGATTTTATCTAAATTCAGTTTTGAATTTGAAACTTGTATTTGAGGTTTTTTAAAAACTACTGGAAACCTCTCGGTTTTTGGCACCCTTTAAGTGAAACAAAGATCGCAGTAATCAGAATAGCATAAAACTTGATGCTAGTTCAATAGAGAACCTCAATCCAATCCCAAAAATAATAAAAGTTCAATGGAGAATCTCAAACCCCAAATTGCAAAATAGAATCTAAAACTCAAACCTAATTTAAAAATATAACCTCAAATTGATGTGGTATGAACACTTCAGATAATGGCTACAATCTTTGTTGACGTTGAGTGGTGGATTACCCCTTCCTACAAAAACCTCTCAGGTTGGATCCGGGATATAAGCTCCAATGCCAAATCTAGTATTGAGGAACTATTGTATGATCCTTTTCTCATGTTATTAATTACCTAGGTTATTTCTAGAGAAGGCCCTTCACAAGGATTGTAGAAGATTGTGAATGGCCATTTGCAACAATGTTAGAAGAAGGAATGCTACTTACAAAGTGGTAGAAGATGGATGGAACAAGGAAGGAAAAGTAGGGGATGAAGAATGATCCAGGAGTTGGAAGCAAGTCTTGGAATAGATCCGTGAGGAATTAGCGTCTATGGGTGGCACCATTGGATTTGTCTTCACAAGAGATATACAATTAACTACAAGAACTCCAAAAAAAGATCATTGGTTCACCCAACTAGTTGGAGACAAAACTGAAAGCCTATGCAAAAATACACGAACCAGTCCCCTAGACTATAGAAACAAGCGGTTCTTTGGGACTGATAACATGGTCAGTGCAATTACGCACGGGCCGTGTCCTGGGTATAGAAACAAGTGCTTATTTGGTGCACAAATTGTGCAAGAATGCATAACCCGTACTACACTACCCGTGTAATTTTGCACGGCTTGTGCCCTGCACTAAAGAAACGGGTGGTTCTTTAGTATTTTCACTTTTTTTTCAATTTTTCTCTCTCTTCCCCCTATAAAAAGGCTCCGGGAGGTCATCACCGTACCTCTCAAAGTTAAATTTATAAGTCTCAAATGCTTTCTATCTACAACTAAGTAGATAATGGTAAGTTAGGGTCGTCCATGAAGAAGGGGGATTTTCTTAAGCTTTTAAAAATATAAGGTTGATATTATGCTAGAAGTAAATAAATAAATAAATAAATAAATATATATATATATATATATATATATATATATATATATATAAAACCAAGTAAAATGGGGGGTTTGGTTAGTTTTGTTCCTAAGTTATGAAATTAAAAGACAAGATAACTAGCAAATTTAAAACTATGTTAATCATCAAACAAACTAAGAAAAGGGGTAAAAACTACAAATGATAAAGACTTGGGGGCAACTGATATTCACTATAAAACCTACTGTAGATCATTGAATCAGTCACTCATTCTATCACATTCGTTACCTATGGGGAATGCTAAAACTTCCCAATTGAATATCAACATTCATTTATTTTTAATAGTAATTCACAAAGACGTTCAACGACCATTAGCAAATCTCATTGATAATCACTTTTGAATTTCAACGACCATAAAGATATTTCATCGATGGCATTATACATGAAAAACCATAGATTTGATAACAACAAACCATTACCAAAGACATAGTCATTTAACCAAATATAGCATTCATTCGGCTAAACCTATAACAAACCACATTCAAGATTCAACCTTGCATTGCATCTATAGGATAAACATGAGAACAATCCACATTAGCATATTTATCTAGCAAGAATCACAACACATTATGCATAAGAAGTTTTAATTCCATGTTCTTGGATTCTCATGTCAAAGAGCTAAGAAATTTGCAACTTTCCTAGCACCCTAACAATTCAATCATGCAAACACTTCATATACTCAAACAACCCATGGCATACATGAAGTAAACCATCACATTAAAACACATGAATGCTGAATAACAAATGCTTCAAGAAAGAGTGAAATAGAGGTTCTTACTACATAGGTGTGGAAGCTTCAATCAATTGCTCCCAAGTACAAAACTAAGCTAGATAATCAAAACCCATATCAAAGAATAAAGATCTACAAAGAAAGAAGAAGAAATGGAAGAAAAAGGTAAAAAAAACTAGGGTTTTACAGCCCCCAAGTCGACCTTTGAGAGTTGGGGAAGAAGGAGGGGAAAAGCTATTTATAGTACAAGAAAAAAGGGAGTAAAAAGCAAGTTGCAGGGAAATTATTACGAGTCGCGACACCTCAGTCGTGAGAAGCGAAAAGATCATGAAAATTGTGAGCTCTCGGGTCAACCTTTCGTGAGTCGAGACACACTTGTCCCGAGTCGCAATGGAAAAAAGTTCCATTTTATTTTACTTCCTCCGGGTGAACCATTGATCCATTTTGGGAGTTATTGTAGTTGATTTTATAGTACTCAAGAATAAAAATCCAATGGTACCACTCTTGGAGGATGATTCTTCTCAGAAAATTCTCAGAACTCTGCTTCAAAACATAGATCATTCTTCATCCGTTGCCGAGTGTCGAGTTCCTCACTAGTCAAGTTATTCGAGTTTGCTATTGCATTCATGACTTCCTCACATGTCAAACTTAAACATCCTTGTTGGGCTTTGTTTTGGAGGTAGGGCATAAGATGGTGAAGGCCAACTATCTTGCTTTTATTGTTAGTTTTCCAGCTCATTCTCATACCACCAATCCGGATTACCACTCCACTCCGGATTGTAAGAATTGTGGTATGGATACCATTCTTGAGCTTCTTGCCCTTGAAAACCAACTTCTACCTCTTGGTAGCACTCTTCATAATACCCTTGGTTTTGGAAACCAAAGGTTCTTTCACCATCAAAGTGCTCCTCTCTCAACAAATAGCAAGACTTGGTAGGATGGTCAGAATGACACATCTTACAAAACCTTGCTTGTTGAGCCTCTCTTCTCATCATGAGTTCCCTCAAGGTGAGAAGTTCCATTTGTTTTTGTTTTTTTTTCTTTTTCAAAATTACAGAATCATATTGCAAGGATTCTCAATAAAAATTCACCAAGAATTCAAGAAATTCCTACTCCGAACAAAAACAACCACCAAGAAGTGGAAAATAAAAACAACTAGCTAATATGCAACCAAATATACCCAAACACTTAAAAATAAATGTCTCTTCCATAGGAGTGGCGCCAAAATTTGGGAGGTCATCGCAGTACCTCTCAAAGTTATATTTTACGCCCTAAATGCTTACTATCTACGACTAAGTAGATAATGGCAAGTCAAGGTCGTCCACGAAGAAGAGAGATTTTCTTAAGCGTTTAAACATATAAGGTTAATATTAGGCTAGAAGTATATATATATATATATATAAAAGCAAATAAATAGGGGGTTTTGGTTGGTTTTGGTCCTAAGTTATGAAATTAAAAGACAAACTAACTAGCAAAGTTAAGTAACTATGCTAATCATCAAAAAAACTAAGAAAAGGGGGTAAAAACTACAAAAGATAGAGCCTTGGGGGCAATTGATATCCACTTCCAAACCTCTTGTAGATCATTGAACCATTCACTCATTCAATCACATTTGTTACCTATGGGGAATGTTATCACTTCCCATTCGAATATCAACATTCATTCATTCTTAATAGTATTTTGCAAAGACAAACAACGACCATTTGCAAACCTCGTTGACAATCACTCTAAGCAAACCACACCATAGAGGTATTTCATCAACGGCATTTCACACGAAGGACCATAGATTTGATAACAACAAGCCTTCTACCAAAGACACAACCATTTAACCAAACATAACATTGATTAGGCTAAATCTGGAACAAACCACATTCAGGATTCATCCTTTCATTGCATCTATAGGATAAATATGAGAACAATCCATATTAACATACTTATCTAGCAATAATCACAACACATTATGCACGTGAAGTTCTAAGTCCATGTTCCTAGATTTTCATTCCAAAGAGCTAAGGAATTTGTCACTTTCCTAACACTCTAACACTTTAATCATACAAACACTTCCTATTCTCAAACACCCCATGGCATAAATGAAGTAAAACATAGCATTAAGAACACATGAATACTAAATAACAAAAGCTTCAAGAACGAGTGAACCAATCTATTAATTGCTTTAACTACTTGTTGTGAGGATAAATCTTCTATCCTTCTTAGATAGTAGTTTGCAAGAGTAAATTCTACATCTCTTGTTAAACCTCACCAATGATTCCCTTAGTCGAAACACGACTAACATATCCCATTGATGGCATTGAGCACGAAAAATCAACAAGCTTGACAACACCTATAAACACTACACCGTGTCTAAGCATTTAACAAGTTCATACATTTACACAAGATTAGTCAAGAATGATCGATATTCATAGGCTTATCTCATTGCTACCTAAAATAAACATGACAACGAGTTCAACATCATCACATTCACCTAGCAATTATCAACACATCAACATCATTTAGAAGCTCTAACTCATGCTCTTAGATTACACATTAAAAGAGGGGAAAATTAGCTACTTTCTCCCAACCCTAACAAGCAATCATACAAGCAATTCATATACTCAAACTTCCAACAACATTAATGACATTAACAATCCACATTCAAAGCTCAATAAATGCACAATAGAGAAAGCAATACATGGATAGAAATGATTCTCAAGACATTAGCAAGGAAGTCTCAATCAATTGCTCCCAAGTACAAAACCAAGCTAGATAATCAAAACACATAACATAGAGCAAAGATCTACAAAGAAAGAAGAAGAAATGGAAGAAAATGATGAAAAACTAGGGTTTTGGAGCCCCCAAGTCGGGCTTGGGAAAATGGGGAAGAAGGGGGGCTATTTATAGTCTAATTTGGTCAAGAAAAACCAAAAAAATGCAGCAGGCTCCCACCCAAGCAGAAATGGCGTCGCCCGGGTGGCAGAGGTTTCAGCCCAAAAATTCAGAAATTGCCTCGCGCGGGCTTCTTGTTTTTCTTCCCACGGGTGAACCGGTTATCCACTTTTGGAGTTCTTGTAGTCGATTTTATAGTACTCGAGAAGAAAATTCCAATGGTACCACCCTTGGAGGATGATTATTCTCATAAAATTCTAAGAACTCTGCTCGAAAACATAGATCATTCTTCACCCTTTGCTTTACTCTCCTTTCTTCACTTTATCTTCTACCACTTTGTGAGCGGCCTTCCATTTCTACCATCCTTTTGAATTGCCTTCACTAACCACTCCTAAGTGCTCACAAAAAATCTACAAAATTAAGGTTACAAAAAGGAATCTAGATGCTCGTAAGGACCAAAAATCCATTAGACTAAACATAGGTTACAAAATGAAGGATTTAGATATAAAAACCAAAAATGACTATCTAAACCCCTTATCATGTAAACCTACCTAAATCTAGAAATATTATAGCAAAAATATTACAAAAGAGATGTTAAATGCTTTGGAAAATACATGCATTTGACGTCTCATCAGGATCCTTCTTCCTCCATCTTTCCTTGAGCCCGACTTGGCCTCCATAAACCCTAGTTTTTCATTAGATTTTCGTATTTTTTACATTTTTCTCATGAATTCTTATATATCTATGATGAGTTTTCATAACCTTGCATATATTTGTTCTTAGAAGCTTGTCTTGATGAGTAGGAGGTGGATTTTAACTTTGGTACTTTTCAGTTCTCTATTTCTTCATTCTATATCATTTGTCTATTTTGAATCCATGTGTTTTATTAGATTAGCTGAGATTATGAGTTGGGGTCATTTGTAAGCATGATTTGACTTTGGATTTGTAAGACTTTTTTATTCATTTCTATTTATGTTATTATAAATATCACGTTTAGTTTTTTACTTTAGCATTTTTCCATTATTTATGTATTGAATGCAATTAGGATGTTGAAGAGACGTCAAATACATGAATTTCTTAATGTATTTAACATCTCTTTAGTTATGTTTCTGTGGGTAGAGTGCTAGGTTTAGATATGTTTTACATCATAAGGGATTTAAATGACCATTGTTGGTTTTATTCTTTAAATCCCTCATTTTTAGCCTAATATGAGCCTAATGGATTTTTCCTTACGAGCATTTAGATCTTGTTTTGTGAGATTATTTGTTGATTACTCATCAGCACTTTAGAGTAGATGAATAAAGGCCAATTTTAAAATTGGTAGAACACTGAAGGCCACGAGTCAAAATGTGATAGAAGATAGAAAGGTCAAAGAAAAGAAGTCAAACATGTAAGCATTGAAGAAAGTGCACGGGCCTTGTAAAATGACACGGACCATGAAATTAGTCTGTGCCAAGATGAGGGCCCCAGAAAATGGGTCGTTCTAAATCTGCACAGCCCATACACAAAGAACTGACAAAGAATAAAACCTGACCAATGGGACATGAAAATATGCACCTAGACGATGGGTATGGGAAACTACACGCCCCATTCCATCATTTTCAACAGAATGACCTTCCACTCGATGTCCCATGTAATAGTTCACATATTTGTTGGTTGTGCCGTGCAATACTGTATAGCCCGTGCTATGCTAGCACTAGGATTTTTCAACTTGGGCTTTTTAGGGCCATTTATCTTACCCTGTATATATGGCCTTCAGCCTCCTAGAATTTAGTAAGTAGACTTAGTTGGTTTCATTTAGTGTGTTAGGAAGGAAGGGAGGCTAAGACAATTCTCTCTAGAGGTTTTTTGTCTTCTATATTCATTTACTACTTTTATTCATGGAATTTATTTCAATGATCGTCATGGATCTAATGTAAGTAGATTATTTTATTTCTTGGGAATTGTGAGACTCTTTAGATTTATCCTATTTTTCTATGTTCTAAATATCATGCTTTATTTGTAGTTTAACTTCTTATTGTGATTTATGCTACTACAAAATATGTTAAGATGTACACTTGATTTATTTCTTGCATGAAGTCTTGCTAGTCTTACAGTACCGTAGGCCAGAGACTTGCAACGGTCTGAACACTGTTCCTACAGGCGATTTTCGTGCGATTTCACACACTAACATTTCTGCTCTTCTTCCTCATCTCAAACTCCATTAACAACGGTCCTATCTTACTTACTGCCACTGGTTGCCGATCATGGCGTCTCCGGCGCCAAACCCACCTCCCGATCCTACGCTTTCCGCTCCGAAAAGCTTTCTTCAAGCTCTCAACACAAAGCATTCCCCGCTATTATCTTCACTACCCGATACTCCAAATTTGCACCCGATCACGGAATTTAAGGGCAAGATAGCCTACATCCTCCCCCCGGAGGAAGGCGATCTTCTAGCCTCGCACTATCAGAATGCCCTCGTCGGAAAGTTTAATCGAGGGAAACCCCCTATGGATTTCTACATTCGGCTTTCAAATCAATCGGTTTTAAATCTAAATTTCAATTAGGATCCATTGATTATCGCTATGTTCTTATCCGTTTTCAGGAAAGCGAGGACTATCAAAGATGCTGGATGAAAGGCCAATGGATGATTCAAGGATCGACTATGAAGGTTCAAAAGTGGTCTCAGGACTTCTCACCAATCGTGGAATCCTCCATTGTTCCTGCTTGGGTAACAGTACACAAACTACCTATTCATTTTTACAATACTTCTGCAATTATTGGTATCAGCAGTCAGATAGGTAGATACCTTAAGATGGATGCAGCCACAAAAGCTTTAACTAGACCCTCTGCCATCAAAGTATGTGTTGAAATTGATCTATTATCCCAGCTCCCTCCTACTATTGTGGTAGGAATTGGTAACAAGGTAGCGGAATATCCTATTTAATATGATGAATTGCCAACATACTGCTCTCATTGTAGGATAATAGGTCACAGTCAGACTAATTGTAACTTCTTGCATCCTGAGTTGTAAAAAAAGAATACTAACAAAACTGAAGTCAATGAGCATAAGGAGAGTAAAAATCCAGTACATGTTGACACTCAGACAGGCTTAGAATTCCCTCCAACAGAAAGAAAAAACATAGAGGGATCCTCAACTCTATCTGTCTCACAAAAAGAGAAAGATTTTCAAACTCAAAAAGTGACTACAGGGTTTCAACATGAAAATAATCTCAACTTTTATAATGTTAGTCACAAGAAAAGAAATGCTCCTTTCTACTCCCTGGATGACATTTCTAAACCAATAACCACAACTTTTTGGAGAAAAAAGAATCAACTTTCTGATCCTTCTCCCATTCTAGAAGAAGTAACTAAAAATAATACAGTCACATTATCAAATGCTTTTCAAACCCTAGAGGATTTACAGGATGATCAGGAGGGTGAAGTGGTTGAGATTTATCATGAATCCTTGGAATCTCAGGAAGTTTCAGTGCACTCTATTTCTGATGACATTTTAACAACTATACCAGCTCCAATGTCTATTCTTGAGTATGCACAAACAGGTTCCACAGAGAAAATTACCATCCCAGTGGTCAATGAAGGAGATCAGGCTTCTGAATCATCTGAACTGATTTCAAATATGGAGCACACCTGTCAGATCAAGGTAAGTAAACGTAAACAGATTTCTACTACGGTTAATATTGAGAATGGTAGTGGCAAGCCTGGTAACAAAAGTAAGAATTCTGCCAAGACAATTAGAAACTTAAGATCTTTACAAAAAGCAACCCCCCCCCCAGTTTTAAAATGATAAAACACACCATAATAGGGAACATATTAGTCTGGAATGTTAGAGGTTTTGGATCATCTCTAGATAGACTAAAGGCTTTAAAATTTAAGCATAAGATAGACATTATGTGTTTAATAGAACCCTGGCATGATAAACAGAAATTAAATGCATTGATGTATAACCTTGGATACAAATATGCTCTTCCTACTCAATGTGCTAAAATCTGGATCTTATGGAATCATGTTTTCAGTATAACAACCTTAAGGGAGACAGATAAATTTTTACAAGTCAAAATATCAGATACTGCCTCCTCTATTAGTTGGAATTGTTTTTTCATATATGCTAGTGTACATAGACAAATGAGGGAGGCATTATGGAATGATTTACAGACTACAACACATGATCCATCCATATATATTGGAGATTTTAATACTGTTGCATCTGTATCTGAATATAAAGGAAGGAAATCAACACCAAAAAAAAGCATGAAACAGTTTAACGAATTTATAAACAATATGGACTTGCATGATATCCCTACAGTAGGAAATTCTTTCACTTGGAGCAATAATAGATATCGGGATAAATGTAAGGACTTAATGTTTCAGAGGCTAGATAGGGGTATTGCTACCTTAGATTGGTTGGATCTATTTCCTAACAGCTCCATTCATGTGCTAAATAGAATGACTTCGGACCATTCCCCTTTATTTTTATCAGTTCAATCAGCCGAAGAACAAGTCCCTAGGACTTTTAGATACCAAGAAATGTGGTCAAATAGACAGGAATTTCAGGCTCTAGTTGTCTCAAACTGGGAATTAGTTTCTCCATTCAGTGGGATGTATAGGTTATTTTTTAAATTAAAGAGGCTAAAGATGGAAATCAAACAATGGAATAAATTGCACTTTGGTAATGTCAATCAGAATTTGTTACACTCTAAAAATACATTTAATGAACTGGAAATCTCCTTTCAGCAAACACAAGATGAATTGGTCTTAGCTGAGCTGATTAAATCAAAAGATATGCTTATGAGAGCTCAAAAAGAAAAAAATATCTATCTGAAGCAAAAGGCTAATTTAAATTGGTTTAAATTTGGGGATGCAAATACTAGTTACTTTCATCACTCCATTAGGGAAAGGAGAGCAAGATCTAGAATCAGTAAAATCAAGGATGGTAGTGGTAAGTGGATTTCAGAACCACAACTGATTAAAGAAGAAGGTGTGAGATTTTACAGGGAATTACTTAATGAAGAGGCCCCCCAAAAAATGGGAACTTATTTACATCACTTCCTCAAAGAAATTCCTAAAGTCATCACTGATAAACAAAATCACACTCTTCTATCCCCCTTTAATATTTAGGAACTCAAATTTGCAGTATTTGACCTAAATAAATCTAGTGCTCCAGGACCTGATGGTTATTCTGGTGCTTTTTACACTACATTCTGGGACACTATTAAGGGAGACCTCCTTGATGCTGCTAATGACTTCCTAAACAGTGGTAATATTCCTAAGGCCATCTCTAGCACTTAGCTTACCTTAATCCCCAAAAAACCAATTCCAATCACCTTCTCAGACTTCAGACCCATAAGCCTATCAAATTTTGTGAACAAAGTTTTCTCTAAGATGATAATGGAAAGGATTAAACCTCTAATGACTTTACTCATATCCCCTGAACAGAGTGCATTTATAAAAGGCAGGGATATATCTGATAACGTTATCTTAATGCAAGAGATGTCCAGAATTCTCTCTAAAAAATCTAAGGTTTCTAATCTCATAGTAAAATTAGACATGCAAAAGGCTTTTGATAGAGTCTCATGGTCTTTCCTTAACTCAATCCTTCTTCAATTTGGTTTTCATGGTAAATTTGTACATCGAATTATGCACAATATAGCTGCAGCTCACTTTTCAGTTTTAATTAATGGAATTACTTCAGGTTAATTTGCCTCAACTAGAGGTATTAAACAGGGTGATCCACTTTCACCTTTCCTGTACAATATTCTGTCTGAAGCTTTCTCCCGAGGCTTAAAAAATTGTTCAGTACAGGATATCTGCAATATTTTTGTTTGCCAAGGCCCTGTTCCCCTATTACTCACCTCATGTATGCTGATGATACGGCTGTTTTCCTGAATGCTAACCACAGAAATTTAAAAAGGTTTAAAAGCTTTTTGAAAGCATATGAGCAAACATCAGGTCAAAAGGTTAATTTTTCTAAATCTGATTTCTTTGTTGCTCCAAACACTTCTGTGGCAAGGGTTCAAACTGTGAGTAGGATTTTAGGTATGGTGAAAGGCTCTTTTCCTTTTAAGTATCTAGGGGTTCCTATCTTTCCAGGTCGTAATTTATAGATTCATTACCATCCAATCTTGGAAAGAATGGAGAAATCCATTAACAATTGGAAGAACAGATGGCTAAGCAGTGCAGGTAAGATTATTCTGATTAACCATTGCTTTCTTTCAATTCCCACACACATGTTTGCAGTTTTAAGTCCTCCAAAGTTAGTCTTAAGGAAAATGGAAAAACTAGCTTCTGGCCTTTTCTGGGGGACATGTGAAAACACAGAAAAGAAAAAATGGAGATCATGGAAAAAAAATGAGTCTACCTGTAGATGAAAATGGTATAGGCTTTAGAGACCTAAATGCTATTGTAGATTCCTTCTCTTGTAAACTATGGTGGAAACTGCAAATAAATAATACCCAATGGTCTGAATATCTGTGGTCACTACCTGCATCTTACAAAAAATCACACACATGGAAAAGGATCTGCAAGATTACTGCTAAGGCTAATAGTCTCACTAGAGTTATTCATGGTATAGGTGAATGTTCTTTCTGGAATGCTAATTGGAAAGGTGATGGAGCTTTGTGTTATGAATGGCCCCAGGAGATGGATATCCCATTTCCAGATATCTCTCTAAGGTCATTCTTTTCTAACAAAGTTTCTTACCTTCCAAATCTGGAGCCTCACCTGGCTACCAATACTATTCTTTTCTTGCAGGAAGTCAAACTGGAAAACTCTCATGCTAACAGGCTTGTCTAGACTCCTGCATTGGATGGGAATTTCTCCATCAGATCTGCATACAAATTATTCAGACAGAAAAGAACAATCATCAGACACCTACACAAGGTATGGTCCCCTTTTATTCCTACAAAGATGTCTGTTCTTATCTGGAGAGCTCTAAATGGAATTCTTCCATTTGATAATATCTTGTGTAAGCTTGGTTTCTCTTTAGCCTCTAAGTGTCCTCTGTGCATGAACCATTCAGATTCTCTGGATCATTTTTTTTAACTCCTGCCCTTCTTCAATTGCTATTTGGCTCAGAGTTAATAATTTACTACACTTTCAACAACCAGTTTATGGAAGCTTCAGGAATAGAGTAGAATTCTTTCTCTCCTTCAGGGCTGATTCTAAGATAATGTCCAACTTATTTACAGCTGCCCTAATAGTTACAACATGGTCTCTCTGGATTCACAGAAATAAAATCATCTTTGATAACATATCTTTCTCAGTTGATGTATGTTTTCAGAATGTCAAAGAACTGATATACCTGATATTCTCAGCTTATCATTTGAAAGGTAATATTGACAAGCATAAGGAATTGATAAAAGCTAGAATAATACCAAAAATCCTTCCAAAATAGAAAAAATTGATTACTGCGGTCAGTTGGGAAAAACCACTAAATGGTTTCAAAATAAATATAGATGCTACATGGAAAAGTGGTGGTCATTCCTCATCTGCAGCTATAGTGAGGAATTGGAAGGGAGATGTGATTAAAATGAGAGTTAACATTTTTCAATCAGCTTCACCTTTACATGCTGAACTAACTGCCATTCAGAATGGATATCAATTATGCTCAGATCTGAATCTTCATTATTGTGTGATTGAGTCTGATTGTCTAATAGTTGTTAAAGGAATTCAATACCCAATGTGTTGCCCGTGGAGAGTTTTCTCTATATGTAGCAAATTAAACTTAGGACACCTAGTGAATCCAATCCAACATACCCCCAGGGAAGCTAACACTGCTGCTGACTTCTTGGCAAAATATGCTATGGAAAATAATTTGCAGGGAGATGTACATATTGATTTTGTTCCACCATTCCTTAGGGGTATTTTATTACTTGACAAAAATGGTTATCCTGGGGTGCGGATTGTTTCCCCTTCGGTCTAAACATCTACTCTCTCTGTTTCATCCAGTTTTATGTCTACAATTTTGCTATGATTTCATTCAGCTTTAGTGCTTTCACTAGTAAATCATATATTTTCTTTTCTTGGCTAGAATGGAAACTGCTGTTTCTCCTTTTTATCCTTTGCAGGTGGTGTGCTTTTGTGCATTCTTCTTCACAGCTCACATCCGCAGCTGATCCTCAGCTGATGTCAATGCTAGTTGCAAGCAACACCAAATTTCCAGAGATGATGCTCGAGTGAGGATTGCATGGTCGCCAAGGATGATTCTCCACTAACTGCAACAATCCTCGGATACTCAGGTGGTAATTTTTCTTTCTCTTCGGCTGCAAATCATTGACAAATAAGTGTTCCAATTTTTCGATTCACTGCCATGTTCGTGGTTTATCAGCCGGATAGAAGAAAAGTTACACCTTGTTTAGCCCACTATATTTCTTTAGTTTAGAATAGGTGGAATCTCCACTTTAGGAAGCAAGTGATTCATATATTCAAGTTTTTTTGGCTTAGGATCATCAAATGGATGATCTTTTGTAAAGATTTTCTCAAGTGGCGCCTTTCGGGCTTATTTATAATTGGTTTGGGGGAGCCTAATATATTCCCTCCCATCTCCGGATGGTTTTAATTTTAAAAAAAAGTCTTGCTAGTCTTTAAATGCTAGTTTGGTAGTGCTGGATTATTGGCTCTATGGTAGTCTTATGAGTACCAAGAGGATATGTGCAATAGATCCACCTTGTGAGTGTCGTGATGGTAATAGGAAACAATCTTAATTGTCTAGTCATGTGAGGTAACATGTTAGAAGAATTGGACCCATCACATTGATGTTATTAAAATCCTAACGGGGGAAACCATGGCTTACCCCGATAATAGAGCATTTTTGTAGCGACTACGGTGGTGTAGACTCTAGAGTTATCAACCTACCCCGATCAGTTTATCGTTAAAATGAGACTCGAGGGGCTTACGGGTCAAAGATAAAGATTTATATTCTACACTCATTCTTACTGCTAAGCTACCAAGGGGTAGTAAGCAGCAAGCCCTGGGTTTGTCCACAAGGATACTAGGGCTCAAATACTAATTAAAGCACAACCTCGTGTGGGTCGTCCATCCGCACGAGTGAAAGGAACATCTAGTAGTGTAGACATGCAACTAGGGGGGGTTGGTGTTTTCAACTAACAACTACAAGCATGCAATTGATAAACAAGTAAACTATTTATTCTAGGAATTTGGGAATCATTTAGAAACAGGATAGTTTTAATGCTTCAATCCTCGATTCATTCACATATAAACATACAAAAGACCTATCATTGTGTTTATAACACGTGGTGTGGCCTATGGCATACACTTTCCCAGCCCAGTCACGGTGGTGCACATGCAATCCTCCATCGGCACCGCCATCGTAATTAGAGGAGTACAACGAGGTCCGACCATTGTTGTAGGTGTGTTTCTCTCCTGTGCTATTACGTCCTGGGCTTCCACCACGAATGCAAATACTCATCCCGGGTCCTATATATGCTAGGCTCGAGGATCGTAAGCACCTTATTTGTGATACTAGGGTTTCAACACAATGACTAGCTTGCTAATATCCACTATCACTACCCGTAACCCCTCGGACAAAAGTTGCAAAGTCAGCTAAGACTGGTGCGATGGAAAATAGGTCAAAGCATTCTCGAATCCCCGTGCACACAACCACGCAGTCGTGTTCTCCCCTACCCATTCTAACATCTAGGTTTCTCTAACCAAGGGGACATCATTAATTGCACCATACTTGAGTATATCCTAAAGTGTATGCTTATATGTGGTGTACTACTCATGCATTTATAACATTCAAGAACAATCACAATAATATCATAAACACAAAGATAGGATGAATCTAATGAATTTCATAAAGCATTTAGAACATACCAATTACCAAAATAAATATCAAGCTAATCTAACTACTCCTTAGATGTGGAATTCAAATACATATTTGAATTCCACATCTTTGGGAGAAAACAAGAAGAAAAGAAAAGAAAATATTACAAATCATACAAAAGGAAATCCTTCCTTCTCTCCAAGCTCTCTCCTCTCCAAATGTGTTTCCAAATATGATCCAACCTTTTTAAATGAGTAGACTAAGGTCCTACATATATTAGTAGGAGATTGGGCTAAAACATAGGCCAAAAATAGGTCAAAAGTATAAAAACCCTAGGTCAGCCGCCAAGGTTTCACTGGCTGGCACAGATGCCACAGTCCGTGAAGCATGCATAGCTACGGGATGCCAAATCTGCCACGGTCCATGTATGTTCATAGCCATGGTCCATGGGATCTGACGTGGTTTGTAAAGTTGGGATTGTGCCACGGTCCGTGAAGGTTTTCATAGACCGCAAGCTGTATGCAATTTTTACTCATAGTTTTCCCATGGCTCGTGAAGGTTTTCATGGACCACGAACAACTTGTGGCTTCTCCTCAGAATTTTGTCATAGCCCGTGAAGGTTTTCACTGACCGGCTCCATACTTAGCCAAACTCTTCATTTCTTCATCCTCTTGGTTCATGGCCCGGTGCTTTTGTCATGGCCCGACGTCTTGCCTCGTGAAGGTCTTGTACTGGCCTTCACAGAACCCCTGGATTCTTGTGTAGTGTGGGCCGTGAAGATTGTCATGGGCCACTAGTGCTTGACCATGCAGGGCCCATGACTGGCCATTGGTGCTTTGTTGGCTAAACTTCGTTTGCTTGTCATGGGTGAACTGCTAGTCCTAATTGGGAGTTCTAATAGTTGATTTTGTAGTACTCTAGAAGACAAATCCAATGGAACCATCCTTGAAGGCTAATTCCTCCTGGATCGTTCTTGGACTAGAGCAACACTCCTTGGACCACGACTCACCATTTTCTCCTTTGACCATCTTGAACTCCAAAGGCGCCTATCTTTGGCTTCAATCTCCTTCTACAACGCATTGATGTTCATTTCTTTCATCTTCTACCATTCAAATGTGAAAGGCCTTCAAATCTTCTACAATTAAAAGCAAATGGCCTATGCAAGTTTATAGTGTGAAAAATAGCATTCATGGGCGACCTACTAAAGGTACTCATAATGAAGACCAAGGAGCCCGTGAAAACGAGATGTCAAGAATCACTAATTAATTCTACAAAATGTGGGATTTAGAATAGAAAACCAAACATGGTTGTTTAAACCCCTTGTCATGTAAATTCAACTAATTTTTCCAAACCACCAACCAAAAATAACTGAAAACTATGTAAAATGCATTGGTTAAAGCATGTGAAATGGTGCAGATTAGACTCCCCACACTTAAACCTTTACTCGTCCTCGAGTAAATAAAGTCAAAGAAAAGAGTTTAAGCGGAATGAAGCATGCAAAAATAGCCAATGCATTCAACTTATTCCCAAGATACCCTAGTTCCCTAAAAAAGGTGAAAATCGCATAACTCTCACACTCCCTAGAGTTCCTAAAGCAACCAAACCACCCAAAGAAAGTAAATGTGTACGGAAAAAAATAAGTGATAAAAGATCAGAATAAAGTCAAGCTTACTTTTCCCAAAAGTAGTCACAACAACAATCAAAGGGCAATTCTCAAACAAATCAATCAACCAAGGAAATTCAAAAGCCATCGACTTGGTTGCAACATAGGGATAACTCAAGACTCTCGACCCAGTTGCAACCAAGGAATCTAATGTGTCGTCAACCTAGTTTCTTGTTTCTTTTTTTTCATATTTTCCTCTCATTTTTCCTGAGAGACCTTCCGGGTTTTCATCCTAGATTTATCCCACAAAACGTGCTCACCCCTCACCTTTTTCCACATGGCCTCTCACCTTTTTCCTAGACTCGTAAGCCTATCTAGACCAAGCCTCTCACTTTTACCTAGGCCTTTTGACCTATCAGGGCTTTTCCTCATGTTACCCAAGTCACCATTTCAGGTTTTCGACTTGTCCAGGTATTGAATTCTTTATTGTTTTTTCCAATGTTTTTGGTGTAGTACACAATTCCCCCAAAAGTGAGCTTCATACTACAAAACATAAGCAACAAACCAATACACCACCAAATCCTAAAACCAAATTCCACATGTAAACTAGAATCCTAAAATCCTAGCATAACATGCAAACCACCAAAATTTTCCAAAAGCATCCCAATCACAAGTAATTAAAAATCTACAAAGAAAAACAAACAAAGCATACATGCACGAAGAAATCCATGAATGAGAATTCCTAAGTACTCACTAATCCCTTATGAATTCTCATGTCAAATTAAAGGTGAAGTAGGGAAACTAGTGATACTTATGCTTCCAGCCTCGAAGGGCGGTCTCCTCGTGGCTAGTGAAACACCTTTCAATGAATCCCGTTGCTTGGATTGTGGCCTCAAGGCAATTCACCCTCGTGTTTAGCTCTTCAACTTATGCCTTCACTCCTCTAATAGCTTGAACTATCTCCTGAAGCACTTGGGAAGAATTTGATAGTTACTCCCCAAGTAGGTGTAGTTGATCCATAATGCTCATGGGAAGATGAGATTGGCTTGAAAGTGCTCTCAAAGATGTCTCCCCTTCGGCCTCTTCTAGGTCTATCTCCGGGTTGGCCAATACTCTATAAAAGTCCTTCTCAAATTGTGAATCGGGTTCAATGAACAAGTCATCTAGGCTTGTATCAAGGTTGATAGAGGTGCACTCTGGTTGTGGAAGAACCATGTATTTGCAAGTAGGTGCTCCACCGTAAAGCCACACAAATCTATCCTCCAAAGTTGTAGTTCTCACCATGAATGCCCTAGATAAATTCTCAATTGTATAGGTTGATCCCAACCTACCCATATTGGCCAACGCCCTATGCAAGATAGGATGTCCCAAATGTCACGCCAAAAGGCAAACCATGTCTCCCATAGGAATCTTCCCACTCTTCTACTCTCCCAAAGCTATGCATTCTTGAACAAAAACACTAACCAAGTTTAGGTAGATGTTTCCCTCTTATGTCATCGCCCAAAGAAGGTGTACATCGAAGCTCGGATAATGCGTCAATTTACCGTGGCACAAAATGCTTATAGAAAGGAGTCGATAAACATAACGTATTGCTGGGTGAACTATAGTCAGTCTCTTGCTCAGGTTCTTCCATTTGGTCCCGGTTATTTGTCTCCAAAATTTTCCAAGAGAGAATGGAATTCTTTGGCGATGAGTCTGTGGAATGTCCCGGCCGGTCTTCCACCCAAAAGCTAATGCCACATCTCTATAGGTCATTTGGTACTCCTTGTCATTCAAGTTGAACTTAATTGCCTTGTGACCCTCCTCGTCTGTGACCTTCCAAATAGTAGCTAGAAACTCTAAAGTGCAACTTATGTAGGTTTTGGAGTGCACGTCGAGAAAACCTTCTAGGCCTACCTGACCCAAAAGAAAGGTCACTGGTTCACGTAAACCTAGAGACATCAAGGTGCTCTCGCAAACAAAACTAGTCTCCAAAATGCTCCTCTTTGGTTGCCTCAAATTCCTCCATCTCTGGGCTGCAGTCCAAGTAATGTTGGTCAAACCCATAAACTCATTGGCCAAAAACTTGGGGTTGCGAGGAATAGAAGTTTCCAGTTTAGGGTTTGCACCCTTTACTGGCTTCTTCCATTTCTCACCCCGCGAAAACTTCTCTTTCTCCAAAGTACCCTTTTTCAGAGGCATCCTAACACAATGAAGGAGAAGAATGGTAATGTGATAATAAACAATTCATGACCCATGATGTTATCCAATAAAGAACATTCTCGCAAAAAGACCAAACATTCAAAGCATGATAGTATAAGCATAAAGGCCATTTAAAACATGAATATTCCTCATCAACCAACAACATCATGTATGCCTTTCACCAGCTAATCAATAGATTCATTCAAAAAATATTCATGCTCTCTCTAATCACCCACAAATGAAGAAAACGTCATTCAAGATCAACATCAGATTCAAGACTCCCATAGATTCATCATCACAAGATTGGACACACAAGCTCAAACAACATCATATCAACACATGCACATTCAAAAATCATGCTTTTCATAACAACACCACAATGTCAATCAAGAATATATACAAAGAGATCAAAGGATTACCCAAAATTTTATGCCAAGAATGTGTAAGATCCACACAAGAAGAAGCAAAAATTTCTATTTTTTTTAGAAAAGCTTAACTTTTATTTAGCTCACCAAAGAGTGTTTGTGATTGAGTGTTTCTTGAGAAGAAAGAGTGTGTAGATGATGAAATTAGGTGGAGAATTGTACCATGAGAATAAAACTTCAGCATAGGTGAAAGAGAGAGAGAGAGAGGGGGAGAGAGAGAGGTACAATGTGAAAGATGGAATTTCAAATTAGGGGACAAGTAGTACAATCAATTACTGTTGGAAGAACTAATTGCATAAAAAATCCTAAGGAAATAGGAAATCTCCCTTCTTGAATCAAAAAAGAATTTTTTATTTTGAAATCCAAATTTCCTTTTAAAAAAGTTGCATTTTTTAGACAAGTTGGGGGGTGGAAAATGAAAAATTGACAAAAAGAATTTTCTGCCTAGTTTTCCCACCTTCAAGAGACAAAGTCTCATGGCCATCATCAAGGCAGGAGACCTTCCCTTTGTGACAAGCATTGTCACGTAGCAAACCCCAGATTTTTCACTATTCCTTAGTTTTCCTCAACTTTTGAAAGAAAACTATGTCACCCATCAAAATCGATTCCATCTACACATAAGCACACATTTTCACATCTACACCTCCAAATTAAGCAAGAATTTCATTCAACGGATCCTTTACTTCAAGCAAGACATGCAAATTCTACCAAGTCATTACTTAAAATAAGAATACAAAAGAACCACATATATTTATTGTTGTCATCACGAATTAATTCCTCTTCATGCATTATAATTTGAAGCACTTACCGGTGAGTCTCTGGAATCGCCATCAGCGACTCCGCCTATGATGATTTTATTGTGGAGAGGCCTCCACAATGAGCCATCATTACCTTTGTAGCCTTTGGCGGCACCTAGAAATGTCTCGCCTTGCTTTGCCAGCCTTGACTCCTTGAATGTCACTTTGGGGTTAGGAGGAGGTCGAGGAAGTATCAAATCCTCGACGCTTCCCTTTCCCCATTGAAATTTGGTTAGCATAGAAAAATAATCTATTACGGACATATCATTGACCAAATCATGAAATTCACCGGGGTCCTCCACAAACTTATCAACAAGAGCTTCATGCTCATTGATAACACAAGAAGGTTCAAGAATATCATGCTCATCAAAAAGTGTCACACCTTTGCACATAAGAGAAGGTTTTGTTGAACATGCCTAGATTTATAAATGTTTAATTCCACTTTTTCAATGTTATAGAGTCAAGATTCCCGAGTAAACATCAATTTTAGTCCTAGACACTTTTAGAAAAGGTCTCCCCAAAAGGGTTGGGGGTGCACTTCTATCGTGAGCTACGTCTAGGACAAAAACGTCCACCAGAAAAACCAACTTTCCTACTTGCACCATCACATCCTTCACTAGCCCACAAGGGGTAGCTTGGAAGTGATCGGCGAGTTGAACAATCACTCTAGTTTATTTAAGTTCACCAATTAAAAGCGACTTTTACGCTTTTATTACTTTTCTAGAGAATTTTGTATGACAAGGTAATTTTTTTGAAGACTTTGAAGATACCTTTGAAGATTTGAAGACTTGTAATTGAGCTTTTGAAGATTTGAAGAATTGAAGAAGTGAAGAGAAAAGGAGGATATGAAACAAAAAGGAGAAAGAAGAAATGGTGTTGGACTTAGAGTCCATCGCGAGGTCATTGTGAGCACGTAGCGACTCGTAATGGACGAGAGATCATAAACCCTTCTTGCCTTTTGCACTATAAATACTTACCTTATCCTCTCCTCTTCAAAATGTTTTTAGGAACCTCTTCTTCCTGCTTTTCTCTGGGTTCAAACCCTAGTTTTTCTTTCTTTCTTTTCTTAGCATTTGTAGGTTAACCATGTCTTTTAATTGTCTAACTTAGTTTTATCTTGGGAGCAATGGATTGAAGCTTCCATTTTTATGTAGTAAGAACCATATATTTATCCATTTGGTGCTTTTGCTATTGTGCATTTATTGAGCTTTGAATTTGAATTGTTAATGGCATTGAGTATATGAATTTCTTGTATGATTACTTGTTAGGGTTGGGAGAAAGTAGCTAATTCTCCCCTCTTTTAATGTGGAATCCAAGAGCATGAGTTAGAGCTTCTTAATAATGTTTATGTGTTGATTATTGCTAGATGAATGTGATGATGTTGAATTCATTGTCGGGTTTGTTTTAGGTAGAAAATGAGAGAAGTCAATGAATGTCGATTGTTCTTGGGTAATCTTATGTAAATGCATAATTAGTGGAAGTAGTGAATAGATTTTGTCATTTGTTCTTGAAACCTTTTTTATTTAGCATTCATGTGTTCTTAATGCTATGTTTCACTTCATTTATGCCATGTGTTGTTTGAGAATAGGAAGTGTTTGTATGATTGAAGTGTTAGGATGTCAAGAAAGTGACGAATTCCTTAGCTCCTTTGCATGAAAATCTAGGAACATGAACTTAGAACTTCTTGTGCATAATGTGTTGTGATTCTTGCTAGATAAATATGTTAATGTGGATTGTTCTCATATTTATCCTATAGATGCAATGAAAGGTTGAACCTTGAATGTTGTTTGTTCTAGGTTTAGTCTAATGAATGCTATGTTTGGTTAAATGGCTATGTCTTTGGCAGAAGGCTTGTCGTTGTCAAATCTATGGTCCTTTGTGTATAATGCCATTAATGAAATACCCCTATGGTCGTTGTTTGTCTAGGGTGATCATCAATGAGGTTTGCAAATGGCTGTTGTTTGTCTTTGCTAACTACTCTTAAGAAGGAATGAATGTTGATCTTCCATTGGCATTCCCCATAGATAACAATTGTGATAGGATGAATGAATAGTTCAATGATCTACATTAGATTTGGAAGTGGTTATCGATTGCCCCCAAGGCTTTATCTTTTGTAGTTTTAAATTCTTAGTTTTGTTTGATGACTTTGCATAGTGGATTGACTTTGCTAGTTGTATTGTCTTTTAACTTTCATAACTTAGGACCACCAAACAACCAGTCCCCCCCCCCTTTTTACTTGCTTTTATATGTGTATATATATCTACTCCTGGCTCAATAGCAACCTTTTGTGCTTAAACGCTTAAGAAAATCCCCCTTCTTCGTGGACGACCCTGACTTGCCGCTATTTACTTAGTTGTAGATAGTAAGAATTTAGGGCTTATAAATATTAACTTTGAGAGGTACGGCAACAGCCTCCCAACCGCGACCATAAAAAGATGGAGCTTCTCGGAAAGCTACCCGAGCCTTGAAAATTTAGTTTAGTTATTTTTCATTTGAAAAAAAATACCCCCTTTATTCGACCATTCTTACCCCAAAACCATTAGATGCCACCACAATTAACCACCTAAACTACCACCATATGCACAACCTAGGCCACACACTAGTTGTTTCTTTGTGTGGATGTTGAATGATACTTTTTTAGTGTGGATATGTACTGGCTTGATTCGAATTGCATGTTTGGGTGGATTTGAGGATATTTAGGTGAGAGCAATGCATTGGGAAGTTATGATTACCTGTCATTTTGTTTACCTTCCTTTCTTTTCATGTCATATTTCTTATTTGAGGAATATGTGTGTTGTAAGTGTAGGAGAGGAAAATATGTCTCATTTCATTGCGATGCGGATATTTATGGTTTTTTATGTGTTTTTCTATTTTAGTTCTTGGTTTTGGAACACTATTACACTTAATGTGCATTTTTTTTTTGTAGGAAGCATATGTTTTTTGGAAAAAAAAAAACAAGCAAATAGGGTTAGGAGGAGTCAAACTCACGGACCATGTAGACATACATGGTTTGTGATGCTCAAAATGGTGGACAAAAAGAAGAACCAAACCCCAAATTCACAAAGCGTATAGACGTGCACGACCAGTGAAGCTCACACACCCTCTCACATCTAAATCACTATTTTTTCCCTACCAACCCCAAAATACCACCCAAACCCATTTTCTCTCAAAACTCTTGATACACACAACTTGAAACCAAAGAGTTAACCCTCTAATGTGATTCAATTGTTTATTCAATTTGTGGTGCATGATAGTGGTTAGATTGAACTTGCTTGATTAGAGGTTAGGGGTAGTATATTGTGGTGATGGTAGTTGGTTTATTAATTTCCATGATTTTGCCACTAATGGTAGATTTTAGTGTTCATTATTAATTTTAAGTGCTCTCCTATTTCCTTCCCTTGACATATGTTCTAGATTGTGTAAATGCATTGAGGATAATGCAAGCTTTAAGTGCGGGGAGGGGAATTAGATAACACTTATGATTCTTAGTTGTAGCTAGTAGCTCTTTTAAAAATCACTTTAAAAAGAAAAAAATAGAAAAATGAAAAAAAACCATGACTAAGTCGAAAACCCAAAAGGGCAACTTAGGCAAAAATGGGAAGGCCCATATAGGTTGAAAAACCTATGCAAAAATGAGAGGCCAAATGGTGTGGCTTTAATGATGAAATCTTTCATCAGAGAAGCATGAACTTGGACTTGCTTCTCTAATTTGGGGGAATGGGTCACTTTTTTGCTAGTTTGGGTTCTTGATCGACTGCCGAATTGCCTCGTCCCATTTTCCATCTCCTTATAGAGAGCCATAGCATCCTTTGGGATTTTGTTTGCAATCAAACCATTGCATGCTGCGTTCATCATTCTCATGTTGCTATCGCATAAACCCTCAAAGAAGTAGTGCACAATATCTCTGTCCTTAAATGGGTGATATATGCAACTTGCTAATAGTCTCTTGAATCTCTCCCAATATTCATGTAGTGTCTCATTCGGGTGTTGGGAGATGTTGGAGAGTTGTTTCTTGAGCCTAGTGAATTTAGAGGTGGGGAAGAACTTTTCCAAATAGAGTTTTTTCATGTCCATCTATGAGGTAGTTCATCCCTGTGGAAAATATTATAACCAATCTTTCGCCGCATCTCGGAGTGAGAACGGGAAAGATCTAAGGTTATAAACTTCTTCAGACACACCTGGTGGCTTCATGCTTGTGTATACTAGATGGAATTTCGAGAGATGCGTATTCGAGTATTCTCTAGCTATATCGTGGAATATAGGAAAACAATGGATCATCCTGGACTTAAGCTCACAAATCACATTAACTAGGAGTAGTGGAAAACTAATGCAAAGGGTATTGATTCTCCAAGTTTTTAGTCGTCAACTTCCTAAGCCTTCTACTGTCTTCAACCATTGGATTCTCTTCTTCACTCTCAATTGGTTCCCTTGGAAACTCCTCTTTCACCCTTCTCTTTCTTTTCCTTCGTCTACCCACGTCTTAAGGTAAGCAATGTGAGATTCCTAGGTTCGTGGTATGGTTGTATAACATAAACAAGGAACGATATAGTAATCATCATTAACCAAACACTAGTAAACAAAATTAGAAAACTTCAAGAAAAGACAACAAATGCTCAACACAAAAACCAACTAACTGTAAAAAAAACAAAAAATACAAGCTACTCACCATGCTAGCTAAAAAATAGACAAATCAAATATCCCTAGCAATGGTGCCAAAATTTGACCTGCACTCGCGGGGTCGTTTTAATTATCCCACTAGTGCTGGGGAATCAAATATAAGAATTTAAATGTTTCTCCTAACCTTACTTCTTACTGCGATAAACATAGATAGTGGCAAGTCCAGGGTCGTCCATAGAGAGATTTGAGAGCCTAAAGGTTAGCTAAACACAATCCACACTCAGGTATCTCCCCAATTGTGTGTCAAGAATAGCTAGTAGTAACAAGGGGGAGGGGTGTTGTATTTTAATTAACAACTACTATATCATGAAAGTTAAACGAGATAAACCATGATATAACCAATAGTAGGGGCTATCTGCACAACATGATCTACTTATTAATTTCATCGTAGACTCTAATTCACATAAGCAACTATCAACCTATTTTCATGCTATATCACATAGTGTGGAGATGTTAATTCCCTGGGAACTCCCAATGTTTGTCACTTAGTTATTTCTTCACCCTCCTTAACATCTCACCTCCTCCGTGACTTGCTAGGGGTGCGCTTCCCTACCAACAACCCCCGTAGCTCACTCTCGGGGCTAACAGGTCCCCGCTTAAAGAAACTATGCTTTACATAGGTCACAACAGTTAGATTTGGGAGTAAAATAAATTTCACAACTGGTACCTCCACTATGAGCAACCATACTAAACCTCCAAAGGAAGAGGTCATTGGTTTCTCATGATAACTGATCTGCACCATTTTGCATTCTTTAACCAATGCATTTGACATAGTTTTTAGTTACTGGGAGGTCATCGCCATACCCCCCAAAGTTATATTTTTAAGCCCTAATGCTTCCTATCTACAATTAAGTAGATAATGACAAATCGGGGTCATCCACGAGAAGATGGATCTTTCCAAGTGTTTAAACATATATAAGAAAACATACTAGATATAAGCATATGTAGATACATATAAAAGCATGTAAAGAGGGGGGATTGGTTTTTGGTCCTAAGTTATAAAATTGAAAGACAACTAGCAAAGAAAGAGAACTATGCTAATCATTCAACAACAACTAAATAGATGATTAAAAAAACAATTAACAAAGCCTTGGGGGCAATTGACTTCCACTTCCAAAATTCCTATAGATCATAGATTCAATCACTCATTCAATTACATTTATTGTCTATGGGAAATGTTATCACTTCTCATTTGAAAATCAACATTCATTCCTTCCCAATAGTAATTTACAAAGACAAATAACGACCATTTGCAAACCTCATTGATAATCACCCTAGGAAAACCACCATAGAGGTATTTCATTAATGGCATTTGACATGAAGGACCATAGGTTTGATAACAACAATCCTTCTACCAAACACATAGTCATTTAACCAAACGAAGCATTTAATAGGCTAACCCTAGAACAAACCACCTTCAAGGTTTAACCTTTCTTTGCATCTATAGGATAAGTATGAGAACAATCCACATTAACATACTTATCTAGCAAGAATTACCACACATTATACACAAGAAGTTATAAAGCAATTCTCTTGGACTTCATGCCAAATGAGCTAAGAAATTTTCAACTTTCCTAACACCCAAACACTTCAATCATACAAACATTTAATATAATCAAACAAATCATGGTACAAAGGAGGCATGGCATATAAAATGTTCTCCAATAAATGTTCATAAATGAGCAAATAGAGAATCTCAAGAATGATTTTAGCTACTAGAGTTCATAATAATTAATGCTAAAAAACCAAACATAAAACAAGAGAAATCAAAGATGAAAATTGTGGAAAACTTGGGTTTGAATAGTGAAAAAGTCAGGCTCTTGAAGATGTATGGAAGAGAGGAAAGAAAAATGCTATTTATAGTTCAAAGGGATAAGGTTGTGTTCTGGCCACCCGTGCATCGTGACTCGCGACGGGAGCCAGAACAAAGCCTTATCTTCTTTTCTTCTTCTTGTAGTAAGCACTTTCTTCACAATAATTCCTTTCATTCTTCAAGTCTTCAAATCGTTGAAGCAAGTCTTCAAATCGTTGAAGCAAGTCTTCAAAGGGTGATCTCCAAAGGCCTATGGTCTTATAGTCTTCAAATCATTTATTAAAGTCTTAAAAGTCTTCAAAAGGTGATCTTCAATGGCGTCCGGTCTTCAAGTCTCCATGTTCTTCCTCTGTCATGCAAAATCCACTTAGAAAATGTAAAAGAGCGTAAAAATGCTCTTACCTTACCTAAGAGAATTTCAAGGTACAACACAAGCTCTTGATAACAAAATAGCACAAAAGTTATCCCAAAAAGTACTAAAATATGCTCATAAAATGGACACATCAGTTACTTTTTGTTGGCGGTTTGGCGACATTAGTTAAGTTTACATGACAAGGGGTTTAGACAACCATGTTTGGTTTTCTAATGTAAATCTCATGCTTTATATACTTAATTAGTGATTCTTGACATCTCGTGTTAATGGGCTCTTTGGTCTTCATTATGAGTACCATTAGTAGGTTGCCTGTGAATGCTATTTGTTACATTACATTCTTGCGAAGGTCGTTTGCTTTTAACGGTAGAAGATTTGAAGGTCATTTGCATTGGAATGGTAGTAGACAAAGGCAACAAACATCAACGCATGGTATAAGGAAATTGAAGCCAAAGATAGGTGGCTTCAGAGTTCAAGATGGTCAAAGGAGAAAATGGTGAATCGTGGTCTGAGAAGTGTTGCCTTAGTCTGAGAATGATCCGGGAAGAATTAGCCTTCAATACTGGATCCATTGGATTTTTCTTCTCGAGTAATAGAACTCTCAATTCGGGCTAACGGTTCACCGGTGACAAGAAAATAAAGTTCAGCCAACAAAGTACCAGTGGCCAGTCACAAACCACGCCCGGTCACAAACCGCGCATGGTCATACACCACCGGCCCGTGAAAATCTTCATGGCCCGCACTACACAAGAATCTAGGGGTTCTGTGAAGACATTCATGAGACCAGTATGAGATCTACACCAGGCAATGCATCAGACCGTGAAAAAAGCATCGGGCCGTGAAGCAAGGGGATGAAAAGTTGAAGAATTTGTCTAAGTCTGGAGCCAATCCGTGAAAACCTTCATAGGCCATGACAAAATTTCTAAGCCTGAGCCACAAGTTATTCACGGTCCGTGAAAACCTTCACGATCTGTGAAAACCTTCACGAACCATGGGAAAACTCTGACCGCATGTTGGTTATGGTCCGTGAAAACCTTCAAAAACTGCATGCTGCTTGCGATCCGTGAAAACCTTCACGGACCGTGGTACGATCCCAGCTTCACGGAATGATAGATATCACTGACTGCGGCTATGAACATTCACAGACCATGGCATAACTAGTGTCTCGTGGCTATGCATGCTTCACGGACCGTGGCATCCGTGTCGGCCCTTGAAACCTTGGCGGCTGACCTAGGTTTTTGCTACTTTTGGACTATTTTGGGCCTATTTTTGGGCCCAATATCCTACTACTATATATAAGACCATAGTCTACTCATTTAAAAAGGCTGGATCATATTTGGAAGCACGTTTGGAAATGAGAGAGCTTGGAGGGAAGGAAGGAGTTCTTTTTGTAGGTTTTGTAATTTTTTTCTTTTCTTTTTGTTTTGTCCTAATGATGTGGAATTCAAATCTATATTTTAATTCCACATCTAGGGAGTAGTTAGATTATCTTGGTATTTATTTTAGCACTTGGTATGTTCTAAATGCTTATGAGATTTATTAGATGCATATTCTTGTTGTGTTTATGATATTATTGTGATTCATCCTTTAGGGAGTAGTTATAAATGCATAAGTAGTACACCACATATAAGCACACACTTTGGGATATACTTATGTATGGTGCAATTATTGATGCCCCATTGGGAAGAGAAACTTGGATGTTAGAATGGGTCGGGGAGAACGCGTTCGCGTGGGGTGTGTGCACGGGGAATTCGAGAATGATCTGACCTATTTGATGTTGCACCAATCTTAGTTGACTTTTAAACTATTTTCTGAGAGGTTTCGAGTAGAGATAGTGGATAGAATGAAGATAGGCATTGTGTTAAAACCCTAGTATCACATATAAGGTGCCTACGAACCTTGGGTCTAGCGTATATAGGACCCGGGGGGAGTAGTTGCATTCGTGGTGGAAGCTTGGGACACAATAGCACAAGGGAGAAACAAACATGCAGTGATGGTTGGACCTCATTGTACTCCCCTAATTACGATGGTGGTGTCGATAGAGGGTTGCGAGCGCCTCCACCGTGACTGGGTAAGGGAAGTGTATGCCATCGACCATACCACGTGTTGTGAATACACTGATAGGTCTTTTTATTGTCTATATGTGAATGAATCGAGGATTGAAACATTAGAACTTCCATGTTTCTAATCCCAAGTGCCTAGTATAAATAGTTTACTTGTTTGTCAATTGCATGCTTGTATTTGTTAGTTGAAAATGCCACCCCCCAGTTGCATGTCTACACTACTAGCTATTCCTTTCACTCGTGTGGATTGACAACCCGTACAAGGTTGTGTTTTAATTAGTATTTGATCCCTAGCATACTTATGGACAAACCCAGAACTTTCCGCTTACTACCCCTTGGTAGCTTAGCAGTAAAAATGGGTGAAGAATATAAATCTCTATCTTTGACCCGTAAGCCCCTCAGCTCGTGTTTTAACAACAACAGGGTCGGGGCAGGTTAAAATATTAGTGCCGCTGCCGGGGATGCTTTTCAGTTCAAGTATTAGTTGAGCATGACATGTTAGTAGAGTAGTTAGTAGTGTCTTTTATTGTTTTTCTTTTGTTTGTTTTGTTTGTTGCGAGTGGAGTTTTGGTCATAGTTTCCTTGTTACTTTGATTCTATTTTCTATTGTGACATTGGAAAAATAGTGTGACCCTAGTTTATGGTACATACCTGTACCACAAATCTAGGAGTTTTAAATTCTCTAACTAATTCCATAGGTAATCAGAGGAGAAGGAGAAAAACAACTAGATTGGAGGCTCAACCTAGGGGTTAGAATTTTGAGGAAGCATTGCACAAGATGGCAGAAGATAACTGCACTTTGAGAGAGCTTATGGCCCCAAACTTAGAGAACCAACCCTTATGTATCACATTCCCACCCTTGACTACAAATGTGACTTGTGAGATGAAAAGTGGGATGATACATTGCCTTCCTACTTCCCACGGTATGGCGGGAGAGGATTTGAACAAACATTTGTTAGAGTTCCATTTGGTGTGCATGAATATGAAGCCTCCGGGAGTGTTAGAAGATGATTACAACTTGAGAGCATTCCCTTTTTAACTGCAAGATGGAGCAAAAGATTGGTTTTATTATCTGCCACCGGGTTGAATTGGGTCATGGATGGATATGAAGTGGAAATTCTTAGAAAAATACTTTCCAGCATCTAAGTCGGCTGGGTTGAAGAAGCAATTGTCCAATATTACTCAAGGAGCGACCGGGAGTCGATATGATTATTGGGAGAAGTTTAAGAGACTCTTAGCTAGTTGCCCCTACCACTCAATCAAGGAAGGAGATTTGGTCTATTACTTCTTTGAAGGCCTTTGTGATGAAGAAATGAGGATGGTAAATGCCACATGCAACGGTTCTATAGCCAGCAAGAGTGTGAAGGATGCGATGGCACTTTTTGAAGAGACGACCAATGGGATGAGGCAATTTGGTACAAGGTCTAGGGTTAATGTCTAGGATGAACCGGCACACACACCAAAGTTGGAGGAGCAATTTCAAGCTCTTGAATCTAGGATGAAAGAGCTTTTGCGAGGAAAGGTTCACCAAGTCAAGATGTGTGGGGTTTGCAACCTTGACCACCACTCTAAAAAATTCCCTAAGGTCGTTGGTGATGTGAAAGAAGTGAATGTCATGGACTCCAACAATTGGGAGAGACCTCAATTTTCTAGGGGTCAACAGCAAGGGTTCTAGGGGAACCAAGGCGAAGCAAGACCAGACCCCTATTCAAATACATTCAATCTGAGGTATAGAGATCACCCTAATTTTCGATGGAGGGATAACAATAAACCTCATGGATATAGGGGTTGACAAGACCACCCTAACCTTCTCCTGGGGGTGAAGGTCCATCCAACAATTATACCACACTTTACAAGCTAGATAGGGAGGAGATCTTGGATGACATTGGTCAATTGGGGAAGAAACATGAGATCTTTGCAAAAAGGACTAGGAGGTAAATTGAAGACCTTGGTACTAGAACCTTCTCAAGTATAAAGAACCTTAAGATTCAAGTTTGACAACTTGCCACCTTAATGAGCCGAATTGAAGCAAAAAAGTCCAAAAAACTACCTTCCCAACCGAAGGTGAATCCAAGAAATATGAGTGCATTCATGCTATGGAGTGGGAAGGAAGTTTGTGAAACCGAGAAGAAGGTGACACAAGAGAATGACAAGTTAGTGGAGGCCACCAATGCACATTTTGAAGAAGAAAAGATAGTTGTCAAGGAAGCACCCTCCAGGGAGCTCCCACCATCCAAGGCACAAGTTTCTATTCCACCTTTGTTTCCAAGTGCTTTGAGAGGAAAACCGAAGGTGAAGACAAATGAGGCCAACATTTGGAAAGTCTTTGAAAAAGTGGAGGTATCTATCCCTATCTGGGAATTTGATTGACAATGTTCCTTCATATGCTAATTTCTTAAGGTTGCATGGACTAAGAAAAGGCGTAGACCACCTAAGAAGGTAGGGAAGCTAAAAATTGGGGAAGTTGCCATTTTGAATCATAAGAATTTACCTAAGAAATGTGATGATCCCGGAATGTTTTTTATCCCAATTTCTATAGGTGGAACACTTGTTAAACATACCATAATAGATTTAGGAGCTTCTATCAATGTGATTCCATTTATTCTATTTGAATGTCTTGAAATTTGTGAACTTAAAGAGACTAGAGTGATTGTTCAACTCGTCGATCACTCCCAAGCTAGCCCACATGGGCTAGTGAAGGATGTGATGGTGCGAGTAGGCAAGTTGGTTTTCCCACGGACTTTTTTGTCCTAGACGTAGTGCACAATGGAAGGCAGCCCAATTCTTTTGGGGAGACCTTTTCTAAAAATGTCTAGGACTAAAATTGATGTCCACTCGGGAATATTTACTCTAGAGGATGACATAGACAAAGTGGAATTCAACATTTATAAATCTAGGCATAATTCAAAAAAACCTTCTCTTATGTGCAAAGGTATGACACTTTTTCATGAGCATGATATTCTTGAACCTTCTTGTGTTACCAATGAGCATGAATCTCTTGTTGGTAAGTTTGTGAAGAACCATGATGAATTTCATGATTTGATCAATGATATGTCCGTGCTAGATTGTTTTTCTATGCTAACCAAATTTTAGCGGGAAAAGGGAAGCGTCGAGGATTTGATACCTCCTCGACCTCCTCCTTACCCCAAAGTGACATTCAAGGAGCCAAGGTTGGCAAAGCAAGGAGATGCATTTCTAGGTGCCGACAAGGGATACAAAGTTAAGAATGGCTCGTTGTGGAGACCTCTCCACAACGATGACACCGTGGGTGGAGTCGCTGATGGAAATTCTGGAGACCCACCGGTAAGTGCTTCAAATTAGAATGTGTGAGGAGGAAATAAGTCGTGATGGCGACAATAAATATACGTGGTTCTTTTTTTCTTGTTTGAAGTAGTGACTTGGTTGAATTTGCATGTCTTTCTTGAAATAAAAGATCCTTTGAATGAAATTCTTTCTTTATTTTGAGATCTAGATGTGAAAATATGTGCTTATGTGTAGATGGAATGGATTTTTATGGGTGACATAGTTTCCTTTCAAAAGTTGAGAAAAACTTAGGAACAGTAAAAAATCTGGGGTTTGCTTCGTGACAATACTTGTCACAAAGGGTAAGTCTTGTTCCATGATGATGGCCACGAGACTCTGTCTCGTGCCATGATGATGGCCACGGGACTCTGTCTCGTGCCATGATGATGGCCACGGGACTCTATCTCATGAGGGTGGGAAAACTGGCTAGAAAATTCTTTTTGTCAATTTTTTATTTTCCACCCCCCCCCCAACTTGTCTCAAAAATGCAACTTTTCGAAAAGAAAGTTTGGATTTCAAAATTAAAATTTTATTTTTGATTCAAGAAGTGAGATTTAGTACTTCCAACATTAATTGATTGTACTACATGTCCCCTAATTTGAAATTCCATCTTTATCTACATTGTACCTCTCTCTCTCTCTCTTCTTCACCTATGCTAAAATTCCATTCTCATGTTACAATTCTCCACTTAATTTCATTAACTACACACTCTTTCTTCTCAAGAAACACTCAATCACACACACTCTTTGGTGAGCTCAAAAAAAGTTAAGCTTTTCTCCCAAAAATTAGCAATTTTTGTTTCTTCTTGTGTGGATCATACACTTCTTGGCTTCAAATTTTGGGTAACCCTTTGATCCCTTTTTGGGTAACCCTTTGATCCCTTTTTGGGTAACCCTTCTTCTTGTTAATATATGCTTGATTGACATTGTGGTGTTGTTACTAAAAGCATGATTTTTGAATGAGCATGTATTGATGTGATGTTGTTTGAGCTTGTGTGTCTAATCTTGTGATGATGAATTTATGGGAGTCTTAAATGTGCTATTGATCTTGAATGATGTGTTCTTCATTTTTGGGTGATTAGAGAGAGCGTGAATCTTGTTTGCATGAATCTATTGATGGGCTAGTGAAAGGCATACATTATGTTGTTGATTGATGAGGAATATTCTTGTTTTAAATGGCCTTTATACTTATACCACCATGCTTTGAATGATTGGTTTTTTTGGGAGAATGTTCTTTATTGGATGACATCATGGGCCATGCAGTGTTTATTATCACATTACCATTCTTCTCTTTCATTGTGTTAGGATACCTCCGAAAATGGGTACTTCGGAGAAAGAGAAGTCTTTGCAGGGTGAGAAAAGGAAGAAGCGGGTAAATAATACAGACCCTAAACCAGAAACTATCATTCCTCGCAACCTCAAGTTTGTGGCCGATCAGTTTATGGATTTGACTAACATTACCGGGACTGCAGCCTGTAGATGGAGGAATTTGATGGAACCAAAGAGGAGCATTTTGGAGACTAGTTTTGCTTGCAAGAGCACCTTGATGGCTCTAGGCTTACTTGAACCAGTGACCTTTCTTTTTGGTCGGGTAGGCCTAGAAGGTTTTCTTGACGTGCACTCCAAAACCTACATAAGGTGCACTTTAGAGTTTCTAGCTACTATTTGGAAGGTCACGGACAAGGAGGGTCACAAGGCAATTAAGTTCAACTTGGATAACAAGGAGTGCCAAATGACCTATGGAGACAATTAGTTCAACTTGGGACATTCCACAGACTCATCACCAAGGAATGCCATTCTCCCTTAGGAATTTTTGGAGACAAGTAATTGGGACCGACAGGAAGAATCTAAGAAAGAGCACAACTATAGTCCAACTGACAATACATTATGTTCATCGACTCCTTTCTATGAATGTTCTATGCCACGATGAATTAACGCATTGTCCGGGCTCTGATATACACCTTATTTGGGTGATGACACTGGGAGGGGAACATCTACCCGGACTTGGTTAGTGTTATTGTTCAAGAATGCATAGCTATGAGAGAGCATAAGAGTGGGAAGATTCCTATGGGAGGCATGGTTGGCCTTTTGGTGCGACATTTGGGACATCCTGTCTCGCATAGGGCATTGACCAATATGGGTAGGTCGGGATTGACCTATAAAATTTAGAAGGATAGATTTGTGTGGCTTTACGGTGGAGCACCTACTTACAAATTTATGGTTCTTCTGTAATCGGAGCGCACCTCTATCAACCTTGATACGAGCCTAGATGACTTGTTCATTGAACCTGATCCACGATTTGAAAATGACTTTTATAGAGTATTGGCCAACCCGGAGATAGACCTAGAAGAGGCCAAAGGGGAGACATCTTCGAGAGCACTTCCAAGCCGATCTCATCTTCCCACAAGCATTATGGATCAACTACACCTACTTGGGAAGCAACTCTCAAGTTTTTCCCAAGTGCTTCAGGAGATAGTTCAAGCTATTGGAGGAGTGAAGGCACAAGTTGAGGAGCTACACACAAGGGTGGATTGCCTTGAGGCCACAATCCAAGCAACGAGATTCATTGAGAGGTGTTACACTAGCCACGAGGAGGCTGGCCCTTCAAGGCCGGAAGTGTAAGTATCACTAGTTTCCCTACTTCACCTTTGATTTGACATGAGAATGCATAAGGGACTATACATTGTTTAGGTGTGGGGAAGGGATTAGTGAGTACTTAAGAATTCTCATTCATGGATTTCTTCGTGCATGCATTCTTTGTTCATTTTTCTTGGTAGATTTTTGGTTACTTGTGATTGGGATGCTTTTGAAAGAAAATGGTAGTTTTCGTGTTATGCTAAGATTTTAGGACTCTAGCTTGCATGTGGAATGTGGCCTTAGGATTTGGTGGTGTATTGGTTTGTTGCTTATCTTTTGTAGTATAAAGCTCACTTTTGGGGCAATTTTTCACTACAAAAAAATTAGAAAAATTGAAGAAAAAAGAAACTTGGACAAGTCGGAAACCCTAAAGGGCGACTTGAACAACATGAGGAAAAGCCCATATATGTCGAAAGGCCTAGGTAAAATGAGAGGCTTGGCCCGGGTAGACTTACAAGTCTAGGCAAAAGTGAGAGGCCGTGTGGAAAAAGATGAGAGGTGAGCACATTTTTTGGGATAAAGCTAGGATGAAACCCCAAAGGGCTCCTAGGAAAAATGAGAGAAATTGAGAGAAAAAAAATTTTAAAAAAAGAAACAAGAAACTAGGTTGACGATACATTAGACTTCTTTGTTGCAACTAGGTAGAGAATATTTAGTTATCCCTATGTTGCAACCAAGTCGACGACTTTTGGATTTCCTTGGTGGATTTTTTTGCTTGAGGATTGCTCTTTAATTGCTATTGGGACTACTTTTGGGAAACGTAAGCTTGGCTTTATTCCGGTCTTTTGTCACCTATATTTTTCCATACACAATTACTTGCTTTGAGTAGTTTGGTTGCTTTAAGAACTTTGGGAGTGTGAGAGTTGTGATATTTTCACCTTCTTTGGGGAACTAGGGTAGTTTGGTAATAAGTTTAATGCATTGGCTATTTTTGCACGCTTTATTCTACTTGAACCTTTTTCTTTGATTTTGTTTACTCGAGAACGAGTAAAGGTTTAAGTGTGGGGAGTCTGATCTGCACCATTTCTCATGCTTTAACCAATGCATTTGACATAGTTTTTAGTTACTTTTGGTTAGTGGTTTGGCGACAGTCGTTGGAGTTTATATGACAAGGGGTTTAGACAACCAAGTTTGGTTTTATATTCTAAATCTCACATTTTGTATACGTAATTAGTGATTCTTGACATCCCGTGTTCACGGGCTCCTTGGTCTTCATTATGAGTACCTATAGTAGGTCGCTTGTGAATGCTATTTGTTACATTACATTCTTGCGAAGGCCATTTGCTTTTAACGGTAGAATATTTGAAAGCCATTTTCATTTGAATGGTAGTAGACGATGGTCACGAACATCAATGTGGGGTAGAAGGAGATTGAAGCCAGAGATAGGCGGCTTCGGAGTTTAAGATAGTCAAAGGAGAAAATGGTGAATCGTGGTCCGAGGAGTTTTGCCTTAGTTCGAGAACGATCCAAGAAGAATTAGCTTTCAAGTTGTTTCATTAGGTTTGTCTTCTTGAGTACTACAAAATCGACTACTAGAACTCCCGATTTGCACTAACATTTCACCTTTGACAAGCAAACGAAGTTCAGCAAACGAAGCACCAGCGGTCGATCATGGACCGCTCATGGTCAAGACCACTGGCCCGTGATAATCTTTATAGCCCGCACTACACAAGAATCTAGGGTTTCTGTGAAGACCTGCATAAGACTAGCATGAAACCTTCACGAAGCAAGGCGTCGGGCCGTGACAAAAGCATTGGGCCATGAAGCAAGGGGATGTAGTGTTGAAGAATATGGATAAGTATAGAGGCGATCCGTGAAAATCTTCATGGACCGTACGAAGACTTTTGAGAAAGACCACAAACTACTCGTAGTCCGTGAAAACCTTCACGTGCTGTGACAAAAATTTTTAGCAGGGGCCACAAACTGTTCGTAGTCTGTTAAAACCTTCACGGACCGTGGTAAAACTCTGAGCAAAACCTGCATGGTGCTTGTGGTTTGGGGAAACCTTCATGAACCGTGGCACGATCTCAACTTCATGGGCCGTGCCAGATCCCTCGGCCTGCGGCTATGAACATTTACAGACTGTGGAAGATCTGGCATCTCATGGCTATGCATGCTTCATGGAACGTGGCATCTATGTCGGCCCATGAAACCTTGGTGGCTGACCTAGGGTTATGCTACTATTGGCCTATTTTAGGCCTCATTTTAGGCCTAATCTTCTACTACTATATATTGGACCCTAGTCTACTGATTTGAAGGAGGTTGGATCATATTTGGAAACACATTTGGAAAGGAGAGAGCTTGAAGAGAAGGAAGGAGTTTGAAGTGCTTACGAGCAATATAAAAATAAGCTCACAAAATAGAATCTAGATGCTCGTAAGGACAAGAATCCATTTGACCTAAAGTAAGCTACAAAATGAGGATTTAGCTAACAAAACCAACAATGTCCATCTAAACTCACCTAAATCTAGCAATCTACAATAAAAAAGCTAACAAAGGATATGCTAAATGGCTTAGGAAACACGTGCATTTGGAGTCTTATCACCATTTCTCAAGTCACCAAGAGAAATGAGATCTTTACGGAGACGACTAGGCGCGACATTGAGAAGTTAGGCATAAGGGCATTTTCAAGCATCAAGATCCTTGAGGTTCAAGTTGGACAGCTGGCCACCTCGGTTAGCCGACTAGAAGCAAGAGATTCTGGAAAAAAATACCTTCCCAACCTGAGATCAATTCAAGAAATGTAAGGGCAATCAAGTTGCGAAGTGGAAAGGAAGTTAGGGAGGCCGAAGAAGAAGTTGTACAAGAGGATGATCTCCTTGTGGAGAAAGTCAAGGCAACCCTTGAAAAAGAAGAAATTGTCATCGAGGAGGAGTCCTATCGAGACCTCCCCACCACCAAAGTGAAGGAAGTCATTGATTCCTATTATACAAAATTTCTGAAAAACTCATGCACAAAGAAAAGGCCTAAACTGGTAAAGAAAGTAGATAAATTGAAAATAGGAGGATTAGCCACTTTATCTCATAAAAGCTTACCCAAAAAATGTGATGATCCTGGGCATGTTTTCAATTCCTAATAACTTAATCCGTTAAGAAGTGAGTGATGCTATGATTGACTTAGGATCCTTAATCAATGTCATACCATATAATATTTATAAGGATCTCAACCTAGGAGAACTTAGAGAAACAAAGGTGATTATCCAATTGCCCGACCGTTCCCAAGTTAGTCCTAGGGGAGTAGTGAAGGATGTGATGGTTAAAGTGCGTAAGTTAGTGTTTTCGGCAGACTTCTATGTTCATAACCTTTCTATTTTAGCTCCTTTCCATTTTAAAGGCGGTTCAAATGTGATTAAAGACGGTCCTTGAGGAACCTACTATAATGAACATCGATTAAAGGCAGTTCATATCTCATTAAAGGCAGTTTTTTAAGAACTGCCTTTAATGGACATGATTAAAGGTGGTTGTATTGTAAAACCATCTTTAATTGGCTGATTTTATTTGTTTATTTGGCCCAAATATCAAAACTACAGTTTAATACTTAACCAATTTTTTGGCCAATTTCATTCTTCACCTCACCTCGCCACCTCTTCTTCTCTTCATCCTTCTTCTTCTCGCGCCTTCCCTTCTTCCTTCTGCGACATCACCCATCTTCTTCACATGTCCTGTGTCATCACCCATCTTCTTCTCCTACGCCTCCTCTCCTTACCCGCATATTTGCAGCCTCTTCCTCCTCCTCGTCGGCCCTTTTCCAGCACACGCTTGGCCCCGTCAACTCCTTCACCATCGATTCCTCGGCCTCCATCGCATGTGTCATCACCACCCCGTTCGATTTTGTTGTTTGAGGTTATGTGGAGATTTATGGTTTGAGATTCTATTAGAATTTTTAGTTAGCTTGGAGTTTGAGATTTTAGATTACAAATTGAAGGTTGATAGTGTATTAAGTTCATTTCATTGTATTGATGTTGCACGTGGGTTCCATTTTGTGTTTGTATTATGTAACTTCGGTTGTAACCTTTGGGGGCTGCCAGAAACTCGTCACTTTTTTTAAATACGTCAGATCTAAGTTCCGAATTCAGAACTTAATTTGGATTCAATCAGATGTGGTTCATTAACCATTTTTTATCAATATCTGATTAAAGGCGAAGTTAGAGAAGACACCTAAAAATACCTTATGTGATTTGCTAGAACCGCATTAGATAACCCATGTCTCCACAAATGACATACTTTATGTCCCTTTATAAGTGTCCTACTTCACTATAAAAGGATGAACTCGTAACAGCCACATAAAGCTTTGATTTTTTAGCCGAATTAGTCATGTTGATCCCAACCTAATCAATCAAAGCTCAACTTCAAGCTTTATACACAAGGAACCTTTTGATTTCACCATACTATGAGAAATTCCACTCTGATTTTAGACAACATATATGAAATCGTCTCAAATAAGATACTCCTTCCCTCTACAAAATCTTACTTTACTATTCATGAATAAAGTAGTTAATGTTCAAATTATAAAAGTTTATAGATATATAAATGTAAAATTTTTCATGTGAGATCTTTCTACATTCAACATATCGTATACTTTTAGAATATCTACTTTTATAATTTATTTTGATGTGTAATTAATATATTGAACTTAAAATAATAATTCATGAATATTTATAAAAAAAAAAGAAGTGGTAAAAAAATGATTAAGAAAAAGTGATAAGACACCCTTAGAGAGATAGAGCGAGTACTTTTTTATCTAGCAATGTATTCCACCAAAAACTAGTAATGCTAGTAATGCTACACTTTGAAAACTAGTAATGCTAGTAATGCTAGTACTTTTATATTTGTATAGGTCTCTATTACACTTTGAAAACTGTATGCAGGTCTCTATTACTTTTATATTTGATCGAACATTGGTTTTCACTGTACCTACGTGCGAAAAAATAACGATCTAGGTGCGAAACACGTACTTCCCTTTTCTTTTCTGTTTTGAGCTGATAACGGTCATCTTCAACTGCTTTCTCTCCACCATTCATGGCTGCTCCTCCGCCTGGCCGCCGCGGCGGTGCAATTGGCAAGTCTTTCCTCCAAGCTTTAGGTAGTCGTTCTCCTCCACTTAATGTCTCCCTGCCATCGAACCCTGAAATCATCCCGAAAACTCATTACAAGGGAGACATAGCCTGTCTGGTCAGTCGAAAAGATGCAGAAACTCTAGCCTCCCACTACCAAAACGCCTTAGTTGGAAGTTTGGAAGAGGCAAACCATCGATGGCCGTCCTTAACGAGGCTTTCAGATCAGTCGGGTTCAAAGGTAACTTTCAGTTAGGTTCAATTGATTTCAGACATATACTGACTAGATTTCAAGATAAGGAAGACTATCAGCGGCTATGGCTCAAAGGTCAGTGGACCTTCAATCATGCCCTGATGAAGGTACTCAAATGGACCACGGACTTCTCGCCGGAGGTTGAATCCTCCATAGTCCCGGTATGGGTTAATATCCCAGCTGTTCCTATCTTTTTCTATAATTCTACTATGATCCAATCTATGGGGAATCAAATAGGTAATTTCATTAAAATGGATGCAACTACTGCTGCTCTATCCAGACCTTCAGTTGTGAAGATGTGCATAGAAATTGACCTTAAAAATAAGCTTCCAGCATTTATTAGGGTTGGAATAGAGGAGGATGGTACTGAATTTAATGTTGTTAAGCTACCTCTAGAATTTGAGGATCTACCTTTATACTGCCATCACTGCAAATTCATAGGCCATGATGACAATCAGTGTATCTATTTGCATCCTGAATTAAAGAGGCCTAGGACTTATAAGATGATAAAACCAAATCCCCCCCATAAGAATCCAGTAGAAGCTATAGTAGAGTCTCAATCCAAGGACCAACCAATAGGAACTGGAGGTCATGTGAATAACAATAATGTTGGGGGTTCTGGGGTTTCTGCTGCTGAGAAAAAGAGAACTCTTTCCTTACAATCCTTCAAATATGTTCCAAAGCATAAAATGATTTCTACCATTGATCCTGAACAAGAGGTGGTTAATGTTAATGAGGTGGAGGAATTGCCTCCTGAGATTGATCTGCCTCGGGTTGATATCCTAGTGGGAGGTTTGGACAAAGTTGCTCTGACACCAGGTCACCATGAATCTATGAATTTGGTTCCTGATCATCAGCCTATACACTCTCGATCTGCTCCACCACAATTCATCTCAAAGAAAATCTATGCCAAGGATGACCTGCCTACTAAACGAGGTAAATCTTTCTCACCTTTTAATTCCCTCATTGCTGCAAAAAATTTCCTTTTCTCTCAGCAGAAGCAGAGACAAAATAGATTCCTTCCGCTCACACTCGATGAGGATTCTAGTGCAGAAGAACTGCAATCTACCTTCCCAAACATTGAGGAGGTGGAAAATTTTGATGCTTCCTCAAATGAACTTCAAGTAACTCCTCATGCTAATATTCCTGATTATCCTGTTTCCCAAGATAATAAGGTAATTCCTTCTATATTATACTCCAAACCTGGCAAAACTAAGAAGGGGAGCCAAGTGATAACAGATATCAATCATAGTAATGAGACTTATCTAACTCAGTTGAATACCATCATGACTAGATCAAAAAGCTCAAATAATGTTTCCCTATGAATAATACATCTCTTAAGGTTAAAATGTTGGTTTGGAATATCCGGGGAATGGATACCTCAATGCTTAGGCTTCAAAATTTGATCACTAGATATAGGTTTAAGCTAATATGTTTAATTTAACCAATGCATGACAATTTGCAATGTGAATCTTACAGACTTAGGTTAAACTATGATAATTGTATGTTTGCAATGAATGGTCAAATCTGGCTTTTTTGGAATTCATGTTTATCTATTACAGTGTTAAGTGATAATTTGCAATTTCTAGCAGTTTCTTTGCATAGTCTTACTCTTAATAAATGTATGGAAGCCTTTTTTGTTTATGGCCTTAGAACTAGAAATGGTAGGAAAAATCTATGGTCGGATCTCAGGTCCATCAGTCATTCTGAGGCTATTTTTATAGGTGATTTTAATGCCATTACATCTATAAATGAATACAAAGGTCCATCTACTCCCAAATTGGGTAGTATGAGGGACTTTAATGATTTTATAAATGTTGAGGCTTTGCAGGAGATAAATACAGTTGGCAATCTGTTTACATGGAGTAATAATAGGTTAAGGAATCCTACTATACAACGATTAGATAGAGGACTTTGTACTCCATCTTGGTCAACCAATTTCCCAGACTCCTCTGTTCAAATCCTGAATAGGATCTCTTCAGATCATAATCCTATGATGTTGTCCATTGGAAGTGACATCCCTTCCAATCCTAGGCCATTTAGATTTCTGAACACTTGGTATAAAAGGAAGGATTTTAATGATGTCATACTGAAAAACTGGGAAATGCCTATCAACAAATCAGGAATGCTAGGTTTTTATCTTAAACTCATCAGATTGAAAAAAGAGCTTAAAGTTTGGAATAAGGAACAATTTGGGAATGTACATGATAATGTGGTGAGTGCTGAATCTGTTCTAGAATATCAGGAACATATGTATGACCTAAATGCTTCTGTGGAGAATCTAATCAAACTTAAAGAAGCAAAGGCTAAATTAGTTAGAGCTCTAGCAGAACAGAAAAGCTTTTGGAAACATAAGGCCAAAATTAAATGGTTAAAAGAAGGAGATGATAATACACGCTTTTTCCATAATTCTGTAAAGGAGAGAACTTCTAGGCTTAAAATCACTAAAATTAAAAGCAGTACTGGACTCTGGTTAGATAATAATCAGGATATTGAAAAGGAGGCCATTCGATATTATCAAGAACTCTTAACAGATGATTGTACTCCTGATAGTAGTTTGTACCATTCTCACTTTCTAAGTCAGATACCTAGTTTAATTACTCAGGAAGATAATGAGAGATTATTGCAACTGGTCTCAATGTCTGAACTCAGGGACATTGTTCTTAATCTCAATAAGAACAGTACTCCGGGGCCAGATGGCTTCACAGCTCAGTTTTTCATTAAATCTTGGAATGTAATCTCAACTGATCTTCTTTCTGCGGTCCAAGATTTTTTGGATGGAAATAACATCCCTAGAGGTATTGGCAGCACATGGATAACAATTATTCCAAAAAAAGAAAACCCCTAATTTTTTTGATGACTATAAGCCTATTAGTCTTTCCAACGTGATAAATAAAATATGTTCAAAAGTGCTAATGGAAAGATTAAAACCTTTAATGCAAAAATTGATTTCTCCCCACCAAACAGCTTACCTTAAAGGGAGGGACATCTCGGATAATGTCATCTACCTATAAGAAATGGTTAGATTCCTAAATAAGAAGCAAAGAGAGCCTAATTGTATTGTTAAACTAGATCTTAAGAAGGCTTTTGATAGAGTTAGGTGGTCCTTTTTATATTATGTTCTGGTTAAATTTGGTTTTCATCCGAGATTCATCTTTGCAATCATGCAAAACTTATCACAGGCATGGTTCTCCATTTTAATAAACGGTAAGCCTGTTGGATTTTTCCAATCTACAAGGGGAATCAAACAGGGAGATCCCCTCTCTCCCTTTTTATTTAACCTTTTCTCTGAGGCATTTTCTAGGAGCTTAGCATTTATCTTCTTTAATGGTAAGCTGGCATATTACAATCTTCCAGGTAATTCTCTTACTATCTCTCATCTTTCTTATGCTGATGATACAGTTGTCTTCCTAAGGGGTGGCAAAAATACACTGATTAGGTTTAGAGCATTTCTGGCTACATTTGAAGAGGTCACAGGTCAAAAGATAAATAACAACAAAAGTGACATCTTCATTGGAAAACATGCCTCTTCCCACTCAGTTAGTAATATAAAAAGGATGCTAGGAATGAAATTGGGGGTTTTTCCCTTCACATATCTAGGAGTTCCCATTTTCACTGGAAAGGCAAAAAAAATTTATTTTCAGCCACTACTTGAACAAATTGACAGTAGGATTGGGAGTTGGAAAAACAAATGGCTTTCTTCTGGGGGGAAAATTACACTGATACAATCTTGTATATATGATATCCCTCAGCACATATGGTATGTTATAAAACCTAGCAAGGAGATTATTAAGACCATTGAAAAGAAACTAAGTAGATTTTTTTGGGGGTACTCTGATCTTAAACCTAAGAGAAAATGGAGGAGGTGGGATGCTCTTTGTCTTCCTATTAACCAAAATGGACTAGGTTTTAGATCAATTACCACCATAATAGATACATGCTCAGTTAAACTATGGTGGAAATATCAAATGGCTCAGGCTCTTTGGACACACCTGATTGCTTCTCTGCCACCATCATCTAGAACTTCTCCTAACTAGAAAAGAATTTGTTGCTTGAATGAATGGGCAGAATCAAACTCCAGAGTAATAGTAGGTAGAGGTGAATGTAATTTCTGGACATCAAACTGGTTAGATATAGGTCACATTATAGATCTTTGTGATTGCAATCTTGTGGATATCTCAGCTGCATGCACTGTATCTGAATTCTTTTCGAATAAACTAGCTATGATTCAGAAGTTATCTCCTTTGCTACGATCTCATGCTATTTCCCTATTACAGGAATCAAGACTATATACTCATAGGTGTGACAGACTCATTTGGAAACCTGGAATTAGAGGTAATTTCACTTTCAAATCGGCCTATCTATTGCTTAGCAATCAGACAGGTACAATTGACTCTATTCAACACTTCTGGAATCCAAGACTGCAGAAAAAAATTTTCAATTTTTATGTGGAAACTGACCAACTCATTTTTACCATTTGATAATATTCTGAAAAAATTGAGATTCAGCTTGCCTTCTAAATGTTGTATGTGTAATAACCATGAAGATTCCTTAGAGCACTTTTTCAACTCCTGCTCTTTAGCTCTACAAGTTTGGAAGAATGTTCATCAATTTATGGGAATAAAAGATAGGTTGTTCCAGTCTGTCTGGGATAGAATATCATGCTATTCCACCTATCCGGGATTGAGCTCTTTACACTCTATCATAATTATAACTTCATCTGTGATAACATTTTGGAACTTGTGGAAGATGAGAAATAATTGCCTTTTTGACTCAGTTTTTCCAACTGGAGGTTTAGTGCTTAATCGAATCAGGGAAGATATTTTCTACAATTTTTGTTCTAAGCCTGTTTTCACATCCTCATCTTTAGACCATAGTATAGCAGATCACTCTTTCCTGCCTTTGATAAAATCTGCTCCAAAGCCAAAGATTTTTAAAATAGTATGGTCAAAGCCAAGAAATGGGTATAAAATCAATGTGGATGCTGCTTGGTGCTGCTTCTCTAGTATGTGTGGACTTGGTATGATTATTAGGGATTCTAGGGGATGCTTCATTGGTGCATATACCAAGTACACAGAGGCCTTCTCCCCCTTGGAGGCAGAAATGAAGGCAGTTCAGTTTGCCTTAGGAAAGTCCAGGAGTTTCTATTGTTCTGTTTATATGGAGTCAGATTGTTTAAATGTTGTTCATTGTGTTGCTGATCCCATGCATGCTCATTGGAAAATGTTTCAATTGGCTGATGAAATTCACCAAATTCTGGGAGATATCAATTTAGTCCACATTCATAGACAAGCTAATTTAGTTGCAGATTCTCTAGCTAAATCTTGTCTAAGTGCAAAGTCCAGTTCCTTCTTGTCTAGATTCAACTGTTTATCTAATACTTGCCAAGGCTTACTTAGGTTAGATCAGATAGGAACTCCATCTTTAAGGATTGGGCATTGAACGGATGCTACTGATTGAGATGTTATTTGCAGGATTTTTCAAGAAAGCTAGTGGATGGTTTTGATGCACTAGTTTCATGGAAGCATTCAAGATTTTTTACAATCAAGCATTTCAGGGAAGCTTTAATTGGGTGAACTTGATGCATATTACGGATAAAAGCTTTTGTAATCCTCTTACTACATTCTAGACTCTTCTCAAGGTTTTGGAGGCAACAATAGTTGCTTCAGGAGCAAATTGCTCAACTATGTATATTAGAACTAAGCTACTTCTTCAACTCTCTTTCGATGTAAATTTCTGTAAATTTTATGGCTTGGGAACGCCAAATAGAAATTCCCCCATCTATGGATGGTTAACTTTAAAAAAAGTAAACTGTATGCAGGTGAACACTGGTCAGATTTGGTTATTCTGGAATAATGATTTAACTTTATCTTCTATCACTGATAATCAGCAGTTTCTTTCAGTCCTTATTCACAGCCAAAAAATGAATATTGCAATGGAAGAAATTTTCATTTATGGGTTGAGAACTAGGAAAGGTAGACAGAATTTGTGGTCTGATCTTAAGTCTAGAACTAGTAATGCTACAATCTACATTGGTGATTTCAATGTTATACCCTCTGTAAATGAGTATAAAGGCCCTTGTACTCCTAAATTAGGTAGTATTAAAGACTTTAATGAGTTTATTGAAGTTATGGAACTGGAAGAAATTAAAACATTTGGTAATTCTTTTACATGGAGCAATAACAGATTAAAAAGGCCAACCACCCAGAGGCTAGATAGAAGTCTGTGCTCTGTTGAGTGGAGCTCTAGGTTCCCTTCCTCCTCCATTCAAGTGCTTAATAGAAGCACTTCTGATCATAACCCTCTATTTCTAACAGTAGGTAGCTCTGTACAATCCATCCCTAGGCCTTTCAGATTTCCCAATGCATGGTACAAAAGGCATGATTTTAATGAATTTGTTAGACAAAATTGGAGTCCTCCTATCTCAGAGTCAGGGATGCTAGGTTTTTTCCTTAAAATGATCAGGCTTAAAAAAGCTCTAAAAATTTGGAATAGAGATCATTTTGGAAGTGTACATGACAATGTACGAAAGGCTGAGGAAGAACTACGTATTCAGGAGGTACAATATGATTTGAACAGCTCCTCTACTGAGCTTCTTAAGCTTAAAAAAACCAAACCAAGCCTTCTTAGAGCCATAAATGAGCAAAATAGTTTCTGGAAACAGAATTCAAAAATAAAATGGTTAAAAGAAGGGGATGATAACACTCTTTTCTTCTATAATTATGTCAAGGAAAGGAGAGGCAGATTGAACATTACTAAAATCAAAAGTAGTGATGGTAGATGGCTAGATGAACCTGCTGAAATTGAAAATGAGGCCATTCACTATTATGAAAATTTGTTAACTGAAGAAAATCATGGGCCTGGTCTTTTCCAATCTCATTTTCTTAGCCAGATTCCCAGTCTTATTGATGAAAGTGATAATGTCAGTCTCATTAGATTAGCATCTTTACAAGAACTGAGGAGTGTAGTTTTTAATCTTAATAAGAATAGTAGTCCTGGTCCAGATAGATTCACTTCAAAATTTTTCATAAAATCCTGGGAAATCATTGCCACTGACCTTCTCTCTGCTATAAATAATTTTCTTTCTGGTCATGATATTCCCAGAGGTGTTGCAAGTACCTGGATCACTATTATTCCTAAAAAGGATATACCTAGCTCTTTTGATGATTTTAGACCTATAATTTTTTCCAATGTTTTGAACAAGATTTGCTCCAAATTATTAATGGAAAGACTTAAACCCCTGATGTCTAAAATCATCTCTCCCCATCAGACTGCTTTTATGAAAGATAGGGACATCTCTGACAATGTCGTCTATCTACAAGAAATGGTGAGATTTTTAAATAGGAACACTAGGGATCATAACTGTATAGTTAAATTAGATCTGAGGAAGGATTTTGATAGGGTGAAATGGTCCTTTCTATCTAGTGTTCTTTTCAAATTTGGCTTCCATGGATAGTTTGTGTATAACATAATGAAAATTTTGTCCCAAGCATGGTTTTCAGTGTTATTAAATGGAAAAGCGGTAGGTTTTTTTCAGGCATCAAGAGGTATTAAACAAGGTGACCCCCTCTCTCCTTTTCTCTTTAATATCTTCACTGAAGCTTTTACAAGGAGTCTTGCCTTTATCTTTGAAACTGGTAAGCTTCAGTACTATGATCTCCCTTCTAGTGCTCTCAAAATTTCCCATCTTAGCTATGCTGATGACACTGTGGTATTCCTTAAATCCAACACCAATACTCTTGTCAGACTTAAAGCCTTTTTGGTTACATTTGAGGAAACCACTGGACAGAAAATCAATTTTGAAAAAAGTGATGTCTTCATTAGCAAGCATGCTTCTGTTTCACGCATTTCTCACATCAAAAGGATTTTAGGTATGAAATCTATCTGTTTTCCTTTCAAATACCTTGGTGTTCCTATTTTTAAAGGTGCTGTGAAAAACATTTATTTTCAACCACTATTGGAGCAACTTGATAAAAGACTCAATAATTGGAAAAATAAATGGCTTTCTACAGAAGGTAAGATTACTCTTATTCAATCTTGTATCTATTCATTGCCTCAGCACATTTGGTCTGTCCTCAAACCTCCAAAACAGATTATTAAACAAATTGAAAGGAGGTTAATTATTTTTTTCTGGGGTCAGACTGAGTTCAGGCCTAAAAAATCCTAGAAAAAATGGGATGCTTTATGTTTCCCTCTTGACCATAATGGATTATGTTTTAGGTCAATTCATACCATCATTAATGCATGTTCTGTAAAACTATGGTGGAAATTTCAAACTGCAAAGGCCCTATGGACTCATTTTATAGCATCTCTGCCTAGATCTTTTCAATGCTCCCAAACCTGGAAGAGAATTTGTTTTGTTAACTCCTGGGCTGAATCTCATACTAGAGTTATTCATGGTGTTGGTAGCTGTAATTTTTGGACTTCAAATTGGTTGGTTAAAGGCCCTATCATGGATCATTGTAACCCTGATTTAACTTCCATTCCTGAGGATTGTACAGTAGCCTCTTTCTATCACAACAGAGGTAATTTTTTACCCGAACTTATACCTTTTCTTAATGCTGACATTATTATTCTTCTGCAGGATTTCAGTTTGTCTCCTCGCAGAGAAGATAGACTTATTTGGAAGCCTGACATTCACGGATCTTTCTCCTTTAAATCTGCCTACAGATTGCTCAAGGAACGAAGAGGTAGTATTTCCTCAATTAATCATATTTGGAATCCAAGACATGAGAAGAAGGTTTCAGTGTTTATGTGGCGAATGATTAACTCCCTCCTGCCTTTTGATAATATTCTAAAATCTATGAAATTCAATCTTCCTTGCAAATGTTGTATGTGTGACAATGAGGATTCCCTAAATCATTTTTTTAACTCTTGCATCTTTGCTGTGAAAGTGTGGAAGGTCATACATAATTTTATAGGAATTGTTAATAGACTTTTTTCCTCACTTTGGGAAAGATTATCTTTCTACTTTACTGTTCCTGGCTTGTCTAGTTTCCATAACTTGCTCCTGCGTTTGACTCCTTCAATCCCATGTTGGTTTCTCTGGAAAGTTAGGAATAGCTGGTTGTATGATAATGTTAAACCTCACACATCATCAGTTCTTAAACAGATTAAGGAGTATCTTTTTTATCTTTTCTCTGCAAAGCCTTTTTTCATTTCAAATCAGATTGATGCTGAAATTGCAGACCACGGTTTTCTCCCCACTGCAAAAAAACCACCCAAACCCAGGTTTGTCAAAGTTGTTTGGTCTAAACCCTGTTCTGGTCTAAAACTAAATGTTGATGCCTCTTGGTGTAAATTATCTCAGAGGGCAGGGATTAGTGTGGTAGTGAGGAATAACATGGGTGCTTTCATTTCAGCTCAAGGTTCTTATATTCATGCCAACTCTCCTTTAGAAGCTGAGCTGAAAGCTATCAAATTAGGACTCCAAGTTGCTTGTTTTTACTTTGATCCTATCATTATAGAATCTGACTATCTTAATGCTATCTCTCATGTCTTGAATCCTATAACAGCTCACTGGAAACTTTTTCAGTTAGCTGATGAAATACATCACATGCTCAAAACTTGCTCTTTAGTTCATATCTACAAAGAAGCAAATAAAACGGCGGATGCACTTGCCAAGTCTATTTTGTCATCAAAATCCTCAAGGATCTTTTCTTTTCAGTCTCTTCCCATACCTGTCCAGGGTATAATTAGACTAGATCAAATGATGACTCCCTCACTGAGAATAATTCAGAATGGATGCTACTGATTATACTTATTTTTCCACAGGTGCTCATTCTATTCTGAAGTTCCCATCAATGGTGACCTCTAAGCATATGAGTATAAACTTGTATGGAAGCAAAGTAACACAAGGATCTTCACAACGTTACCTATCTTAACCAGGAGATTTTTCTGGAAGCCGAGGACAGAGAAGACCACCTTTTATAACTGCATGCAGCAACGTCAAGCTTACCTGTCCAGCCAGCAGTGTAGGCAAGTCCGAGAGTCTTCGAGGGGGCTTCGAGTCCTCGAGGGGGCCTCGAGTCCTCGAGGGGGCTTCGAGTCCTCGAGGGGGTTTTGAGTCCTCGAGGGGGCTTCGAGTCCGCGAGAGGGCTTCGAGTCAGCGAGGAGGTTTTGGGTCCCCGAGGGGGCTTCGAGTCCTCGAGGGGGCTTCAAGTCCTCGAGAGGATATCGAGTCCTAGAGGGGGCTTCGAGTCCCCGAAAGGGCTTCGAGTCTTCGAGGGGGTTTCGAGTCCTCGAGGGGGCTTCGAGTCCTCGAGGGGGATGAGAGTCCTCGAGGGAGTTTCGAGTCCTTGAGGGAGTTTCGAGTCCTCGAGGGGGCTTCGAGTCTTCGAGGGGGCCTCGTGTCCTCGAGGGGGCTTCGAGTCCTCGAGGGGGTTTCGAGTCCTCGGGGGGGCTTCTAGTCCTCGAGGGGGCATCGAGTCCTCGAGGGGGCTTCGAGTCCTCGAGGAGGGTTTGGGTCCCCGAGGGGGCTTCCAGTCCTCCAGAGGACTTCGAGTCCTAGAGGGGCCTTCGAGTCCCTGAGAGGGCTTCGAGTCCTCGAGGTGGTTTCGAGTCCTCGAGTATTTCAAACTGCCACTCAACAGCACCAAGATGACATACTGAACAATGGATTTTGGAGCTTTACTTGTTCCTTGGGACTTACCATCAAATACCATCCAGTTAACATGCCATTGACAAATAGGGGTTTCATTTTTTCGATTCGCCGATCTGTTCGAGGTATTACAGCCAGATGGTATATAAACAAAGTTCCCTGCTGGATCATCGATGTACATTAACATGGTTTAGTCGTGTTTTTAGGTGGAAACACCACTTTTGGAAGCAAGTGCTACTTTGCTTCAAGAGCTTATTAAGGCTCTTGAATCATAAATTTGGATGATCTTTTGTGTATCGAACTATGTCTTCGAGGCCAGTTTATTTTTTATTTTATTTCGGTTTGGGGAGCCTAATATATTCCCTCCATCCTCGGATGGTTTTAATTTTAAAAAAAAAGTATTCCACCAAAAACGAAAGTAAATCGTTGACTCGGGGACTTTATACCCTATATAAAATGCACACTTTAACTTTTGACACTTGAACTAAAAATCGTTTGACCATTAATATCTTTAATTATGTTTAATTAAAATTCATAAAAATTAATAATCTGAAAATACACATTAAGACGAATCTAACACTATGTCTAACTTATATATTCATAAATTTTATAGTTTGAATTAGTCAATTTTAGCTAAATAAATAATAGTTTGAACCGAGTACTTTTTTTGAAAAAAATCTCCTATAAAATAGTATTTATATTGTAGTATAAGATCTAGTGTTACCATAAATTTGGACGATACATTCTAACCCTATACATTACCAGTAACAAAAATAGTTATGTTCTCAAAGTATAACTTATGTTATACATTGATTTCTAGCACAAACCGATGGTCATGCATTTAATTTTAAATTTTGGATTCATTTTAACATTTCAAACTTGAATTTTACACATAAACCTTGATCACTTGCTACATGTTGACGAAGAATAAATTTATTCTCAATCAAATCAAAGTAAACTTTGAATTGGACATGGTACAAAAGTAAACGTCAACTGTGAAATCAAATCAATTATAAAGTTGTTTTGCCCAAAGAACATGCTTAAAGGGCAATTATAATGCAAAATCACATATCTAAGTAAGTAAAAGGGTTCATACTAGAGAGGGCTTTATAAATTAGAAAAGATTCAGTTTCCTTACATGCGCATTAAGTTATAGACATGCCACTTTTATTTTTCAAGGTATACACAGTATATGTTAAAATAAATAATAAATTTTAAATTTTAAAAAATATTTTTTTATATTATATATCTTTATATTTTCAGACTCAAATACATATTATTACTAGTTTTAAATTTTAAAATACAATATTTAAATTTTATAAAAAAAAAACTACAACATTTAAGGTAAAAATCACCGTGGATTGTCCATAAGGTTATGGAAAGACCGCATTTTCTAAGATTTTCTCATTAGAAAATATTCTCCATGCTTTGGTTAAATATTCCGACGATTTTTTTTAAATTTTAGAATTACACTTCCAATCATAAATGTTTTTTTATCACCTAAAGACATATTATTAGAGTAGTAGATATTATGGTGGTGCGGAAGGAATTTCCCGCATCACATCCTGGCCTAAGGAATCCTAAATCACCGAATCAAGTCAATCATAAGAATGTGTTTTAAATATCCAAAGAATGCAAGTGATAAGCTGATGTAGAATGTAATATAGGAAATATGAAACGCTAGGGCTTGCAACCAAAGGTCGACTTTTATTAATTAACAAGAAATGAAATTACATACATAACAATGTTTCCTCTATTTATAGGGAACTAAATCTCATAATCAGAAAAGGAAAAGGAAACTAAATCTCCTAATGAAAGGGGGAAATGAAATAAAATACTTTAATTAAATGAAGCAAATAAAATGCTATCAACGCCGGTCCCAGTTGTCCATAAATGTCAGACCTAATGCCACATCATTCTCTCAGAGGTTGAAAACATTAGTCCCCGAATTGTCGGTGGGTCATCGTCTGAATTGTCACGCGTGTAAAGGCGTAAGTGTTGGACATTAAAAACGCCCGACTTAGGGTTGATGTGACTCGAAAGCTTCAAGCGGTAGGCATTAGGGTTGATTTTCTCAACGATCTCCAATGGGCCGATCGTCTTTGGCTTGAGCTCTTTTTAATTGTGGGCCGAAATGATGCCCTTGGTAAGTATAGCCCACACAAAATTGCCGATGTTGAACTCGATCAGGCGACACTTGGCAGCAGTCGAACATTTATACGTCGTAGTGGTTGCTTAGAGATTGGCAACGGTCTGACGCAGAACCTCTTGAAGTTGGTGGAAAAATTTAGTAGCATCTTCATGACGCCTATAAGGCGTGGGAACTGGAATGAGGTCAAGCAGGCAGCGCGGGATGACTCTGTGCACGACCTAGAACGGGCTAAGGTCGATGCTAAGATTGACAGCATGGTTATGAGCAAACTCGGTCTAGAAAAGCCTCAAGTTCCACGTTTTGATGGATTCACCAACAAAGAAACACAAAAGATTGTCAAGAGAGCAGTTGACGACTTTGGTTTAGCTGTCAGTCTGTGGATAATATGCAATACTATAGTCTAGAAGAGTGTTCTCTAAGCGCCAAAGTGTTCTCCAAGCGCCAAAGTCTCCTCCAAAAATGGCTCAAAAGAAGCGTGTCACGATCAGACACAGTAGATGTTGAGGGTCATGTAGTCAGTATTCCTCATGAAAAAATAAGGGGATAAATATATTTATAACCCTAACTTTTTGCTGAAAGTACCAATATAACTCTGCAATATGAGAAAGTGTCAATTTAACCCTAACTTATTATTAATTGTGTCAATCTAACCCTAATTTTTTGTCAAATTTTTCCGATATAACAAAATTCTCTAATTTTGGCATTGACCCAAAGAATTCAGGCATAAACCATAAATTAAAATGACTAAAATACCCCTTGAACCAAAAATGGAAATTTGATACCCAATTTACCCCTATTTTCTTTCTTCTTCACACACCCCGCCACCCAAACAACATTCATAGCCCTCCATTATTTACGATATATACTTCAGTTCAATTAGAAATAGTTCCAAAGGCTTCCAAAATCAAAATAATTTTCCGACAAGTCTTCTATTCTTGGTGGGTTGAGAAGTATTCCCTTCACCATATCCACAAGAAAATTAGGCATATTAAAAAGCACCTCCTCATTAAAAACCCTGTTATCTTTATCAATAAAGCCATAGCGATCATTAGGAAACTCACCAAAAACACCATCCATGTCCTTCTCCTCCTTCATCAGCCTCCGCCACGGCTTCAACCACACCAACTAATGTAAGCCCAGACCAAAAAATGCACTATACAACCCAACCAAACATAATTTAACTTGACATATGAAATCAGACAAAAACAAACATAAATTAACTGAATCTACAAACACCAACATAAATTAACTAAATCCACTTATGTAAGCCTCAATCCGAAAAATGAGTTCATCGGTTCTATTAGCACCTTTACACATCATACCTTCCGCCCTAGCCCCGTTGCATCACCCTGTCCTAGCCCACCGCCCTAGCCCCGCCACCTCCCCCCATTCCCGCCCCCGCCCCCACTCCAAATCCCTCTCAACGTGAACCCTCGTCATTTCCCATTACTGGAACCTGGACCCTTACCCTCGTCATTACCATCCCTCACAGCCTCAAGCTCTTCCTCCCGGACACCACCCATTGTTATCCACCGGAAATCCTAGCCCCACCTCTCCCTTCCCATCTCCCAGCCTCCGCTCTGCTCCGCTCCGCTCCGCTTCCATCCCCACCTCTGCCATCCCCTCCCCTCATCTCTTCTTCGCGTAAAAAAAGAAAGTAAGGTACGTTCAAAAAAAGAGGATGAGTAAAGGGGTTAAACGAGAAATAAAGATTAAATGGGAGGGCAGACAAGTCTTTTCCCATTTTTAGTTATTTTTATTTTTTAAAAATCAAAGGTAAAATTGTCATTTCACTTTATTCAGTCAAATGGCCGTTGACTAAAAAGTTAGCCAAATCCAAGATTAGATTAACACTTTTTCAAATTTCAAAGATATGCTGTCAATTTTAGCTAAAAGGCCAGTTATTTGAGCACTTTACTAAAAAAAATAAGCCAACCACATGACTCGCATCAGAGGTCTTTTTGTACGAAATAAAATGAGTCATCTTTGAGAAATTATCTACAATGACGAAAATGAAATCATGGCCACATAATGTGCAAGAAAGACCGAGAAAAAGGTCCATGCTAATATTGATGCATGGTTGAGTTGGAATTGGCGAAGGATTATAAAGTTCGGCATTCATAGCTTTGTCCTTTGCAAGGTGGAAAGTATGACAACAATCAAAAAAATGTGCCACCTCTTTCCGCATGGAGGTTCAAAAGTACGAGGGTGCCATGAGTTGTAGGGTTCAATCGTGACCAACGTGGCCTTCGTTGTAGAGATCCCAGATGATCTTGAGCCTCATACTACAATCTAGAATACAAAGTTTGCCTTTGAAAATAAGAACCCCTCAAACCATGCAAAATTGAGATGCTCTCCCCCATTGAGGCGTTGGACATTTGGTGCAAAAGAGGATCTGTCACATACAGGTCTGTTGAAGCAACGAAGCCTACCATTTTGATGTGCAACTTGGTGAGAATGGCATGAAGATGGCTCAATTCATCGGCTAAATGGTTCAATACCTCGATCTTGTGCTTAATAGAAAACGTGAATTATTGTAAGAAAGAAATCCAAGAGGTGCGGTGGGATAATATTTTATCATGAGTGGCAAGGTATTTTGAGTGCATCGTGGTTGCTTTAGAGGAAAAAATCTTTTTGGAAGAGGTAATGCCGCTAATGGTGAATTTCTCGAGCTATAGTGTAAAACTCCATGTCATAGGTATTATAGCGAGACCAGGACCCGTTAAGTTTCTTGCTAAAATAGGTGACCAGCCAATTTCCTTGGCTAAGAATGACGCCAATACCCACTTTAGACACTTCAAAGTGGAGTAAAAATGGTTGGTTGAAATCAGGGAGTACCAGAATCATCATTGTGGTTAGCTTCACTTTTGTCATGTCAAGGAGTTTGTTGCATGTTGTGTCCAATTAAAACGGCCTGACTTGATGCACTCGGTGATCTTGCCATAATTGAATTGAAATGTGGGATAACTTGGAGGTAAAATAAGGCTAGGCTGTGAAAACTCTAAACCTAGGTAACTGTATGGACGTCGGCCAATATGCAATGTCTTGGATTTTTTACTCATCAATGCTTAAGCCCTCGACCGAAATAGCATAGCCCAAAAATACCCCTCGGTCGGTGAGAAAGACACATTTTTCCTCCAAGGCATAGAAAGTATGAGTGCGAAGCTCTTGAAGAACTTCCCGAAGATGTCGGAAATGATCTTCAGGGTTAGCACTATAAACCAATATATCATCAAAATAAAAACAACCACAAATATACCGATGAATGGGTAAAGTGCTTGGTTCATGACACACATGAAGGTGCTCGGTGCATTGGGGAGGCCAAAAGGCATGACGAGTCATTCGTAAAAGCCCTCATGTGTCCTGAAGGCGGTCTTCAACTTGTTCTAGGGACGAACATGGATTTGGTAGTACCAGGTCTTCATGTCCAACTTGCTAAAAACATGGGCGCCGCTCAATTAAACGAGAAGATCATCGAGGCGCAAAATGTGAAAATGATAGTGCACCGTAATCTTGTCAATTGTATGACTATCGATGCACATACGCCAAGTGCGCAGGGTGGGGACTGGACAAGGACTGAGGCTCTCCCAGAAATGTTTTTTTAGGAAGACCCCCGACTTGATGAAGGAGCTCTTCATGCTTAGAGGGGGGCCATCATCCGAGAGTAGGTACGGTTTGGTAACGCTGCATCGGGCATAACATGGATTTGGTGTTAGATATCGCGGAGTGGAAGAAGGAAGCTCACATGGTAACACGTTGCAAAACTATTCAAAAATCAGTTAGACAGTGATGGGGACTGGAAGTGCATCGGTGGTGGGCTTGTCGAGAAGGGCATAGACAACAGCTCTCTCTGCCATCTCTTCCTTGAACTTGGCCTGAGATAGGACAGTAGCTGCTGGCTGGTGTGGTGTGGCTGTTAAGGGAATAGAGGGAATGAGCACAATCTTCTTTCCACTAAAGGTAAATTTTTATGTGTTCGTGAGACCATCATGTGTCGAGTGACAATCGAATTGCCATAATCTACTGAGCAAAAAGTAAAAGGCATCCATAGACACAATATTGCATATAACTGTATCCTTATATGTACTCCCAATGGAAAAGCTCACCAATTTTCGTATAGAAATGGTGACACCGGTGCCGGTTTGAAGCCATTCAAGTTTGTAGGGTTTTGGGTGCTTTCTTACTGGGTTCCTGGCAGTGGAGTTTTGCACGAAGGGGTTATTATCATAGATTTTAGAGCCATCAAGGGGGGTGTTTGTGGCCAAGCATCGCGCAAGGAGCGCAACAACAGACTGTGAAAGAACCTCCACTTGTTGACATAATCAGCCTCATAACCGAGCATGCCTCTACGGGGTCGATGGAGAGCCATGGTGATTATCGGAATGGCTAAGATACCATCTAATGTAGAATGTAATATAGGAAAAATGAAACGCTAGTGTTTGCAACCAAAGGTCGTCTATTATTAATCAAAACAAGAATCAAAATTACATAGTAGTGTCTCTTCTATTTATAGGGAACTAAATCTCTTAATCAAGAAAGGAAAAGAAAAACTAAATTTCCTGATGAAGAAAGAAAAAATAAACTAAATCTCCAAATGAAAAGGGGAAAAGGAAATAAAATACTTTAATTAAATGAAGCAAATAAAAGGTGATCCCACTTGTCCATAAATGCCAGCACTAATGCCACATCACAAGCCTACTCTACCCCAAAGAACCACAATAAGGCAAACACAAGATAAATGCCTCAACAATTTTGTTTTCTCCAAAATTTTCTAATTTTTCCCAGGAGCTCTCTTGGGCTTTCATCCTAGTCACTCTTTTCTTTCAAAGCTCACAACTCACCTTTTTCCATACCTTTAAGGCTCTTTTTTTTTACATAGATCACCTTTTTGGATTTTTGACATATCTGGGTCTCCCAATTTTGCCTAAATTTCCCTTGCGGGTTTTTGACTTAATAAAATGCTCAAAAGATTTGTTTGTCAAATTTCTATGTGTCCTAGGAGCATCCAAAATGGTTACTCTTTAACCAACTTTTCTTAATAAGGAGCACTCCTATTTTTAAGGGGTAATACTATGGAGTCTTAAAAACCACTCCTTATTAAGGAGCTGCTTTTCAATTAAGGAGTTGGTACGTCTTTATTTGTAAAATTTTAACCAACCAATGATTGACACTTGGTATGTCTTTTTTTTATTTTAAATTAATTATAATTTAAAATGAAAAAAGAAGTGCTTAAGAAGTGATTATTTAAGGAGGTACATTGTTGGTAGTTGGTTCTTACCTAGTTTTTATCAAAGTTCATGATGTGGCACTTAAGAAGTGTTCTTTGAGTCCACTACCATTGTGGATACTCTAAAATAAAAGTGCAGTAAGGAAAAAAATGGACACTCACTCAAGGGGCCACAAAGATCCCGCTCTTCCGCACCGGATTCCATGCCTCCTCTCTCGTTCATCATTTATCAATTGTTTCCTGCCTTTAGGATCAATATCCCAAAAGCCTTGAATTGAAACTTGCATCCTCTCTGTTATTTTATCCATGCTCTCCTCTTAGATGCTTGTCCGTTGGTCTAGGAAACGAAACTTTTCCCGGACCTCTTGCTCTAGAGAGACTAGTATTTTCCCCCCAAATCTGCATGTTCCTAACATACTCATCAAGTTTCTCTCCATACCCTCCTACTTGGTGACCTAACCCACCGACTGTTTGACTTATCCCTTGGAATTGTTCGTCATAGCCTAGAAGTTGTTGGTCAAAAGTTGAAACTGCTCGTATAAGTAAATGGGTGGTGTCAGCTATAAGAGAGTGGGGTGTCCATTTTGCTCTTCCTCCTTGGATTGCTCCTCTGATCAACTTCTAGAGTATGTAGTGAGGAAAGGAACTCCTTCTCATAGTTTGTGTCAAGAGTAAGGCACACACATTCCAACAGGGTGCGGTCTCTAATTGTCGTTCGATCCGGCTGTGGGAGGGCCATAAACATACAAAATCTATCACTACTTATCCACACTTCGCAGGGTTGTTAATAACACTGACCTTTATACGGGAGAGCAGTACTAACCCGCGGAGTGCTGGGAGATTAAAGATAAGATTTATATGTTGCTCCCGTGTGCTCACTACCAACTACTAGAGAATAGCTAGCGGTAACTCCGGGATCTTCTATAAAGACACTAGAATTTTAGAGTCACGATTGAGTGTCACTCTGATTGTGTGTCAGGAACAGCTAATGTTACAAACATGAGATTGTAGGGATAATGGTTTATCTAACAACGACTAATCATCCAAACATGAGATTAAACTAGCCTTGGGGAATACTTGCATAACATGACCGATAAATGACTTTGATCCTAGATTCTATCACGGATAAGATGCATAGACTTATCCCATGCCTATGTCATACAAAGGTTCATCGCCTAAATTATAAAGCTACCACGCTGCTTCTGTAATTAGGGAAAGCATTTCGATTGCACTTTTTGATACCGCAATTCCTTCCCCATAAATCTAACTACTAATACTAGTGCAACCCCCGCTTAAAGAAGAAATACCTTACGAAGGCAACCGGTGTTAGATATGAGTGTGATAAATATACTTCTCAGCACTATGAACACCAATCCCAAGGCCTAGAGAGGAAAATAAGTTTCCATCTCGTGATGACTCTAGGGTTGACATGACTTTAGTCGCTACACCACAACCCTAGTCGCTACAAACATTCATGCTCATTTATCAGGGTAAGCCAAGGGTTTCCCCTTGTTAAGGATTAATCTAGAGCCCCAAACATGTGATCTCTTACATAATTATCCTATCAGAGATAAAGTCTAACGATGTGGACGACATCCGCAAGGTGGCATGAATGCACTCATTTCCCCAGTACTCATCAAACCTTCAATTAGCCATAATCTAGCACTCCCAATATAGAAAACAAGCATAGCATGATATTACACTACACATGGATATATGGGTGCATAATAAAATATGGAATAACATAAATCTTACAAGAACGTAAAGCATAAATCAAACATAAAATTCATAGGACATAAAAGATAGGAAAACTAAGAATCTTCCAAAGTCAACATCTAGTTATGAATACAAAATTCCCCCATGAAATTAAACTACTCCATGGACATTGAACCTGATACAATCATTGGATTCAATGCCATAGGCTTAAACTAGGAGTAATAAATCTGAAGAGAAGAGTTAGCACATTGCTCTCTTTACCTACTCTTGAAATTAAACTATAACCAAACTTACTACTTACTAAACCCTAGTAGAATAGTGTATCTTTATATAGTAGGTGAAAATGGGCCTTAGAAAAGCTCAAAACAAAAGTGAAACCCTAGCAGCCATGACGGAATGGGTCATGCAATAGCACACAGCTTACGCCACAAAGCCTGTGCAAAAGTTCACGGGTTGCAGAATGGAGGCCTTCCTTGACTAATCTGAGAACACGTCCCATGCAAAGGCACGCGGGTCACAAATTGAAGAGTGATCCTGGCGGTCTGAGCGGCGTGGCCTGTGAAAAAGCATGCGGGCTGCCATTTAGAGTCATCATCTTTGGTTTTTGAGTGCGCTTCCACGTAATAAGGCGCGGGGCACGGACTGGAGGTTCAGATCTTCACCATCTGGGAAAATGGGTTGTCCAAAAGCACAAGGCCCGCGCTAGGACTAAGTCGCATCAGCCAATGGTTTGGTATGGTCCCTGTAAATTTACATGGGCCGTGTCAGTCTTCACTTCCTTCATGACTTTGACTTCGTTTCCTGGGTGTATCCATCATCTACCACGTTTAATTAAGCCCGTGGCCTTCGGTCTACTACCATTCTTTTGAATAGCCTTCTACTATCTACTACCATTCTTGCGAATAGCCTTCACTAAACTACTCTCAAGTGCTTTTGACCAATCTACAAATAAGCTCACAAAATATAATCTAGATACTCGTAAGGACATAGAATCCATTAAATCTAGATAATCTACAAAACGAGGGATGCAGATAAGAAAACCAACGGTCATCTAAACTCCTATTAATGTCAACTAACTTAAATCTAGAAATCTACCATACAAAAGCTACTAAAAGATATGCTAAATGCATTAGGATACACATGATTCTAGAGACTCATCAACCACCATAGAGCCATATGAAGTGATCCTTCGATATGATTGTGGTGATCATTGTGGCCTCCTCCATTTTGTCAATCGTTTAGTGCATTCCTGTAAAACCTCCCTACCATGCAAACATTGCTTAGACAAGTTTGTCCTAGATGTTGAGCCAACAAACCAATCATTCCACCAATGGGGATTCTCCAAGCTCTCTTCACTTCTACATAAAAATATCCTTCATGTCACTTCCAATTCAACACCTAGTCAGTACCAAATTTCTCAAAAAAATTATTTATGTCTCATTTAATTAACCACAGTCAATGGTGTGACATTCTGAGCCATGTTACTTCCTATTAATCTGAATTGCATGGTGAATGGTACCAGTTGCAGTCTTAGTGCGGGGAAAGGTTTTGTCACATTGCCTCAATGTGTCCTCACTTCTCCTCTCAGGCTTCTTCTTTTACCTATCAATCACATTCTTCTCAACCTTCTCAGTGTCATCATTGGATAGCCGATTCTAGCATGACCAACCGTGTGACTTCTTCTTAGTCAGCTCTTGATCGCGTTCCTCTCATTCTAGTAACAATTGTGTTATTGTTTGTAATGGTTCTATCCATAATATTACGCATGTTGGTAATTATTGAGTCTTTGATTCTCTATCTTTGTCTAATTTTTCAGTAGTTTCAAAAATTATTATAAATTTCTTATCCATTAGCAAGTTGACTTGGGATATGAACGTTGCTATTTTCTTTGATGATTTCTCTTTCACTATTTCAAACAAGTTTACTAGCATTGTTATTGGCAAAGTCCATCGTGATGGAGCTTATATGTTTTAGATTATGGTTGTGCTAATTTTATTTTTTTTTTGCGCCGAGTATGTCTAAAGCATCTTTTGAACTTTGGCATAGTAGATTTGGTCATCTTCCTCACACCATCAATTCTACCTTGAGATATTCCTGGTGTTTTTCTGCTACAAGTCTGCTTCCAAAGCCGCATTTGTGTTCCTCTTGTGAGATGGTAAAGAGGAAATGCCTTTCCTTTACTGAAAATAATAGACGTGCACTTCATATACTGTATTTATTTCACTTTCCCAAAGTATACCATCTTATGTTATCTCTCGTGCTGGTTATTATTATTATGTTATATTTGTTGATGATCACTCACACTTCATTTGGATATATCCTCTACTATGAAAGTCTAATTTTGTAGAGGCTTACCTTCATTTTGATGCACTGGTTGTGAACTAAATTTCTTCCTCTATCAAGGTTTTTTCAGAATAATGGCAGGACGGATTTTGTAAACTCTCGCATGCAATCTCATTTTGCTTCAAAAGGCATTCATCACCATTTTTCATGTCATTACATACTGGAGAAAAATGGTCAAGCTGAGTGGAAGAATGTTACATCATTGAAATGAGGCTCTCCGTTCTTTCCATTTTAGCTTGCATCATTCTTTTTTATGCTATGCATTCACTATAGTTTCCTACACTATTAATCAGCTGCCTGCACCAGTTCTATCTGGTTATTCTCTACTCTCTGTTATTTTTGGCACTATTTATGATTATTCCAACTTTCATCTACATTAGCCTCTTGGCCCAATCCTTGACGATGACATTTTCCCTCCTTCACCAAATATTGTGTAAACGTCTACAATAACTTCGTGTGACCACCTAGCTACATCGACACCTTCAAAGTTACCTCAAGGTTCACTTGCACCTCCATCGCAACTCAAGCATGGATGGTTTTAGCAAATACACCATCCGTTGCAGCTCCAATGCACAGCTCTATGTCCTGATCAACCTCATTGACTTAGAAATTGTGACCGCCTGGCTTTGTGACCCATTCGTCACAAATAGCTTCGTGCTCTAAGTCCGTTTCTTGGAATCCTATAAATACTCTCTCAAAGAGTGGCTCTCTCAATTACCAGGCCTTTTTTTATTATGATGGACTTTTGAGTGCTTTGTTTGTCAAGACTGAGCTGCGTAACTATCGTGTGGCTGTCAAGGATCCTAATTGGGTTACCTCTATAGATCTGAAATGGATGATCTTTGCGCTCAGCAAATTTGGGAGCTAGTTCCTCATCATTCGCATGTGAATGTTGTTGGATTGAAATGGGTATTTCATTCAAAGTTTAAGGTTGATGGTTTCCTTGATTGTCATAAAGGGAGACTTGTTGCACAAGGGTTTTCGCAACATCTAGGTTTCGATATTGACCACACTTTCAGTATGTGGTCAAGGCTTTTATAGTTTGCATTGTCTTGTCTTTATCTACTCTTCGTCAATGGTTATTAATAGAGATATAGTTGATTTAGAATCAGGATAAGAAATGAGTACCCTTTCTGATTGGTTTTTGTATATATCTTGTTTCATATTTGTTTAGGCCTTGTATACCCTTTGTACTCACTACACATATGGATACACACAGCTACAATTATTTTTGGGTTTTACATTCTATTATGGTATCAGTCAGGTTCCTCTAAATATTCTCTAGCTTTTCCAAAAATTTCCAATTTTCTTCCTTGCATTTTTTGATCTCAGGACGCCGCTCACCCACCTCATTTTTCAATCACTGCCGCTTCTTCCAGGTCTCCAGTGATTATCGATCGGAAAGCCCACTGTCGCTGTCTTCCGCCAGCTCTCGATTTTCTTGTCATCTTTGGCTTCGTCTTCTTATCATCTCCAATTTCACCAACTGCGTCTACTGTTTTGCCGATTGAAGTTTGTTGTGGCCAATCCAATCTGCCAATCTCTTTCCCGATCTTCTGTCGTGGTCTTGGTTTTTCTCCCTATATGCTCACAGTGCCGCCGACTTAAGGTCTGGTTTTTACCTTCGATTCCGACACTAAAATAGAGATTTGGATTCCCCGGATATTACGCCATCTATTGTTCCTGGAAATTTCTTCAGCAAGGAGGGCGCGTGAGTAACATGCACCATTTATTCTACTCATGCGTGCATCTCTACAGTCCACTCCTCCACGCGCGTGTTTCACACGCACCTCACTAACCAGGATCTTTCTCCAGTTGGTTCTCTTCACGCGAGTTAACTTAATTTCACGTGAGGTGCTCCAGTATCTCACAGGATGACTCGTTATCCCAATCAGTACCCGATCAGCATGTTCAATCAGCGCCTCATCGGCATCGAATTTATTTATTAAAAAATACTTACTGGTTTCTTTTATATTATGGCTCTTCTTGTTCAACCACAGTGCCAATTGTGTTATGATCTAGGTCATATTGCTTCTTCTTGTTCTAAATAGCACGATGAATGGCACTAGTTGCAGTGGCAGTGGTGTAAGAAATTTGGTTATGTTGCATCTATGTGTTCTCATTTGGTCTCTCAAACCTCATATATTTCCTCTCCACCACATGCTCCTCTGCACATTCCCTGGATAGCTGATTCTGGCATGACAAACCACAAGTCCGCTGGGAGGTTATCGTCGTACCTCTCAAACTTATCATTTATAAGCCCTTTATGCTTACTAAATATGATTAAGTAGATAGCGGGAAGTAGGGGTTGTCTATGAAGAAGGGGGATTTTCTCAAGCGTTTAAGTACAAATGGTTAATATTAGGCCAGGAGTAGATATATATATACATACATATAAAAGTATGTAAATGGGGGGAGTTTGGTTGGTTAGTTGTCCTAAGTTATGAAAATTAAAAGATAAGATAACTAGCAAAGTCAAGTAACTAGGCTAATCATCAAACAAACTAAGAAGAAGGGGTTTTAAATCTACAAAAACAAAGCCTTGGGGGCAATTGATGTCCACTTCCAAACCAATTGTAGATCATTGAACCATTCACTCATCCTATCACCAAACATAACATTCATTAGGATAAACCTAGAACAAACCACATTCAAGGTTCAACCTTTCATTACATCTTTAGGATAAATATGAGAACAATCCACATTAGCATACTTATTTAGCAAGAATCACAACACATTATGCATAAGAAGTTCTAAGTTCATGTTCTTAGATTTTCGTGTAAAGGAGCTAAAGAATTTGTCACTTTCCAAACTCCCTAACACTTCAATCATACGAACACTTCCTATTCTCAAACAACCCATGGCATAAATGAAGTGAAACATAGCATTAAGAACACATGAATGCTAAATAACAAAGTCTTCAAGAATGAGCAAAACAATCTATTCACTACTTCGACTACTTGTTGTGAAGATAAATCTTCCACCCTTCTTGGATAATATTTTGCAAGAGTGAATTCGACATCTCTTGTCAAACCTAACCAATGACTCCCTTATTACTAAGAATATCCCATTCATGGCATTTAGCACAAAGGATCAACAAGCTTGGCAACGCTTATAAACACTACATTGTGTCTAAGCATTTAACCAATTCATGCATTTACACAAGATTAGTCAAGAACGATCGACATTTATAGACCTCTCTCATTTGCTACCTAAAAAAAACATGACGAAGAGTTCGACATCATGACATTCATCTAGCAAGTCTTTAAAAGCTCAAATACAAGTCTTCAAATTCTTCAAACAAATTACCTTGTCACACAAAATTCTCTAGAAAAGTAATAAAAGTGTAAAAGTCGCTTTTAACCCTCCTTAGAGAATTTCAAGGCAAAATATCACATTTAGAGCACAAAAGTGTACAAAAGTGTATCCTAAAATTCCTAATATAACCGTATAAAATGGGCACATCAAACCTCCCCGCTCTTAAACCTTACTCGCCCTCGAGTAAGAAAATATTCAAGCACACAAAGGAATTGATATGTCCATATCCTAAACTAATATTCCCCCAATCAAAGCCTCACAAAAAAATGTCAATATCATAAATCCCAAAATCAAAGCTCAAATGAGAAATTTTTCACACACACAACCCCAATTCCTAAATCTAAATAAACCTACCACTTATCAATTCACTACCCATAAAAGCATCTCAAAGTCCCGAATTGATATTCCCAAAGTCCAATGGCACAAATAAAGTTAAAATCATTTTGGAGGCTCAAGTACATACTTCACTTCATACCAATATATCAACCAAAATCCAATGACACAAAAATGAAGTCAAAACCATAGAGGTTTAAACACATACGTCACTTCATGCCAATATATCAACCAAAACGAGGTATAAAGAATCAAGAATTTCATAACCATACTCCGTTTCCTAACCCTCTAAGTTACCCAATCCCAAGAGGTCTCTACATGTTGAGCTACCCGATCCATCAGTATGACAACCACAACTTTATAACTCTAACGCCGGCAAATGAGTGAAATCATAACATTTTTATTTTCTCTCTTTTTCTCTCATTTTGCCTAGGAACCCTTTCGGGTTTTCATCCTAGCCACACATCATGTTTCTTTGGCTCACATCTCACTTTTTTCCCTACATTTTAGCCTCTCATTTTTGCCTAGGCCGCGCTTTCGGGTTTTTTACCTATCCGGGCCCCCAATGTTGCCTAAGTTGCCCTCTCGGGTTTTCAACTTAGTGGGGTTCTTTTTAGTTATTATTTTTTTCCATTTTCTATTTTTTTCAAAATTTTAAATTTTTCTATTTTTTTCAATTTTTAAAATTTTCTATTTTTTTCTTTCTTTTTCTCATGTTTTTCCAATCAAAAGTAGCAAAAAGCATTCCATATGAAGCTAGCATGCATGTGAGTCCTCTAATTCCTCCCTGCACTTAAAATATTACATTCCCCTCAATGTAAAAATGTAAGGCAAGAATAATAAAACTCAAGGCAAGAGGTGGAGTGACACCCGTTTCTCCGCATAGTCGCCAGTGATATGGCGCAATCCAATGTACTTGTATAGAATTGGTCCCGAAATTGGTTTTGGAGCCCGAAGGGGGGGAGCAAAAGTGTCGTAGAAGAACTCTCCACTCGAGCAAAACATCATCTCCTTGGCGCCGTTTGATCAAGACTAACACCACAAAGAACAACATCAAACTCACAAGTACATAAGGATTTGTAATACTAGGTTTAGCATCAAGAGTTAATAACCATAGTATTATCAAAGAACACTCAATCCACCATGCATTCAACACTATAAGATTGTCCAATAAAAATATCCAACATATATCGACACATATCCAAACATCATTATAGAATATAGCAATTAAAGACTCAATGATATAGTCGGCATACTACAATCAACAAAGATACTATAAAGATGCAAGATTTTTCACGTCAATATATGTAATATGGTGGAGGAATGAGTGGATTTGTGGTGGTTCTTGGGAGTATTTGGATAAGAAAGAAGGATTATGCAGTGTTTAAGCTCAGTTGAAAAGTTGGATTTCTCATCGCGGTCGCGATGCATGGCCTCAAGGGCTTCAGCTCGAGACGAGGGATGGCAACCTCGAGAACCAGAGGTCTCAAAGGCTTCAGCACAAGTCGAGGTTTACATCCTCGAGGATTCAAGGTCTCGAGGGTCTCACTATTGCGATCAGCTTGAGTTGAGGTTTTGGCCTCGAGGACTCAAGGTCTCGAGGGTTTCAGCTCGAGTCAAGGTTTCATCCTCAATGACTCAAGGTCTCGAGGGCTTCAGCTCAAGTTGAGGGATTACATCCTCGAGGTCCGGACTCAGCTCATGTTCGAGGAAATGCAGACTCAAGGACTTCAACTCGAGTCGAGGTTTGCGGCCTCAATGTCTCAAGGTCTTGAGGGCTTCAGTGTTGGGATCAGCTCGAGTCAAGGTTTTATCCTCAAGGACCTAAGGTCTTCGAGGGCTTGCACTGATCAGTTCAGCTTGACTCAAGGGCTTGTGGCCTCGGGGACCCAAGATCTCGAGGACTTCACTGGCCTCGAGGGCTCCTGGCCTCGAGGACCCGAGGCCTCGAGGACTTCACTGGCCTCGAGGGCTTCACTGGCCTTGAGAACTTCTGCTCGAGGCGAAGGCTTTTGGCCTCGAGGACCTGAGGTCATCGAGGGCTTTTATGGTTGAGCTCATCTCAACTCAAGGGCTTATGGCTTTGAGGACCCGAGGTCTCAACGACTTCACTGGCCTCAAGAGCTTCTACTTGAGTCGAAGGCTTTTGGCCTCAAGGACCCGAGGTCTTCGAGGACTTGTATGGTTAAGCTCATCTTGACTCGAGGGCTTGTGGCCTTGAGGACCCGAGGTCTCGAGGACTTCCCTAGCCTCGAGAGCTTCTACTCGAGGGATTGTGGCCTCGAGGACTGACAGCCTTTTAGTTTTGGTTTGACTCGAGGTCTCGAGTGGATGCTATCTCGAGGGCCTGTTGTTTACGACTCGCGATGGCTCATTGTGACTCACAGAAAGTGGTGGCTGGGAGGTTAATTTATAACATGAAACTTTTGATCACATCGTGAGAATATCGCAACTCGCAATGGTCCCTCGCAAGGTCATCGCGAGGATGTCGCAACTCGCAATATCTTTGGTCCGTAAGTTCAATTTTGTTTTATTTTTTAGAAATTTTCTAATTCGGTAACGTCTCGCGATGGACACATTACGATTCGCGATGATGGGATTTCCCATCACTTAGAAATAATTCAATCTTTTCTTACCAACATTCCAAGCTTTCTTCCCTTTGTTATGGATCTCATTCCTGCATCTCCTCCAATGCAATGCACTTCACTTTGCTACTAAATCACAGAAAACCACACCGTAAGAAGAACAAGGAAAAATAACAAAAACTAACCAACAAAAACTAAAATAAAAGGCCGAGTTTATTTACGTCGTAGGCAGGACAAAGCTTCGTATATTTAAGATCGTCGGTATGACCCTAATGTTATCCATATGGTGAAGGCTTGAACCCCTTCACCTTGAGTATCCAAAAGTAGAGAGGTGGGGGTACAAAATTTTCAAGAGGAAAGTCTTGTTGAGGTGGAGATTGTTTAAAGGGAGTTGGGTGGTTAGGAGGCTTGGGGTGATCTTTTGGCTCCTCTCTTTTCTCCCTCAAAACTTCCTAAAATGGTATAGTTGGTTCACTAGGTGGGGGAAGGGGTGACGGTGGTAATGAATGTAGCACAATCACCTCTTCCTCCCTTTTATCATCCTCAACAACCAACTCCTCATCCCTTTCGAACGCAAAATCATTTCCATTGGTGAAGTCACTCACCAAATCCTCGAGTTTGATTTGGGATAGTGTATTTTCGTAATCACATGCCTCCATTCGGGCCAACGCTTATAATATACTCCTCGCATACCCCTCAATAGCCTCAACACTATAGGAGAGCCGGGTGTCCAGTTCTTCTCTAGAAAAGTTGGTCAAGTTTGCTATTGTATTTATGACTTCCTCACGTGTCCAACTTGAACTTCCTTGTTGGGCTTGGTTTTGGGGTATGGTATAAGGTGGTGATGACCAACTATCTTGCTCGTATTGTTGGTATTCCGGCTCCTTCTTATCCACCAATCCGGATTACCACTCCTTTCTGAATTGTAAGGATTTTGGTATGGATACCATTCTTGAGCTTCTTGCCCTTGAAAACCAACATCTCCTACCTCTTTGTAGCACTCTTCATAATACCCTTGGTTTTGGAAACCAAGGGTTCTTTCTCCCTCATAGTGCTCTTCCCACAACAAATAGCAAGACTCGGTAGGATGGTCGGAATGACACATCCTACAAAACCTTGCTTGTTGAGTCTCTCTTCTCATCATGAGTTCCCTCAAGGTGAGACACTCCATTATTTTTTTATTTTTTAAAAAAACTTTCAATAGTTTGAAATTATATTGCAAGGATTCTCAATAAAAATTTACCAAGAACTCAAGCAATACCTACTCCGGACAAAAACAACCACCAAGGAGTGGAAAATAAAAACAACTAGCTAAAAAGCAACCAAATACACCTAAGCACCCTAAAAATAAATACCTCTTCCCCAGCAGCGATGCCAAAATTTGGGAGGTTGTCGTCGTACCACTCAAAGTTATAATTATAAGCCCTTTATGCTTACTAAATACGATTAAGTAGATAGTGGGAAGTCGGGGTCGTCCACGAAGAATGGGGGATTTTCTCAAGCATTTAAGCACAAATGGTTGATATTAGGCCAGGAGTAGATATATATACATACATATAAAAGCATATAAATGGGGGGATTTTGGTTGGTTGGTTGTCCTATGTTATGAAAATTAAAAGACAAGATAACTAGCAAAGTCAAGTAACTAGGCTAATAATCAAACAAACTAAGAAGAAGGGGTTTTAAGTCTACAAAAACAAAGCCTTGGGGGCAATTGATGTCCACTTCCAAACCAATTGTAGATCATTAAACCATTCACTCATCCTATCACCAAACATAACATTCATTAGGCTAAACCTAGAACAAACCACATTCAAGGTTCAAACTTTCATTGCATCTATAGGATAAATATGAGAATAATCCACATTAACATACTTATTTAGCAAGAATCACAACACATTATGCATAAGAAGTTCTAAGTTCATGTTCTTAGATTTTCGTGTAAAGGAGCTAAAGAATTCGTCACTTTCCTGACTCCCTAACACTTCAATCATACAAACACTTCCTATTTTCAAACAACCCATGGAATAAATGAAGTGAAACATAGCTTTAAGAACATATGAATGCTAAATAACAAAGGCTTCAAGAATGAGCAAAACAATCTATTCACTACTTCGACTACTTGTTGTGAAGATAAATCCTCCACCCTTCTTAGATAATAGTTTGCAAGATTGAATTCGACATCTCTTGTCAAACCTCACCAATGACTCCCTTATTACTAAGAATATCCCATTGATGGCATTTAGCACGAAGGATAAACAAGCTTGGAAACGCTTATAAACACTACACTGTGTCTAAGCATTTGACCAATTCATGCATTTACACAAGATTAGTCAAGAACGATCGACATTCATAGACCTCTCTCATTTGCTACCTAAAACAAACATGACGATGAGTTCGACATCATCACATGCATCTAGCAATCATCAACACATGCATCTAGCAATCATCAACACACCAACATCACTTAAGAATCTCTAACTTATGCTCTTGGATTCCACATTAAAAGAGGGGAGAATTAGCTACTTTCTCTCAACCCTAACAAGTAATCATACAAGTAATTTATATACTCAAGCTTCCAACAACATCAATGCCATTAACAATTAACATTCAAAGCTCAATAAATGCACAATAGCAAAAGCACCAAATAGATAAATATATGGTTCTTACTACATAGAAATGGAAGCTTCAATCCATTGCTCCTAAGATAAAACTAAGCTAGAAAACTAAAAGACATAATTAGCCTACAAAAACTAAGAAAAGAAAGAAGGAAAAGCTAGGGTTCTTAGCCCAGAAAATGCAGGAAGAAGAAGGTGTAAAAGCTGCTGAAGAGGAGAGGATAAGGTGAGTATTTATAGTGCAAAAAAGCAAGAAGAATTCCTGGCCCTTCGTCCGTCGAGAGTCGCGACGGTATTGCGACGGATACCAAGTCCAGCACTATTTCTTCTTTCTCCTTTTTGTTTCACATCCTCCTCTTCTCTTCACTTCCTCAATTCTTCAAATATTCAAAAACTCAAATACAAGTCTTTAAATTCTTCAAACAAATTACCTTGTCACATAAAATCCTCTAGAAAAGTAATAAAAGTGTAAAAGTCACTTTTAATCCTCCTTAGAGAATTTCAAGGAAAAATGTCACATTTAGAGCACAAAAGTGTACAAAAGTAAATCCTAAAAGTCCTAATATAACCGTATAAAATGGGTACATCATCCACTCTTGAACGTGTGACTCCTTATTATGTTAACACTCATGTTATTGTTGGTAATGGTTCTGCTCTTAACATTACCCATGTTGGTCATTCTTGAGTCTCTGATTCATTGTCCTTGTCTGATGTTTTGGTGGTTTCGCAAATTAGTAAAAATTTGCTTTTTATTAGCAAGTTGACTCGATATATGAATGTTGTTATTTGTTTTGATAATTCTTCTTTCACTATTTTGAACAAGTCTACTGGAGATGTTATTAGCAAAGGCCATCATGATTGTTGCTTATATGTTTCGGATAAAGGTGGTGCTACTTTATCTGCTTTTGTTGCATCGAGTGCTTCTAAAGCATCTTTTAAACTTTGGCACAGTAGATTGGATCATGTGCCTCATAACACCATTTCATCTTTGAGCAAGTCTGGATGTTTGTCAGTTACCAGTTTGCTGCCCAAGCCTCATTTATGTCCCACTTGTGAGATGGCTAAATGCAAGCGTCAATCTTTTAGTGATAATTTAAAACGTGCACCACTGATACTTGATTTAGTTCATTGTGATCTTTGGGGACCTTCACATGTTATCTCTCAAGCTAGCTACTCCTACTATGTCATTTTTGTTGATGATTTTCTCATTTTACTTGGTTATATTATCTGCGATGGAAGTCTGATTTTGTAGAGGCTTATATGAATTTTGAGGCACTTGTTGAGAATTAGTTTTCTACCACCATCAAAGTATTTCAAAGTGATGTTGAACCAAGTTTCTAAATCATCACATGCGATCTCATTTTGCGTCAAAGGGCATTCACCACCAGCTTTCTTGTCGTACACTCCTGAGCAAAGTGGTAGCGCAGAGAGGAAGCATCGTCACATTGCTGAGACAGGTCTGTCAATGCTCTTTAATTCTGGCCTTCATCATTCATTTTTTTATGAAGCATTTTCAACAGCAATCTACATCATCAATAGAATGCCTACTCTGGTTTTATTTGACCAGTCTCCGCTCTCTATTATTTTTGGAACTTCTCCTGATTACTCCAACTTTGATCCTTTTAGTTGTCAAGTTTTTCTGTATTTGCGCCTGTATGCTTCTCATAAATTGGCACCTCAGAGTTTTCCATGTATTTTCTTAGGATATAGTTCTTAGTACGAGGGTTATCATTATCTTGATCCTACTACGAAGAAGGAGTACATCACCCGTCATGCTCAGTTTGATGAGTTTTTATTTCCTCCACACGTATTGCTTCTGCGACTGCACCATCGTTGCTTGATGTTTATGCTTTTTTGGAACCTTTATATGTGCCTTCGGAGGTGTTTAAGCCATCTTCATCAGCCGATTTTCACGTCATTGTAGATGATTTTAATTTACAGTCTGTATCAAGAGCTCAAGTTGTGCCTGATGTTTCCTATGTCTGTCCGCCGACTGCAGCTCCGCAGCATACTCCGTAGCATACTCCACAGCCACATGCTTTGAACACACCTCCACGAGCGTGTGTTGTCGAAACACCACCAGCTACGTCAGCTCCAGCCATGGCCTCTTTTCCAACGCTGCTAGTATCTCTAACCAATGCATCGCTATCGGCACTGCTTGTATCTTCGATCGCTGGCTCTCCAGCTCAGTCGTCCGCTTCCTAATCCCCACTGGCATCGAGTCGATGTCAAATATGGTGTCAGAGCCTTCTTCTCACCACCTGATGGCCACTCACTCTCGTACTGGCTCCCTTAGGTACAAAGATTTTCCAAATATGATATTTCTGGTTTATTGAGTGTTTTATTTGCGAAGACCGAGCCAAGGAGCCATTATTCAGCTGTTAAGAATTCTGAATGGGTTGCAGTCATGGATTCAAAAATGGAGGCTTTTCACCCTCAGTAGAAGTTGAATTTGGTTCCTTGTCCTTCTCATGCCAATGTGATTAGTTCTAAATGGGTGTACTGTTTGAAGTACAATGCTGATGGCTTCCTTGGCAAACATAAAGCAAGATTAGTTGCTCAGGAATTTTTGTAACAGCCTGATTTTGATTATGATCATAATTTAGTCCTGTGGTGAAGACTTCTACTGTTCGTATTGTTTTATCTCTGGCTGCCACTCGTGCCCTTATGACAGCTGTATGTCAAGAATACATTTTTAAATGGTGTTCTTTATTCACCAGTTTATATGGAGCAACCTACTGGATACAAAGACCCGATGAGTCCTGATTTTTTTTGTCATCCATGCAAGGCTATTTATGGTTTGAAGCAAGCTCCTAGAGCTTGGTTTCAATGTTTCAGCTCTTTCTTGGTTGGCCTGGGTTTTGTATGTAGTTCCTCCGATATATCTCTATTAGTCTTTTCTCATAATGCCTCTTTGCTTTACTTGTTGGTTTATGTTGATGACATTATTCACACTGGGAATGATGGTCGTCTCATTCAAAATTTTATTGATTGGGTTAATCAGGAATTCAACGTTACTGATCTTGACACTCTGCAATATTTTAAGGGTTTAGAGGTTGTTCATACATCTAACGGCTTGTTCCTTGCTCAAGCCAGATACGCCAAGGATATATTATTGCATGCCAGAATGCAAGATTCTTATCCTATTACCATTCCTTTTATGGCATTTTCATAGCTTTCTAGCTCTTTCAGTAAGCCATTTGTTAATCTCACTCTTTATTGATCTCTGGTTGGTGCACTTCAGTATTTGTCGATTACATGTCTCGATTTGTCTTATGACATGAACACGGTCAATCAGTACATGAAGGCTCCTACTGATGACCATTTCCAAACTGTCACTCGAATTGTGTGCTATGTTTGTGGTACTCTCCACTTTGGTCTTTAGTTTAGCACAAATTCATCTGTTTTACCAGTTTTGGGTTCGACTAATGTTGATTGGGCTCGTTGCATTGAGACTCGTAGGTATACATATGGTTAGGCCATTTTCCTTGTATGTAACCTGGTGTCTTGGAGTGTTAAGAAGCAACCTGCAGTTTCTCGTTCAGAATCAGAATACCGTGTTATAGCAAATACTGTTGTGGAGTTGGCTTGGTTGATGAATCTCATTTGGGATTTACGTGTATCGACTCGTGTGCCTCCTACTTTGCTGCGTGATAACAATATTGCTCTATTCATGGCTCATAATCTAGTTTTGCAACAGAGAGCCAAGAACATTGATATTGACTACCATTTTGTGTGTGAGATGATGTCTTCTGGCAAGCTCAAAGTTGCTCATGTTCCTACAGACTTGTAGCTTGCTGACATCTTTACAAAGGGGTTACTTCGTCCTCAGTTTGAGTTCCTACGTTCCAAGCTTTGGGTTGCGACCAGTCCTACGCTTTGCTGAAGGGGGGAGTAATAGAGATATAGTTGATTCAGAATCAAGATAAGAAAGGAATACCCTTTCTGATTGGTTTTGTATATATCATGTTCCATAATTGTTTAGGTCTTGTATACCCGTTGTACTCACTATATATATGAATACACACAGCCACAATCATTTGTGGATTTTACATTCTATTAGTTATTACATTAGTTAGATGTCAAAAAATTCCATCTTGAATGGAGTTATTGATTCACCGTGTTATCCTATTGCTTACAAAGATCTCATGCGTCATGATTATGTATGTCTTCTAGAAAAAGTCATCTATGGGTTGAAAACAAGCTTTTTGTGCTTGGTTTCAACTAGAGAGGTCAATTTGGCCAGATTGGGAAGAAATGAGATGGAAAATTAATAAATGGGTACTTAATGGGATCGGGTATGAAATACCCCTTAGCTTTTGGGATTGGGATGGGAATGATTATGTTAATGGGAAATTTCGATCCCAATAGGTCCCATATTATGTTAACTCAATGGGAACCCAGCAAATACCAAATAAATACCAAAATTGCCTATTTAAATGCATATGTAATATTTAACATAAAATTCACTACAATTTATAAATTATACATCTTTAAGACATGTATAAATCAGTAGCCTAATAGTTTGGTGTTATTATACAGACCGTCACTCATTCATATGCTTAAATTGTATTCTAATCTTCCGCCTGACGGGGTACAATTCATGTCCTTTCATTTTATTTCTACAACACTTAGGACCATAAAAGAATAGAGTTGAACTTGGACAACCACTAATTTGAATTCACCTTCTTTAAAATATCTCGAGTTCCAACTCGACTCAAACTTGTGTGAACCTGTAGTATATTGGCTCAAGCTTTAGTTTGAATGAAATTAGTTGACTTGAGTTCGATTTTGAATGAAATTAATTTAATTCGAGCTTCATTTTGATTTTTCACTAGAGCCATGATTAAATATAATGTTTCTTTTAATATACATTATAATATTATTTTAATAAATATATATTAAATATATATTGTGTTAGATCGATAAGTCGGACAAGTTTAACGACAGTGTTGATTGAATTTGAGCTCGAGCTCGAACTTAAATAATATATAAGTTGGTTCAAGCGTGCTCAAATTAGGCCAAACTTGAATTTGAGTCGAGCTTTGATAGAGATACATGTAAACAACTCGATTCCTTTACATCCCTAATGTGGCAAAGCTTAAGCTCGTGAACACTTCTGGTGTAAACGAAGCAAACTGTTTGCAAACAGCTCGGTCAAATCTTGACTTGAATTCCAATTTGATTGAGCTCCTACAGTTTTTGAGCTTGAGATTGTACAGTATTTGAAATTGAACTCGTACAGTATTTGAAATTGAACTCGTACAATATTTGAGCTTGTACAGTATTTAAGCTCGAGCCCAATCAGCTTTTTGAGTAGGCTGTGAGAGTTGAGGTCAATTATAGATGGAGCTGGAGGCCAAGATTAATAGTGCCTTGGACATATCTGATAATCCTCTTAAATGCCTGGAAGTGGGCCTCTCTCGGATCATACATGAAGAGGAAAATCGGTTGTACAGCGTAAGCAATGTCCGACCTCGTAAATGTAAGATACTATAGAGCACCAGTAAGTCTTCGATAAACAGATGTATTAGCCAATGGTGGACCATCCTCAACTGCCATCTTGGATTTAGTGTCCACGAGCGAGGAGGTTGGTTTGCATGTAGTCATTTTTGCATGATTAATGATTTCCCAAGCATACTTCTATTGCGAATGAAATAAACCCGAATGATTCTTCATAACAAAGATGCCAAGGAAGTAGGTGATAGGGCCAAGATCTATCATCGCAAACTCAAGGCCAAGCATAGAAGTGAGACGATGAAGAAGAGCTGTGGAGGAGGCCGTGAGAATGATGTCATCGACATATAAAAGTAAATAGGCGGTCTCACTCTGAGATTTGTAGATGAACAAAGAGTAATCACTGTGGATGGTGCAGAACCCAATTTGGTGAGGTAAGTAGCAAACCTCTGGTACCAGGCACGGGGTGCCTGGTTCAATCCATATAGAGATTTACACAGGAGGCACACATGGTCGGGGCATTGACTGTCAGCGAAACCGGGAGGTTGATGCATGTACATAGTTTCCTCCAAGTTACCATGCAAGAAAACATTCTTGATATCAAACTGGTGGATAGGCCAAGAGCGGGAAGAATCAGACGAATGGTGGCCAATTTCACGACTGGGCTTAAAGTCTCATCATAATCGACATCCACCCATTGAGACTTTCCATTAACAACCAATCGTGCCTTGTGTCTCTCCAGCGTGCCGTCAGACCCATACTTGTGCTTAAAAAATCACATGCAACAAAATATTTGCACCAGGTGGCCTTGGAGCCAAGCCCCAAGTATCATTTTTAATAAGATCGCTAAATTATCATTCATAGCGGCTTGCCAGTTTGGGTCCTATAGGCACGTACCGGGGAGTTCGGGAGAGGAGACATAGATGAGGAGGATGCCAAAAGATTGTATCTGGGATATGGTTTATGTATCCCAGCTTGACAACTAGTTGTTATGGAATGGCGATGATATGGTCTCGGGATAGGAGGTGTTAGACTGGTTTGTGGGGAGGATAGAACTAGTGGTAAATAAGAAGACTCTTATGATACATGAGAGGTGGATGGAGCTTGTAGTGGTAGTATTTGGTGAAAAAATATCGAGGAGAAGAGGTGGATGGAATGACAGAGCCAGACATAGAGCTAAACTCGTGTGGGTTGGTGATAGCGGGCAGTCGTCGCACCCCTATTCAAAGATAATTTATAAGCCCTTTTTGCTTACTTTCTACAACTAGGTAGATAGCGGCAAGTCGGGGTCGTCCACGAAGAAGAGGGATCTTCCTAAGCGTTTAGGCACAAAAGGTTGATATTAGGCTAGGAGTAGACATATATACATACATATAAAAGCATGTAAATGGGGGGGGGTTTGGTTGGTTGGTTTTCCTAAGTTACGAAAGTAAAAAGACAAGATAACTATCAAAGTCAAGTGACTATGCTAATCATCAAACAAAACTAAGAAAAAGGGGTTTTAAAACTACAAAGATAAAAAGCCTTGGGGCAAGGGATATCCACTTCCAAATCTAATGTAGGTCATTGAACCATTCACTCATTCTATCATATAGCATTACATGACTCAACATCAACATACCCATCTAGCAAGAATCACAACACATTATGCACAAGAAGTTCTAAGTTCATGCTCGTAGATTTTCATGCAAAGGAGCTACGAAATTCGTCACGTTCCTAACACCTAACCAATTCAATTATACAAGCACTCCCTATGCTCAAACAACTCATGGCACAAATGAAGTGAAACACACCATCAAGAATACATAAATGTTAAATAACAAATGCTTCAAGGATGAATTAAAATCATCTATTCAATACTTCAACTACTTGTTGTGAAGATAAATCTTCCATCCTTCTTAGTTCGTAGTTTGCAAGAGTGAATTCGACATCTCTTGTCAAACCTCACCAATGACTCCCCTATTGCTAGGAGTATCCCATTGATGGCATTTAATCACGAAGAACCAACAAGCTTGGCAATACTTATGACCACTACACCGTGACTAAGCATTTAACCAATTCAATCAATTACACGAGATTGGATGAACATGCAACGCACATTCATCCAAGAGCATATAACTCTCTCGTTTGCTACACAAACGAACATGACGAAGAGTTCAACATCAATCACATTCATCTAGCACATTATCAATCCATCAACACAATCAAAAGCTCTAAATCATACTCATACATTCCTAACAAGAAAAGGGGGGAAATCAAATCCCCCAAACCCTAGCTAGCAATTCATACAAGTATTTCATTTGCTCAAGCTTTCAACAACATCAATGAAATCAACAATTAACATTCAAAGCATAATAAATGCACAATAGCAAAAACACCAAATAGAAAGATAAAATTATTCTTACTACATAGAAGTGGAAGCTTCAATCCTTTGCTCCCAAGATAAAAACTACCCTAGATAAACAAAACTCATAACATAGAACAACAATCTACAAAGAAAGAAGAAGAAATGGAAGAAAATGGTGAAAAGTAGGGTTTTGGAGCCCTAAAGGTGGGCTTGGAAGCTGTGGAGAAGACGGGGTGAAGAGGTATTTATAGGGGAAGAAAAAGGGGAGAAAAATGCTGCTGCAGGGCTGAATTCACGCTGTCGTCGCGACTCGCAACCAGTTCCATCGCGAGTCGCGACCAATCAGTAAACTCCAGCCCTTTTTGTTTTGCTTCCTCCGGGTGAACCGTTGATCCATTTTGGGAGTTATTGTAGTCGATTTTATATTGCTCGAGAAGAGGAATCCAATGGTACCACTCTTGAAGGCTGATTCTTCTCGGAAAATTATGAAAACCCTGGACCATCCTTCACCCGTTGCTTTGCTCTCCTTTCTTCACCTCTTCACTTCTTCAAATCTTCAAAAAGCCTAAGTGTAAGTCTTCAAATCTTCAAAGATATCTTTCAAAGTCTTCAAATCTTCAAACAAATCACCTTGTCACACAAAATCATCTAAAAAGTGTTAAAAACGTCAAAGTCGCTTTTATCCCTCCTTAAATGATTTCAAGGCAGAATGCCACATGTAGAGCATAAAATTATACAAAATCCAATCCTAAAAACCCTAATATAACCGCATAAAATGGCCTCATCAGTTGGCAAAGGGAAATGTCATCTCATTGAACACAACATGTTGGGAAGTAAGAACTCGATGTGAGCCAAGAATCAAGCATCGAAATCCCCTATGATCTGAAGAAGGGTTGAGGAAGAGACATGGGACTGATCGAGAAGCTAATTTATGGGGAGTGGTGGCAGAGGTGTTAGGGTAACACAAGCAACCAAAAGTGCGAAGATGGGAATATATGGGTTCTCTTTGGTACAAGATATAGGTTGGTGTGTTATTGTGTATGGCTTTGGAGGGTAAGATGTTGTGGAGATATGTGGCCATATAAAGTTCTTTGACCCAGAAGTGATGTGGCAAAGAGGCATGTGTAAAGAGGGTGTGGGTAATGTCATTAAGTGTGCAAAGTGCTCTCTCAGCTTTGCCATTCTGAGGAGATGTTTAGGGGCAAGAAAAATGCATTAGCATGCCATTTTGTTCACAAAAAATGCAAAAAGACTGATTTATAAATTCACCACCCATGTCACATTGAAATGTTTTGAGATTAGTATGAAATTGTGTTTTGACCATGGCATGAAATAGCACCAATTTGGAGCATGCATCAGATTTGTGTTTCAGGGGATAAATCCAAATAAAATTAGAAAAATCGTCCAAAAGCAATAGATAATATTAAAAACCACTGGTTCTAGAAACAGAAAAACTCCATATGTCACTATGAATGATATCAAAGGGTTTAAAAGTAATAGTCTAAAATTTTGAAAATGGGAGACGTCTGTACTTAGCAATCTGACAAGATGAGCAAATGGTTGAACATATGATTTCATTAAAAATAGAATTTCGACATCTATGAAGATCCAAGACATTGTCTCCTGGGTGACCTAGACGAGCATGCTAGGGTGGAGGTTGGGAAACAACAAAAGCGGAGGCATGTGAGCTAGTGACCGCGTACAGATCCTCAAAAATATTACATCTCATTTTGATTTTCCATGAAGTGAGGTCCTTTACAGAGAAACCAGCAGGGTCAAATTCCACAATAACATTATTATCAATGGTAAATTTTCTAATAGGGACTAAATAATTGATAATATTGGGAGTGTGTAAAACATTTGTTAGACGAAATGGCAGGAATATATTAAGAGATTCAGAACCTTTACCGACAACTGGAATAGTATTTCAATTACCAACATAAATAGGAAATATAGTGCTTGAATTATAATAGGTACAAAGGTTACCTGAGTTCACGGTCATGTGGTAAGAAGCTCCGGTATCCATATACCATTTTTTATAAGGTTGCAGGAGCGATATGGTGCTAAAAGATGGAGATAAATCACCCCCCCCCCCTCGTACTGCTGGAAAGAAGTTGGATATTGGGTTAGACCTGAAGCTTGTTGTCCAAAATTGTAAGGTCATTCTCAATGATGATTTTATTGGAAAGATTTCTGATGGTGCCCATCACTATGTCTTGTTGCCACATCTTGCGAGTCTTCCTTCATTGCCCTCTATTTTTGAGCTTAAAAGTTTCCAGGTCGACTATTTTGAAGGTATTCCTTTCGCTTCTCGTGATGCTACATCAACCTCCCTCCTAGAGTCTGAAGTGCAAACGAAGAAACTTGGCAAGGATGCGAGCCAAACAGAAATGACCCTTGCTGTTCAGAGCACTCCACCTTCTCATACAAAAATCAGTCAAATTCTAGAGCTATGATTTGATTTGGAAAATTATTAAATTTTTTCTATAATATCAAATCACATTATTATGTATCTTTAAATTGTGTGTTTTGTTTGACTTCGCTTAATTTTCCTATTATGATTTTATACCTTCGCTTTAAATTTGTTGGTATGCAGGGTTTTGATATTTTCATCGACCACAAGTTTTTGAATCTTCATGGCTTATTTGGGTATAGTGATCGTTTTGGGTCTCCTCTTAGGTCTATGTCTTCTAATACTTGGTATTATAGCATGCTAATTGAAGCTTCTAGCTCTATCTCCTTGGAGTATCTTGAGATATTTTCTAGTAATCATTTATATTTTCTAGTAATCATTTGTCTAATATGAGTGATTCGGATCTAAACTCTATACCTTTATGTCTTGGATGAGACACGTCTACTCCCTCAGTGGCTACGTCATCTTCTAGGGATTGTCCATGTAGTAAGTTTATTCATGATGGTTATAACTTAGAGTCTCATGGTAAAGATATCATTTTCACTTTAATTGATCAATCTATTGGGGCTTATGTTTGTTCACTTAAGCATTTATCTACTTAGTTGTAGATGGTAAGCATTTACGGCTTAAAATATAACTTTGAGAGGTACTGCGACGACCTCCCAGCTGTATCTATTTTTTTCATTTGATGATTGATTATTTTTATTTTATGTTTAACTATCTTTATTTGTTGTGTATATTTATTGTTTATTTGATATTTAACTATAAGTTTAGTATTTTAATTTTTTTTAACTATTTAAAGTTTTAGAGTTCGTCTCTTGAAAGATGATCTTTCAATAAGTCATTGAAAGACCAAGGTTTAAACTGAAAATTCGAATAAATTAAGATAAAATTTTTGGGTTGCATTAATTGAGTCATAAATTTTATAACTAATGCACGTTATATAATAAATTTTTAATATTGCAACAAAAACCTTTTACATTTTTATTATTTTAGTAAGACCTCGTATTTCCATAAGGTTATGGAAAGACGGTCTTTTCCAAAACTTTGCCAAAATTTAATATGTATTTAAGTGTATTTATTTGATGTTTAACTGTCTTTACTTGATGTGTATATTTATTGTTTATTTGGTGTTTAACTATAAATTTAGTGTAGTTTTAGTTTTTTTTTTGTGTTTATTATTTTGATTGGATGTATATTTTAGTATTTAATTTTATGTTTATCAATTTTAATTTAGTTTATTTTTAGAATTTTAATTTTACTTTTAATCATTTTACTTAATATTTAACCATTTTAATTTGTCTTTTAACTATGATATTAATGAGGCCCAAACAAATATAACAACTAAATAGGCCCAACCTAGTTCAAAGTTCAAAGTTCAAACTCATATGGACCCATACTCTTCAAACTCGTATTCAAACTCGGTATAATTCACAGGAATCAGACCCTCAAATCTCTGGTTTTCAAACCGACCAAAAGCCAATGGAAAACACCAGAAATCTCTAGAAAACGACGACGACTGTAACACGATCGCGAAGCTCTGCGATCTTGGTTGGTCGTAGGAGTCGTTATAAGTCCATGGAGAAGGTCCGCGCCAACGAAGGATGGAGGTCCATAGGAAACACCGACAGGGAAGTTAACGCTCAGCGGGGAAACACCGTCGGGAGGCACATGTTTGATCGAGAGCACGACAGGGGGAAGCACCGCCGTTGAGGATCTCCGGCGACGAACGGTGATGACAGTTTCAATGGGAAAGGCGAGGGTGTCTGTATTTTTTTGTAAAATTGCATATTGGTCCCTCTGCTTTGTCTTACTTTTGAAAATAGACCTCGGGTGAAGAATATTTATATATTTGACCCTGAATTTAAAAAGTATCTACTAATTATTTTCATTATTTTTGTTTTGCCCTTTCGTCTCATGATCTCGCAAGATATAGATTATAAGTGTAATTGATATTCAACCTAATTAGTCCCCAACAATTAATCTATTGTAACGATGTTTAAATTAAATATCAATCAGATTAATCGTCTGTGAGGGATGTTTAAATGTGGGTAGTGTAAGTGCGGGTACGCGCATGTGTGAGTAGGTGTAAATGTGGCCTACAGCACGACCCAGAAAAATAGGGTACCCGTAAACCCGTTTAGAACAAAAAAAAATTAGATAAATTATTATTTCATCATATTACATAGATTTGTATTAATGCAAGAAAAATATCATTACGATGATGACAATGTAGTTTTACCATTGAATTCTCGTGACCTTTTTTGTACAAATAATTATCACCTCTTATCATTTAAAAATTTAGCATATAATGATCACTAAAGTAACAAGTCCGTAATCATCATCATCATCATTCCCTAGTTTGTATGAACTTAACAAAATATGTGGAAATGATGAGAAAAAATTGTTTTAAGAATTTTAATTTAGTGGAAAGGTTAGGAATGTTTAATACTCCCTCCGTTTTTTTAACATTGGCACATCACTTTTGGGGTTAGAATTTAGGAAATGCTAAATGAGTGGATGAAATTGAATTGAAAGAAGAGAAAGTAAAATGAGTGGATGCAATAACCTTAAACTTGCCATAAATAGAATGTGCCAATTAAAAAAACACTCATTTTTAGTAAGTGTGCCAATGTTAAAAAAACGGAGGGAGTATAAAATTTGTGAAAATCAAATGTAAAATATTTCAATTAGACGTACAACTAAATAAGGTTGTGGTAGTAGGCGGAACTCAAAAGGAATAATTGAGAATTCAAAATTGAAAGAGAATGATTGAAAATTTAGCATTTGAATATTATGTTAATTCATATTATTATATAATTAATATTACATATGTATGGGCAAAAAAGTATTGGGAGTAGATAATAAAATTAATCAAATATATTTGAATTTTACAGGATATCCCTGATACCCGAAAAGCGTATTTTTGTGGCTCTGAAATTTTCGAGAGGGGTACACAAACCTGAAAACTGAAAAAATTACCCTATTATTTTTAACCGGGCTAGTGGATGTATGAGCCGGGTAGTGCAGGCCAGATATTTTTGAACACTCCTATCGTCTATACTATAATACATAGTAGAGATCCAATAAAACTATAACATCGCCCTTGGAGATATTAACTCGCTTCTCGTAAAAATCATGACCAATTGGTATATAGGAATGTATCACACATCAATACACCTATGCTAAACACGGATCTTCAAAAACTATAACACCACTTGATCCAAAACACGATTTATATTGTCCAAATTGAAAACACCTTGAAAAATACAGATTGATAACAGATCGGATAAAATACAGATAAAATACATCGACATAAACAATTAAATTGGATTATCATCATGAATACGATCATTTAATCTATCAAGTCGAAAAACAATACTAGCATATAGAGACAAATCCACACTTATTCTGTATTATAAACATTAAAATAATATCAATAAAAAATAATTACTTATTCATTTTGTTTTTTTAAATGTACTAATTCTATTTTTATTAGTTTATTACACCTTTTTCACGTGTTTCTACATATTTGGTATAATTTTGCTTTTGTGGCGGTTGTCCATAAGTCTATGGAAAGTTTACTGTATTTTTTTTACTTGTACAATACATTTGTTAAATTACATACTCCATCTTTCTCAAATTAAATTGCATATTTTACTATTTGACACTATTCTCCATCAAACTTTGATTGTATATTTGAATAGATATACAAATAATAATGTTATCGTGTGATATTGTTGGATTCGTCATAATAAGTAGTTTCTAAATATCAACTTTTCATTTGTCGTTATTATACGCAGTTAAACATATTAACGGTCAAACGTGTTTCTCGATAATCGTGAAAGGATTTTATTCAATTTAATCTGGAGTACTAAATTTAGAAATTTAAAAATATATATTTTTGTATTTTCACATTCAAATCCACATTATTACTTGTTTTAACTTTTAAAATATAATATTTAAATATTTTTAAAAACTACAACATTTAACGTAAAAAAGTTGAGTGAATTGTTCATAAACGTATGGACAAATCGCGTTTAGTGAGACTTTCTCATTTTTTTTATAACTAGATTCTCACAATTTTATTTACTCAATTTATATTTTTTTATTTTTTAAATTTAATTTAAGAGTCTGTCTCCTGAAAGACAGTCTTTCCATAAACCATGGAAAGACCAAGGTTTAAAGTGAAAATTAGAAGAGATAAAGATAAAATTTTTGGGTTGCATAAATTGGATTATAAAGTTTATAACTATTATACGTTGTATACTAAAATTTTAATATTATATCTAATAAATATTACCTTTTATTATTCTAATTAAACTTCATATTTTTATAACTGCCTTTTTAAAAAATTTACCTTAATTTAATACATTTATTTCATTCACCATATATTCAATCACTTTAAATTATGGTGTCATAATTATAAAAATGGAGGTAGTATAGAGATGGATGCATTAAGTGGGCGTATTATATTGACTACGTTGTCCGATTTGATGCCTTTATTGAATATTGTGTAAGTGTCAGCAAAAACACAAATCACGTTGTTTGGCACAGTTAACGACAATTGGTATCAAGCCTGTCTGATGGGTTCTACAAGATTAAAAAAAATAGAAAAAATATATTTTTATATCCCTATCTAATTGACATAAGTGTTAATATACCTTTAAATAATTAAAAGTGTCAATATAATTCTATCTAGTTAGTGAAAATGCCAATATAACTCTCTTCGATAATATTTAGCTGAAATTTTATAAAATTACATGTTTGCGCTTCTGAAAAAAAAAGAAAAGGAAATGGTGTTATTACCGGACCGCCGCTGTATTAGGTAGGGTTATATCAGCACATTATGGAAACTGATAGGGTTAAATTAGCACATTCCTAAAATTTATAGGGTCATATCAGCACATTAGTAAAAAATGTAGGGTCATATCAGCACATTCCTAAAATTTATAGGGTCATATCAGCACATTCCTAAAATTTATAGGGTCGTATCAGCACATTAGTAAAAAATGTAGGGTCATATAAGCACATCTATAGAATATATGGGTTTTAATGATATTTTATTTATTTTGTTGTGTTTAGTCCGAATTGATGATTGGATGACCTTTGGTGTTTTTGTTATTGTTATTTTGCTGTGTTCTTCGACCTAGGATTTTTAATGTTGATAATTTTTTAAATGAGGCTATGATATGTGATAATGGTGTTTAATATTAATGATGGTGTCATGATATCAAATTTTATATTGTATAAGATATTGTTATGATGTTATAATGGTGTATATGATGATGTAGTCGCGAGGTCAGTCGAGTATCACACACATAATATTTATAATATGTTAAGATATAACCCTATAAGTTTTAAGAATGTGCTGATATAACCCTACAAACATTTAAAATGTGTTGATATAACCCTTTAAACATTAGGAATGTGTTGATATAACCCATTAACATTTCATAATGTGCTGATATAACCCTACCTGGTCTGGCGATGATTCGGCGAACTATGGGGGTAAAATTGTTCACCTAATTTCAGAGTTAGCCCAAAGGATATGTTAGTCAATTTACATAGAGTCAATGCTAAAAAATTGTGATCAACACCGAAAATGGGATTTGAGGGTTATATTGACACTTTCATTAACTAGTTAGAGTTATATTTATACTAAAAATTATCATAAAGTTATATTAACACTTACTTAAATAGATATAATTATATTATATTGACACTTATTCTAAAAAATATGATTATCCACCGTTTGGGGCTACAAGGATAAAAAATATGATTATCCACGATTTGGGGCTGCAAGGAAGCATGTACAGCTTGCTATAGCCTTTAGGGGTAGGACCGTAGGAGCTATATGGATCGCATTCAACTAAAATCAAAATTACTCTAATCCATTTTTATATTGTTGAATTTATAAAAATTAGATCCATATAATATTATATCTATTGGACTTGCCGCTTGAAATTGAATTAGAATTGGCTTGCGTCGTGCTTATGCCGTACTTTTATACATTTATAATTTTTGGTCTATTGTCATGCTTATATTTATGGTGTTTTGTGTCGTTTCATATCATGCTATAATAACAAAAGTTGACTTACATTCTATTCATATACTTTGCGCTTTTCGTGCTATTTCGTGTATGTTTAATGTGTTGAATCGTGTCATGCTTGATTAATTGAAATAAATCGCCGAACTAAATTTAGTTATTTGTCTAATAATTTTTGAATGAGTCCAAGTTTTGCGAGACCGTCTCATGGTGAGATCAGAGACATAAGGAGAATAGGAAAGTATGATAATAGTATGTTTTTGATTTTGAGGGTTCAAAGGTTAATACTTTATATTCAGGGTTCTTTTTAAAAATCTAATAGAAGTTTAGGGACCGAATTGCAAATAGTTAAAAAAAATCCCCTGAACCCTGGCTGCCATAACCCTTTCCCACCGTCTCCTGCGTCGTTGCCTTCTTCCACCGTCTCCGCGCCATCGCCGTCGCTCCTTTTCTTACCCATGCATCGCCATCGTTGTCTCTGTGCGTTGTCGTCCCTATTATCGGTCGATTTATCTCAGACGACGAGAAGATGAAATCGTCGAACAGTGGCCATTTCCATCTCCTCACAAAGATGGACATAATTCGAATTGTCGGGAGTGGCGCTGATGACACGAATTCGTTAGGTAACCATTGACATCGACGACTATATCGCTCGACGTGAAATCGATGGTGGACCAAACCGGCGTGATTTGGGATTGAGAAAGATGAAGACCCGAGGGAGCGAAACAGGCAATCGACGGGGTTTCTCCGGCATTTCAGAACGGAGGGACGGAGACGGTGGTGCGACAGACGATTACTATGAGGAAGGACGATAGAGAAGATGGGGAGGGTCTGGTATTTGGGCCGAAAATATGATTAAATTTGGGCCGTAAATAAGAAAATGATGTTGGGCTGAGTATTTGGATTTAATATCTTTCATCCAATTAAGAGAATGAAACATCAAAAAAATTATATTTGGAACCGACTCTCTAATTAAACTTCATAATATTGCACATTAATTCTTGATCTCATTGTGAGACGGTCTCGCAAAAGACTTTGGCTTTTTGAATATAAATATAAATTTAAGTACATATACAATCAATATAATAAATTTACTCTAATAAGATATTTATTATAAAATATTGTATGTTAGAATTACTTTTATTTTTTAATGAAAATGATTTGCATGTATCATGAATGAAAACAAGAGTTCACATTTCGGGCCATTTCCCTAAGCCAGGTATGAAATTTCCTTTTATAACCTAACAAAGTTTTAACACTGTTTCATTTGAATCAACCATTTTAAAATTACATTCAATTCTTACTCTCCTTCTATCCCCATGGTTGTGTTCATCAACCTGATCAACCTACTTCTAACATTCTTTTGCCGCATCAGTTAGTACTCAGTGGCAGTCTGAAAAATCGTTGTCTCAGCCTTCAGTTTTTGCTGCATAAAAATTCTTATATTCCTCTCCTACCACACATTGTACAATGTGGTTGACAAGAGCACCGGCTTCTTCCCTTTCCTTCCTTTTAAAAATGGAAACTCGTATCTCTTCAACATCCTCAAAGTATTGCATAACTTTATCTGTAACCCATTCAACACTTCCTGAATGTCTTTGCATTCTATAAATAAATGGTGGGCTAATTGTTGCTTCATATCACACAAACAACAATTTGGTTGAACCTCAAGAAAGTTTTGTGATCTATCCACAGTTGCGAGTTTCCCATGCAAAAACATCCACAAGAAGAATGTACCTATTTATACTATGGAAAAGTCGGACTTTCCATAAGCTTATGGACAGTTCTCAGGAGGCATTTGACTTAAATGTTGTAATTTTTTTTATAAAATTTAAATATTGCATTTTATAAGTTAAAAAAAGTAATAATATGTGTTTGAAGGTGAAAATATAAAAAAATATGGTATAAAAAAATATTTTCAAAATTTTTAAATTTTGTATGTAATTTAAGAAATGCAGTGTATAAGGTAAGAAATAAGTGGTCTGTCCATAAGCTTGTGGACAGGCCGCCTGTCAGGAGACCCACTCTTATACCATTTAATTGATGTATTTGCCCGAACTTCTCCCCCGCTTTTTAGCAAGTAACATACCATATTTATCCTCATCTTTCCTTTTCTGTCCACACAATTTCCTAGCTCCGCGTACATTTTGTTTATAATCTTCAACAATACCTTACATGCCCAGTTTTGAGACTCTATTAACTTGCATTCACTGTTTGTTTTGCTCTTATAATAGTAGCATGAAGCCATTTGATCCATAACACATCCTTTTTCTTGTCCTGTCCCAAATGTGCTAGTAGAGAGCTGCCCGATTGCAGATTGCATGATCTCTACCACCTATTCCATCATCTTCCCTCTAATGATTGCTCCCCATGAAGCAACATTAAACCCTCTTTGATCCTTTTCTCTTTCCCACAGATAGCATGTGCATATTTTTACCATTTTACTATGTACACTTTCAGGCACCTTAATTATGTTTCCCCAGTAACCTGTGATACTCAGAAGAACTGAATTAATCCACTGCATCTTCCTCGCATGTGAAATGTTTCTTGAACTCCAAAATTTATCCTCCTCCTGACTTTCTCTATCAATTTTTCACAATCAACCTTATCTTATTTCACTTTAGATAATGGTAACCCCGGATATTCCATGGGAAATTCACCCTTTATAACTTGTAACATAGAAACCAGTATCACATGCTAAGCCTCATCCATCTTGGAAAATACCATTTTGGATTTTGCTGCATTCCCTTCCAGACCTAATACAAACTAAAAAATTTCTAGTACTTGCTTAACACCCTCTACACGCTTTCTACTTTCCCTACAGAAAAGCAACAAGTTATAAAAAACATTAAAGAATGAACACAAGCCCCGCCACATCTTTAATGGATTTTGGTTTGTTTTAACCCAAAATCTCTATTTAGAAGCCTTGTCATGTACTCTATACAAATAACAAATAACAAGGGAGACATGAGATCTCCTTGTTTAACTCCCTTCTTACCCTCAAATCTTGCAGTATATCAGCCATTTATGGATAAACAAAATGATTATCCCCTCATGCATCTCAATATCCACTCCACCATCCTCCTAGGAAACCCCAGTTCATGCAATCAATCCCCAAAAAATTCCCAACATATACTGTCAAAAGCCTTGCTAATATCTAGTTGCAACACACAGATGGGATTCATGTTTTCATTTTTATATCTATGCATTAATTCCCGAGCTAACAGTAGATTATGAGTTATATATGTGTCTCATTTTTTATAAAAGAACTTTGGTTTGTACTTACTATCTCAGGTAGAACATGCCTCAATTTAGCACATAATACCTTGGCAATCAATTTATACACTATACATCAACAAGAAATTTTCCTATGGTCAGAAGATACCCGGTTGTGCTATTTTTAGGAACAGAGCAATGACTGCACTACTGAAATTACTAGGAATCTCCTCGCTTTCAAGTAAATTCTTCACAACATTGATTACATCTTCTTCTATAATACCCAGGTTTCTTTGAAAATATGGCTAGTATAGCTTTCTTTTCCAAGACTTTTCACTGAGTGAATTCCTTTCAAAGCTGCTACTATCTTCTATAAGCTAACTGATTGAATCATCATAGCTTGTTGCTGCAAACTCACCATTCCTCCATATTTTACTATTTTATCCAAATTCACTATTTTTATGCTTCTCCCTAGCTGTTCTTTGAAGTGCTTGACAAGTTATTGCTTTATCTCATCTTGCTTGGTTATAGTTTAATTTCCAACCCTCAAAGTCACTATATTGTTCTTGTCTAGCCTTAATAGCATCATAAAATAACTTTGTAGGTCTGTCACCCTCATTCATCCATTGCATCTTAGATTTCTGCTGTAAAAATCTAAACTCATCCTCCCGTATCCTTTCTAGTTCCTTCGTGGCTTTACTCTCAGCTTCTTATTTGTTCTGTGACATAAAATCTTAATTTAAACTATCCAGAGCATTCCTCAAATCATTCATTCTCTCTTCCACCTTCACACCTATTGCACCAAATTCTCTTTTGTTTAGTTTTGATAAAGATCTTTCCATTTCCTTCAACATTGCATCCAGCTCTGCCAAAGTAGACACTCTCCCACTTCTCCAAATTTGCTTCACAACGTCTTCAAACCGTGGTGATAATGAGTAAATATTAAAATATTTGAATGGACTTCTGAAATCCTTCATATTAACATCAATTCCGAACATAAGTGGCATATGATCAGAAATTGATTCATTTTTCACCTCACAAAACACTTTTTCTAAATTTCCCCCACCATTCATGATTAATATCCCTTGTCAATCTTGCTCACTACACTTTCACTGCCTTCCTTCCTATTGCTCCATGTATACAAACCTCCCGTTGTTTTAATCTCCAACAATTCCAATTTTCCACCAGTTTCTTGAAAATATGTCATCTCATTATGCTCAATAGGAACACCTCTAATTCTATCTTGCAATGTTAATGGTGAGTTGAAATTCCCAGCCACTAACCATTCAAAAACTACCGTAACATTTCCGCTTTCCAAACTGTGTTATACCCATAAACTACAGTACAATAGCAGCTTTGTTTTTACTCTTTATCTTCACATTAATATACATGCATTGCTCCCCCTTACTGATTATACTAACCTCAAAATAATCTTTTCTCCACATGACCTATATTCTACCAACTGCTACTATCTCTCAATTTATCTCTCACTCCCATCCCAACCCCAAGCTTTTCCACACTTGCATCTCTTTTTCTTTTTCTTTTTAAATTTATTTTCTAGTAAACATGATAAACAAATCATGTTCTTCAAACCACCTTTTTAATTATATTATGTCTACTAATTTTATTTAGGCCCCTTGCATTCCATATCATCCAGTTACACTCCATCAAGGGGTTTAGCTTCCAGTAGCACCCATTTTCCATTCCCTGTACTCCCTCTTTTTTCCTGACTAGAGTCATCCACTCTTTAAATTTTTATTCCAATAGAACTTCCCTATGTTGTTATATTAGAATATGTCATTTTGGTTTTAACCATTACACTATTCTTCTTATTCACCTTGCTACCTTCAGCCTCCACAATATTTTGCCATCACTGTGTTTTACTGGTACATACACTATCCATTTTTTCCTCATTATGTCTCATTTCACCTCTTGTTTTCCTGAAACACCCCAACATTCATTCTCTGTGTGATCTAATTGATTGCATCATTTGCATTTAATAGGCATCCATTCATATACAAGTTTTTGCTGCATAAACACCTTGTGCTCGTTTAGGTATGACAAGTCACATATACCATTTCCTCAATTTCTACTTCAACTTAACTCTGGCATAAGCTAACCTTTCTTTTTATAGTTTTGCTCTATCTAGACAAATAGGGTTACCAATTGGGCTAATTATTTTACTGATCAGCTTTGGTTTCCAATAAACCACAGGAAGATATGGCAATTGGATCAACACAGGTATTTTACTAGGTTCAAAATAATCAAAATCTGCAGTCCATGGTTTAACAACAATAGGTTTCCCATAAAAAAAAGATAAATCATAAAAACTCCTCTGTCTAGCCTTCGTACCTTGATAACTTTCTGACCCCAGATCCTGGAGAAAAATCCTTCAATCACCTTGAAAGGTGGATTGCTTCCAAGAATTTTGCATATCACCGACAAATTCCATTGTTTGGAGCTCCCTTCAACTGCATCTACTATTATCTCTCCCATCTTCATGCCCTCTGCTTCAATTGGATTGTAAAATATAACTTCTGATGTATCATCCTTAAACAACGTACTCTATTTCTTTCCTTCCTCATCATCCATCATTTCACCCTAAGATAGATGTTTACACTCTTTGCTGTCAGTAATTTTGAAGCTTGAACTTTTCCTAACTTCCAATTTCATTGGTTTGCTTTTGATTGGGGGTAGAAGTCCCAGAAATTCCACATCTTCTACTGCTCTTTTCAACAACCATTCTACTATCATTCCCGATTTTGAGGTGGATTCCCTTTCCCCACTTTCACCACTCAACACACCTTTCAACCCCTCATTTATCCCATCTTTGTTGACCTCTTGACCTGCCTTCACTCGGAGTTGTTAAATTTTATCTAAATTAACCTAAGCGGAGAATGTTCGATCAAAGATAAAATATATTCTGCTCCCAAACTTACTTCTAAGCTACTTGTGGGGTAGTTAGTGGCAAGACCGGGTTTGTCACATAGATTGCTAGGGTCTAATAGCCAACTAAACACAACCACATATGGGTTGTCAATCTGTCTGTTGCTAGGAATAGCTAGATATTTCAAAATGGGAGTTTTTGGGATTTTTCAACTAACAACTACTGGTATAAGAAATAACACAAGAGAAAACTATATATGCAAGCACCTGGGCAATATTTGCGTAATATGATTGACTAAATGTTTTGATCCTTTCTATCACATACAAGATATCAATGCATACTCTAAGGATCATAACACGTGGTGTGGTCGATGGTCAACACTTACCCATACCTGTCATGTAGGGTGCTCTTTCAATCTTCCACCGGCACCGCCTCCGTAATAAGGGGAGTGAAACAATGACCCTGCCATTGTGAAGGTCTGTTTCATCACCAACGGCCCTACCTTGGAATGTCTCTTCCTCCTCGTCACAATAAATTAAAAGATCATATCCTCCTCAATGTTGCACTCTGGGGGTGACGGGTCTAATCTCGCTCAAATCTCTGTCGTGTCCCACCCAAAAACAACCTCAACCTGCGCCACTGTCATCTCTCGAGATCATCCATGTTCAATCAGATGTACCTCTCGCACAGTTCATTATTCCTTATGCTGCACAACTGCACCGTGGACATGAACTCCAACGTATAGTGCTTATAGGTGGGGGCACTCTAGCCCATGAATCCCTCCAATCCTCCCTTGGCGAGGAGGTAGTGTACTGGTTCCTTCAGCCCAAGGGCATCTAGTGCCGTCTCATCAATGAAGCTTGTCTCCTGAATCTTGCGGGTGGCCAAGATGTCCCACCTCTTTGCATAAGGGCCGATGATCTAGGCCAAACCCAGGAAACGGTCTGGAAGAGGCACTGGGTTCAGCTCCGGAGCCAGTGGTGGAGATGGAAGTGGAGTGGAGGTGCTCACTGCTTGAGTGGTAGCCCTAGGTCTCTTGGAGCCATATCTATCAATCACAACAAAAAATGTCAAATGAACAAGGACATAAATGGATAAAATTATGCAATCTTCGCTAGAATATGTCACACAAAAATATGCAACATATAGTGACAAAAATCCAAGCATCAATATAGAATCTAGAAATCACGGTTAAAATGATGTAGTCAACACACTACAATCATTAAAAGATATTACAGAGATGCAAGAATTTTTATAATCTCATACATGTAAAGTTTAATCCAATTGCAATGCTATAGAATTTATGTTGCAATCATGTCCTATTTTGCCAATTGAGATCATCCTACAGCCCAATATCACATATGCAATATCCTAGAATCACAATCATCCCTAAACTTGTTTAGCTAACATCAACGATTTCAGAATGCTAACATTCATGTCCCAAAGAAAAACTAGCCGAAGCATTACCAACAATTGCATATAAACATTATGCTATATTAATCATGCCAAAAATTCCACATACATACCACAAATCATTCAGAACCAATTCCAATAATCCACAACTTTTTAAGTTCATAAAAATCAATACCCACATAATTATCACAGTCCAAAAGCATAAAGGTAAAGAACTAGTTAGAACTACACAAACTTCATCAATACACAATTTCCACAATTTCATCAAAATTTGAACTGCACGAATAATACCAATTCAAGCATGTAAAAGTGAGGAATTGTACCACTTAAATGTGTATGAAGATGAATAAATTGAGCCTACAAAGAATCCAAGCCCTATGCTCTTGAGATGTTGAAATCCCCAAATTCTAGGGTTTTGGGTTCTTCTCTAATTTGGGCTAATTTGTAGAGAATTGTGGTGAAGAGAGGGATTAGCAATAGATAAGGGTGGAATTCTAGCCAAAAGGATGGAGAATGGTGGCCAGAGTGATGGGAGAGCGGTGGCTAGGGATGAGAGAGCGGCAGAGATGGTGTTTTGGGAGAGCAAGAAATGAAGAAGACAAGCGGTTCTGCCTGCTTAAAACTGTCTCTGGACAGTTTTCACGAGTCGTGAAGGTAATGGTTACGAATCGCAATGAGAAGGTCAACTGGGTCAAAAGTCAACCCAATTTTCATGAGTCGCAAAGGTCACGGTTGCGGCTCGCGAAATGTTGTTGGACTTGTGAGCTTCATTTAGACAAAATTTTTCTAATTTCATTTTGCGACGTGCAACGGATCCTTTGAAACTTGTAAAATGTTGTGTCTGGAAGTTAATTTTTTCCAAAATATCACTGATTTCATCACGAGGTGCGACGAGGCCATTGCGACTTGCGAGGCCCTCATTGTGACGTGCAACAAACCTGTCGCGAGTCGCAAAATGTTGAGCCTGAAAGCTCAAATTTCACAAATTTGTCCTGATCTCGTAGCGACGTGCAACGAGATCTTCGCGACTCACGACATGTGAGCTCTCTCAATATTTTTTTTTTAAGTTACAAAATGTCCAAACTTTTCTTCCTTTCTTCATGCCTTCCTCTCTTTATCAATCCAATGCAATGCACTTCAACTTTCTAAAAAATATGGAAAAACACACCCGTGAAAAGAATGAAACAAAATAATGAAACTAACGACAAAAACTCAAATTGAAACAACATCGACGGAAAGTCACAAATGATGATCCGGATGATCAAAACCAAGTTTATTTAACATCGTCAACACGACTTACTCCTATTCTTGGAGTTATTCACAAAATGAGCCGAGGTGCTCGATCTCCTTTCCTCGATTTGGGTAAAAAACCTTGGGATCCATAGCATCCCCAAACAAGACTTTGTGCACAATGGCCAGGGTTTTCTCATACTCCTCCAACATGCTGAAGAACTCCCCTTTTTCCTCCACGGTGATCCCAATTGAACGAGCAATCAGAGGTTTCTCTCCTTCTCCAAGAGATAAGTATTTAAGAACTTTCGGTGGTGGTTTGCACTCTTCCACCAAAGTCTTCACACAAGAAGGAGGGAAGCCCTCTTTTGTCAGCTATCCCGTGGGTACATAAGGGTTGTTGGAATTTGCCTCCATAAGAGATTCTCCATCATCGTTTCTTTCCTTCAAGTTATTACTAATAACATTTGCACTAGAAGCACAAATCATTTCATCATCTAAGACAACATACAAGAAACTACCATCTTTGGGCCCAAATACATCTTTCTTTTCATTATCAACATTAATAGCTTGACAATAATGGTATTTACTAGGATGATCAATAGAATTTTTTTGTCAAATTCTTTTTTCTGCCCATTAAACTCCATGATTAAAGTTCCTTTATGCACATCGATTATTTTCCTTGATGTTTTTAAATTGGACCTACCTAAGAGAATAGGTTTAGAATGATTATCACCTTCCATTTCAAGAACATAAAAATCGGCGGGGAATGTTAAAGAGACCACCTTCACCAACACATCCTTCACAATACCTTTTAGGTATGTGCTAGAGTGATCGGCTAGTTGTATAGCAACCCCAGCTTTGTGCAAAGTGCCTAGATCTAGACCCTCATACAAAGAATATGGAATCACATTAATGGAAGCACCTAAGTCTAGCATGACCTTGTTAACACATTTTCCTCCTATCACAAAAGGAATTGTAAACATTTCTACATCATCACATTAAGGAGGCA